>CM061348.1:45885256-47085256 GCA_030867105.1 Liasis olivaceus | reverse complement strand
TCATTGCCTGTCTGCAGATTTATTTATTTGCAGGCCACTCCAATCAGCTGATTTTGAGAGGTGTGCACCTCCCCAATGAATACTTAGGATTAAACACAGTACAAATCAAATTTAAAAACAAATTGCATGTTATAGTAATATAAATGCTAACATAAAATACATTAAGATGTTTCTTTCATAAACTACAGCTTTGGCACTTTAAACAAAATCAAGTAAAACAGCTCTGTCTTCCTCATTCTACCATGCTGGAATCTCATAGCACAATCTCACTCCAGAGAGGTCTCAAATAAATTGATCTTGCACATGATGGTGTCAGCATATCAAAGCAGGAAGAGAGCAATACTTTCTGCATTCATTCCAGATGGGCAAACTTTTAAAACCTTTTTCATCAGGAGCTCCCAAGATCTATCCTGCCCTTAGAAACTGGAACCAGGAGTACAGGCCTGATAAGGCTTAAGAAATTCTAAGTGCTGCCTTATTGCTACCAGCTTTATTTATGAGTTAATTGGCAATCAAACAGTGCTGTAGCTTTCTCCTCCAAACTTTGTCTTTTCTTGCAAGCTGTTTCTTGGCTTGGGTGTGCTTTGCTAACTCTGACCTCTTCTTGTCTTAGAGACATTAGCTTACTATCCTGCTGCCTGGGAAAACAAGGCGAGCCCTTTATTTGACATCAGAGCAAAGAGCAATTGTGCAAGAGAGAACCACCTCAGTCACCTTCTTCTATTTTTCAATTCTTGTCATTTCACCTAGACATTTGAGAATCTAGGAAGAGTGTGTTTGTTGTTAATGTCTGATTTTTATACTCTCCAAACCTTGATGTAGTCTTGTCTTCCAGGGAAGTTAGCAATGTTCCACAATAGACTACCTTTAGCAACCATACACTCCTCTTCCATTTAAATTGGAAAGGACTTATATAGTTATTTCTTAAATCCAAGCTTTTTTCTCCCAAAGAGCATTATAACACCTTGAGTTGTTGACCATGAAAGGAGCTTTGTTCTACTGTTTTCTATCAATCAGGACTTATATTTATCAGGCTTTCCTTATCAGTGATCTCAGGTTGGACAGATGGGGTATAATGAGATCTCCTTGCTGACAGCCTTATAAATATTTTTTCCACCTTGAAAGGTCCTGTGATGAATGGCAGAAGTAGTATCTTTTGCTACAAATCTCAATTGTCAGAAGAAGGACAGGGTTGCTGACAGCGGTTATGCAGGCTTTCATCAGAATGAGGCATGATTACCCAAGAGCTGATCAGATGGCTATGACAACCACATGCAAACATTTTGCTCTGATTCTCTGTATAACAGTGGGAGCATCTATTGCACTGAATCCCTTCTTCTCAAAATCATCATAATTTCCTCTTTATGTTAACAGAATTCCAATTAATATATGACCCTCAGAATTAAATGATCCATTGTGAGCCATACGGATAGTAATTCCTACTATCAAGGAAGTCTGTTTGTTTGGTCTGTTACTGTATTTGTTTCTTTGTTTAAAATATTTATACAGCCACCCATCTTATGCAATATAAACCTGGGTGGTAGGCAACAATCAAAATAAGAGTTTTGATTATCAGACATATGAGACATCACTCGAGCATTTTATGTCTGCATTTGCAGTCATTTTATTCTACTTGCATCAGTCTTAACTGCAGAGTTATAAATTGCCATTCTTCCTAACATTGAAAACAACTGATGGCTGTTGGTTGCAAACATGGAAAATCTCCCGAAGGACCACTGAACACTTTCCAGTCCCACAGGTGCCTTTGCTGTAATTACTCAGCAAGGAGAGATGGCCAAGAACTGATAACAGGAATGCCCTTGTCATGGTTTTTATTCAAGGGGACAAAAGTACTTGTTCTGTGGCAATTTAATATGGTTTCCCCCAGGGAATGCCCTCAAAATGCAGCACATTTTTCACACTGGTTTGACATGGCTCTAACAAAGGTTGCCTCTGTACCTAGGATATAACATGGAAGCTTCTCTCACCAAGTAAATTACCAATGGAAGAAATCTATCTTGTTTACCAGGAGGTTTTCTTTACTAGTAGATACTCCTCTTTGGATCTTGTGTTGACACAATAAAATCACCAATCTCCCTCAAAAACCAGAATTTTAATAAGTCTTAGCAGCACATACCTTATTTTTCATGAACTTGGAATGACTCTTGTAAACCTCTATTTGTTTGATCTCTTCTTCTCGATCTTCTGTGTTCAGAACTCCATTTGTCTTCAGCATCTGTATTTCATCTTCGAGATCTCTGATATTACGTTCCAGTGAAGCTATTTTTGTGTCCTATTTTTTTGGAAAGAAAGTGTTGGTATGCAATTATTATACAAATTATTGATATGAAAAGCAGATATATGAATTGCGAATCAAGAGCAATAAACCTAAAGAACTATATTGGCACAAGAAACTGAAGCGCTTTCTCATCTAAATAGCACTGGAATAAACTCAGTAATAATTATGTAGCTGAAGAAAAATATACACATTATCGTCAAATTTTTCACTTGCCTAAAGCCACTAAACAGCCACTCTGAATACACTACGAATAGAAAAGTAAGAAATGAACATAAAATAAAATAAATATAAGAAAATGGACAAAAATTGCCAAGAAATCTGGGTCTAACTATACTTCTATTGTGCTGTGAGAAAGCTAAAGTTTACAACCTTTTTAAGACATCTGTTTCACTATCACTTCTGATATAAAAAGCTACAGTCTCTTCAAATAAGATAAAACGAGAATGGAGGAGATCCAAGCCAAATGAAAGCCACCATTATACCGCACTTATTTCATTACTTTCTAACATGGAGCCAACTTCACGCATGAATGGAAATGTTTTAAAATTCCTTCAGCTTAGTGTATGGAATCTTTCCCTACCCGCTTGTACAATGCAGAAAAATAGGTATCCTGTTTCCAGCTACTGTGAAATTAAGGGTGCTGGTACCCACTGTAACAGGCAGAAAGGGAAAGGAACATCTGTGCTTGGATGTTGGGCAGAACAATTGGTGAATGTGTGACTAACATGAGCCCTCTTCAGGCATTTGCCTGAGGATGTGAGCACTCCGTGGCTGCAAATGTACTCTCTCCAGGCTCCATACATTCAGCCAGAAGGTCTGAGAAAGAGCTGTATGAATGAGAGCACAGTGTTCTGCCCAATCCAAGTTCCAGATTTATTAACAAACATGACAGGCATTCCTTTGCAGTGCTCCTGGTGAAACACTGGGTGTGGGGCTAACCCCATCCTCTACCCATTTCCAAGCTCTCACGAACAAGGCTTGGTTGTGCAAATTTGGCAGGAAAGCTGAATTGATTTTACTAGAGAGATCAAATCCCCTGGACAATACATAACTACAAAATCAAGAAAAGCAATGAGAAATAACAGGCAGGATTCAGGATTTCTGAGACAATGATATATGAAAAGAAAAGGATAGGAATAAAATGAGAACCAAAGTTTGCTGCTGACACTATATTTGAGATTCATTTGAAGATTTTTAACCTACACACTGAAATGACTGATAAAAATGTAGCAGTTTAAACTTTTTCTAAAATTCCAGTAGCTTTGGGACCGTCAGACTTTTAATTCAAAGACCTATCAGACTGCCCAACAGAGGCTGATCTCAGAAGCTCAACAGGGTCGGCTCTAAATAGTACTAGGATGTGGAATCACCTGGGAATTCCATGGCTTTTGGCTAGATTGGGAAATCAAATAATAATGTGAGAAACTGGGGGGGGGGGGGGGGGACCCATTCAATTGTATTTCATTGGGCAGGATGGAATCATTTCTTCCCTGTCATTTCCCAGAACTGAAGTAGGTAAAGCCATTTTTAAAAAATATTTTCATTACTTCTCTACTTCCTCATTTAAAAAAAGGAAAGGAAATGCTTTTTCCAAAGAGCCATTTTACACATGTGCTCTACAGTACTTAATGCTTTCTTAGGATCTAAACTGATACGCTGCACAACAGAACTTTCCTCTTCATAGCACACTTGAAAGACCAGCATCTTCTAAAGAGTCTCTCTGAAGGACAGTAGATTTAGGAGCCAAAGTAGGAGTAGGGAATTACACTACTTTGAACAGAAACTCCTTATGCGAACTGGGCCCTGAAAGTATATAGTGTCCCTGCATTTAAACCCAGCCCAAATTGCTTAGAAGCCTCCACATCAGGAGGGCATTGGAATGATTTAAGTGGTATTTGCATCAGTTCACATACAGGCAGGAATTTTATAAAACACAAGTCCTTTATTTAAACAAGATTGCTTCTACCATCTCGTCTTCGGTATCCACATAGTTTTACTTCTATGCCACTGTGCTAGTAGCTAGTTTACCCCAATTTGTGTAACATAGCTGTCCATCCTGTCTGCTACTCTAGCTCTTCCATACAATTCTACAATTACATTCACAGCAAGAAGATCTCATGTGCAAGCAGATTTTTGCATGTGCAACTTTGAATCCAACCCATCATTTAACGAAAGGAAAAAGCACTCTGCCTAGGATTCAAAGTATTTAAAATTGACATTGATTTATTCAGAGAAATGTATTTTGGAGAAACTAAAAAGGTATAGAATAACTCATCACTATCAGAGGTATATATGTTCTACTGGAACATGCTGAACATACATAATGAATATATTGGAGGGAGGTAATGACTTTTTAAACCTATTGTATGCTGCTTTGAGTTGTTTCGATTAAACGGCTCTATAAATTGAATACATTACTTAACTAATATATATGATAGGATCTTCTTGAACCCATCTCATAACCATATCTGGATCCCAAGAGGCTAACAGACAACTGTCCCATACAGAACATTTGAACAAATGTTCTAAATGGCCTGATTATTATTATTATTATTATTATTATTATTATTATTATTAATCTAGATTTGTTTTTAGCATGTGCTCATCTTTCTAATAAATATAGATGATAGCAGCCAAATAAAACATTCTAAAATCAATAAGGTAATATTTTCTTTATTTAAAGGGCATGAAATATGACTGATATAGTGCTGTAATACCTTACTTACATTTTTCTAGAGTAGCTCTCTGTGTAATTCTGAAGAGACTGATCACAAGTAGCTTTTAATGGGCAGTAATAGATAAAGTAATTAAAAAAAAAAACTTAGGATGCAATTTTGAGATCATTAACTGTTTTAGAAATGTAGCCTAACCACTGGGTCTTCCACAACATTGCTTCTAGGTGTAATGATCTTCAAAAAGCAATCCTGTAAGCCCCTGCTTTCTTTTAAGCTCCTAAAACAGGCACAAAGATTTAAAACATTCAGGAAAAAACAGACTAAGCACCATAAGCTTTAGATGGGGAAGTTCCATATTATAAGAGAGCAAAAGCACACAGAGCATTCACAAAAAGGGAGATTAAAGGAAAATCTCATGTGGAGTGCATTTGGAGTCTATCTGTGTTTTAGGAGAGGTCTAATAAACTAAAATTCTTACACAAGCAAACATCTAAATACGCACAAGAAACAAATATACAAATGTGTGTATATATGTGCGTGTGTGTGTGTATATATATATGTGTGTGTGTGTGTGTAATAATTGTTATCTCTGAATATTTTTGACATGCAATTTACATCATGCATGGCATTTTAAAATATATTCCTGAATTGTATGTTTAGAAACTTCATGCCTTACTTCAGAGGTTTGGTTTAGGGAAAACCTCCATCTTGTTTTTCACTTGAGAAGCTTCAATTGTTGCAAAAGGAAGTTTTAATTTTCCAAATGTATCATAAAGTTATCTTCTTTCTCAGATTAATGAATGGCAAGTTTTCCCTTCAGGAAACTTGTCATCATGGGCCATCTTGGAATCAGCGTTCTTGGCATATCTGATTGCCTTGGAAAATACTGTATACAATTCCCCATCCTTCCGTATTAGGTAGCCAAGGGGGTGTGAGGTATAATAACTCTAATTCAATCATACTAAATTAAAAAAGGGTAGGAAATCATAAATTTAAAAATAGAAAGGCATTTCTTCTATTGGAAAACCTGGTGCAGTGGGGAATATATATTTTAGATTATTTAACAGAATTTAATTAAGATTTTTTATTATTTGAGTTGTAATGTAAATATAATTTGCCAGAATTAAAATCTTAATTAAAATATCTTTTAAAAACTAGGTATAGGCCAGCAGCCCAACAGGCTTCAGGATTCTCTCTCCCTCTAGAGGATTTAACAAATATTTAGAAATGATTGCTAGAATACAGGTAGTCCTCACTTAATGACCACAATAGGGACTGGAGAATTGGTTGCTAAGTGGGGTGGTCATTAAGTGGGTCATCATGTGACTGGACCTGATTTTACAACCACTTTTACGATGGTCGTTAAGCAAATCATATATCATTAAGTGAATCACGTGGTTGTTAAGCGAATCCAGCTTCCCCAATGGACTTTTTTGCCAGAATTCATTTAACAACCATGTGATTCGCTAATGACCATTGTAAAAAAGGTCACAAATTGTGATCACGTGACTGTGGGGGGGTGCAATGGTTTGCAATTGTTGAAAGTGTGAGTACAGGTTATAAATCACTTTTTCCGAGGCCATCGTAACTTTGAACAACCATTAAATGAACAGTCATTAAGCGAGGACTACCTGTATATTACAGTAGGTGTTCAACACTATATACAGACCTGGACTAAAGAATTAGAATGTCTAATACATAGACTTCAGTAGCAAACCAATTTGGCATAATCGTATCAAATTTCTATAGATTTAAATTGTGATTAATGAAACAAAAATCATTATTTGGGAGACCTATGGGCTTTTTAGAAAGAAATTAATGGATTCAACTAGTTGATGTGGTGCTCAGAATGCAACAATGATTCATATGATGCACTCTTCTCCTATGAAGGCTTTCTTCTGGGCAGAAGCTATTTCGCAAATTAATTTTGTTCTGGAAGACTCATTGGTTTGTGAAGGATTATTTTCCCTTGAACTTTGTATGAACTGCTTGGAAATTAACAAGAGTACAACCAGAAAGGGATATTTTATGATTACCAGAATATTGATTCTAAAAGGCTGGAAGGACACTCATTCCTTCTAAAGAATTTGCATCTCTTTCTATATCTGAACAAGAACTTTACTGCCAGAAGTGCTATCCAGAGGACTATTTTGATATTTGGAGTTTATATGGTTAATGTCTCATTATTTTTGGTGGTTAAGTAAATTTATTTAAATATTATGACATAAATACATATTAAAACTAATATTGCTTGATATGTAAAAGATGTATGTTTTTGTGGGTTCTTTCTTTTTGCATTTAATAAAAACTTAAAAATAAGAAACCATATATCATTATAATTATTATATGTTATAATTGTGTAATTCTGATATATAAATATAATTATAATATATTATATTACACATCAGAAGGACACCCTGGCTAGTAACTTCTTATAGAAAGGCCTTTCCTGTCTATTCAGGCTAAAATGTCCATCAGGCTTTTGCAGAAATGCAAGGAGCAGGACAATAGGGAGGATGTTTCCTCAGCAATAAGGATTCAAAGTAGCTTTTTATTCTACTCTATGCGGAAGACTTGCTAAGTTATTATGTAGGATAAAGATCAAGTTAATTTAACAGGTCCATGAGGAACCAAAACTAACCATGACTACAAGAGCAGGACATGCAGGTGTTTTACTGGAAGTCAGGTGACATCCCCACTTGTATAGGCCAAGTGAGGGTTTATGAATCCCATGTGGTAGGAGCTCTGACCACTGACATTTGCCCCTGACATTTGGTTGCCACTGACATTTAGTCTGAATCATATATGGTGATGGTGTCCACACTTGATGAAAAGAGGGCTTTTTTGCTAGAGAAAATTATGGAGGTTCAGGAGAGTTCAGTGGGTGCTGGGAAATTCAGGTGTTGTAGGAAAAGCCTGGTTTTGTGGAAAGCTTAAAATGTAATATATTTTTGTGTAGTTGGTAATTTGTAATGTCATGTTTCTTATAAGTTGCTGTATGTTTTAATTAGCAAATACCTTTTGTTTTCCTCTAACTGTATTTGAGCCATTTCACACAGAGGGCAAATGCATCATATGACCCCCAAAATTTACGCAAAGCACTAATTATGATACTGTTCTATATGCAGCTGTCCTAATCAGGTGAATTTATGTATTTTCCGCTCCAAATTCCTCTTCTAAGTAAATATGTTCCTATTGCAACTGTGAAATGATCTAGAAATTAATGTTAAAACTAGAGATAGAAGAGGCTAATGCAGTACACACTACACACTCAGAGTTCAGCAGCGCTGCTGTAACATACCTGAAATACCACAGCAGGATCAATACATAAAGATGGTTGTGTCTGCAAGAAGCAAGGATAAACCACAAAACATTTCATTCACTTAAGAATTTTGGATACACTTACTTCCTGTCCTGCAATATAAAACCCAGTTTTTATATTGCTATTTTTGTTTCTGACTCTTTACACACCTTCATTAGAAACGTTGGTAACAATTTCTTAAAATGAGACTACTTTGTTTCCCTGGCTGCATAAACAGCATACAACTCTTGTCTTACCTCGTCTCCTCTATACTTGGGCTTCAAAAAGGCACCAAAATGAAATGAAGTGTTGAGTAACAATGCAACTTATCCTGTAAAGACTTTGCTGTAGCTTGTATACTATTATGGATTTAGAAATGACAGTTCTTTCAGCCAGAATGTGCACTGATATCCAAGTGCATGGTTGAAGTAGAGCTACCCCAATCATTTTATAGAGGTGCACCTGCTGATATTACTGTATGTCTAATGCGTGTACACAGAAGAGAAAAAAAATGGCGGGGGGGGCAGAATAAAGGGAGACCAAGAGCAATCAAGCAAGCACAGGTACTCATGGAGGAATCTTCCCTTCCATTTTATTTCCTATCCTATCCAGAGTCGGTACTCATTTGCATTTGAACACTATATGTTCAAAACAGTTCCGTGTGCATCTGTCTTTTAATTTATACTAGACAACCCATGAGCCTTTGGGTCATTGTTTCAGATATTTCCGTACCTAAACAGAGAAACAGAATGACCAAGAGCAAAAAACCAGTGGAAGTGGGAGCAACTTGTGACTTGCTGCCGGCTTCCCCATTGACTTTGCTTGTGGGAAGCTGGCAGGGAGCATCAGAAATCTCCCTCCCTCCCTTTCTTCCTTTCTTCCTATTTTTCTTCGGCCTGCACAAATGCTATACTAACAGGAGATGTTTGGAATACTGGAAATTGTTTGAAAATATATCAGGCAGGGACTGCGACTCCTAAATCCATAAGAGCATATGAGCAAAGTCCTTACAGTTATGTTGTATAAATATTAAACCTTTCATTTGCTAAAGTTTGAAGTATAACTGGAAATCAGAATGAGCTTAATAACCCAAACTCATGCTCACGTTTAGATGGCAGGTAGGTAGGTAAGTAGGTAGGTAGGTACGTACTACAGGTAGATGATAGCCAGGAGGTGAAATAGCCTTTCCAAAGGCTATTTGCATTCTTGAAAATTAGCTGTCTGGGAGTGCAGGGAAATGCTTCCTGAAACTGGATCAGATGCCCTGCTTTACATACTGTAAGTGATCTTACCTTAGACTTGTGAGTTTATATATCATTTCAATGAGAATCCTAGTAAGTAATATTTTGCCTTGTCTTAAGTATACTGTTCTTATTGTTAACATCAGAATGTTAACAATACACGTGGCCACTGAGCCTTCTGAAAGACGTGCTGACTTCAGAGAGCCTTCAGAAAGGCAGTGCAGCTTTCTGAACTTTCCCAACTTTATGGCTTTTTTGCTGAAAATGGAAAAAATGAACTGGTGATTTATGGATTGATTATTAGAAAGGGTAAAATATGGGAAGAAGGGAATCATAATGTAATCTTAAAGAGGGAGGACAGATGATATATTTATTTATAACTGCTTTAAAGAAGATCAGAAGCCACTTCTTTATACTTTTTTCCTTTTTCTCTCTTTTTCTTTTCTTGATTCACCATTTTTCTTTACTCTTTTTCTTAAATTTGTATTATTTTTACTATTGTATAAAATTCTATTGTATAAAATTCTTCAATAAAAATTAATTAAAAAAAAAAGGAAACAAAATACTGCTGTTTTGTCAAAAGCAAAATCATATTGCAGGCCATTATTTTTATGACCCCTATGTCAATAGCACCTCTTCAACCACAGACCTTTTCGTAATGATTAACAGAAGTAGGAAGGGATATCATTATTGAAATCAACATATAACTTACTGCCATGTGATCAGACCTGAAAGTTTTAATCTTACTCAATATCCATCTAGCTAAACATGGGATAACTTGGTTCATAATTTATGGATGTAATAAAATGGCAAGGCCTATATTCAGGACAACAAAAGCGAACATGATAAAGAATGGAGAATAATTTGAAATGACAAATGACATTTTAAATGACAAAAGAATGATTAATATAAAGAAAACCACCACCTTCCTTCAAAAAAAAAATCTGCAAAATATTTGCTAACAATGTATCAAAAGCAAGTTGTTTAGAAAAACAGCTATATCTGTCAAGCAAACAGAATAGGAAAATTGCATTTGTTGGGAAAAGAGTGCAAAATGTTAAGATGGTCTCTTTGGGGGAAACAATATATATATGTAACCCTTGTATCTTAGACATTTGTCACATATACAAATTTGATTGACGCTCATTGGGACACAAGTGGTGTGATTGCAATGTGACATTGTGCACACATACTGTACAAATCCATGTATTCTCTACAATAAAAGCAAGGGACAATTCCATGATCAATCTAACAAGGATTCACTGCAGCCACTCTCTTAAATGGAATGAACATCAGCAAACATTCACACTTCATACCTTCATCTCTATGACTGTTTGAAGAGCTTTTGTCTTTGCTGGCTCTGGTTGAAGTTGTGTCCTTCGGTGCAGTTCCTGTGGAGGGACACGATAAAAGTAAGCCTGATGACTCATCTTTCCATGATTTGGTCTATAAAGCAGATTTTTTTTTTATTTATTTTTTTTTACATCTCATAGCAGAATTCAAAGTTCAGGCATACAAGAGCTGAAATGCTACAGGTACAGGTACATCACTGCCCACAAATCCTTCTTGCATCTCTACAGCCTGTATCTTATGTTACAGGCAAAGCTCCAAACACATGTGCTATTTTAGAACTCTTTCTCAATAATTAATGTCAGTAGTCACAAAGGCAGCATGTTGCATTTGGACAAAGAGAGATTATGATACCTCTCTGCCCAGGCATTGAATAATAAGTCTTTCAATTGCAGTACATTATGTTACTAATTAAAACACACAGAGAGAGGGAAAGACGGAGAGAGAGAAGGAATGAAAAAAATGTCATTTAAAATCTTCTGTTCATCTTTGCTACATTGTTTTTCACTGATATTTGAGTCAACTCATTTACAGACATTACATTCAAATCTGACATTTCCAGAATAGTAATTATATAGTAAGTTGATGTAGAACTGTCAAATGCAGGTTTTGTATGTTGGTTCATCTTTTCTTTCATGGTTTGATGTTTTATAGAATTTGCATTTCACTCCTTAGGAAATTTACTTCCAAGTTAGTCCCAACCATTTCAACAAGATTCATTTGTAAGTTAACAGACTTAAGAAGCAGGGTGTTGATGAATAGATTAACACATGATGCAAGATATCTGTACTACATAAAAGATTAAGCAGAAAATGGACTTATGGCAAAATATACTAGGAAGTTCTCATCTTCAAACCAAATTGAATGAAATAGAAATTACACAAGACATTTCCCTTGCATTTCAATACAGCTATGGAAGAACTTTCTAGTCTCAGGAATGACATCTGCAGCATTCAGAGGAACATTTGGTACTTTGTCTATTAGTTCCACTAATATGCATCCTAATATGGGAGTCCTAGCCTTCATGCTAAACAGTAGTATGAACTGACTTAAACAGTTAATTATAAATATTTTTCTAAACCCTCTCTGCCCCACGTCATCGAATCCTGAAACTCACAAAAATATGGAATTTTCAGAGGGGGAGCTGTTATTGTTCTGGCAGCAAAAGCCACAGAGCATCATCATACTTTGAAAACTGGCATGTATTACTACCTAAAATTGTGCAGTTCCCAGTCCAGTTCATCTATAACACACAGTCATAGAATCACAGAACTAGAAATAACCATGCGGACTGAGTTGGAGTCCTCTGCTTGGTAACAGAACCTACATCAATTGGTTATCCAGCCTCTGCTTGAACACATATAGTGAAGGGGAGCCCATCACTCATCCTGCTAAAGAGTTTCACTGTCAGACAGCTCTTACTGGTAGGATATTTTTCCTTACTAGAAGTCCTGTGAAAGAAGCATAATGCCAACGATGTGGCAGAAGAAAGAAGGGGAAATACAGTGGTACCTCGGGTTACGAACGCCCCTCCTTATGAATTTTTTGGGATACGACCAGCTCCGGCCCCAAAAATTTACCTCGCCATGCGACCTCCACCTCAAGCTACGAACCGGATCCACGGCCATTTGCCCTGCTGCCACGTGGTTGCAGCTTCCTGTGGGCAAGATCGCGGTAGCAAGGAGACGTTCGGTGAGGCTTGTGGTGTGTTTTGTGGCGTTTGGAAGGTTTTTGGTGTGCTTGTCAGCATGGCTCCAAAGAAAATGCAGAGCAGGCTTGGCAAGAATAAGGCTTTGAAGAAAAAAGTGGGGAGATTTGCCTCGTGGTGCGACCAAATTCGGAGGGTGGAATGGATTAACCGTATTTACACTGAACCTTATGGGAAAATTTACCTCGCGTTGCGACCAAATCAAGTTGCAATCAGAGTCATGGAACGGATTAAGTTCGTAATGCGAGGTACCACTGTAGTAAAGGACAAATAAGAAACAATACAAATTACCTGTAGATAGTGGCAGTCAATAAAATAATAGTTGTGATACAGTATAGACAATATTGCATTGATCAGCTGGTTAACTTCTGTGTTATAATAGGAAACCTTGATCTCTTTTTAATCTGTGATAAAACTGAGCAATCCAAACTGACTGTCAAGGATGGATAAGTCCTTATTATACTGTAGCTTCCTTGCTGAAAGCAGAATGGCCTAAGGACTATGATTCACTTTTTGTTCCTTTTTGGGAGGTGAGGACAGGCAAGAGTCAGACAACGAGGAGTGTTTCCTTCTTCTAAGTGACAAATGCAAAGAGCCATCAAACTGCACTTAAATGTGGCACCTCTCTCTCTCCTTGGCCAACATAGTTTGACCCTTCCATTTCAGGAGGTGATTTGATCAGCTGTTAGATCTTGATAGAAAGAAACTACAAAAAATATTAATAAAGTTAAGCCCCTTTGAAAAACCAGTTCTCCTCCTTAGGAGATGAGACCCTTTAGGAGTTTTGGCTGAAAAGCAGGGTAAAACTAGAAAGCTAGAAAAACTGAATAGATTTGTTTATCCAAAAGCATGGCTTGGGTTTAAAAATACCACTTCTACCACTTCAGGAAAGGTCTTTCCTCAGCTGACGTGATAAAGGAGACTTCTCAGGTCAGAAGCATTCTTCTCCTCAGTAGGGTCTTTTTTCAAGACTTTGGAATATAACAAGCCATACTATGAAAAGCAATAACGTTGATGTAACTGGCTGGCCTGTCAAAAATACTCACAAATTGATCTGATTTCAGCAGATACAGAGGTGATGGAAATATTTTCTTGATTTATTTTCCATTATGGCGACAACTTCTTAGTCATCAGTCAACAACTACAAGTCTTGTTTTGCTTTGTTTTTGAGAATGAGATGGCCTTGACTGTCTTCCTTGTCAGGGAAAGATTTGCTTATGGACTGAATGTGTGAAATTCTCCCTCACCTTGTTTTCCACATCAGATCAGGTTCTTTCTTAAGCTCCATGGCAACAACCAAGTGGCTTTTACAATATCATATTCCTAATGGATTTGTCTATTGTTCTGAAGTATTTTAAATGCTTCAAATGCAATTCCAAAATCTCTGTTTAAAAAGATTTCTGAATTACCCTTTTCTCTTTATTACTTGAAGCTCTAAAGCCCATGTAAGAAAAAAATACACATCAGCTAGGCTTCAGGGACTCAAATTCTGTCATTAAAGGCAGGAATACATATGTGGTGCTTGGAAGTTGGCTTTCAAATAACAGGTATATGTCAAAGAGTTCACAATCCCCTCTAAGGTACATGGGGAGGCGGGGAGGGGATTTAACTCTTTCCATACTGCGCTGTTAGCAAAAATTGCCATTCAGAAGCAGTTATGGAAGGGAAGTTGCCATCAAAGCTCTCCTTTCAGGCTAATAGCTCAGGGATCAATTTTCATAGAAAGTGAAATGAAAAAGAAACATCTTTAAAAAATACCACCCTCTTATCACAATCCTAATGGGAAGTTATCTCAGTTGTTGTTAAGGAAACATAATGCAAACATGGATTTAATGTCATGCCTACTTTGTTTCTACTTTGGCTGCAATTTTTTACACATTTACAAATGTATAAATTCCATTGAACAAAGCAGAACATACTTTCGGGTAAATATACATAGGATTGCTGCCTATCTATCTATCTATCTATCTATCTATCTATCTATCTATCTGTCTGTCTATCTATCTATCTATCATCTATCAATATGGTAGCATTTTTTAAAAAATCATCTAAATTTCCACTGAAACCTGAAGGGTTTAAAAGCGCATAACTCTACAAATGTTATTCTTACTCTGCTAAGTCTAAATACCAAATCAGATATTATTTTAAATTCATGGAATGGAAGTGACTCACCATTTTTGGTAATCCCTACATTTTAGAATATTACCCAAATGAATCTTAGAGTAGGAACTGCATCAGTTGAGAGAGTTTAAACATGAGTGCAGAATTTGCCATTTTTTATTATATCAGAGTTGTGGAATGGGGAAGGAGAAAATCTGGCCAAAAAGCAATCTTGCCAGGATCTCAACAAGTATCAAGTTAGTTTTAAAACTGAATAGTCCCCAACAGGTACTTAGAATGAAATTGGCATATGAACTGGGTATCATCCATCACCCAGGTTTTTTTTGGAAAAAAGCCTGAACTTCCACCCCTTTTGTCAAAGATATATCTGCTGCCAGAGATGAGTATTCCTAAATGTCTATCACATGCCTCATTATATTTCTCCTGTTTGCAATATAAATCAAACTTACTTAAAAACGTTTCCTTCCTATTCCTTCTGGTAAAATGCAATAGACAGTGGCATTCTGGAGGAGATCAGAAAATGACCTACAGTTTATTATTCTGTCCCTTCCAACCCTTCCAATGCATCTGCTACAATCTGAGCCCTTAAGAAAAATCTGCACTCTTCATTTTAATGAATATTCAAGTAATAGGAGAATGAGGGCATTTTTTTTTTTCTTCAGTCCTAGGATTTTGGAAGAGTTCCTACTTGAAATAAGATGCATACAAGTTTTGTTGCATCCTGACCCATTTGAAAGTAAGACTGTCTGCCAGGCAGGTTTTGTGTAAAAGTCTCCCCTTATTCTCTCAGCTTGCAGGGTAGCATATGGATGTTACACTCAGCCTGCTAACAAATCTGGACCCATCCATCTGGGGAGTCTAGCACAATTAGAATTTCAGTCTTTAAAGCTGACATTTGAAGACTTATGATAAAGACCAGAACATCAGTACTTGGGTGACCAACTTACAGGAAGGGCTATGTCTGAAGTTACAAATATGCCTACATCTTTATTAGTATTGCCTCATGCATTGCTATTAATACTTAAGCTAAAGAATATGACATTTGCAAGCACTAAGATTTTCAGTTCATGGCACACCACTCCTCTTCCAATTAATGCAAGTCTAACTGCTTGATTTCCTAATTTTTTCTAGGGATGTTTTCATTGTTACTGAACTAGAATCATTAAGCAATGCAAAGAATACAGACACACAACATTCTCAATACTATCTGATGTTTTCCTGCTGACACCAGGACTGAAAAGATGATGCTTTATGGATTTTTTTATAGAAAAAAGATGGGATATGGGATGAAGAGATAAATCTTTGTAATTTTAGAGAGGGTGAAGGGTTACTCAATTTGTTTATACTTGTGATGAAGGTTGGAATTCACTTCTTTATATACTTCTTTTCTCTTTCTTTAGTATATGATGATCAGCTATACTAGCTGATGTTTTCCTCCAAGAGTCTGAGTTCTCTTTTCCTTCATTTATCAATATTGTTCCATTCACTTCCAGATTAAAAAAACTTAAACAGTAAAGACACAGCAAGATTGTGGCATATGAAGAAGCAGCAGAAGAACTGTGATCTCTTCTTGTTATTACTTGTTACTATTACTAGCTGGATTTGCACTTCCTCTCTGTTCAGAGAGACTGTCCTGTAAGGAAGAGGAACAGGAATATCTGCTGTGGGGACAATTGTGTAATCTGAGCATCCCTCAGAAGACCATTCCCATCAGTACACAGTGAGGTAAGGGAGCAAGTGACCACAATGCATGACAATGCAATTTTCCCCGAATTCCCATAATGCAGTTGAGCATCAGCTTGAATTGTTTTATTAAAAAATTTGATTATAATAGTAAAATCTAACACAAACTAAATTTTAAGAAAGAAAAGAGAATAGAAAAGAGTAAAAAGTGCAAGGAAAAAGAAAAGAGAGAAAAGTAAGAATATACTAAAGAAAGAGAAAAGAAGTATATAAAGAAGTGAATTCCAACCTTCATCACAAGTATAAACAAATTGAGTAACCCTTCACCCTCTCTAAAATTACAAAGATTTATCTCTTCATCCCATATCCCATCTTTTTTCTATAAAAAAATCCATAAAGCATCATCTTTTCAGTCCTGGTGTCAGCAGAAAGTCCGTAAAGGGTAGCCAGAGGTTATAGGACATATCTTATTTTAACCTTGATCAAGTACACCAACTTTATATTCCTTCCTTTTACTTCTAAGAGTCTTAATCTTTAGTTTGTTCAAATATTGTCATAGGATTTGATTTCTATTCATTTCTTCTTTGCCCCATCGCACAGAGTTCTTCAAGGTTTTAATAAGCCTCTTTTGTAAATCCAGTAGGAAAAAATTATCCAGGTCACTCTCTTGGTTTTTCATTTGTATTTCCCTTTTAAATTTTAAAACCTCAGCCAATTTGTTAGATCCAGTGAAACATCCTTTTCTAAATCATTCTCTTGGCCTCTCAGTTGTAAATCCACTTTTGATATCATCTCTATCTTGTCAGATAAAATTTGTTCTACATCTGACATTTCTTTAATAACATATTTTGGACACAGTCTATCCATAGAAACAGACATTATTACTGACATTGTTGATATTGTGGCTACTATTTTCTGATTCCATTCTTCAAAAGTCTTCTTCAGTATTTTTATTGCCATAATGTTTTGCACCAACTTGCAGGTCTGGAAATCTTCAGTCCCCTCTAGTATCCAGTTTTTGAAATCATGAAATTATTTATCTATGTTATGTCTTGTAAAAACCAAAACAGGATCTATTTTCCACGAGAAGCTGTTTGTACTTTATAATTAATTCCAAAATCTCATGGTAAAAGTTTCAATATTCCAATTTGATCTCAACCTTTAGTCTGTTTATAACTTAAAATCCAAATCTTACTTAGCTTTTTGCTGTGTATTTCAGATTCTTTGAATTCTTAAGCTTATGATTAAAATTTTCTTTCATTCAGGATTAAAGGCAGATTCACTTGGAGTTTTCAAACCTGTTATTCCGAAGGTCTCTAATAGCTTAGAGGTAGTTAATGAGGAATTTCTGAAAGTGATTAGAAAGTGAGGTTTGTGAACTTAAAGTCCTTTAAAAGTCTCCACCATGATTGCAAGCAAGATGGCTGATTCCGTCATCTCCCGGCGCTCAAACCCACAGAAAACCACTATCCTGAAGTCTCCTCATGAGGAGCAGCCATCTGGGGCACATGTGGGCAATCTCCTTTCCTCTTTTTATCCGGAGATGTTCCAAGGAACCAGTCTACTCACTGGTTCCTTGGTCTATGCCACTTTCGCAAAAACGACTTCAATTCACCAAACCTCCCCCAGAGGCCGAGCATCAGCTTGAATTGTTGATGACCCCTTCAGTCCAAGACCACCCCCCTCCTGATCATGTGACCCACAGCACAGCTTATGTAATCTGCCCTGTACTTTCCAATACATGCATATAGACAAACATATGGCTGCTGTGGATAAAGGGATTGGAAAGAATTCCAGAAGTCATGCTGTGCATATTTTCCCTACCTTGTTTATGTTTAAGTAAGCTGCTCAATAGATACTTCCACCAGATACTCCAGATCAGAACGTAAATTAGGGCTGTGCAGTACTTTAGATTCAATCTCCAAAAAGTGCTTTGCACTGCATGGCACTACAAACAGAGCACCTGTTTGCAACCCTTTAAACCAGCTGTGCCTTTTCCCAGGATCAAGAGCACTGAAGCACCTTTGGAAATCAAATCCAAAGCACTGCACATCCCTACTATAAATGTTAAACATAGGATTTCAGCATCACTACAATATAGATTGTTTTGCTGCTTATCCTAGTAAAATATATTACATTATCTTTTCAATATATTGTTTGAATATCCCTTCAAAAGTGCCCATTAAAATGGTGGAAAGGTATAGGTTCTGCTGGTATAATTCTATTTATAACTACTGAAATGCCACATTGTCCCAGACATGTCTCAGATGGAAGCAAACAAACATTTGGCGGCAGATCAGTGCCAACCCACAGACAGCTGGGAAGAAAATTAAATACTGAGTCAGATGCAAAAGACAAGAGAAGATTCAGGAAGAATGATCATAGCATATCTTTCAAAGCAGAAATAAGCAAACTGGTGTTTTCGGGATGTATTTGATTACAGGTCCCACAATCCTAGACCATCTTGCTTTAGTTTTTCATGAAAGCCTTTTGTGGGAGAGAGAAACAAATTCCAGGAAGAAATTCTATAGGTATGTGACATCTGTCAACCCTACCATTATGGTGCAGTACGAAGTGGCGGATCAGAGCAGGGCAACAAATTAGGCCAAGCCCTCACCTGCAGCCTTAGCGATCTGCCAACTGGTAGAGCCACTTCACTGTGTCCTAGGCCACGTGGTTCTCCATGTTGCTGCCCCATAAACCACCCTCTAGTAATTGGTTTGAGAAGGTCTTGTGACACAATTGAACATGAATGCCTAAGTACTAAACTAGAGTCTGGATTAAGGAATGCAGATCCTTGGACCTAACTATCCAAGTAGATCCCATATTAACTTGCACATTTTAAAATATTTTCTGCCAAAATTCTTACGTACTTTCTCCATTATTAGTTCAAAGATCTTCTACAAGGGAGAGAGCTATCTTGGTCTTGGCACTTGGAAATGGGATGCCCTTCCTGAGGAGATTCACAAAAATTTTATTAACCCAAGCAGTTTAACAATTCTTACTCATTGTAAGTCTATTTTATAGTTTTTGCTGCTGTCCTTTTTGTTGCTCTTTCCTTGTTCTGTCATTTTTACATTTTGTTCTGTAAAACCACATTTCATATGACTCAGGTGGTATAATTGGCTGAGGATCTAGGAGGTATAATGCTCCCTCAAACCTCCATCACTAAGCAGCTGCTCTGACAGCCTTAGTCTCTTTCTTCAACTCTGTACTCATGAATATAATCACCCTCAGGAGCTAACTCTAAACTTGGGATTTAGTTTTCAGAACTTGGGATAGTTTTTAGAACTAAACCCAGGATCATTGGTTTAACCAACATTCTACCTCATCTTCATACTCCGTAAGTTTTAGCTTTGCTTTAACTAAACAAATGATATGTGGTTATTTCAATGGAATCAGAAGTTTCCAAGTTCTAAAGATAACCCAGTAAATAGAGGTGCTTGTTAATTGATAAATCACAAGACACTTTTTTTCTGGCAAGACTATTTAAATAAATTTTAATTTTAATCAATCTAAATTATCAATTTATGAATGTAGCAGATTCCCCAAAACAAGGGGGAATTGGAGGTCAGCAAAATGGGTCAAAACCATCACAAATATTTCATGAAATGTTTCATTTCATGTTTCTTAAATCTGTATAGAAAAAAGAAAAGACTCCACACTATGTTACTTACAGTGCTGAATTAATGAATCAGGCTTAAATATAAATGCAGCCAGCAGCAGGGATTTTTATATATCATATCTGAAGCCCTTAGCTGAAAAAATATTTAAAAATGCATCTATACAACACATTACACCAAACAATTAAATCCTATTGAAAATCACTCTGATTTCATTTCAGCTTCCTTTTTTACTTTTTAAATGTATAACTTAAACTTTATATGGAAGACATCAGTATTATTCCTGGGCTGAATTGTCAAGTTCTACAAGACAAAAAAGATTATCAGCAGTGTAATCTCATGACCATATCAGTGGTTCATGCTTGGCAGAGGAAGAGATCCTGAGGAAGGCCTTGGAAGAGACTGATCTTACAAAGCCAGTCCAAGCACAGAGGTTGAGAAGGATCAGGCTCCCGTGAACCTAGGTCCTCCCTCCTCTGACTCTGGTCCAGATTCTTTGGTATAATGCCTATGCACAGAAGAATGCAGAAGTACTTATCTGAATTTAAATGGGTTGGAAGGTACAGAAGTCCCAGGTCACAGGGAAGACTTTTGTAAAAGTAGTAGTCTATTTGGGAGTTGCTCTTGCTGCCAAGTAATCTTACACCTGGAGCAAACCTGCTGTATGCCAGCTGCGTTCAGGTAGAGAGTTACATTTTTCAGTATAAAGCTCTCCACTTAAGACCAGCCCAGTGCTAGAAACAAAGTCTGCTGCACTCCTTGTACAGCTATGATCACAATCTGGAAGCTTATTCTGGATACCCTTCTTGATTTCTTTGACTATGATGCAAGATGCAATCTTTGATTTCAACTTTGCTTTTTCTAACTGCCCTTAAAACTGTACTTTAATTGACAATTTTGCCTTGATTTACTAGAGTCCCCCCTGCCTGACCCACTAACTAGATACTCTGAGAAAGATTCTGGCCCACATTTTTGCCTGGGCTCAGCTGAGCTTCCAGCCAAGGACAGGACACGTTACCTTCTGTGAACAGCAATCTGGTGTCTTTGGAAGTGTCACTGAGATTCTTCACTATCATTCAAGAATCTTAAACATCTTAGAATACTCTAGACTTTCCCCAACTTAATGTTTTTCAAATGTTTTAGACTAACCACACTGGCTGAGAATTACAAGATTTTAAGGCCAAATACCATGCTGAGAAAACTTTTTTAAAGTATTTATTTATCTATTTCTATGGCCACTCCTCTTGTCACAGTGACTCTGGACAGCAAACAAAGTTTAAATGGAAACCACAATATAAAACCTTAAAACATACAATGCTAAACATGTAATCCAAAACAAAATCAGCAGCCAAGAGTAAATAACAATGTAATATAATATTGGTTCACTAACTTCACAATCCCCATTATAGGCAAACAACCAGGTTTTCCAGAAGGCCAGCAGGCCAGGGCCAAAGTGATCTCAGGTAGTAAGGTGTTCCAGAGGGTGACAAAAAGGCATGCTTTCTGGACCTTGCAACATGAATGTCAATTAAAGAATGTCCCTCCTGCTAGATCTAATGGGGGGAAGAGACCACTAGAGAGAGTCCTTCAAGTATTCTAGCTCCATCAGCACTCTGAATTGTACTCAGAAGGCCATTAATTGTCCATGCTGCTGTATTCTAGACCAATTGTAGCTTCCAGATGTTCTTCAATGTAGAGCATGTTGCACTAATCCATTCAAGAGGTAACCAAAGCAGAAATGACATGCACAATGCCTCTCAGTTGAGGTAAGGGTGCAATTGGTACACCACACAGAGCTGTGCAAAAGATTCCCTGGCTATGGCTACCACCTACTCTTCCAGCAGGATCTGTGAGTCCAGGAGGACCCCCAAATTCTATGCCAATTTTGTCTGGGGTAGTGCAACCCCACCCAGAACTAAAGATGGAATATCACTGGACTCGGGGGGGGGAGCTAAAACCCTAGCCACTCAGTCTTGCTAGGGTTCAGCTGAAGCCTGTTCCTCCCCATCCTTACAGGCCTTACAGGCCTTACAGCCTCCAGACACCAGAACAAGACCTCCATGGCATCGCTTAGTCAAGAGATGTACAACTGAGTATTATCTGCCGACTGATGAGTATTACCTGCCTACCTCCCCCAGCAACTTCATGTAGATGTTAAATAGGAGCAGGGAGAGTATCAAGCCCTGAAGCATCCTACAGAGTAGGGACTGTGGGCTAGGCCTCTTCCCTCCTATCAACACCAACTGGAGCCAACTCCAGAGGAAGGAAGAGAACCAGCACAAAACTGTGCCCCCCACACCTAACCTCCAAAGCCAGTCCAAAAGGATACCATGATTGATGATATCAAAAACTGCTGAGAGGTCAAGCAAAGATGGATGCATTAACCCCCCCCCCATCCCATTCCTACCCGAGGTCATCCACAAACACCATCAATGTTGTTTTGGTCACAAGCCCAAGTGTGATACCACATTGGCACAATCTGGTCCAAGCCCCAGCCACTCTCTCAACTAAAGCTTCAGCTGGATTGTGAACCAAACCTTCAGGAGTAGCCCCAAGCTTTCTATGAAAACCGACTGGGACCATCAAGTCCAGCTCCCAGAAAGTGGTCTGATCATGGCAGGGGAATGATGAGTTTTCCCCAATTCCAAATCATGTAGAAGACAGCTTTCAAAAGCATACTTACAAATATTAAAGTGGCTTGCTAATTTTCTAGTATTGTATCAATCTGTAAAGAGTAAAAATGACCTTGATGGAGATAAGCCAAATCTGTTCCCAGAGCAAGGAGGTGAAAAGCAAAACTCAAGCCCAAAACAGCCTGAAGGGAGTAGGAAACAGGTCTAGCACCTCCTTAGTTTCACAGGACCATAAGCACTATCAGACTTGCAAGATTCTGTTACCATAGCCAATATAATACAGTAATTTTAAAGTTCCTTTGGAGTTACTTTCTTGGTCTGCTATACATAGTGTGGCTGACATAACCTAGCAGAACTCTAAATTTATATGAATATTTTTAAAAGAAAGTATAGATTGAGTGTGTTGCATATTTCATGAAATTGATTAGGTGCATTCTTATTTGCACAGAACAGCACTGAATTGTTACAGCAAAGTAACAAAAGTAACAAACAAACAGCCTTCTGAAGGCTCAATTAATAAGCTTAAAGACACAAGTCACAATTCTGAGCAACAGCAAAATCTCAACAAAGTTCAGGAAAGGAAGCACAGATGAAGACAAACCCTTTAGCTGGATCAAACTGAAAGGGCAAAACAGAATTTATGGCATTTCATTTTATCCACTTGGTTGTTATATGATGTTCAATTACTGCGACATGTTTATTCTTAGAGTCTTCTGGATGTGACTCATCTCAACAAAGGTAGTAGCCTAAAGCATAAAAACCTAGGAATTTTTTTCTCCCCAAAAGCCAACTTCTGTGAATACCCATGACGCTGTAAAGGGGAACTGATTGGCTTTGTCAGCTCCAGTTCTTCTGGCTGAAAAGGTGAAACTGTGTACATTACAAAAATCCTAAATTTTAAACATGGAGCGTGAAGTGGTGCATGTACACCGAAAACTTCAGAGTTTGATCACAGAGCTGCTGTAAGCCCCACTATGTACACCAGACCAGGAAATCAGCTTCACATGAAGGCTAACACTACTCTGAGTTTGGCTATAATAACAGAACCTAGCAAGTCGAATTGTGCTGTACCTCCCTCCCCATCGCCATTAAATTTTATATTTAATTTTTTCACTGGGCTCTTTGACTTTTAGTACTAGGGCTTGCAGATCCTTTTAATTTTCAGCTATCAGGGTGGTGTCATCAGCATAGTGCAGGTTATTGATTCTTCCTCCAGGTTTAAAACCACACTCATCTTCCAATCCTGCTTCCCTATGTTCAGCATATAGGTTGAGTAAATAAGGGGAGAATATGCAGCCTTGTCACACTCCTTTGCCAATCTGGAGCCAGTCTGTTTTGCCATGTTCTGTCTGTACTATGGCTTCCTGACCTATAGATAAGTTTTTCATGAGGACAATGACAATTCTGGGATTCCCATTTTTCAGGGAACTTTCCACAGCTTGATGTGATCAACACAATCAAAGGCTTTTCTATAATCAATGAAGCACATACTGACTTCTTTTCAGTATTCTTTGGCTTTCTCAATTATCCAGCGGGCATCGGCAATAATGTCTTCTGCTCCTTGAGCTTTTCTAAAGCTAGCTTGATTATCTGGCATCTCTTTTCCCATGTAAGGCTCTAATCTGCATTGGATGATCCTAAGCATTATTGTCAGGCCCAGCCCAAGAACAATGATGAAACAGTCAGTCCAATACAGTTCCTTTATTTGCTTACACCTTATAGACAGAATCTTGCCAAATTAAATCTATACTACAGCAACTAGTAACTGTGAGATTCTAGGGAGTGGCTACCCTGAACCTCTTTCTCTTCTCATGCTCCGCCTGTGGACTGTGCTGCCTCTTGCCTCCTCCCCTCTCCTGGAATGCACCCCCTCCTTCCTGATGGCCTTGATCTCCCACATCACTCTCCTCCTCCTAGATACATTCCATCACAATTATTTTGCTAGCATATGAAATTTGGAGTAGCCTATCAGTCCATAAATACTTCATCAGTATATTTGATCTTTCAAGAACAGAAACAATCAAAATTATATTATAGTGGCAATTCTATTCACAACTGCTAGGAGATAAGGCCTGCTGCGCACAGAGCTTGTTTCTCATTAGGTGCCCAGTATTGTATGCAGCAGGTACATGTATGGCTGTAGGGGCGTGTTTGGAAATCAGAACCATTCAAAGCTCTCCAAGCAGAAACAGACCTCAGCATTAGTGTGCATTTTTTCATATTCTCCATATGCAGGAAAGTTACCTGTTGTTACTCAGGACTATACCTGTGCTGAACATTATGACCTATTCTTTATATATTCTAGACCTCTTCTTTGTCACTAATCACAGATGCCTGGCAAACACTAGCACAAATTAAGCTCCATATGCACTGTTCCTCGTACACAAAATAAAGAGTGGCTCAAATAAACAGTGATTATTTAAAACTTCTTTCCATATCTACTGAGTCTTTCTGAATCATTTTTATTCTGGAAAAGCTCCTCTGATCTATTTTTACTCAACTCCATTAACTTTTCAATACTTAGCTGATAGGAAGTATCGTTTATTCTGCAGATGAACAAAATCCATATTCCATTTGGTGGTGACCTAGTGCCTTATTTCTCAAGTGTACTATCTAAAGGTGGGTTATATAATATAATATAATATAATATAATATAATATAATATAATATAATATAATATAATATAATATATATTTACCAAGCCTCATGTTTCACCACACAGAAGTGGATTACAAAGGGATGAATATTCAAGGAACAAATATTCTAACTAATGCTTTTATTTGGAAAAAAAATTCCAAGAAATAGTAAAATATTTGGAGAACCTATCATATATGTTAAATATGTTAGTGTAGTACCATGTATTGACTTGAACTGTCTCACCAGAACATTTACGCTAGTAGAAGATCAATAATAATCAGAGGGTTTTTTTGTTTTTTGTTTGGTTCATAGGTTACAATTCTATCTGGTTTCACAGAAGAGTAAAATCAAGAAAACTACATGGACAAGTTCATGAAGTCATTAGAAGCTGAACATAGACTCTAGTCTTTACTTTAAACCCCATTAAAGTATTATCTTGCAAGCAGCCATGCATAGATTATATTGTTAAACTCTTTGCAATTTACAGGCCAACATGAAGGATATATGTGTGCAGTACTTAGATTATTTATTTTCTTCTTTGTCCTTGCCACAGTACAATATAACTAAAATAGAATTTTACCTCAAAATACCATAAATATGAGTCTTCTAAAGAGATTTCCCTCACCCCAAATGTCATACACTGTAATTCAAATGTAGATGAATAACTCCATCATTTTTTCATCTATTGTTACATTTAATACATTAATGTAATATTGTTATATTAATCATCTATTGTTACATGTGACATCTGCTATTGAAATAAATGAATGCTATTGTCCTTTCTCCTGTATTTAAAAATGCCTAGAAACCTTCCAACTTCCTACAATTCAAAATATTTGGCACCACAGTAAAAAGATTTGTGGGAATGTGATATGGGTGATTAGCTTTATCAGATCTAGACAGCATAGAATAAATGGATGCTCCTGTAGGCAGATTGTCCAATCAATCTAGTACATAATAGTTTTAAACAAGGTCAAATTTCCATTACTCTGAGTACTACAGCTCATATCATTAAAATGTCAAAATGACTGCAACTAGCACTAAAAGCTTTTATCACAAATCTTAAACCAATATTTCTACTGTGACAAATTTCATGTAAAATATTTTTTAAAAGAGGCCCTTAAACACTGACATGCCACTTTGACCCATAGGCATGGTGTAACCCCTTATTATAAAGTAAGCAATAGACAAAAAGATGACTTTAGGACCAAAATTTTGGGACATACCTTATAGTGAGTCAAATCAATAGTCCATCTAGCTCAGTAGAGGCCATTTTGACTGGCAAAAAATTTACATTTCCAGGTAGATATCAGCCCTAACACTGCTTTGAGATCCACTAACAAAGGACAAGAATCCACAATTTTGCTTACCACACATCTTCAATTAACTTATCAAAGCATGAAAATGCCAGGCTTCCTCCCAATATCATAAATATAAAAGTAAGCTAGGAATATATTTTGATTTTTTGCTTGCCAGGAAGTCAAGCAATCAAATGCAAATCCAAAGTCCATTTTCATGACCTTCTTCTATCTTCAAATTAAAGAGAGCAGAAGACATGTAAATGTGGTTTTACATCCCTACATTTTCCTAGATAGAGAGGAAGGCATGGGATTACCCCTGATATTGCACTACACTACACTTGGAGGACAGATAAGAATAGTGTGGGGGAACCGTAGTCTATCATTAGCCATTTAAGATCAGTTCAGATGTATGGATCAATGACCTGAGATAGTATAGATTGAATTTTGGACAGTGTGTATGCCAAATATGTGGCTTATCACTGGGCTACAAGTTAGATTTTAAAAGGACATTGGGTGAGCTCATACATTGCATAAGCTAAAAGCAAACATCTTTTGGTTTATAGCAATGTATAAACCTAGCCATAATCCAAAACCACAGTTTTCCTAATCTGAATAGTTTTGAAATAAACTGTTTGACAATAATTCTGTCTTCCTTTCTCCCTCCTCTAATTCGGTGGGTAAAAATCTTCCATCAGATCCATATATACCACTAGGATGCAAAGCAAAACATAGAGGTTATCAAACCACCATGTACTAAGCCAATAATGGCACTCTATAAATGAAAGCTGTACTGTAAATATTATTTCTTGGAGCTGCTGGCTGTGCTTTACCCTATATTTCAATGTTTGGGAGTCCATTTTAGTAACAAAAAGGAGCTGTGGATTTTATGTACTTCTTATTCTTACATGAGTTGCATATACTGTATCCTGAGTACATTGTATATACCTCCTAGTTAGTAGGATGCAGGCAGGTACATTGCCTTGCAAGGTAGTCTCTAGATTAGAGATCCTAGCTTGTAAAGAATACTTTAAACTGGTTTCAGATAAAACTGGGTTTTGGTTACTCTTGGGATACATTGGCCATAATGTGCCAGGTCAATATAGTTCGTAGCATTAGCAGGAAATGCTAGATGTGGCAGAAATATAACTAAGGCTTATAATGTAATCCATGCTTTCTGTATCTTACTAAAAGCATTATATGAGAAACTCAATTGATAAAGGCAAGTTAGGCAGCAAAGGTCAGGATCTCTGGGCCAATCTAGAAATCACTGTGACATGTGTAAGATTGTGATTTGGAATATAAGAGGAGTAAATGAGAAAGAGGATGGATGGATGGATGGATGGATGGATGGATGGATGGATGGATATGTGTGTTTCTGAAACTAAGAGAATAATCAAAAGAATGAAGGTAGTCTAAATGAAGATGGTCTAACCTTGTGGAGTGGAACCGATGAACTATACCATCACTTCATGATCGTGAAGTGATGGTATAGATATAATTATGTCTGTTCATTCAAAGGAAAAATGTATGTCAGAAAGAATGAATTAGTATCATCTAGGTTGCTATGCATATGAAATTAAGAATCCATACGCTGGTGATAGCTGTATGTTACACTCCAATAAATGATGATAATAGAGGAACTAGGGATTAGGTAAAAGTTGTGCAATATTCTGAATGAAGAAAAATAATTCCACTAAGTGACACGAACAAGTCAAGAGAGTACAGAAAAAGTAACCAGGCCATTGGAGACCCAAGAATGCATGAGGATAGTAACTGATAGGGGAAAAATCTTTCTCCTGAGTATGTGGCTTAAACATGTAATCTATTCATGCATATGTACATAAATGTGTATAAAGAGAAAAAATGTAGTTGCTAAGAATGTAGTCAGAAAAGCAAGTAATAGTTAAGATTAAAAGAGGCAAAGAAAATGCAGAGCAATTTTGATGGGATAAAAAAACTTGTTTTGATAGAGGGTGAAGAGGGCTAAACAAGGAGACTCCAGCAGAGTGAATGGGAATAAAACAAAAGTGATGAAATTATTTGGGATGAAGCCAAAGCGAGGGAATGTTGGAAGGAGTATTTTAGAGATTTATATGGGAATGATAGTGATATGTTGAAGAGTGGAACTGAAATGAATGCTATAAATGTTAGTGTCCAAGGGAAAAAAATGTGAAAAGGAAGTCATAAACACTGTGAGAATGCTGGAAAAAAATGGAGAGGCTGGAGGTAAAGATGGTGTAACTAGAGAAATGTTAAAATATGATATGGTTTGCTTATGGAATGGCTATGAAACCTGTTTGTGTGTAAGAAGATTGCATCTGTGTCTGACAATTGGAAGAATGCCATTATTGTTTCCTCATATAAAGGGAAAGGCAGAAAGTGTGGCTTTATGCCAGGCACAGAGTATGCAAACCAGATTTTTGCTCTTCGGGAGATCATTGAGAAGTGCATGAATGCAATAAAGTTTATTGTACATTTGTGGATTTAGAGAAAGCATATGATAAAGTGAATAGGCTTGAATTATGAAACCCTTTGCCCTTGACCTGGGTTGCTGAATGTAGTAAGAATAGTATATGATGGAAATAAAGAGAGCAGACTGAATCCTTAGCAAACTTTGAGAAAAACAACCGTGTTTTCTTGAGTTACATCGAAGAACATCCATTTAACCTTGCGTACGCTGAAATTGATGGAACTCTTTGCTCTTCAAATCTACAGCAGTTTTTACCTGATTATATCCCAGAAATTATATAGAAACACAGCAGCATACTTTATTTCCAGAAGTTTGCCCTAACAAGTACCTGCATTCTTATTCTCCACTATATGCCATAAATTTCAATGTTTCATTGTGACATTTTCCCAGGGCTTTCAGAGGGTGAAACTTCCCTGGATTAAACTTTGTAGCAACTGCAATATGTCAATTACTGTAAGTGCTAAGGTCAAACCTATAACAATGTCTCTTCTGAAAAGTTTTCCTTGGCAAGGGTTCTTGAGAGCATCAAGCAACTAGAAATTTCCCCCAGTTCCCAGATCAATCCTAGAATCTGTCTTTCTTAACTATTACGATAAGTTTGGGTTTAATTAATATAGAATTAAACTATTTAAATTCATTTTTGATTGCACTGCATTGGAAATAATGGATTGGAAGGAACAGCAGCCAATCCCATTCCTCCCTCCAAAACTATTAAAGTAACACTCAGCACTATTAATTCTGGATTTGCAGTTTATGCCCCCAATTGACAAACTGTAACAATTACTGAATGTTCTCCACAAAGCAATGAAATTTTCATATAGTTCAGGGAACTATAGAAGCTAGAAAATGTTCAAGATTGTCAGAAAACTATTTCCTGAGTCATTTCAGCTCAACTTTAATATAGGTTTTTCCTTATTTTTCTGCTTCCTTTGTAACTTTAAGGCTACAGGTACTCATTAGAAAACATGTAATTTTCATCGTATTTGAATAGCATTAACCATGAGTGAAATCTAAAGCCCAAATTATATGTTTTCAGTTCTATAAGGATCTGTAAGCCAGATGGCTTGAATGCTTCTGTCTTTATATTCTAATCAGATTAGTGCTACATGATATAACGTAAGTGATGTCATCTACATTTTAAAAATAGTAATTACAAATAAATCCAGCAGCAGGGACTGCATACATGAACATACAAACAAAGCGGCTGGTGTTATGTCTTCATAGTGACAGAATAAATATCCAAAGAGAAAAACTACCCTGTGGCGAATGTCTGATTTGCAAAAGCAGACCTCGACACAAGAGTCTACCGTGTTAACAGCATTTTCCACTGTATTTACATTCACAGGGTCTGGTATGACTCCTAGAAATAAAAGGAGTAGGAGAGATCAGAACTTTTGAGATTTTTCTGATTCAAACTATATAGTACCAGTATACAAACATTCCATTTGCTGAATACTTACTCTATAGTATTTATAATGTAAGTAGAATTTGTTAGGAAGCATATATAAATACAGGATGTCTTTACTTAATTAAAGGGTGGCTTAGGGAAGAAGAAAGTCGTTCCCAATTGCTAGACATTTTCCTCCCATACTGCAAACCAAACACTGATAATGGGCATGTGTAGCTGGTGTGTGTGCGCATACGTGCACGTGTGCCTTTAAGTCAGTGCTGATTCCTGGCGGATTGCCTGGACTAGTCCCTGCAGTTTTCTTGGCAAGATTTCAGAAGTAGCTTGCCCTTGCCTTCTTCCTGAAAGGGCTGAAAGAGAGAGTGACCAGCCCAAGGTCACACAGCTGGCTTTGTGTCTTAAGTGGGACAAGAACTCACAATTTCCCGGTCTCTAGCCTGGTGCCTTAACCACCGCACCAAACTGGCTCTCTGTAGCTGTTTTTTACCAGTTAAATAAATTAAGGACTATGTACTTGCCTATATTTACTCCTCAACTATTTTAAAATCCAAAATATTATGAAGAGATGATAATCTAAAACCTTTGGCAGTTGAAATAAAAGATATTTAGCTTTGGAACAAGAAAGTTCGATTATAGTCATGAACATTTAGATACTTCCGCATGGCCAGGAGAATGTAATGCTGACCTAAAACACAGAAGGTTCACAAGTACAGCCAGAGAGATTACTATTATTGTAGTTAAAAGATATACTCCTCGCCAAAGCCAACTTTAAAAAAAATGGCCTAGAATATTAAAGCATGGAAGCAGAATTCAACACATGTTCAAGAGCAACCAGAATCATTCCCAGAAGGCTACAGATAGTATTGCATGCTAAGTGGTTGAGACTCTGGGTATTGTAAGAAGTACGTTCTTCCATGTGCCATTATTTCTTCTTACTAAAATCTGTGCCTAAAAATTAAGGGTAATCTGCAACCAGTAATACCTACCAGTGACTAATTCATGTAGGTTCTCCATTGTGAGACATTTTTAAATAACAAGCCTCATTGCTGATATGCCTGGCCCAGTTTATGGGGTTTCTTGTTATTTTTCCCATCCTCTTCCTTTGGTTAAGGTACCACTTGTCTATATAAAAAGGGCCTTTAAGCCAAATTTTACACAAAATGGAGAAACTGTCCACCAAATAAAGATGATGTGGCCTGGATGAATTGCTCCGGATAAACTCATTGTGGGTCTCTGTTTCTATGGTTTAATTTGTACTATATTTAATTTGCAAGGTATTATAGCCAATCACAATAAAAGTAGTTCTAGCCTTCCTGTGAGTTGATTTCCTGGTCTGGTCTACCTAATGGGGCTGATAAGGATATATATGGAATGAATTACCGTATTTTTCCGACTATAAGACAATACTTTTTTCTAAAATCCTTACCCTAAAAATTGAAGGGCATCTTATTCAAGGAAGTCAGCTGAAAATCGCGCGGTTGCAAAACTGCCCATACTTTGTCTCTGCAGGCAGGCTTCCTCCTATTGCTAGCCTCCAATCACGAGTGAAATAGCTTGTCTCCCAAACAGACTTCCTCCAGTCACGAGCCTTATGTAACTGACGTCAGCTGATGCTGAACAAACCAATTAGAGGAAGTCTGTCTGCAGAGACAAGCTATCGGCAGTTTCACTCGTGCTTGAATGTAATCAGTTATGCAAAAGAGCCTGGAAATAGAGCTGCAGAGAGACAGTTTGGACCTCCTCCCACCGAGTGTAGCAGGTCAATGTTAACTAATTACTAAATAAAAATGTGTTCTGCACTATCTTTAAAATATTGATTTCTTAATTTGGGATTGGAAAAATGGGGGTCGTCTTGTACATGGGGGCGTCTTATTGTCGGAAAAATACAGTATGTTAGGCTGATTTGGGTTCAGTATTATCACACACACACACACACACACACACCAAAACCACCACCAATGTAACAGAACTTACTTGCTAAATTTATATAGGTTAATAGTTGAGATTGAAGATGTTTTATTTTGTTTAAATGCATAATAAATATCTGTTAATTAAAACTGTCCCATTTGCTTGTAATACTGAATTCAGCGATTGTATGAATAAATCAACTTTCAGAGAATATAAAATATGACAAACCAGACATCAATAAACTAAGGGTACTCATTTGCTCTGAGCATCAAGGCTGTAGAACTAGTTTCAAACTAAATTACTGTACCCAATAATATCCCAATGACATCATTTTCATGGTGTGGGAACCTCTGTAGATATTTCTTTCCTGATGTTCTACTGGCAGTGCAAGATGACTCTCATACTGCTATGGGTGCTAATCATGTCAAAAAGCTCCCTTATTTCCATGTCATTTATTTATTAAATAAGTAAATTCCAGTTATTCATATTTGTCTCTTCCCTTGCTCTACAATGATACCTCCACACAAAACATCACTAGCTTATCTGCCTCAATAATTTATCCACTGGATGTTTAGTATCAGATATTTAGTTGTGGGATGGCCAATATATAAAACACAATAATGTCTTTTAAATTTTGACTTTTACTTCTTTTTATCTATAACTTTGTTTTTAATAAATACATCCATGATGTCACAGTTCCAATGTGTGGGAAAAAAGTCTTTAAAATTCTGCCAAAATGATACAAAAGGAAAAAACAAATTCCTTATATCAAAGCTAGACTTCCAGACAACTATGTAAAGGAGAAGACATGAAACTAGCCATTTTGTACACAACTACAATACCAGCATTTAATGAAAACGAATCTATTATCTGTGGTATTTTAGATGTGAAATACAATTGTTGCCTAGTCAAAGGCACAGAGAGTAAAAAATCCTTATGCTGAATATTTCTTCCCACTTTTGTCATTACGTTTATTCCTATAGTATGTACATAATTAAAAACAGGCAAGCTACACAATCTGATGTTTCACTCAATCCACAGTGTGATGCTTGCAGTGGATGGTGAAGTGTGCTTTAACTGTTGCCAGATTCTTTTCATTCCCATCTTCCTCAATCTTCTGAAGGGAAAAGGAATGCTTCTATGTAATGCCGTTTAAAATCTATAAGGAGAAGAAAACATAGCTTATTATTCTAATGCTTTTACAGGACCTGTAAATTCAGTTTCAAACTATTCAGGGTCTCATCATTCATCTGGCTCATTCATCTGTTCCCATGCAGCCTTGAAGGGCAGAGCAACAGCGCGACCCTCCTATCAAAAGTGAAGTATTGCAATCGTACCTGCCTGGGTTAGAGTCCTTTAGACTGAGGTCTTTTAATTGCCTTTTTAGACTTTCTCTCTAGCAGTATAATTCCTAACAGATGATACAGTATTCTGGAAGAGAAACAGAGAGAATCTAATCTGGTGTTCGGATCACTTCTTCTTCTTCATCCATCTTTCTCCCGTTCCACTAAGAATAATGGCAAAGAAACTGGAAAACAATGGCAAAGAAATATAATGAAGGAGAAAGTAAATGTGTCTTTTGGCAAATATGCCACTGCGATCTTTTTTCAATGAAAAACATACATGAATGCTCTGATCATTAGCAAAACTTACTCGTGAGGTCTTGCTCTGATTTCTGTGACCTTGGCCACCATCAGTGTCCTTGAGTTCATTCATTGGCTGGACTGTGCGTTTCTTTAAGATATCTGTACATGCCCCACTTTTCTTGATCTTCAGTAGCCTTATTTCCCCACAGTGTAACTACTGAACAAATATGTGTAGGACATGCCAACTCCTTGTTTTATTTATAATAATGATCACCTGTCAATTTGAAGAATAACATGCAATCAGGCCCTATATTTCAATTAGGAACTATCATCAAGCCAGTATTCAACTCTAATTTTTTATTATTATTATGTAAGAGCTAAATTATTTAAAAACTAAGCTTTTAAATTCATAACTTTAGGAATATTTGCTTCCCACATTAATGAAGTGATATTGAATTTTTTAAAACTTAAGAAAATACTCTAACACAGTGTTTCTCAAGAGTGGTCCAAGGATCGCTGGGGTTCCCCCAAGACCCTCTCAGGGGTCCATGAAACCAAAATTATTTGCCAGCCTATGTTGAAAAATAATACAATATTAAGATCCCATCAAACAATCATGAGAAGCAGTAGTGGCAGCAAATGTGTCAATTTTAATTTTTAATAAAGTAAATATCGATAAATATAACCCATACAAACAAAAGCTCTTTTGGAGCCCTCCATAATTTTTAAAAGTGGGAAAGGGTCCTGAGAGAAAAAAAGAAACACTGCTCTAACATACCGCTATGAAATATATTTCTCAATTCTGGCCAATTTCTTACTTTTCCAGACAGCTACTAGAAATATAACTTGATAGTAACTGTGCATGCTTAAAGCTTGCCCTCAATGCATATGTTATTGTATTAATATGAGATAAGGAGGAATACAGAAAACAGTATGGTTTAAAACACACACACACACACAAACCCACGCAAAAGAATCAGGCACAGCTTAAATTAAAGGCTTCTTATGTAGCCTATTTATGCAAACCTTTAGTTCTATTCACTGAATAGAAGTAAAGTCTTCATTCTTTTTCACTCCTATGTCCTTCTTGCTGAAATCACATATCCTGTGGTTTTATGGGATTGTGCCAGAACCCAGATATGGAACTGCATATTTGACTTCTGACATCAAGAAAAAATCAGAACAGGGGCTATCACCTCTTTGTTCCATGTTACCAAGTGTCATCATGACATTTTTCGTAGCAGCACAGATGCTCAAATTAAGGGGGAAATCATTTTAAACAGTTAACATTTCACATTGTCCCACTAGATTTGGCATGCCTGCTCTGAAATTCCTGCAAGATTTCAGCATTTTCATCCAAAATTCTCTCTTGATTTTGGGTGAGAAAACTGAAATCTGGCAAGATCTGGCAATCTCACAAGATTCAGACATTTGTTTATTCAGGGCCTGTGGATTCAGAATAAAATGCACATCTTATAGGAGACACTTGTTGTTCAGGGCACTGCATTGCTTATCTCTGCCATAGCAATTCTATTCAGATGTGCATTTTATTCTGAATAGGGGGATTCAGCTAAAGGAGGCTGATACTATTAGAATAAAAAACTTTATTATATGTTCATGCATAACTGAACAACAGAGAGATCTATAATTTTCCCGTGACTAGCGTATGATTCAGAATGCTGGAGTACAGAGACATTACTAGTGAATAAATTCATAGAGATTTCCTGGCAAGATGATAGGAAGGTAGGTTTTGCATTACATAATTCATGATGCTGGCCCCAAAAGAGCTGTATTTCTAAGTGTAACCACCTCCCAAAATAGGTTACAGGAGTGCTCACAACCCTTATTTTCCTCACTGGCCTTTTTAGTCAAGTAGCTTTAAATTTCTTTTCACTAACCACAGGGTGCCTATTTATTTTCTTTATCCAAAGGCATCCTGATATCACCATAGTAAAGAAACTTGGGGGGGGGAGGGGTTCATAAAGCAATTATTGTCTTTGAGGTTGAACTAATTGTCCTTTTTTTTTTGGCTACCTACTGAAGTCCTTGCTCAAAATATTGTGCATTGCCAAGAGAAATCTGCAAAATCTGTGGGGGGAAAAAGGTAACTTAAAGATCACCACCATATTTGGAAAAGGGTGTTAGCCTTTTGTCCACCATTCTTATCTTTAGGTTAGAACACTCCATATTAATGAAGTGTTCAGCATGCTAGGAAACAAACTTACCAGCCACATAATTTTATTCTCTATTAAGGTAAATGAGTTCTTCCCTACAAAGCTACTGTTCTTACGGGGAAGTGCTGTATATTCCTACCAACAGCTATAAGTCTTATTGGCTGTAAAATTGTTGTAAAGTACCTCCACAAGCAGCAGTCCTTGTAGTTTCAGCTGATGGGAAACCAAGGGTGGTGGGGAAATGCCTTTATTCTCATCTTATTCTTCCCTAATTTCATTGCACTTTAGGCAGAATCAATCAACCTAATACTAATTTTATTGACAATCAAAGGACAAAGCCACATAGAGGAATACTAACAATTAATGTTTATGTTAACAGTTAATAGTAAACAATTAATAGTGTTTATGCTTATTTTTAATAAATATAATTTGTAATGGTTTTGGTCTTTGACTGTAACTCAACTTTATATGTTAATTATGGTGCCATTCTTTTGGGAGGAATTAATTTATTATTGTATTATTTCATTTCATTGTCTAATTTAACCATAATGTTTAATTGTTTTCCATATTGTTCACTGCCAAGGGCTCATATTTTAAGTCTTTATTTCTGATTCTAAAAGGCAGAATGTAAATATTTTAAAGAAAATAAAAATCCATGTCATCATCTCAGGAGATACCACAAATATTTGTGAAAGAGAAAGAGAGAGAAAAAGTGCTTTATCTGGGGTGGCACTGTGATTCTGGGCTACCTTCCCAATTGAAATTAGTCAGGCTCACTCTATGAGTCTTTCACCAAAAATTAAAGACAAGTTTATTTTAAGTGGTTTTTAATGTGCAACACCCATTTCAATGCTGTCTATTCTAATTACTGCCTATTCTAATATTGGTTTCCCTTTCTGATGGATTTGTGCTGCTTTTGGTTTTTCTGAAATATTGATTACATTGTATTTTCTTTCTTTATGGTTTAAGAAAGTATCTGTTTCACTAACTATATTAACAGCAACATACTGTTTCACTAACTATATTAAAACAATGGATTACATTTCATGCCTCTATACAGTCATAACCCCATAGCTGGACTGTATCTAGTATTTTCTCTTAATTGTAGTTACTGTATAAATACAATATGATATAATCACAACTCAGAGATGATTCCAAAGAAACAAATTAAGACATAATAGCTATTCACTTTTGTCATCTGCTGTACTCAGTCTTTTCCATTCTCTGACAAAAGCTCACTTTTACAAGCAAGTCTTATGCTGGTCTACGACCATAATAAAGGTTGGGTTGGGTTGGGTTGGGTTGGGTTGGGTTGGGTTGGGTGTGACGTGACATGACATGACATGACATGACATGACATGACGTGACATGACGTGACGTGATTTACAAGCAAGTCTAGATATGGACAATCCCTTCTAATCCTTGCATGCTGAAGCTCAACAGAATGAGTGAGGAGGATTTTAGAAATGTATCCCACTTGTCTTTTTAATGTCTTGTCTTCTCTGGGTCTTGAGGAAGGACACAGGAAGACAGCTATTCAAACAACTGATGTTATGGAAGTAATAAGCAGGATCTAGGTGAAAAGAACAGTATTGTGTGTCCAAAGCAGCATTACCTCAATTTTCAACCTATCCCACTGAATTTGCATTAAAGCAAGGCTGGGAAAGAACTACAACACCCAGCCACTCCAGTCAATACTGATAAACGATCAATGACAAAGGTTCGAATGTGGCAACATTTGGATTCATCATTCTGTGATTAAATAATTCTGTCATTAATAATTATGGCATTCTGCTGCCATTCCAGTTGACTTCTAGAGATGGAATGAATGTTTCTGTTTCTGAAATCTCTACCCAGGATTAGAGATGAGTATTTTTTTAATGTTCTAAATCCCCCAAAGTTGCATCGCAACACTTATGAGAGAGAGAGAGAGAGAGATGAAGGGAAAGCATAGACAACCCAGTGGGACAGGAAGAGACTTTGCATAGTAAGGGAAGCAAGGGAAGAAAAGCTTTAGATTTGGGGGACCAGCCAGGGAATTCTAGGAGTGAAGACTAGCTGAACAAACATTCCTGAAGAAGGCAACAGCAAACCATTTCTGTATTACTACCAAGAAAACTGCATGGACAAGCTGAACTTGATTCAACGCAGTATTTGTATTTCCAAACAGAACATTTGTATCTGAAAAATACAACATGGCCAGCAAATGATTAGGCTTTAATAAATAGCCTATTGCTACATCATTTTTTTAAATTAACTGCACGAGACCAATCTTTTGAAATGCTGACAACTTTGTTAAAGACTTTTTTCTATTCTCTGGAAACAACATTGAATAAAGATAAAGACTTCTTCAAGTTGAGCTCCTGGTAGATTATCACAAAGCCCATAAACTTTGGCAGGCAGTTTTCCCCTTGTATGCAAGCTGCCTCCCACATTTTATTCCCTAACAGCCTTGCTTTGTGTGTTCTCTTGATCTTCTTGTTTAATGTCTTGACAGCAATGCATTCATTCTTGTAATTTAATCTTTTCGGTACTAACTAAATGCCATGAAATTGAAGATGTTTTCAACTGGTAATAACAGTATACTGTTAAACTATGTTGGATTTGTTCTTTCTGCAATGCAGGAAAAATTAGAAGAAAATATGATAATAAATATTGATTATCAATCAGAAAAGTTATAACATGAAGCTGAATAGTACAAATAGAGAAAGCAATTTTCAAAAGATGGACAAAAAACTGAGCATCTGTTACAACACCAAATGCTTCAGCTGGAGTCAAAAATAATTCTCAAATCCAGTCACATGAATCTTATTATATGAAAAACATCTAAAGTTGAGCTCAGCTCCCATCTTCTAGGATGTTTCTTTCATTCATTCATTCATTCATTCATTCATTCATTCATTCATTCATTTTCAATATCCCAGCCTAGCTTACTGCTCTGGCATGTCTTGGTGATTTCCCAGTTGATTACTAATCAGGTCCAACCTGGTTTGTAGCTTTTGCAAAGGTAGCTTCTGCCACCTCATGTGGTTGAATAAATTATACTTAAGCAAAAAAGTTGATATTTAGTGGTGTTCCCAGGATGGTGTAGAGGTGTGGGGGATTCAAGAAAGAGGTTCTCTGGGCACTTTATATCAGGGAATCCTCAGTTCCACTTTAAGAAAAGGAGAAAAATTGTCTTGTGCCTCTCTGCTTGTAACAAAAGTTATTTCAGAAAAACAGAAGAGATGGGGCCCATGAAGCATAGTACTAAATATTGTATTCTCCATACCAACAAATTCCCCTTGAACACCCTGTTTCTGCTGGAAGTGCTTCTAAGAGAAGAGTTAAAAAAAAAAAAAACTAAAATAAATGGTTAAGAACAAAAGAGAACAAATTGATTTCGTATTTAACACAGCTTTAGATGAGGGAAAAGTCTAGTAAGATGGATAAAACTACAGAGAAATCAAATTAACTTTATCAGCATCAAATTTTAGTAACCCATCCTCTCAGAGTTCTTATTACTCTACCTGGATTTCAATACAAATGGCAATATTAATAAATACAACCTAGAAATTGTCATTTCCTCATACAGCAAAAAGTCATTCCCTTTTCCTACTTAGGAGAACAGAGGAAAAAACAATATAAAGATCATACTTTTTAATATCTGTAACTAGTCTGTGTAGTTAAGAGATTCTGAAAATTCTATGGTTTGATAACTAACAATAACATAGAACAAAACCTACCAGTTGCATTGCTCCAAAAAGGTAAGACAGAGATAAACCTTTTTTTACAGTATAATTACCCCAATTCTCAGTGGAGAAATCCAGCATAGCAGCCTTCTTTTTCATACCCCACTTCGGTCAACTGATGATTATAGATTATGAAGATGGAAAAGCAAAAGCAAGATAATTAATTTTTGCAGCTAAGCATTCCAAAATGTCCAGAGTGTCCAAATATGTCCAGATTTAATCCTGGTTGCTTCATAGGGAATCCCATTCCAAAATGACCCAGTTCAATGCACATTTTAGTGACCTTAGCTACATAAATGCCCAACTGCATACCCAGCGATCCTGAGACATCAATTAGCACAACTGTCTGCTGTTACTGCATATACCAGGAAACATGTGTTTGTTGTTTGTTTTAATCAATTTGTATAGCCGCCCATCTCAACATGTAACTCTGGGTGGCGAATAAAAACAATTATAACAAGAAGCACAAAAATTAAAAATACATAGCAGCCAAGAAAAGTGTCACAATCAACAGTCACTAACACAACCCAGAGACGGGTCCCTTCATGCACTGGGGGCCCCAAGCCCAGGCAGAGTACCAAGTCTTTAGGGCCTTATGAAAGGCCAGGAGGGCCGGGGCCATGCTAATCTCTGGAGGGAGAATGTTCTATAGGGCAGAAAAGGTACACCTCCTGGGCCCTGCCAACCAATATTCCTTAGCCGACAGGACCTGGAGCATGCCCATCCTGCTGGACCAGATCAAATGGGTAAAAACAACTGGGTAGAAACAACCAGGAAGATATATACATATTATCTGTACAACATTTTTATTTTACATCTTCAGTGGGCTTATTCAGAAAAGTGATATATAAATATTGAAAAAATAAACTTGAGAAAAATCAAATGTTCACTTTAAGACAGCCATCCCTTTCTCTGTTTTAATCCATTTTATGGAAACCTTTAAATATGTGTAGGAAATTGTGTCTTCTACAAATGCTACCAACCAACAGGATGTTATATTGTATGCTGTCAGAGCTACATTCAAAGCAAAACTATATTTTTAAGTAGACACACAACAATAAAGTGTTTTTTTTTTTACTTTATCTATGCTAAAAGTAATCAAGGTACTATGTAAGTGTCTTTCACTTGCAAACAGCCTCTAGATCAATGGCAGCATTATTTTCTTCCCTTCCAGAAATATAAACTAAGCAGCAGCTGTTGCTGCTGCTGCTGCTGCTGCTGCTGCTTCTCCTTCTCTTTCTCCTTCTCCTTCTTCTCCTTCCCCCCCTTCTTCTGCTTTTTGGCTTTTATGTCCTTCTCTTTTAGAAAAGTAAGATACATTTCAGTCTCTGAGCATGATAAAAGTTGAATTCCAATACCTGACATTGTCACAAAAGCACAATAAAAAATATCTTCCACTCTCAAATTGAATTTAGCAGTGACTATGCAAGTAGTCCCCTGTTTAAGAATGAGTTCCATTCCAAAGGTCTGTCCTTAAGTTGAATTTGTACATAAGCCGTAATTAACTCGAACCATCGTGCATTTAACTTGAATCATTGTGTACTTAACTCAAATTTTGCTACAACAGGCTCCATTCTTAACTATGGATCATCTGTAAACCAGGGACTTAACCCGGGGACTACCTGTAATTCACTTTCAGTTTAAGCATCAAAGTAATAGCATTAGTCACTTTATTTTTCAACAAACTGCTATATATAAATCCATTCTTAGGTATTTGTTCCTTAGACCTGCCTGGCAGAAAACTGCCTTTCTGAAAAATGCATTTCCTTTTCCAGGCAAGGCTTCTGACAGGTATTGCACAGATCATTGGAAAATTGTTTCTAAAATAAAACCACCATCCACATCTGTAAAAAATCCTACACACTCTCTCATTTCAGAATGCAACTTGGTACAAGTAATGCTTACTGAAAAGTTTCTGTCGTATTTCAGTAACAATCAATGTGGAGTTGGTTTGCATTTAGTGTGAATACAAAAATAAGAAACTCACATACTAGTTTTTGTTATTACATAAATGTGTTTGGAAAACAGTTATGGCAATGATTTAACAGAGTGATTTACATATAAAAAAGGATATCTGTATCAAGTTATCATGCATTCATAAATGAGTTGTTTAAAACAGTCTTATAAATAAATTCATTGGGTAATCACCTAATCTTGTTATTCTCCTCACTTCCCATCACCTTAACCCTCTGACTGCATACATGCAGTATAAATCACATTCTGATACAGCTATTCTATGATGCAAGAGGCAGACATGATTTTAAGAACATTTTTTTCAACTATACACTTCATCTCTATATCATCTAAAACATAACAACAACAACAACAACAACAACAACAACAACAAAACCTGGCAATGGCTAAGAGCAGGCAGGTTGAAGAAAGAGACAGAGGGGCTAATTCTGGCTGCACAAGACCAAGCTTTAAGAACAAATGCATATAAAGCCAGAACTGAGGAAACAGCAACAGACAGCAAATGCCATCTCTGCAAAGAAGCTGAAGAAACAGTGGACCACCTGGTTAGCTGCTGCAAGAAGATCACACAGACTGACTACAAACAACGGCATGACAAAGTAGCAACAGTGGTGCATTGGAATATCTGCAAGAAATACCATTTGCCTGCAAGCAAGAACTGGTGGGACTACAAAACAGACAAAATAATAGAAAATGAACCTACACTAAAGTGCTCTGGGACTTTAGAATTCAAACAGACAAGCACCTGCCACACAACACCCCAGACTTAACAATTGTTGATAAGAAAGACAAAAAAGTCTGCATAGTGGACACTGCAATACCCGGAGACAGCAGAATAGAAGAGAAAAAACTGAAAAAAATCACAAAATATAAAGACCCGTAAATAGAAGTAGAAAGACTATGGCAAAAGAAAGCAAAGATAGTACCGATAGTTATAGGCGCCTTAGGTGCAATCCCAAAACATCTGGAGCACCACTTGAATACCATCAGCATTGACAAAATCACCAAAAGTCAATTGGAAAAGGCAGCTTTACTTGGAACAGCTTATATCCTGCGATTATACCTTTAACACCATCAAACTATCAAGCAACATCTGCCTATCCCAGGTCCTTGGGAACAACTCCACAGCTTGATAAAAATGCCAAATCCAGTCTAAACATCTGGCTGTGTGACCAACCATAACAACAACAATAGACAATAACATACAATGTTGAGTCCATTTGGTGTAGTGACTACAGTGCTAGACTAGAAACCAGGAGACTGTGAGTTCTAGTCCTTCCTTAGGCCTAAAGCTTGGCTGTTGTGGGAAACCCACAAGGTATATGCCCAGTATTTTAAAGACATGCATTTTTTAAATAATTGAGAGCACATAAAAGCTTTAGGAAATATCTTTCCTTGGAAAAATGTTATAGGTGTCTTTTGAAGTATAGGAGCCCATGGTGATAATCCTTGCTGACACACTTCTAAAGATAACCACGATACATTATATATCCTGCTTTGCTTTTACTCATAATCAGAGGAACTAACACTCTAGTTAAAAATTCCAGCATCCAAAGGAAACAAACTTACTAATAAATCTTTGCAAATAGATAGTATGGGGCATGACTGCAATTCTATACATACTTACCTGAAAATTGAAATTGAAATTGATGTTGCCCACTTCTAACTGCATAGGCACAATCTGATAAAGGCAACCAACTTTAACTACAAATGTTTGGCAGCTGAAATGCAAACTTAAGCTTTTTATTTAGAAATGCAGTATTTGCAGAGAAGTATGAGCCTTTAAACAACTATCATGAAAGAGGAGCACTACCAAAGCAAAGCAAAGCAGCATCTAGCCTGTGCTTGATTTTTCTCCCCCTTCTGTGAGTTCCTGAATCCTACTGTTACAAACAGCAGCATAGATTCAAGGTCTCACTATGTCCTCCATTACTCTCTCCCATTCTGAAAGAACTCTCACAACTATTTCCCCCTGTACTTCTCCACTGGATCACTCAGGTCACCCCAGTCCTCCACAGTCTTGTCTAAACTAACCCCATCCCAGTAACTGCATTTTGAAAATACAATATAACTAATCTCAATCACAGGACCTTAAAAAAACTTAGGGCCACACAGTTTTACCCTTGGGCCAACACTGCTGAGAACCAAATTAAGTGAGAAATCGGAGACCCACATTTTCTTCTAAAAAAGAAAAGAGACAGGAGGTGGTTGAATCAGACCAGGGAAATGGCAGTGAAGACCCAAACCCTATACTCTTTACAGTATGTGGTCTAAATGCCTACATATGTCTGAAGTTCAAATCTGCCCTATCAAGAAAACATATGTGTAATACAAAAGGGTTACATGCTGTTTGCCAACCCAATCTGAACCCTACCAAAATCCTTTTTCACCTTTGAAAAAAGAGCAGAGAAGAGAAGCTAATAAACCATCCACTATCATATGGGACCTGCTGAACAAAGTATTCCACACTTTGGAAAGCAATTGAGTGAATCCCTTCCCTATCATGAAATGCGGACATGAAGCAGCCTAGCATATAAAGGCTTTAAACAAAACTTGGGGGAAAAACAACTATTGTGCATTTCACTATTGTAAGCCTTGTTTTGAGAAAGGAATCAAACATGAAATAAGTAACATGAAATCACTCAGCAGAATTTTAGTGCCAACTGCTTTCCCTGATAAGTAACCTTCCCTATTAAAGTTGTTTTTTTTCCCAAAAGAAAGGTCACTCCTCCAGTTTTCTAGTGTTATTTTAACCTAAACTTTAACTGAAAGATCCATATGACTTCAATTAACAGTGTTCTGGCCACAGACTGATAGAAGAAATGGTTGGCATAAGCTATTCCCATAGTTCCTGCTCTTTGCTGCCAACAGTTACCAGATTTTGTCTAATGTGAGGACCTACCTTCGAAAGAAAGAGGTGTCAACAGAATGCACTACATTTTTTTCACCTTTTCCCACCATTCAAAATACTTCCCCAAATTTTAGAACATGCCTGATGACTACTGAAGTTTTTTAAAAAAGGAAATGGAAATATAGCTGGAATAAGAAGTTGATGTTACACACCAGAACAAACTAGCACTTGTTCAGAGGTTGTTCCCATCCCTGTTAATTGAGGTATAAGAATAAGTGGCCTTGCTGGGCTGTGCCTGATCTTCAATGCACAAAATGAATGGGTTTCATTCTGCTGCCTCAGGTTTCAGAATCACAGCATTTGATTAAGGCTAGAACTTTCAGACCATGACAAATAAGCTTTAGAGTTCAAACAGAATCCAGAGGGTGGCAAAAGAAAAGAAAAACCCTGGCTAATTCTAACCAGCACCTTTGCCTTTAGAGATGTAAACTCAAAACATCTACGCACCTGTGTTCATATTCAGTACACTGAGTGAGTCAAAAGCATCTAAAGGCAATGAATACTTTGGCTGTTGCAACCCACTTACAAGAACTTCCTACTCCAGCCTGGAGCGTGACATTTTTGAAGTTTCAATCAAGATTCTGCATTTATGAAAGAAATCCATTAAATGAGCCAAAAACATCAAGGGCTGCATGAAAGCTAATCTTCAACATGAGGAATAGGTTACTGCATGGAACAATCATGAAGACTTGTAAGAGTAACAAATATTTGTCAAGATTAAGTAGTTTTAATAAAATATTTACCATTTTTTGCCAGCTTGTCATGTTTCGTTCTCTGCTCTATCCAAGTTCAGACTCATGAGGGAGGCAGTAATTGCACCCAGAAGATATACTTCCTCAAAATCCAAATCTTTCTTCTTGTGATTTTTTAAGTACTGAAAAAGCAGCCACATCCATAGCTTAAGAGATCTTGGGAGGGACGTTCACAGTGATGCCAAGATCTACCCACTTTTGCAAGCCTGTAAACTATAAAGGGTGGGTGAAACTGAACAGGTCACTCCACCACCTCCATAGGGGCTAACTGACATTTGGCTCCTCTCTGGCAGCACTGCATTCTTCAGTGGCCATGATATCCAACTGTAAAACATTTATGTAATGTTATGAAGACTTAATGGGGTTTTTTTTAATCTTTATATGTTAAATGGTGCAGCAGGTGTCATCCAACATGATTGAGCCAAGCCTGCCCATGTCAGCCAAATGTCAAAACATTCCCTGTTTGCACTCATTTACCCTCACAATGATCTGCCAGTAATCTCCCATCATTTTGGATCTCTGCCTTGGCCCCCAGACTGGTGCCATGCACTCCAGACTCACAGTGCAACACTCAATGTATCATTGCTCACTCTTACCCTCTATTTACCAATCAGCAAAGAGACAGACCTTCTTGCAGCTGAAAGGCTCCTGGGAAAGGGGATGTGGAGTGACTTGAGCACAGATCCTCTGAGACCAAAATCTTTTCCCTCTGCTTCCTTCATTTCATCAACCTTCCCTGCTCCAACTGGTCAAAGGCTTACACCCAAGCCTTGCCTTCTTTTACCGGCAAGGACTTCTGTGGTGGGAGGAAAGAGATTCAGTGGAAGCACAGCTATCACAGTTCACAGTTAAAAAGCTGAAGAGATAGATGTAGTACTTGCATGTGCTTCCCCACTTGGATATTTTGCTAAGCTAATAAAATCTAGATATCTTTTCCTCCCACATTTTTTATTTACCAGATTACACAATCCTAGTCTTTAATCAGTATTTTCTCCAAGGAGATCTCTTTCTATCAGTAGTTGCCAAAATCTAGAAAGAATATACCACTTCCTATAATTTTATACTTGAATGAGTACAGACATAACAGACCTTCTACAGATCAAGATTAATTAATCAAAATATTAAATTCCTCAATGGATGTTCAAAGAAGGTTGGGTGCTGTCTTTCTTATGTTGGACATGAAATAAATTTAAAGAAATGCTAGTAGAGATGCATACGTCCTGTCCATTAGTAGCTGCTTATAGCTGAATATTCTTACAGTGATGAACCATGATATTGCAAATAAGTTAAGGTTTAAAGTTTTTAATAATTATATTTAATTATATCCCAAAATCTACAAATTGTCAATTCATGAAGAGCTTTGGCCCTCTTGAGCTTGGGCCATTGCCAAAAGCATCATAAAAGGTTTTATGATGGGGACTTCTGGGGGAGTAATGGCAGATTGAGGATGGCTCCGTTTTTGGAGAGCCAACAACCGCAGTGGCTTAAAGGAGCTGGCAAAAGGTCCTGCTCTTCAGAACATCTCCAGACAAAAGAGATGACTGGATCACCCACAAGTACTCCTTACAGAGGCTCCCTGTGAAGAGACTGCATTTTAGCAATCTCCAAAAGGTTGAGTGTTCTGGGAGTCACAGGAAACATTGAGCCTAAGCCACTGCTCGGAGCCTTCAAAAGGACACTAGATTTGCTTTCACTTCCTCTTTTAATTACCATTGGAAACTACTTATTACTGATTTACTTGGATATTAAAAACCTTCTGAAAGGCAAATTGCTGTACGCTGGGAGAATTTCCTTCTATCCTGGAAGAAAGAAGATTTCCGTAAGTTTAAAGATTAAACAGAAAAATATTGACTTTTGGAAACAGTGAAAGGGAGTTAAGAATGCTGACCGGGGACAATTGAGGGGCCAGATGGATTTGAAAGAATAGTTTTTTTCTATGAACTGTTTTAAATTTTATAAAAATACAGCAGATGATTTTGGACTTAATTGTTAGAAAACTTATTCTGGGAAAGTTTTGGCTCTGAAAATAAACAAAAGATAAGACTGGGCTTTGAAGGTTAACTAGAGGGAATCAGAGAGCAATTAAAGGAAAATATACATCCTAACATAATGGAGGAACATTGTCTCACTATAGAAGAATTTAAATCTGTTTGGGAACAATGTGTTCAGGATTTATTTTTAAAATTGGATCTAACAGAGGTTATAAAAAAAAATTCTACTGGATAAAACAGAAGCTGAGGATGATTTGAATGCATTTAATAATGGACTTTAAAGAAATGACAGACTATAAAAGAGATATGGAAGATATGGAAAAAGATGTTGTGGATCTGAAAATGGACTTAAAGATGTTTGATTACAAGAGTGACATGGAGAGAGAAGTTGTAATGGATATACAAAGTTTGGTGGCTGATGTTTTAATAATCAAAGGGGATATCCATATTACAAATCAGAAGAGTGAGTTGGAGATTTATTTTATTTTGGATCCACAGAAGGGAAAAGTTAAATCTCTGAAGTTGCTTCTGAAAACAGAAGGGAGAAAATGGTAAGAAATTACTATGTGGGACTTTATTTGAAGAAGCAACTGAAGATCAAGCCTCTTAAAAAGAAAAAAAAAACATGTTCAAAGTGGACTTATTTGACCAGGGTTAAATTGTATGTTTTCATTGTGGGTTGTTATGATTAGAATCTTTTTTCTGACCAGGACTGTAAGACAACATAAAGATTTTTTTATACAGGGACAAATCTTTTATTTCCTATTTATTAGAGAAAGTTAGGGGTTAGTATGTAAAAGGGACCTATTGGATCTAGTTTTAAATATATATGTTATTATTATTGATATTATTTATGCTTATGGGGATAAATATTTTATGTTTTACTTATTAAAGAAAGTTATAAGTCAAAATGTAAATTAGATTTAATTGTTTAAGTTTAAAACGTAAGGGTTATTATTACTGGTACTCTTAATGCTTTTGCTGTGTAAGACTGATCAATGATTTTTTTTTTAATAATTTGGCTATTGGTTAGTGATGAGAAATGGGAAGATTTTCTTTTTCTGTAATATCATGGAAGGTGTTAAGTTACTGTAAATGCTTATACTTGTCTGTAGGGAGGGGGGAATTCACTTTTTATGTCTTTTTTTCCCTTTTCCTTTCCTTTCCTTCTTCTCTTTCTTCTTCATTTTGTTTGTATATCTTTTCTAATTATCTATTAGCTTTTAATTATATAAAACTCTAATAAGGGCTTTCTTCACACTGCCTTCTTTCATGCCAGTCCTGCCGGGCTTTGCTCGTGTCCCAGCCAGGGTCTCCATTTGCCCCTCAGCCAGGGCCTTTGTTTGCACGCCAGCCAGGGCCTTCTTTCGTGAAAGACAGACCCAGCTAGAAGGGTTCTTCTTTTGCGCCAGTGCAGTTGGGGCCTTCTTTCACACACCTGCCTTTTTTGAGGGCAAAAGGGCAGCGACTGGGAGGGGAGATAGGCGGGTAGGGGGAGTTGAACAGGAAACAGAGGAGGCAGTCCCTTACCTTATTGAGGCTCGGGACTGGGAGGGATCAAGCTGGGAATGGCTTGGATCAGGGTGGATCATCGGCTAACGGCCAATGGGATCCAGTTAACAACAGTAACAAGAACTTCTGGGATTGCTGTCACTAAGCGATGCAGTCAGTTGATATGCTTTACGACCACATCACTTAGCTATGGAAATTCCAGTCCCAATTGCTTTCCTAACTCAAGGACTACCTGTAGGGAGGGTCAGGTCTGAGACATTTTTTTCAAATTATATTTGTGCTTTGGACTCAGATTCCTCTTATCTGACCATTGCCTTGGCTGGGCCTCTTCCTCCTGTTCCTCAAGGCTATTCTCACAGCCCATTACACCTCCTTTGTTATTGCAGGTGACAGTGAGAAGAATGTGGACATACTGAGGGCAGAGGAATCAGCCTCAGTTTTAACATAAAGAGAAATTGCATGAGTGTCCTTTTTTACAATCACATTTCTTATAATTCATTCTCAGTAAATTGACATAGCAGATCTAATGCTGGAGAAAGGCAAAGGAAGCAAACTAAAGAATTTGAGTTTAATAACTTGTTACATAATCCATTTCTCATTTCTGGGGTCTTTCTCTGGTTCTGGTGACATTGAAAAAAAGAGGTCAGAAATTAGTCCTAGGATTCTGGTGAACAACTCTGGATACCCAAGACAGTTTTGCACAGAGAATTATAAGCAGCACTAAGGGAAGTCATAGAGCATTTCCATACATTTCCAGAATATGGCATCTCTTCCCATTATTATTTAATTATTCTTCCAGAAAAATCCAGATACTGCCAATTCTCTTAAATTCAGGCATGCGGTAGCTTCATACTGAAGTTATGGTCAAGTAGCCTTAATTCTTCTTTCTCTTGGGCCTGGAGGAAGAGCAGATTCAAGTACATCATTTGGAAATCAACTCTGCTTTCTCTTGGAGAGTTCGTTGCCTCAAGCTCTTCCTTAACAACTGGCTGGTGGGCCATCAGTTTTTTGCAAACCCTGATCCTGAACAGTATCAGCTCCTTATCAGAAGTAGACATAGCAACCAGCTTAGACAATGGTCCGTCTCATTCAGTATATTCTACTATACTATGCTCTCATTTCATATGTCATTTTAAAACTTCCATATTACCAAAATGTCTACACTGTGCTTTTGATACAAAGCCAGAATGATTGAAACTGGATCATATATTTTCAAATGACCATGCAGTATGTTTAAAAGAATGTAGAAAATTCTATCAAACACTCCAAAAATGACTTGTTTTCCCACAATTTAATTTAACATATTTGTTTGCTGGCTCTGCATATATCTTTAAAAGATCTGAATTTGCTTTCTTGAAAATATATACCAACACAAGATCAGTCCAACTACTTTTTATATATTCCTCCTCCCTTCAGTTTGGGCCATTTTCAGTTTGCTAAAGTAACATAAAACATAAAAAAGATTGGAAGACCTGAAAGACCAGGTTAGGGACAGATCGTCATGAAGAAAATCTATGTATGTTGTTGTTAAAAGTCAACACTGACTTGATGGCACATAATCAGTTAATCAATCAATCCATCAATGTAACATAAAACTATAACTAGCCATAATGAAGTATTTAAGTCCCGAAGATTTTAAATGGAAGTCCTATTTATCTATACAGAATATTAACTGCCTGATACCAAATTGTTGCCAGTATGACTTACATCACCATGAACAAAATCCAAACAATCCTATGTATGTAGGATCAAAAAGTCAAAGGCAGCACATGTGGCAATCCATTTTAAACCAGTAGAGGAAGACTCACTTTAATATATACTGTAACTGGGCAGTAAGGATCACCTGCACTCTTAAAATGCAGCAGAATAAAAAGATCTTTGCCTGGCTCCAAAGAGAGATTGCAGTAGGCATCAGGGAGACTTCTGAAAGAAAGCTTTTCTGTGATAAGAAGAGGTACCTCCCAAGAAGGCCAACTCACCTCTCTTACTGTTAATCGGCAGCATTTGAGCACTTAACTTGATTGCATTCGTGGAATTTTCATTGCTTATTAATGGATAGCAACCATACCAAAACAACCAGAATATTAAAAACAGGAGTGGAACCTTATATAAATCAAGCTGTTCAATGGGATGATGAGTTTTCTGTACTAGGAAGGGAGGGGAGGAAAGGGGAAGGGGAAGGGGAGGGGAGGGGAGGGGAGGGGAAGGGAAGGGAAGGGAAGGGGAGGGGAGGGGAGGGGAGGGGAGGGGAGAGGGAAGGAGAGAGGAAGGAAGGGAGGGAGGGTCAGCAGGGAACAAGATTTGAAAATATATTGTTGGAAAAGTAATCCATCTGTCTCAAACAAAGAGGGAGATCTATGCCCAAAACAGCTCCTTGATGCATGACTGTGGGTTTTATAATATATGTCACCCTGTGGCTATGGGGATGCCAGTATGTACACATATATAAACATACACATAAACTGTACATATAAACTGAACGCACAAAAAAGGTTTTTGTTCATTTTGCTCATTTATTCAAACCAGATTTAGATGTTATTTATTTTCATGAGTTTTAGACAAGATCTTTTTTAGCACATTACAGAATCCCGGAGGGGCTTCCTGTATTAAAGACAAAGTCCAGTACTGTAAATGCTAAGTATAGTAAAGGAGTGTTTTTTAGAAATACTGCCAAACATATTTGAATATGCAGCAATCAGGCCAAGAAATCTTTACGTTGGAAGCTAAGAGCAAAACTGGCAGCTTGGTTTCTCATCTGGCTCATTTGTTTTCAAGTCTGTGCTACCTTGTAACAACATGACCTAGGCTGGCTTTACATCACAAAAATTCAAAACCCAAATTCTGTATACTTTTCGCATATATTCCATCCCATTAGTGTCACGACATGTAGAAATCATATGTTTCTAACAAGATTATTTAGTCTTTCATCTTAAATTCTGCAAATGCCTATCTAGAGATTTTATCCAACAGCCCCAACTAAGTACATCAAAAACAATGTGGCTTTGGGTGGGGGGAGGGGGGTATTTTGGATTCTTGTTTTGTTTTAAAAGTAGTTCCAGTTCATTTTATTCCAAGAGAACAGCTTCATAACAGCATTTTGCAGTGTAAATTCATACAGATCACTACGGGAACATTAACCATTTTAGATGAGGTTTTAGAAGCCAACGAAGTTTTAGACCTACAACATCCTATTTCCTAAATCCACTAAAGATTTTTGAAAGAAAAGAAAAAAATACAATTTCTTTAGGGCTCAGATACTGGGGAAGTATCTTAAGCTAAAAGCTTACTGTAACACAGTTTTTTAAAAAACTACAGCCATTGATGTTCTTGAATTCTAATGGTGTACAGAAACTACATTTAAAATGTATTCAATACTTGAATTTACAAAGTAATTTCTTGCCAGAATATAAAAGAATATGTCAGGCAATAACTACTGAAATATAAAAAAAATTCCCTCTCACCCCTATGGGTGGTATGTGTCTTCCTCAATCTCGGGTCCTCTACCAGAGGCCTGGGAGTTTGAGGGTTCTGCGCAGTATCTTAGCTGTTCCTAGCACTGCACTCTTCTGCACAGAGAGCTCTGATGTTGTTCCTGGGATCTGTTTCAGCCATTCTCCCAGCTTAGGAGTCATGGCCCCGAGTGCTCCTGCCACCACTGGGACCACTTTGGCCTTGACTTTCCACATCCTCTCGATTTCCTCCTTCAGGCCCTGGTACTTCTCCAGCTTCTCATGCTCCTTCTTCCTGATGTTGCTGTCACTTGGCACTGCTACATCTATCACTACCGCTGTCTTCTGGTCTTTGTCTACTACCACGATGTCTGGTTGATTAGCCAGTGCCTGCCTGTCCGTCTGGATCTGGAAGTCCCACAGGATCTTAGCCCTGTTATTCTCCACGACCTTCTGTGGAATCTCCCATCTGGGCTTGGGGGGGTCTAGCCCATACGCTGTGCAGATGTTCCTGTACACAATGCCAGCTACTTGGTTGTGCCATTCAGTGTATGCTGTTCCTGCCTGCATCTTACACCCTGCCACTATGTGTTGGACTGTCTTTGAGGCCTCTTTGCACAATCTGCACCTTGGATCCTGTCTAGTGTGGTAGACCCCTGCTTCTATCATATCATTTCCAAGTTCACAAGACAAGAGAACTTGGAAAATACATATATATATATGTTTTTTTTTTTTATATTCCTTCTTCCAAACAAACCCACATTCTATTGCTTTTTAGAGGAACAGGCTGATACAGTTAAGCTGCTCAAATTGCCAGGTTAAAATCTGGATTTTTTTATACCAATTGGTATGAATGTTAAAGGTAGACCTTTAAATGGATTCTTTTTCAATTGTTCAAATTTCTTCATTTTTACCAGGTTTTATTTTCACAGCTGTACAATAATCTTTATTTTTTTTCCTTAAATTGTGACTCTGCAAATTGTTACCGCCCTGGCCAGCAGCATTACCCATTGTTTATTCCTTATTTCACAAGTTTTGGAGTAATGAGATGTGATTCATTTTTTTAAAGTCAGTTAACAAAGCCTGAAATTATTGATCGTGTCTGTCTTTTGTGCCAATTATGTCTGAAAATCCACTGTCCTGGAGGAGGCTTAAATGCTCTTTATTTTCTAATGCTGCCTATATGTTTCTATTATCCCAGAAATTCCCTACAAATTTCACATCTATTCCTTGCCCTACAATTTAAACACCACAGCTGGGCTGCCTGTAGCCTCCTTTCTTATACACATTCAATTATATTATAATCCTTTTTCTGGAAATGCCATTATAGCCTAACCACTGACTCCCTCTGTTGACTATCAAATCCTAAGATGGTTAGATATGTGTTCTAATTTTTACACAATTGTGAAATCGTCACAAGGGTTATATAACTTATTGCTCTAAGAAGAATAAAATACAGTCACCTGAAAAAGAAAATCATGCATTTTTAAAAAAAAATCCTTGAACATGATTTTGCAGTAATTCTTCTTACATAATCATTTAATACTGGCCCAATGTTTTTAATTGACTCACCTTTTCATTCTGTTTAAAAAACAATAGTACTGTTTCATCAATAATCACAGAATTCTACTATCCATTTGATTTTAATATTATCAGTGTTCTCACTGATCATTAGAAAATGCATCAGAGAAGCAAGAAACTGACTGTTAATCACTTCAATGTTTAAAGGCCTGTTAAACTTTCATACTGTTGTCCTTCAAGAAGCAGAGCACAACAGGGCTACATATGGACCCCCCAAACCTTTGGATGTGACCTCCTGAGTTCTCCAAAAGTTGTTACAGATCATAATTTTTAATCTGATAGAACAGGATTGAGAGTAAACTATATTTAATTGTAACTAAAGGTGAGCATAAATTAAATCAAATCAAACATAGTTTTTGCCCTGGCCTGACTATTTTTATAAATAGTCAGGCCACAAAAAAAGCTAAAATGGAGTTTTGGCCCAGAAAAAGTTTTAGAATTCCTGTTTCAAAATATTACTTCAGTAATTGGTAATATTGTTAATATTTGCTATCATTGATACATTACTATTAAGTAAGTTAATTAACTTACTATTATTGCCTCTGAAATACTACTGATTCCACCAAATGAACTCAGAAAAAAAAATCTATTATTCAATTAACAATAGTTATTTTAAAATTTAACTCAGACTAATCTTATTTTTAAAATAAATGTACTATAGAGCAGTTAAGGTTAAGAGGTATTTCACAGAAATAAAATGTCACTGGGCTGCAGTGATACATCTGCAAGTGCTTATTTCTGGAGCCAAACAAGTTCTGTGAGGCTTTTCCAGGGTTCTGGAGCTCTATTATGTGCCATCTGGTCTGGTTTTTATAGCACTAGTACTACAGTTTTAGCTGAATACAGAAAAATAGCTTTGGAACATTCTGATTTCACAAAATGTATCTGCTCAAATTTGAGCACTTGTCTTAAATTGATTTTTTATCTACTCCCTTAAGGCTGCAAGCTCTACACCAGTGTTTCTCAACCTTAGCAACTTTAAGATGTGTAGACTTCAGCTCCCAGAATTCCCCAGCCAGCATTCTGGGAGTTGAAGTCCACACATCTTAAAGTTGCCAAGGCTGAAAAACACTGCTCTATGCATACACAGGAGAGGAGGAGAAGAGGCTTGGGGGAATACAATTTTCATCTGCTGCAACAGAACGACAGATTTATTATGGGGCAACTTTATTTATTTTTAATTTAGATGCTTCAATTTCATGTAGCAATTTCATTTCTTAAAATCCTAAATTCTAGTTAAATTTTCCCAGAAGGGGAGATAAATTCTAAAAAAAAAAAAATGGAGAGGGAAGAGAGAAGGACTTTTTGCAACCAGGGATCAAATTGTAACCAGGTCCCTGTGAAAAATCACCCATCAGTTTAACATTCTAGAAGTAGTTCTTAGAAATCACATATTACAAGGGTTTGGGGAGTTATGGCTCGCTCAGCTGAAAAAGCGTGAAATCTCACAATCCTCATTCAATAGTGCCATCTAGTGAATTTATATAATTGCAGCTGTACCAAGACTATCAGCTGCGCTATGCATGATTATTTACACTTAGATCAATTTAACCTTTGCCTCCGAGGAAGTAAAAAAGCTCACTGGACATCCACTTGGTAAGAAAAGATGAATTTTAATTGATTTAAAACCATAATCCAAGCTACCGGGAGGACCTTAAACTGAAAATCCATGTTTGAAATACAACCCAAGTCATACCATCTGTTTATATATGTCTATGTGAATGTATTAAATGTTTCATGATGAATTTATTTTTTCATCAACCAGTTATTTCCTGATCCAAAATCTTCAAGAGGCTGCTGCTGCTCCTCTTATAATTAAGACAGAAAAAATAAACAGAAAAGGAAAAAGATATTTGGGGCAGGGGAAGAAAAACAGTCACATAGCTGCTAAACCTAAAACGGTAAGTGGTAATGACATACCTTTAGGCTACGTTCCTAATCCTAAACACACATATAGAGCAAATTATTATGGGGCTGGGGAGGAATAATGTTGGCATATCTTCTTGCACATTCCAACATTACCACTTTATGTTGGCCGAGGCCAAAAATGTGCAATGTGAAAATCCTGATATTATTAGATTGCTCTCTCCCTTCCCCCATTAGCAATATGGGATAAATTAACTATGCCTGCTGGCATGGTTGACTGGCCCATATTAGACTAACCAGAGTAACAATGTTTGGATCCAGCAGATTCAAAATAAACAGCTCTCTTCCCAGAACACCCCATTTATAGATTCTTCATCAGTATATTCCTGCCAGGTGGCAATTGGGGGCACCTCTACAATGCAACCCCCACTTCTAGAACTGGTGTTCCTTATAGGTCAAAAACCAGAGCAAATAATTCACACCCTAATCCTTACTCCATCACCATACTAGCAAATAATTCCCATTATGTATATTTATTTCTAAACAAATTTATCACTATTGGTCATTGTAAACTTTTTATTTTACTTCATTTCCAGCTTTTCTACTCATACCAAAATCAAGGTGGTCAACATTCTGCAATATAATAAAAAGAGAATAAAAAGTATTACTAATCCTACTAAAAGGCTTGGCTGCATAAGATATGTAACAATGTAGTAAAAAATGTTTGCAAAATACATTTTCATATTATGAAGTTATTTTCTCATTTATCTAGGATTAAATATTCAAAGCCAAAGCTTCAGATGTGATGTTATCCAGAGTATTCTCAGTGAGAGGCAAGCAAATGTCAGCATAACTCTCTGTAGATAATACTCACCTGATCCAAATATTTCTCCACTGCATTTTGATAAATGAGATTATACTGTAAGAAAAAGCTTAGGGTTCAACTAATTTCACAGAATTCAAAAGCTTCAACTGTGCAGGTTGTATTTCTATATAAGTGCTGAATCTCAAGAAGAAAATCAGCAGGAGGTAATTCAAGATTTAAAAAACAACATGATATTGAACCATGATATTGTATGTGTTGGCAATTATACAGCTTCTTAATGTCTTATTTTTTTAAAAAAATCCATTAACTAGTGAACCTGAAGTAGTTGGATACAAGTCCTAGATTGTCCTTTTAAATCTGTCTACTGAAACACAACAGAACAGTATTTGCAAGAATTAAGGATTTGGATTCATTAAAAAGGAGATGTGAAAACATGTATGCATATGTGCATGCATGCATGCATGAATGTTTTTAGATAGGAAACTAAATGTAAAGCCAAGCCCACCACAAAACAACCACAGGGGGACTACCAGTCAACTGGCCTCTAATGCCTGGGGGAAGAGTCAGGTCCGAATGGTTTTCCTAAAGGTGAGAAGAGTTGGGGCCTGTTGTATATCGGGGGGGGATCATTTTGTGATTTGACCTTTCTTGGTTAGGTCATTAAGGGTTCTCTTGATCAGGTTGTCTAGTTTCTGTATTGGGTTGGTGCTTACTGGATTTCTTTGTCCTACAGCAATTCTTTGGGTTTTTGTATGTATTGTCATCTGTCCATGATAACCATGGTTCAGCCTTTGTCTGCTGGGAAGATGATGATGATGGTTTGGTCCTTCCTTAGATTTTTGAGGGGTGCTCTGTCCTCTGCTTTGAGTTGGTTCTGATTCTGTGTTCTTCTGGTCTGTGGTATGATTGTAATGTTTTCTTGGGTCTCTTGTGACACGTCCTGTAGTTTTAAATGCTGCTTCTAAAGCTGCAAAGAATTCAAACTGACTAGCATTGTCCATGTTATAATTGAGGCCTTTCTGGAGGATACTGTGTTCTGCGGTGGATAGTAGCTGGCTGGACAGGTTGACTATCCATTCAGGTTCAGGTACCTCTTTGCTTCTGGGGTTTAATTTGAGCAGTTTGGTTTGGAGTTTTGTTTTCCTTTTTTTCAGCTTGTCTTAGAGATGTAGTCTTGATGGTGGTTGTCAAGATTTTTGTGTGTTCTGGGGTCATGGTTTGTTTCAGTTGCTCCTTGAGGCGCAAGTTATGCTGGTATTTGTTTAGTCTGAGGTGAGCATCCATGATCATTAGCCATATCATTTTTCGGCCGCTTTGTTGAGCTATTTTCCATCCATCTGTGCAGTTTATTGGAGATTTGTATCTGACACTGGTAGGCAGGGTCTGCTGTTGAAGGCATTCATGTAGAAAGAATAGGTGCTCCGTGGTGGAGGTTTGCCTACATGCAAATTTCTCCCATCTGCATGCTTTCTGAAGCGTTAGACACCCATATGCGGTACCAATAGAAGTGAAGCATTATGCTGCAGGTCCTGATAAGGACAGCTACATGCGCTGGCAATGTGTATTTGGAAGGTAGTGAGATGCAGGGTAGGAAAAGAAAGGTACAGCAGAAGACCCTGGGGCAAAAAGCAGAATACAAATCAAATCAAACAATAAAATTACTCATTTTCTGGGCAGCAAGAGGAGTTCCTTTCAAAGCCATATCAGTTGCAAGGCCACTGCCAAACCCTGGAGTTTTACTGCAACGCTGTTGCAACCTATAGTATATATATGCCATCTCTAGGTGAGCAGGCAGTGAGAGAAGCAAAGTGAAATAGCAGTAATTTCCACTCTTTCTTCCCTGTCCACACTCGCCCCCAAATTAATGCCAACTGAGCCCAGATGGGGAAGCAAGCATTCCCTCCATGCCCAGGGAAGAAGGGAAACACTGTTCTCCATCCCCATTGCAACCAACATTGTCTGATGGTATCTGCCCTTTCTCTGGACACATCCTTTGACTGAACCATGTGTATTTCTGGTGTAAGCAGCACAAGCAATACTTGATTGCTGCACATACTCCAAATGTAATGTCAACTCCAACTGGCTGATAGATGAGAAAAGAAGGAGAGTAGAAAGCTAACAAATAAATTAAGTCACCTAATTTTCTTTTTTCCATATTCTCTTCCCCTCAACTTGTTGATTAAGCTCTCTCTCTCCAGTGTGAAACTCTCAGAAGGATTGGATCATATCCCATATTTTTATTAGTAAAATATGCTATTTTTCTATGTGTATGTTTCCAGGTTGGCTCTTAATGTTGAAATAGTTAATTGCCTGATGGTACAAAGAAATAGAAATACTAAATTATACAATAAATTATACTAAATAGATATACTGAATTATAATTATGCTGGGGCACAGAGAAGAGTATACACAGTAAGAGCAAAGTCTCCATAACCCCTAATCATATTACCTATATCATAGGTAACTTTTTAAAATTATTATTTAAAACATTTTAGGTACAGTACTTTAAAAAAAATAATATAAGAGAATAAAATAACATTTTAAACAAGAGTATAACATAACTATATTGTCTATTACCTGTCAGAAATCATCCAGCAGAGCTTCTTCTAGCTTCCTACACCCAAGGGTAGATCAGGAAGAACAGGGCCTGCCTCATTTAGAAGACATAACATCACTTCTTCGTGACCAGCACTAGCTCCCAACAGGGTTCCAGGTACAATTTAAGGTGCTGGTTGTCATCTTTAAAGCCCTACATGGCATGGGACCAGGTTACTTGTGGGACCACCTCCCCCCATTGGTTTCTGCCCACCACACCAAATCCGGCAGAGTGGGCGTACTCTGGGTGCCATCAATATAATAGTGTCACCAATAGAAGAGATTGTATGTAACTCAGGGTTGAACTGTGGAGTCCTTCGGGTTCTCTGGGCTTGGTTGTTTTCTTGCGAACATTTGCAAGCACTGAAGATGTTACCTAGCCAGGTAATGAAACGTTTGCAAGAAAACAACCAAGCTCAGAGAACCCCAGGGACGTCAAAATAGTGTCATCCTGCAGGTCCTGGAAACATGCCTTGTCTGTTATAGCTCCTGACTTATGGAACAATCTCCCCACTGATATATGGACACCCCCTACTCTACTGGCCTTTCTCAAGGTCATGAAGACCTGGCTCTTCCCCAAGCATTGCGGTTGGGATGCTAGCATGGGAGCTCTATCATGGCTTTGTGGTTTTAGGTTTTTTTTTTTGCTTAATGAAATTCTTTGTTTTTATTTTATTTGCTGCCCAGCATTTCTTGGATAGATGGGTGGCCATATAAATTGGATAAACAAACAAACAAACAAACAAATAACCCTGAACACATTCTCACCTCTCACGGCATAAAGATGCACCACTAATTGTGCTTAGAGAATATGTCCTCATGATGAAGTCTTTGCTTCATCCCCAATACACTGGGGGATTTACAGCCATCTTTGGCTGTCCCAGTTTTATAATTTATAGGGTTTTTTTCATGTAGAGACTAAGGAAGATGCCCTTGACAGAGAGATGCAGGAACCACTGCAGGAATTTTTTTGTCTACTGCCACTTCTTAAGTCCAGAACTACAAGATAACATTTGGAAATGACTCTGGCAGAGACCTCCCTAATTTATTGAACTATGAGGAAGAGGAGGATGAGGACAATCAGGCTTGCAGGATTCTGTTATTATTGATTTGGGCCTGGTCTACTTAGTAGGGCTAACACTTCTATCAAAAATCTTGACTTATAAACATCCAATGATGCCTCATTGATAAGGTTAGCCATGACACGTTTAGGGATTGAGATTTGCCCAGTTCCCATTGGCCACTTTGAACTGTTTCAGTCATGCTCCCCCCCTCCAATTACTGGTCACTGCCCTCCAAGCCCATTTTGGCTTAGTTTGCAGGACAGATTTAGTTTGCTTCCACAGATTGCCTAACCCAGTGTTTCTGAATCTCAGTGAATTTAAGAAGTGTGCTGGCTGGGGCATTCTGGGAGTTGAAGTCCACACCTCTTAAAGTCATTGAAATTGAGACACACTGGCCAAACCAATGCTTTGCAAAGTGTCACTCAGCATTATGCTGACTTCTTCTAGACGTGGCTCTAGTTTTCTTGCATTTTGTGGTCTTTTGAAAGAATGGTAGATCTGCATTTAAAAAACAAGACCAGTGGTCTTGCATATGTGTATGCCTTCGAGTCAGTGCTGACTCCTGGTGACTGCCTGGGCCAGTCTGCAGTTTTCTTGGCAAGATTTCAGAAGTGGCTTGTCATTTCCTTCTGCCTAGGGCTAAGAGAGAGTGAGTTTGCCTTTTTATCAATAAACAACCAGATATTGTATATTTTCTGGCTGGATTTCTTTGGAGAACAAGATATGGACATTGCATTCTTTAAATCTCCCGCATGCTGATGTGTATTTTTGCCAATTTTCTGGGAGTATTGCTGCACTCTGCACAACAGTGATGAGCAACGCACAGCCAGCAGACCCATGCAGCCCTTATCTCCTTTTTGCACCCACTTGCAGCCTAATTTCCCAGCACTTTTTGACATGAGTTTAAATAAAACAGATTAAACCTTTAATTAGCTTTAACTTCCTATAATTAAAAAAGAAAAAGAGAAAAGGAGAAGAAAACTAAACAAGGGGGGTAAATGCTAATAACTTCTCTTGTCTTTCTGCAGCTGAACAGGTGGGGAGGGGAAGTTTTGGGGGCCATCAGTCTAAGGATCCGGGCATGCTCAGATGCAGTGGGAGATGGTTCTACAAACACCTAGCAAGGACAGTCATTATAAGTTGTTATTATTAGTAGCATCATATAACATTTTAATTATTTATAAACATCCAATTAATTGATTGTTATAATTATTTAAATAATTTAATTATTATTAATTTAATTTATTAATACTGTAAGTAAAATAATTTAATTGTTCACTATTTAAATAATTATAATTATTATTGTAAGTCATTGTTATCATATGCTTAGAGGGCAAAATAAGACAGTAACTGATTGATCGGCTTTGCCTGTAAAGAAGACAGAATGTAATGTATGGATGCCAAAAAGTGAAGTCCTTTCAACATGATTGTGCTTTATATATGAGTTGCTCACCAAGGAAGGCTGACGTTAAAGGAGGACCAAGACTGTGACTATTCTCTGCAAAGCCTGTTCCATAACATCGGAGAACCTTTAAGTACTATGTGGATCCATGGATGTCACTGAGCGTCTTTATAGTGGAGCATACATCCAACAATTTCTGTTTAATCTGTCTTTGCCTGCCTGCTGTTTAAATTACCTACATCAGCAGTTTTTATCTCCTATTCTGTTACTAGCATGATTCCTTGCATAGCCTTCCACATCTCTCTTCAGGTACCTACACACCATCTGCTTATTGAAAGGCAGGATTTCCTAAGCCAGATTGCCTCAGAGAATGAGATGTTCCAAAGAGGAAGCACAAGCAGGGAATGCTGCAAGAAAAAACTGGGGTGTTTCCTTGTGCTAGGATGCTTTTCTCAAATGTGATGGAGAATTAAATAACTGCTATTCAGTGTACAAGTCCAGAAAGCTTCTATGTGCTAAATGGTTTGCAAGTAGGATAGGCACATAATCTCTGAAAGTGAAGACACCAAGCAGACCCAGTATTATCCCATCTTCAGTATTTAACTGATGGGTTCCCATTAGATCTGAACTTACATATTTTAGATTTCAGAATTTCATGTCTCAACTGGCAAGGCCATCTCTGGTCTTGATCTTAGCTTTGTTCTAATATTGGGTTGTTGTTGTTTTTTCCTGACTGATCATAGCCCTTTCTAAGCTCAGTTTTACGCTCATTACAGGTAGTCCTCAACTTACGACCATTCATTCAATGACCATTTGAAGTTACGGTGGCACTGAACAAAGAGACGTATGACTGGACCCTGAAGTTACAGCTCTTGCAGGCCTCTACGGTCATGGGATAAAAATTCAGGTGCTTGGCAGCTCGCCAACACTTATGACCGCAGGGGTGCTTCAACTCCCCCTACTACCTATCTCCCCCCATCTATGCCCTTTTGGCCCCCTGCCATCCTGCACTCCACTGCCCCAGCTGACCTTCACCTGCCATATGAGGCTTTCTTCCCCTTTCCTCGCAAGACCTGGGGAAGATGGCCTCATATGGCCAGCAGCTGCCTTGGGAAGGGCCAGACTGGGCATGTCTTGTCAATAGCAGAAGCAAGAAGGCGGCAAAGGTCAGCTGGGGCAGTAGAGTGCAGTGCCGCAGGGACCTCAGAGTACAGGCCAAAAAGCCATAGGCCATAGCATGCCAAAAAGCCCCTTTTGAGCTGCACTCTTGGGCTGTGGCTGGGCTTTGTGCAAAGGGACTTTTTGATGCACCATGGGTCTGGGGCTGCAAAAAGCAGCCCCTGAGTCACAGTGCAGAGCAAAGCCCAATCCCAGCCCAGCAGCCAGGCTGGGTATGCCTCATCAGCAGCAGGAGCAAAAAGATAACAAAAGTCAGCTGGGGTGGTGGAGCGCAGGGTGACAAGGGTCTCAGAATGCTGGGTGGCGAGGGCAACTGTGGCTGGGACTGGGTTGGGGCAGCTGCGGCTTTCCCAGGCATGGAGCTGTGCAGTTCTGGGGCTACTTGCCGCCCCACAAGGCAGGGTGCAGGACGGCCAAAAGGGCAGAGATAGGGGGGAGATAGGCTGGTGGGAGGAGTTAGAGGCAGTCCCTTACCTTACTGAGGCTCAGGGCTGGGAGCGACCAAGCCCAGAATGGCTTGGATTGGGGTGAGTCTTTGGCTAACGACCAGTGGAATTCATTTAACGAGTGCAACACGGAGTGCCAGGATTGCCATCACTTGATGTGGTCACATGACATCTCACTTTATGACCACACTGCTTAGCGACAGAAATTCTGGTCCCAATTGTGATCGTAAGTTGAGGACCACCTGGAGTCTTACTGGTCTGCATAGTACAATATCCATAGTCACTGGGAGTCAGGCAGTGTACAAATCTAATCAATAAATAAAATAAAATGCTGAGGAGGAGAAAGTAAATCACAACAAAATCACCAAAAGTGACAGTACGTTCTTCAAGAGCATGAAGTGAGCCCAAACAACTTTGTGTATACATTATAAAAACTATTGCAGTCTAAATATGAAGATCATCGGATGTTATTTTCCGCATTAGCCCCATCTACATTAGTTGCAAAAGTACATTACATTTTTAGCTGTTCAACTTACTTTTTGTATTTGTATCTGTACCGCCATAAAGGATAAAGAGGAAGGCACTTGTAGCATGCTGTGCCTCAGGTAGCAAAAAAGCCTGTCCTGTGTTTGGGCCTAGTATCTTGGCTGCTGCAGGGCTTGAGGCAGCAAAAATGCCTTCAGCCAGCCTTAAATATAATTACTGTTTTCAGAAATATAATTGGAGTGAATCTATGTTTTCCTGTCTGGGGTCCATGCCAAGATTACAAAAGCCTCCTCCACACCTACCAAGTCAGTTCAAAATATTATATTTTAATTTATACCCAGAATTTTAATAAAACATAATTGCCTTTACAACAGGATGGTATTCATAGCACGCACGCACACATGTATGCACAGAGAAAGAAATGTTACATACCCAGATATTGAGTTCATGTAGTTATATTCATACCAACTCTGCATACATTCAAACACTCTTCTCAATTTGTGAGGTGGTCTAAAAGAAGTCAAAATGAACCTAATAAAGAGGCTGGCATTGGGGGTGGCTGCTAATCTGTGTAACTAACTTCTCAAAGCAGTGGGGGAAAGAAATGCTTGGGGTTGATAAAAGGTTTCCTTAGTAAATTATAACTGGCTCCAGTGAAAGGCATTTACAATAAACACAAAATGTCTGCAAAGCATCTGTTTTACAGAAGAAATTTTATTCCATGAATAAGTCCTAAAAACTTTACCATAAATAATTCATGTCAGCAGTCCTACTATCAGTCCCCATCATTTCAGTTGCTTATCTGCAGAGAGAGAAGCAAAGCTTTTTCTAGTTTAAGCTGTCCAGCATTTAAAATGGGTACTTTTATAATTATACACTTACATACATCACCCTATTTTTCAGATTAACAAAACAGCTTTCACAAAAGGCCTGGTTTAAAAACTGTACAGAACGATGACATCGTATTCTGATTTTAGTGAAAATGTATTAAATGTGCAAGAGCATATTCAGTGATAGATTACGAGAGTATATGTATAAAGTACTTGCTGGAACTTAAACTTTACTAGAGATTTAGCAGGACTTTGCTAAAGGCAAGATTTTAACAGCAGTAATAATAATTTTTTTTAAAAAAATCCTTAAGGTACTTATATTAAAGCATGTGGGGTCACTACATTTCAGAAAGAGTAATAATAAACATCTGTGCTAGATTTCCACATGATTAAAAAAAGAAAAGTATTCTTTAAGAATCACATCAGAGAGATGTGTAACAATATTTGAGAATGAAAATCAGGAATCCTACATTTTGAAACAGGGATATTTATTACATGTATTGCTTTAAATTATTTAACTGATTGCTGTACACAAACATGAAAAACTGAGGCAAAGTTTCCCACGGAGCTATAAGACTTACTGGGAGGCCTTGAGAAAACTATCACTCATCCTACTCTACCTCAAAAAGCTGTGGTATCTCTGAGCTTCTTGAAAACAGGACAGGCTATTAGTAATCCAAATATAGCCTCTCAACTTGGGCATCCTTAAGAGCAGTGCTTCTCAATCTTGGCAACTTGAAGACGTGTGGACTTCAACTCCCAGAGTTCCCCAGCCAGCCATGCTGGCTGGGGAATTCTGGGAGTTGAAGTCCACACGTCTTCAAGTTGCCAAGATTGAGAAACACTGCTCCAGAGGGTGATCTTCAATTCCCTTTCAGTAATGACAACAGTAAGAGAATTTGGACAACTGAAATCCAGTTGAAAGAGGCTGAAGGGCTATAAAAACTTGTCCAGTGAAAGCAACCCCTTTGTGAGTCGATTCCATGAAATTTCCACCTCACCACTACTTTGGCTCACCACAGAGGAAGGAATCTCTCCAATGTTGTAAATATTGAAATTTCATTAAACTTTTATTAATTGTAATTATCCTGGCATCTTCCCCTGTACACCCTCTTTGGTATCCAACCCAAAAATATTAAAGCCAGCAACAGATAAGCTGATTATATATAGTCTATAAGTAGTAGTGGCTTGGACCATTCCATTCTCCTAATATTAATAATTCATGTTAATCACAAAACTAATAATATTTATATTTTATTTATATATGTATGTATATATATATATATATATATATATATCAAATTTGTCACCACCTATCTCATTAAAAAGCGACTTTGGGCAGTTGGACTATTGGGCTATTATTATTATTAAACATTTTTCTTAATGAGAGGACACTAAGACTTTAGATATATTTTCCTCAAGCGAAGAGGTGATCTTTTCCCCCCCAAAATATTGTGCAAGTAAAGTAATAAAATAATCAGGATAAAACAATTGTTCATTTGATTGTTAAACTGAACTGGGCCATCTACTTTGCAATAACACTGGTGAGCAATCAAGAGCAATCAAGAGCAATCAAGTGATAAATGGACAGATGTTGGCAGAAGTCACCCATCTCTGTTGTTAACTTAAAAGTTCTCTCCTATTGATGCATACAGAAAAAAAAAGTTCTACTTTAAAAAAGAACAAATAATTAAGCTGGAAGAATTACCTCGTATTTTGCCAACAGTAAAAATTAGTTTTTTAAAAAGAAAAATGTAGAGATGATACTAATAAGATTTGTCATGCAGACATAACAGGTGGCTTCCCAACATTCCCAATACAATGTGTGTTGCAATGTTCTGTGTTGTTGTGTCACTCTCTTCATCTGTGCCATGACCCAGATTTTGCCATCCCTGACTTCCTTAACTAATTTCCATGACTAATAATAGAAAATGAATTAACTCTTTGTGGAGAGTTGACACATAGGCCCCAATAAGAAGTTGTTGTGGGAGTTTTGCAACTTCAACAAAATATTCAGCAAAAATGCTGTTGTTATAGAACAAGATCAGCTTGAATGAATGAGATGAAATTATATACGCATAACCCCACAATGGCTCCAATATAAAGTTGAAACAGCTTGATTAATACATTACATATGGACAAGTATGATATTATTTATGAAGTAATTTTAAAACTTTATTTTAGGGCACCTTTCCCACTTAGGGTCAAAATACTATAGACCTCCAATTTTCTGTATATTGGAGTGGTGACTTCTAAGAACAGTTTGATATAGAAGGCATTACAATGTCATCTATTCAAGTCATAAATCACATCCCCAAATTCTTTTAAAGGAGTTTGGAACAACTGATACAAAAAATAATAGCTTAGTATAAACATTGGAAAAATCGCCTTTAATCACAGATGTTGGCTGAATACAAAATCCTGCAAGTTGTTCACAGCGGAAACTTAGATGAAATGTGTTTTTCTTTGTTAACCACCCAGTCATTTATTTAATAAAATAAATAAATTTCTAATTTACACAATTTAAAACCAACTTGGCTCTTCTGCCTATATTTTCTCTTTACAAGTAATCCTCACTTACCAACAGTAACTGGGACCAGGAACTCCATCGCTAAGTGATATAGTCGTAAAGCAGGATGTCATGTGACCGTATCAATTTATGACAGCAGTTCTGGCAGTCCCAGTTGCCATCATCCCACAGTCACATGATTGCATTTGCAACTTCCTACCAGCTTCCCCACTGATTTTTCTTGTCAGAAGCCAGCAGTAAAGTTCACAAATGGCAATCACATGACTGCAGGACACCATGATATCATAATTACAGTGGTTTATGATTTAATCAAAATATTAGCTCTTGCTAGAAAAAAGTTTTCAGAAATTAGGACTATAAGAATTAAGCATGTCATCATAGGAATTGTCGGATAAAAACATTGATCCAAATCCAGTTAAGGGCTATGCATATGCTGAAGCCAACTTCAATATGGCACATGCAGATATTCCCAGCTGGAAGAGGAACTGCATGTGAAAATGAAAATATTCTTCTTAGGTCTCCCTAGTCCAGTAGGCCCACGTTTAACCCATGATCAACAGTTTGTATTCAGCCCCAACCCCTCTTTTGGGGATCTTTGGATCCTCCTTGGCTGTACTATTAAAAATCAGCAGGAAACCCTTAAGCAAGATCAACATTTGGTAGGGAATACTGTAAAAAGAGCACTAAGCCTCGGATAGAAAAGTTGTTTTAAAGAAATGCAAAATCACCTTCCCAAGAAGTAGAAAAGGGCCAAAAATTCTCCCTTCAATAAATGTAAGTGAAGATGCAACATTCAGTTAACATAACTAGGATCCAGAATTCAGCTCTAATGCTGGCTGTTTTGCATAAACTTTATAAAATGTGTGAGGAAAGAGGTGTACTATGACATGCAGAGACACCCACCCCCCAATATAAACATCACTCACATAAAATATAATAGTTTACAGTTAAGTTCCACAGAACTGCAAGCCAGAAGTTAAAAATGGTATTGCCAAAGCATGGGGACCACTTTCGAATGTTTATGTTCACTTGCCACTCGGGAAGTGGATTGGAGAGTAAGACCACTTATAAAACTATTAAAGAAAATAAGATTGCAACTATCCTGTTTCCATTTGTATTTTAGACTCTGCAAAAACCACACCTGAATTCTCTTCAAAATGAGTATGGTTTCCTTACCTCTCTAAGATGTATGTTTTCCTTCTCTTTCTGGTCTAAAATCACTTCTAAATGATTAACCTGAGATTCCGCTTCTGCCATCCTTCGAGTTCTTTCGTTTTCGTCATCCATCCCTTTGGATGGCAGCCCTTTGCTTTGCAACATTTCTAGAAGCTTCTTGATCGATTCATCTCTGGCATTGAGCGTCTGTTTCTGGGTTTCTATTCTCAGCTCCATTTCTTCCAAGGTTTTTCTCAACAGAAACAACTCTTTTGCCTGTCTGTCATGCTCGGCTTGAAGTCTTCGGAAATTCTCCTCTGTCAGCTCAATAGTGAAATGCTCAGCACCTCGGTTACCACTTTCTTGCTGAAGAAGATGGTTAAGGTCTCGCTGGGTTCGAAGTTCATCTTGGAGTGCCTGAATTGTTAGCTGAAGATGCTGCAATGAAAAAGAAACATCTAAATAAAAATTTGTTCAACACATTTACAAAGAGGCAATGTTCCGATCATTATTAAAATTTCTGGTGAAAATCTACACATGGGAGTGATATTATTTGTTATGATGCTTCTTGGCTGCAGTTAGAAACCATGGAGAGATGAATGAAAAACAGGGACACTACAAATTACACATATCACTCATAGTGAACAACAAACCCTAAGACAAGGAAGGGAACAGAACAGCATTAAAAATGTAAATGTCAAAGACTGGCATTCCATAACCAAACACTGTATCTAAAAAGCCTTAATATTCAGGTTTGGTTGGGGTGGGGGAAGGAGAAGAAGCTTAGACATTTTCATACAGTGCAACTGTGCAAGTGATTAGTGCTAATCACTCCGTATGAAAGTAGAGGAGTTAAACTATAAAATGAGGCTGCTAATGAAATCTATGAGCCACTTTACTAAGCAGGATTGTTGCAGCTACAGAAATAGGCAAAATCACACATCACGAAATGCTACATTTTGCAAGCAAACTGATTGCAAAGAGTGAACAAACCTTTGTTCTCCTGGCATCCAAAAACTGAACAGCATGAGAAATGGAAAAAAAAAAAAATGAAGCAAAATCAACGTAAAGTTTAGATGCAAGCAAAGGCGATTCAACCAAAAGAACTAAATTTAACATAAAGCATCCCCAGCAGAAAAGAAAACAGTATTGGCTTATGCAGTAGCATTATAATTCTACTGTATTAGCACATGCACCCCTCTTCATGCAATCAAAAATGTACTTTTGCGTACAGGACCAAAAGAAGTTGGGTTGGAAACGTTCCAAAAATCAGCTCTAACACTATTACGCACGTGCTCCTGCAGGTGCTAATGGATAGATCTGTAATCATCATTCCTGATTTTCTAATTGCAACAACTTATAGCAGGCAGGAGTATCCATGGGGTGTGGGAATCAGAAAAGTCAAGATGGCGGAGTGACTGCACAATTGAAGACCTGCCCCATAAAGGAAAGGTGGGGTTTCATCTACCAGTTATGGCTGCCATCTTTACTTTTTTTATCCCCACCCCCACAGACACCCCACTTACAGATGAAAAAAGTCTTTGAATTTTATTTCACGTTTTCATGCAGCACATGCTGTCAGGTATGCAAAAAACACTTTTTGGATCCAGAACCACATTTCTGGATTCAAGTCATAATTCATGGATTGACCAAGCTATTTATTCTTGTTGCCAGTCCTCAACCATATTAAGTACAATCTGGTACTTTCTCCTATGATAATGCAGTACTATCTCAAAATACATGTCTTGGGTTGAACGTTCCTCCTTCATACAAAGAGCTGGCATGCCACATAATCATACTAAACACTGGCAAATGAACATTGAACACTAATTGTAAACAGTGTTTATTTTCAGGCTAGTTGGTTTGTTTATTTATTTATTTATTTATTTATTAAACCAATTTATATAGCCGCCCATCTCACCACAGGTGACTCTGGGTGGCGTACAGAGCTACAAACAGTCAATAAATACATTAAAAATATAAAAGGCAAAATAAAACAGAGAATAAAAGGATTTAAAAATAAGGGAGCCACCTCACCAATTCCCCCATCCCCTGGTGTTCCCAGGCCTGCTGGCATAACCAAGTCTTAAGGGACCTCCGGAAGCTCAACAATGACAAGGCTTTTTAGACTTGGTAGTTTAAGATTGCATTTTGCTTACTATACACTTGCTGTTTCAAATTAACTTCATGTTTAAGAATTGATTATACAGACTAGATTGTGGATGTTTTTTATTGTGAAACGTAGTTTTGAAAAAGAGCAAAAAGTGTGTGTGTGTGTGTTTATTGTCATCTGCTTAACGTACATTAACAGAGTCCCAGCTTAGGCTTTTTCTTGCAGGAAGATCCCAAACCTCATTGTGCTACATTCTGACTTGCAGCATCTTCTTGCTGAATACTGAGCGTAAGGGTAACCTATGTTACTGTTAATTTATTTAAAGATTAATGCTTGCTGTTAGTTAATCAGTTCCCAAAACCTGCTAGCAATTACATAAAAACTTTCTGTTATTAGGAAAAATATGGCAAGCACAGCAGAAAAAAAAAAGGAACATCCTCTCCCCACCCCACCATCATCCAGTTAAATGATAGAGCACAATTATAGACAAAATTACTAACAGAATTCTATTTCCGGAATGTACAGCATTGTTTTACACTATTAACCTAGGTTGAAAAATCCTAGCCAATCTGAGGAGTGCCTCAAAGGACTTGTACATTCCTCCTGTCAAAATGTGTTTGTTTTTCCCCATTCCCGCCCCCCACACAACACACAACACACAAACACACTTAGGATGAAGTTGATCATACTTATGCAGACATTAAATATTACAACATGGTTTCCACAAGTCAGGTACCCAGTTCCAAATAGTGGATGCAACTAGTCACAAAATGGTCTATTTCAGAGAAGGACAACTTAAGGAAACTAAAAGGTTCATCATTTGATTAAGATAATGAATATAAGGCAGACGCTGCCTTTGAGCTGCAACATACAAAGTCATTCCTTCAAATTATATTCTCCACTCTTTCAGGAACACTTCTCTCCTCACTTACACACTTATTCCCTCCCGCCCATTCCTAGCACACAATATCTATGCACACGAGCTCCACTCCTATCTTAGTTATTCATGCATGCAGCCACATACACTTTTATATCCCTGGATACCAGCACACGCATACATGCACACATAGTCCGTTTCCAGAAAACTACATGGATGTGCATGCAACTGTTACATTTACTCAAAAGAAATGGGTTGGGTCTTCCAAATAGGCTGTGAACCAGTGAAAGGGTGTCTTAACCTTCACTGTTAAAAATGAGTAATAGAGTGCAAACAATAAAAGCAAGTGGCTGAAAAGGCAAGAGAGGAGGAAAAGCTTCAAGAGGGACAGGGAGGGACATACTAAACCCATCTTCCATTTGTTGCAAAGAAAATAACAGAAATACAAAATAATGGGAGCAAATCATTGAGTGGGTTGTTTCAAGTAGATGAAGTGAAGAACACTAGCCTTACCTTCTAACTGTCACCTTTCACATTTAGAGGTTCAGCTCTGCAGTGGAAAGATCCTTCTATCCATGGAGATTTTCCATGCAAATCAGGCGGTCAATGGACCAAGAGGCTCTCCACTGCAGCACTCACTCGGCAATTATTCAATACATGGAAGGGATAGCAGAGAAAAGAGGCTAGCATGCTGGCTGAACAGCACTGCAAGTGCTCAGCAAGCCTACTTGGATTAAGAACGACAGAACTCAATGGGACTTCCTCAAGCAAGCACTGCAAGGTTTATGTTGGCTGAGACCTGATTTCCATAGATTTCCATACTTTTTCTGTGTATATGTATATGTACAAAACAGACTATGTGCAAGACAATACTTTGTGTGCATATATGAAGATGGGGCTCAATTAATTTTAGAAATGACATGCCTTATTTACAGATAATTTTAATTAACACATTAATTCAAATAATATTCAATAAATGGGCCTGACATTTTTAGAGAATAGCCTCATATAAAACAATATAGATCCAAACTTGGGAAAGGGAAGAGAGCAACGGGAAGAAAAATGTCTATTCAGTCTTGAGAAAGAGGAGAGCATGAGAAAGAAAGTCAAAACAACACCGCCTTGATTTTCTTTGGTATAAGCTTGCAAAGAGAAACTCTTTCAAGATTGATGTCAGCCCTTCAAAGTAGGCAAGCCCAAGGAACAGAAACAGCAGGGATTCCAGGACACTATTGTTAGGTAAAATAACAAAGTCCCTATGTGTAACAGGATATGATCAGAATATTGATGACACTAAACTCATGCAGATGTTTAAAAGAAGTAAAGAGAATAGAGAACTATGAGACACTCCACTAAGTAGGGTTGTCTGAGCAGAACTCTCCTCTCCTACCACCACTGACTGGAACTCACTTTAGGAAGGAGAACTATTTCAAAACAGTGCCCTCCACACCAATCCCTCAGAGGCAGTGCAGAAAGATAACGTGGCTGAAGATATCAAAAGCTGCTGAGAGATCAAGAAGGACCAGGAAGGCTGGTCCTGGTCTGGTTTCTCCATAGGTCATCCAAAAGTGTGACTAACGCAGTTTCCATAGTATATCCTGGACTAAAGCCCAGCTGCCAGCAGTCCAAATACAGTGGAACCTCGAGTTACGAATTTAATCCGTTCCGTGACTCTGATCGCAACTAGAATTGGTCGCAACGTGAAGCACGTTTTCCCATAGGGTTCAATGTAAATACGGTTAATCCGTTCTGCCCTCCAAATTTGGTCGCGCCGCGAGGCACATTTCCCCATAAGGTTCAATGTAAATACAGCTAATCAGCCCTCCGAATTTGGTCGCTCCGCAAGGCGCATTTCCCCATAAGGTTCAATGTAAATACGGCTAATCTGCCCTCCGAATTTGGTCGCTCCGCGAGGCACATTTCCCCATAAGGTTCAATGTGTCAGCCGGCATTGCACGGCTAGGAAATTCCCCAGGCGTGCTTTAGTCAGCCCTAGCGCAGAAAGAGGAAGTGCTAATGAAATCTGAGCTTTTGTCGCGCACATGCACAGGCGGGACCAGGAGCTTCCCCCCCCCACTGATTCCTCCCTGCTCTTTCCTTTCTCCATAGGGACAAAAGCACAGTGAAAGCAATCAGTGCGCTGGGGGAAAAGGCTTATGTCGTGCGCACGCACAGCCGGGAGCAGGAGCTTCCCCCCCACCACTGATTCCTCCGCATTCTTTCCTTTCTCCATAGGGACAAAAGCACAGTGAAAGCAATCAGCGCGCTGAGGGGAAAGGCTTATGTCGCGCGCACGCACAGCCAGGAGTGGGAGCTCCCCCCCCTTCCTCAAATCTTTCCTTTGTCCATAGCCCTTGGCGCAGTGCGCGCGGCAAAAGCACAGTGAAATCAATCAGCTCGCGGGGGGAAAGGCTTTTGTAGCGCTCACAGCTGGGAGCTGGAGCTTCCCCCCCCCCCACTGATTCCTCTTAATTCCACTCTTTCCTTTGACAAAAGCGCAGTGAAAGCAATCAAATCAGCGCGGGGGTGGGGGGTGGGGGAAAGGCCTTTGTCGCGTGCGCACAGCCGGGAGCAGGAGCTTCCCCCCCCCACTGATTCCTCTTAATTCCACTCTTTCCTTTGTCCATAGCCCTTGGCGTAGTCATTGCTTTCCTTGGGCTTTTGTCCTGCACACAGCTGGGAGTGGGAGCTTTCCCGCGCGCGCGCACGGATTGCTCTTCAATTCCCAGCTCTTGTCCATAGCCCTTGGCGTAGTCATTGCTTTCCTTGGGCTTTTGTCCTCGCGGTCAGATTTCATTAGCACTTCCTCTTTCTGCGCTAGGGCTGATTTGATTGCTTTCACTGCGCTTTTGTCAAAGGAAAGAGCGGAATTAAGAGGAATCAGTGGGGGGGGGAGCTCCCGTTCCCGGCTGTGCGCGCTACAAAAGCCTTTCCCCCTGCGCGCTGATTGATTTCACTGCGCTTTTGCCGCACGCACCACGCCAAGGGCTATGGACAAAGGAAAGATTTGAGGAAGGGGGGGGAAGCTCCCACTCCCGGCTGTGCGTGCGCGCGACATAAGCCTTTCCCCCCAGCGCGCTGATTGCTTTCACTGTGCTTTTGTTGCTATGGAGAAAGGAAAGAGTGCGGAGGAATCAGTGGGGGGGGGGAAGCTCCCGCTCCTGGCTGTGCGTGCGTGACAAAAGCCTTCCCCCCTCCCCCCCCCGCGCGCTCAGATTTCATTAGCACTTCCTCTTTCTGCGCTAGGGCTCGAGCGGTGAAATTGACTAAAGCACGCCTGGGGAATTTCCTAGCCGTGCAAGCCGGCTGACACATTGAACCTTATGGGGAAATTTGCCTCATGGAGCAAGCTTCCTTGCTACCGCGATCTCGCCCACAGGAAGCTGCGACCACGTAGCAGCAGGGCAAATGGCCGCGGATCCGGTTCGTATTGCGAGGCGGAGGTCGCACGGCGAGGCAAATTTTTGCGGCCGGAGCTGGTCATATCGCGAAATTTTCGTAAGGAGGGGCATTCGTAACTCGAGGTTCCACTGTAATCTGCTTCCTCTTCTCTGGAATTGCAGACCTAGAGGCAGGTCTAAAATTATCGAAAATGGTCAGGACAAGCAAAAGCCTCTTGAATACGGATCACACCACACCTCTTTCAGAGGGGATAAAACACACCCTCACTCAAAGAAGTGTTGGTTAATCTCAGATCCAACCTCCTGCCATCTCACAGGATACCTTAACCAACCATGAGGGGCAGGGATGCAACTGGTGGGTGGTGGAGCTGACACAATCTGCTTCCTCAGACTAACAGATTCAAATTGATCACAGATCACTTCACCAGACAAAGTCCCAGTCATCTCCAATGATGTCGTCCAGCTAGAGTTTAACTCAATTCAGATCTGAAAGGGTTTATTGCCAAATGCTGCAAAAATTCTTCACAGAAGCCCTTCAGATATTTTTGCTGATTATCTTTCCCTAGAAGAGAATGAGCCACCTTACAAGAGGTTGTTGGGTGGCATTCAGCAGATGGTATAAAAATAGCAAAATATTTCCTTTTTGCTGCTTGAATCATCACCGTGTAAGCTCAAACATGACAACTTATCAGTGCCAGTCAGACACGTCTTCTCCAGTAACAATCTACATATCTCCCCTGCACTTCATGTCCCTCAGCTCCACAGTGAACTATGGAGCCTTAACAGCCTTCCAGAAAGCACAGCTATGGAAATGTATTTATGTATTTATTTATTTTTATTTATTAAATTTATATGCCACCCATCTCCCTCAAAGGGTCTCCTCCCAAAGGGCGATGAAAGGGAAATGACTTGCTTCCACATGTTACTTAACAGAGGGGACCTGGGAGTGATCTCACCCTATCCAGTCTAGGGGGATTGGAAGTTCCTGGCTCTTGGGACAGGGACAAAGAGCTGGAAGGGAGGATTGATTGAAGATATTGACCCTCTTCCACACCCGGATGCAGCCCACTTTCAGCCTCCCACCATACTTCCCATTGCCCATCAGAAGCATAATCCCACACTTCCATATCAACCTCCTTCATCCCAGCCCACTCCACCCACCTGACCAGGAAAGTTCTCTGCCAAAAAGTACCCAAAATAGTCACCCAGATAATTTTTGAGCTATTGAGCTCCTCAGCCCCCGACTCACCCCATTTCCACCTCCTACCCACCTATTTCCTACCCTATTCTCATTAGAGGCAGGGTTTTACTCACCAATAATGGTTTAGAAATGTATTAAAATGTATTAAATAAAATAAGCAACTACAGATTTTTTGAAATAGAAACAATTGGCAACTAGACATCATAAACATCTAATATTACAATAGTATTATTGAATCAGAAACCTTCTTCCTATAATAAAGAACTATATTAAAAAGTTAGATCCACTGTCCAGTCCTAAATATATAAACGCTCCTTTAAATTGAGTTTCATGCATTAAAATATAATTATCTTGGACATTTTATACATTTGTAATATATAAATATCCATGGGGTTTAAATATTGAAAATACATTAAAGAAACATTTTGAATTGGACAGAAAATTCTAAATGAAGGTATATGTAGAAAAAAATTAATCTAGCACATTCTGCCATTTCTTTACAGCACTAATTCTCTATCCTCCTTATAGACTGAAGAAGTTAATATTTCTTCTCTAAAGAAACTTCCTCAGTTCCCATTTGATTTTTCAAAAGAACTGAAAATGAACCATACTATTCCTACCAGTTTGGATTCCCAAACATGATTTGCTAACAAAAAGTTCTCAAATCTGCATTTACTACAAATCTGCAGTTTACTACAGATAACTATTCTGAGTCCCTGAACAAAATTTCCCAGCATTAGTTTAAATTCCCAGCAATTATATTTTATCAAAGAATACTAAGGTGGTTGTTCAGATGCTCCACAAGCTCTTCAGACAGGAAGCAGAGGAGGTAAATTCCAGAAAAGCCTTGTTAACCCAGGACACATGTGGCTTTCTCCCAATTGTCCTCTGCCCAAGGAAAATAAAATGGCATACATTTCTTGGAATTATTGCTATTATTTATGTGATAATTTAAATTGTACTAGCTACTGTTTAAAGGAAATGAAATAAACAGAACTGAAGTAACTTAATTTAGTTATATTGTTTTAAAGGAATGCAAGGAAGGAGAGAATTGTGATTAAAGGAGTAAAGCTCCTGTTGTCAATCTAAAGATCCGCTATTATAGGAAAATTTCCAGGAACACTGAGACAAGGCCAGAATTCTACTTACTGCTCATTACAGAGCAGCAATTTTACAGTAGCGCCAACAGGTCCTGGCAGATGAAGATTTTGCACTGTCTCAGTTAATCCCAGTATGCTAGAAATGCACTTCAAAGCAGTTATTCTTTACTTCACTGAAGCTTCCCCTGTTCATTAATAACATTTTTACTGGCAACTGCATATAAAAGTTTCCCACTCTTCATATATTTTCTGTTAGACTAAACAGATCATTTTGTTTTCTTTTTCTTCCTTCTTATTCTGTAAAATAATTCCTCTGCATCTCCTCCAAGGACTTCCCAGATGTTTCTTACAATAAAGCTGCCAAGACCTGGTCAAACTACTTCAGCTTTTGCTTAATTTTGTAACTATAATTATTTTTGAACTTCATACCTTGTGTTTGCATTCTACTACAATGGGGTTCCTTTTTTCTTTTGTAAATGAATTCCCCCCCACAGAATTTCCCACCGCAGAAAACAATCTTTACCTTCAGGCAACATAGGTATCAGACTTCTAAGGGATATCCCTGCAGGATCAATAACACAATATGCAAAAACAATATAGCCATTTCTTTTTATGCCATATAACTGAAAACAGGCTACTGTTCCTGTTTCCTAGCTGCAAAATAAAGGAGCTTTTAGCAAGTGTGGTGTCTTCTTCCCCGTGAAACAATAATGGAAAAAGCAGAAGCAAATTCTCTCTTCCAAGCAACTGCAAATGCAAAAAAGCCACATTGTGCCTGAGAAAAATCTATTTTTTTTAATGCTACTAACATAGATCTTGAAATGCTTCTCCCCTTTTATGTTCCCTCTTAGGAGAAAACTAGCACATTTGGACAAAAGGTGCTGAACTGGCCTTTCCTTATTGGGTGAACTTTTCACTTCCATTGAGTTTTTAGGGGAGTGCTACAAAACACTCCATTCTGTCACTCTTCCATCAACAGAAGATTAGACCTCAATTCCAGGATGACAGAATACAGAATCTTGTGCCTAAAAATAACATCTATCTTGTATTTCATAGCACTCCTCTATCCTGCTATACATGTATCCAATCATGTGTGTGTGTGTGTGTGTGTGTGTGTGTGTGTGTGTGTGTCTTATTTTGACTCCTGGCAACTACCTGGACCAGTCCCTGCAGTTTTCCTGGCAAGGTTTTTTGGAAGTAGTTGGCCACTGCCTGCTTCCTAGAGTGACTGGCCCAAGGTCACCCAGCTGGCATTGCGCCTAAGACTGGACTAGAACTCACAGTCTCCCAGTTTCTAGCCTGGTACCTTAACCACTACACTAAACTGGCTCTATCCAACCCATGAGACCCTGTATAATACAGTATAGCTTTTGAAACAATTTGATTCAAATCTTACGTTCCAGTAAGATATTTATATCTTCACTGTGAACTACTGCTAGGGATCAATCTGAGTCTTCAAGTTCAGAAGCTCAACAGTGCGACCAGACTGAACCTCAGCTGCCTGAAAAGAGTGTACTGGAGACACCCAGCTTAGACTGGATCAGCTGATCCAGAGCCTGATTTAGGGAAGGTCCTGAGCCCCACAACATGTCACCAATTAAGACCAGAAGAGCAAAGGAATTAGTCTACTTGAAAGAAAGAAGTGTGACTCAGCCAGTTAGTCAAGCCAGCTGTGTATATAAAAGAGAGTTTTGTCAGTGGCTTTTGGGGGCAAAAAGCATTCAAATTTTCCCCCTGGGACTCTCTGTATGCTGCTCTGGATGGAAAACCCAACTGGTGTTTTGTCCCTCTGGACTTTCTAAAAAGTAAGCTGTTGCGTTTTCATCCTCTAAGGATGCACTTTGCAATGTGTTGATGCTATTACAGTTAAAGATTTCCAGCTGTAATAAATACCTTGTGTGTGTATGTATGTGCATAACTTATACAACACACAACTACTACTATGTATAAGCAGACTCTTAAATCCAGTCTAACCACATTTGGGGAGGAAATAACTCCTATTACTTGAAATGAATATTACTTCCAATTACACTTAAAGCTACATCCTAAATGTATATCACTGTTTCATTTTTTATAAAAACAGCAGGTTAATTTTAAGAAGCTGAGTCTCTGGAATCATTTTCTGGAGGATAATGAATAAACACAGCATCTTAGCAATAACAACAACCATACTCCCTGTACCCCTCCCCCTAAAAAAGTCTGGCAAAGTACAAGCAAAACTAAATATATACCAGTCTGCAACTACAGCTAATTTGGGCTACTTTGGGTGAGTCAAATTTTACAATGAGTATGCTCAAGGATTCTGTGCCCAATCTCGCCTTCCAATTTAGACTGGCAACCTCTGTAAGAACTAAATAATTGCAGGGTAGAGTTAGTTTCCATTCAAAGTTTGTGAAAAGATTGCCTTATACTGCTAGAAATAGAAAAAAGGGGAGAAGGAGGAGACAGAGAAGATCAGGACTACAATCATGACAATCTTCAGGACATGCCAACAAAGAAAATAATCATTTGGAGAAGCTGCTTCATCCTGGGATAATAAAACAGATTATTATTAACAGATGAATTGGGAGGGCTAATTGTTTTAAAAGCCACATCTCAGGTTATAAAAAAACATTAAGCTAAGTATCTAAATGGAGAAGGCTCAAACTCCACACCACCTCTGAATCCTGTATTTTTCTCTGTTGGATTCTTCATTGGAACTTAATTGTTGAGGTTTAAGTACTGTAACTGAAAGACTAAGAAATGCTTGCAAGCTGATTTGTGGCCACAAGATGGCATTACATCCATGCCTTGCAAAGACAGGTGAATGTGTGCAGACAGACCAATGGAATACAATTGAACTTTTCCTGGAACCGTGAGATGGAAGCCAGTGAGCTATGTTTATCTTATGCCCAGATGTTAATACATAAGGTTGCAGCCTAAGCCCTCTTCTAAATCCTACCATTGGTCTAGAATTTCTCTGTATCAAGCTCCCTTATCATACCATTCTCTCTGTGGGTGTTGATTCTTTTCTAAGATTAGTGCTCAAAATGTATTTGATTCTGGGAAATATATTGCATACTTTCTAGAATTGTATGGAAGTCAATAAATAAAGACTATATAGGATTTCTTTGAACCTGGGAAAAAGCTACACTCAAAAGGTTTTGTAATGTGGACAGTGTGAATATTCTCAAAGCCGATTGATTGATTGATTGATTGATTGATTGATGATGTGCTATCAAGTCATTTTTGACTCCTACAGATCACACAGATAGATTTTCTCCAAGATGATCTATCCCTAACTTGTTCTTTCATGTCCCCCAACAGTGCACTCATTGCCACTGTAATTGAGTCCACCTTGCGGTTGGTCATCCTCTTCTCTTTCCTTCTATCTTTAGAATAGAGCCTTTTCCAGAGAGGCTTCACATAATGTATCCAAAGTAGGATAATCTGAGCCTGGTCATTTGTGCCTCGAGTGAGGACTCTGGTTCAATTTGTTCAATGATCCATCAGTCTGTTGTCTTGGCCATCCATGATATTCTCAGGGGTCTTCTCCAACACCTAAGTTCAAAGGTGTCAATTCTCTTCCTATCCTGCTTCTTTAAAGTCCATCTTTTGCTTCCACAGAGTGTCACAGAGAACACCATGATTTGCACGATTCTGATTTTGTAGGTATAGACACATCACGGCATTTGAATACCTTTTCCAAGGCCTTCATGGCTGCTCTATCAAGTGCTAGGCTGCAGTGTATTTCTTGACTGCTCGTTCCTTTATTATTGATGGTTGATCCTAAAAGGCAGAAGCTATCCACCACTTCAATATCTTCATTGTCAATCTTAAGGCTGGTTGTTCTGCCTGTTGTCATTAGCTTGGTCTTCTTTATATTTAATTTTAGCCCCATTTTTTCACTGGGCTCTTTGACTTTTAGTACTGTTTTTTTTTTCAATTATCCAGCATGCATTGGCAATAAAGTCTCATGTTCCTCAGCCTTTTTAAAGCCAGCTTGAACATCTGGCATTTCTTTTTCCAGGTAAGATCTTAAGCATTATTTTGCTAGCATGTGAAATTAAGGATATTGTTACAATAGTTTGCACACTCTGTTAAGTCTCCTTTTTTTTTTTTTTGGTACTGGAATGTAGATTAACCTCTTCCAATTGGTCGGCCACTGTGTCATTCTCCAGATTTGCTGGCATACCTTGGTTAGAACCTTGACTGAATCTTCTTCTGTTGCTTGCCATATTTCGGTGCATATTCCATCAGTTCCTGTGGCTTTCCGACTTAATAATGACTGGAGTGCTGATCTAACTTCATCTTCTAGTACTAGAGGCTCTTGTAAGTAAGGAATAACTTCTAAGGTGTTGACGTCTCTATTGTATAGTGTTTCAGTATACTCCTTCCATCTTCCTTTTATCTCCTTTGAATCGGTTATTATCTGTCCACTGGTGTCTTTTAGCATACTGATTCATGGTTGGAACCTCCTTCTGAGTTCAGAGATCTTTTCTGAAAGACTTACTTTGTTTTTCTATGTTTGTTTCCATCTTTAATGTCTTACAGATGTTGTCGTAATATTGCTTCTTGTCTCTTCTAACAGCTCTCTGAAACTCTTTGTTAAGTTCCTTTCTGAGACTTTTGTCTTTCTTGGCTTTGGCTCTCTCTCTTCTCTTCTCTTCTCTTCTCTTCTCTTCTCTTCTCTTCTCTTCTCTTCTCTTCTCTTCTCTTCTCAGCAATTTCCACAGTTTGTTCTGACATCCAGTTTGCTTTCTTCTTTTTCTTCATTTTTGGCAGTCTCTTTTCACATTCATCCTTAACAACTTCTTTAAGTTCATTCCATAATTCCTCTGATTCTGTATTAATGAGATTCAGGACTTCAAAGCTATTCCTGATTTTTTCCTTGAAAATGGTGGGTATATGTTCAAGATCATAGTGTGGAAACTGACTGGTTTTCTTCTTGTTCTTTAGCTTAACTTGGAGCTTGCACATAAGCAGTTCATGATCTGTTTCACAGTCAGCACCTGGCCATGTCTTTGATGCTATAATTGAGGTCCTCCACCTCCTTTTAACAATAAATATAGTCATTTTTATTTCTGTATATTCCATCTGGTGATGTCCATGTATAGAGGCATTGTTTTTGTTGTTTGAAGACAATGTTAGCTATGAAGAAATAATTGGAGTGGCAGAAAACAGTAAGTCAGTCTCCTGCTCCATTTCAGTTTCCTAAGCCATACAATCCAACTACATTTTCCTCTTTTGTATTTCCAACATTGGCATTCCAGTCACCAATCACAAGCAGCACATCTTGCTTGCATGTTCTGTTGATTTCAAATTGAACTTGGTCACAGAAGTCACCAACCTCCTTCTCTTCTGCACTGGTGGCTGGAGCATAAACTTGAATGATTGTCATATTAAATGGTTGTCCATGAAGTCTAATCAATATTATTCTGTCATTGATTGCACTGTAGCCAAGTATTGTTCTTGCTATACCCTTCCTAACTATAAAAGCAACACCATTTCTTGTTTTTCATATCCTGAATAATAAACAGTATGATCTTCTGACTGAAGATCTCAATTGAAATCTCAAGGCATCTCAATTCCTTGATGCCTGAGATGTCAATTTGTAGTCATTTCATTTCATCTTTCACTGTGTTGAGTTTTCCTGTGTTCATGTTTCTCACATTCCTACTGTAATTCTATCTTTTTAGCATCAGATTTCTTTTCCTGTATGGCAACATCAGCAACTAGACATCCCAAAGGCTTTAATCTAGCCACATCATAAACACCATTAGTACTCTGAAAACTCCTCAGCTCTTCCTTAGCAGCATGTTCAGTGTCATCCAACTTGAGGGGCCATCATCCGGCACTATATTGTCAATCATTTTATATTTTCCATCTATGTGGTTTTCTTGGTAAAAGTACAGGAGTGGTTTACCATTGTCTTCTCCGGCACAATATGAATTGACGCCTTTGCCATTGTCACTAATGTGATCATCTGCCTCCGGCATCTTTCTATATTGCTGCTGCCCAATATGGGTGTCCACTCACTTTAGCTGGACAGTTGGGATGACCTTCACATCTTGGGTGACCCTGCTGGGAGTATAAACTCTTGGCATACACTCCCAATGTCCCTCGCTCATCCCTCCCAGGAACACTGCCCCCCACCCCAGCCATGACGAAGCAGCTCAGCAGGACTTGGGGAGCTCAAAATCTATGCCAAGTATTTAAGTGGAAATCTGTTCAACTTCAATGGTATTTCAGTATTTGGCTATCATGTTTTACATAGGGGGAAAGGAATTAGCGCCTGTTTTTGCAAGTGAACTCTATGAGTTTTGAAAATGTAGCTGTTAATAAGATATATTTGTTCCATAAGGTGCAGTTTCATGTTTGGTATTAACTTATGGGCTCATCTTTGAGGATATGTAGAGAAAGAAGAGCAGCAAAGCTGGGAATCAGGAGACATGAACAAAGTCTTAATAGCCAGGGTACTAAGCACAGCCTAACTTTAAGTGGATTCACGTTCAACATTATCTCCAGGAGCTACCTATTAAAGTTTCACTTGATGAGGTATAGAAATAAGGGCTGTGCATACTTCTAAAATTATTCAGAAATAGTGCCGCATCACTTTTTTCGCTGTTTGTTAAAGCAGCCCTATTTTTTTCAGGTTTCCACATGACCCTGAAGAAAAAGATGCCCCTGCTTTAAGGAGCTGCCTTAACTTAAAGCAGAAATATTTTTTTCAGGCTCATTGAGAAACCTGAAAAAATTGGGTTGCTTTAATTAACAGCAGAAAGGTGTTGCCTTCAGGCTTATGGAGATCCAAAGCTATTCTCTAAAACACTTTCAAAGCACATACAGTTCTAACAGAGACTGCTGATCACCGACAAAGTCTCAATACAAATCATGGCTGCTATTATTCCTGTAATTGCAAAATAATTTCTTAGGACAGTTCCTATTTTTAGCTTACATAAAAAGCCTGACAAAATGAACCTATTATATAATTAATGTAGTATGCCAAGCTTTTAATCAGTTTGGCTTCTTGTAACTTTGGGGTAAATACAGGTAGTCCTCGACTTACAACCATTTGTTTAGCAATTGTTTGAAATTACGACAGTACTGAAAAAAGTGACTTATGACCAGTCCTCACACTTAGGACTATCGCAGCATCCCTGCGGTCACGTGATCAAAATTTGGGCACTTGGCAACCAGCATGTATTTACAACAGTTGCAGTGTCCCAGGGTCATGTGATCGCCATTTGTGACCTTTCCAGACAGCTTCCAAAAAGCAAAATCAATGGGAAACCATGTGATTCGCTTAACGACTGCATGACTCACTTATCAGCCATGACAGAAAAGGTGGTAAAATCGGGTGCTGTCACATGCCTTTCTTAACAACTGCACCATCTTAACGATGAATTTTCTGGTCCCTACTGTGGTCATAAGTCAAGGATTATCTGTACTGAACTCAAACTTCTAGTTTTATTTGAAAGAACTATTTCAAACAAAGCAATCTTCAATTAAATAAATTAGAAAATTGACAGAGAAATGTTTACCTGTTGCTTTAGTGCTCTTCACTGTCAAAGCAGGTGTCATATCTTATTTTCTACAAGAATCATAGCATGGCAAAAATGAAAAACTCTTTTTTTCCTTTCCCAAACTGAGGTTGACTTTTATTCTTTTACAAAATTTCATCTGTTTATCTGACAAAAGGGTAGCAGATAGAGTAGCAAATAATTTCACTAGATGTCTGGAGGACTTTAGTTCATTCAGAGCCCCAATCACTGCCAGCAACCTCCTTTTCACTTTTTGCTAGGATCAACATTATGCTTTTGCAAACTTCCTGAGTGTTGGGGACAGGTCTCTGGGAATGCATTTCTCCCTCCTCTCCCCTGGAGGGAGAAAACCAAGTGAATCTTATCACCCCAAGTCATAGGATTGCAGCCTTATAGAGAATGAAAGGGGTTGAGGTTTTTTTGTTTTAGTTGGTTACTTCCTTTTAAATGCACATATTAAATCATCACTACAAAATTAGTGTTTGATAAGATAGCTAGTTTTCTCTATAAGCATAGAGATACTAATTGTGACCTCAGGCCACAAGTGATGTTATCAGCTGGGCCAAAATGCTACTGATATTACTGTCAATTATGAACCATTTTTGTACAGGCTTCTATTCAAGTAATTAACTGAAATAAAAAGATTGGGTCTTATTCTTAGATTTTTATCCCACCTTATATATATATGTCAACTCAAAGCGACAAACATTCCTAATATTTGGCTGGTGTGGGTCTTCTGGGCTGTGTGGCCATGTTCTGGAAGTTTTGTTTCCTAACGTTTCGCCAGCATCTGTGACCAGCATCTTCAGAGGGCAGGAGCACAGACAGGAGCAGTTCTCTGAGAACTTCCAGAACACAGCCACACAGCCCGGAAGACCTACACCAGCCATTGTATTCCGACCGTGAAAGCATTCGACAATTCCTAATAGTCTTGCCTCCTATTTTCCCCACAATAACAACTCTGTGAGGCGGGCTGGACTGAGAGAGAGTGATTGGGTCAAAGTCACACAGCCAGATTTCATGCTCTCTCATACATATTTAAAAGGGAAAATGGCTCTGGATGATTTAAATGGACATGTCCATGCACTTTTATTGGTAACAATATGGAAGTGATTTTCCACTGTTTTTATCTGGGAAGTTTTTTCAACTTTCCAGTTCCGCCTTCAACCATGAGATGTCCTGGTAGTTTTCCATGTAAGCACTAACAATCTAACTCTGCTTGGCTTTTGAGCCTAGGTTGGCAAAAGTTTTGCGACCTGCTTAAAACTGCACACACAGACCCAAGACTAAAGAGAAGATCTTGATTCTTATTTAATTCTTCATCTCCCTTCAGATCATTTTACAACTGGAACTTTATTGAAATCCAATCCAATGAACTCAGGTCTGCAGTAAACCATGATGTTCATTTAAAAAAAAACTCTCCTGCCTGTGCTATGAAATTGGCGCAAGTCATTCTCAGTATTGGAGTATAAAAAAAAACTACATGTATAAATTACTTCTGGCACTGCCAACTTTTCCTGGAGCCACGCAGACAGAGTCAACTGTATGCTGGATTCTTTTGGCAGTAGTGAAGAAAATGTTATGGCTTGACTTTCACAGGTGCCTTTCACCTTCTGCTTCCTATTTCAGTCGAAAATGTGTTAAAGTACAGCACTTCTGAAAAATTAGGTCACAGATGTTTCAATTAAAGTTTAATTCAAGCTAGCATTTTTAATGAACAGTTCACAAATATGGAGCAATCAGGTCATCAAAGTCAATACATGCAGTCCCCGGGTTAAGAATGCCCGGGTTACAGACGACCCATGGTTAAGAACAGAACTTATTGTAGCAAAATTTGAGTTAAATAGACAATGATTCAAGTTAAACACACAATGGTTCGAGTTCATTACACAATGCTATTTATACAATATTATGCAATAATACTGTTCCGGCTTACATACAAATTCAATGTAAGAACAGACTTTGGGAACGGAATTCATTCTTAAACTGGAGACTACCTATAATCAAATTATAGTTATATCTGATTTGCTGTTCTTAGGGGGATCTTAAATATTGGCTTGAATGACTTACCAATCACTGTTTATAGTAACTAAATTAGGCAGTATAATTTTCACAGAAACAAAGGTGGATGTAGCCATGACAATTTTGACCAATTATTTTGACCAATTATCTTTCAGCTTGTGCCACATCAAAATGTTGACAAACTTGTATCCTACCAATGTCAGAATCCTTCCCCTTCCTGGTTACCAGGGTGAGGCCTCTGCAGCAAATTCTTCAGGATTGTTCAGTAAAGGCTTAAGAGAAGGTGGTGTATGTGTTGCCCTTTAAGGAGCAGTAGTGAATAAATGGTTTAAACAGGCTCTGGACAGGATGGTGACATCATAAATCCAGACAGTTTAGAATCATACTATGTGAGGGGCATGGGGGGTGGATGTCAAAATTGGCAAGATGATGGGACAGAATATTGTGAGAGAAACCCCACTCCTTCTGAAAGTGCTGGGGGGCTTGTATTGTGAAATATTGCCCCCTATCTTGCTGATTTGGATGCCTCTATGAATGTTCCTGCACAGGGGCATCCACAAAGCAGGTCGGCAGGGTGTGTGTGTGTGTGATAAAAGCAGCATCACGGGGGCACAAATACGCTCCACCTCCTTTGTATTTGTGTTGCCACATGCCCCACCAGGCCTTTCAGTTTCACCTCTTTGATTTCTTTATGACTTGTTCTAGAATCTTGCCAGGCATCAGTGTCAGACTATCGTCTCCTGGACTGGTCTCCTCTCCTCTCCTCTCCTCTCCTCCCTCCCTCCCTCCCTCCCTCCCTCCCTTCCTTTGACATTAGGGGCAATATTTCATGTCTTTCTCTGTTTCTCAGCCAATTCTCCAGGATTTCTCAAAGATAATAAAATTTCTTCCAGACCAGGAAGGTTTGAAAAAGTAAACTAGTAATTTTCCAGAAGTTTCATTCTGCTGTATTCTTTTTAAAAAATCCCTGGCTTCCAACATTTACTTTTAAGAGAATTTCTACCTTTATAGAAATTTGTTAATTTATTCTAGTTTTGCAGTGCAAATATATAACACAGAATTAAAACACCAATGGCAATGGAAATATCTTATGGGCTTTGTGAACCTCTGTCCCTCAAGTTAATCCTGGACTCAGTTCTAGGAAACTGAGTGCAAAAAGCCAAGTAATAATTATAGGCTTCTATCCTCTAGAGCTTCACAGCCAAAGCATTGTTCTAGACATGAGAAAGTTTTTGTATTCTATTCTGAAAAGAAACAAGCCACCTGGTTATGCCCGGGTTGGCTGGCAGTACTTAGATCGACTGTGGCTGATCTCAACAAAGCTAAGTAGAGTTGAAACTGGTTAGTACTTGGATGGGAGACCACCAGGAAATACCAGGGCAATACATTAGACTAGACTAGACTAGACTAGACTAGACTAGACTAGACTGAACAATGCATAATGACAAACCACTTCCTTTTTTTTTTTTTTTTTGTCTGCGCTCAGTCATTACTGACCCTGCAGTGACTGCCTGGATGAATCCTTGCAGTTTTCAAGGCAATTGTTTTTCGGAAGTGGTTTGCCAGAGCCTCCTTCCTAGAGCAGAGCCCAGCTGGCGAGCGCAGGAGGCGGGGTTTCCATTGCTTCTCGCCCTTTTCGGGCAAGCGCGGTTTCGCGCTTACCGGCAACTGGTCCCGTCTCTCTGTGCAAGGCGCTGCCAGCATTTTTCCTCCCACCGGAGTGAGAGTCCCCATTTATCTACTCACGTGAGTTTTCGACCTGTTGGGTTGACAGGAGCTGGGGAGGAAACAGGAGCTCACTCTGTTAACGCGAAGGCTGGACTCGAACCACCGAAGCGTCAGCCATTTCTGGCCGGCAACTTTCAGCATCATTAAGCCGCTGCGCCACCGCGTCCCCATAACCACTTCCATACTGTTGCCAAAAAAAGTATATGAACATGTCCATGGAGACATTAACATTTTAGCTCAACTCAAGAGAGATTTTATCTTTTCCCACTGAGCAAGGCATGACTAAATTATAAGGGGAGGGGGAATAAATTTCTGGTGCTTGTTCTCTTTACATTGCCTGTTGTATGGGTGCTTCAAAACAAATGATATCTTGCTAATTGCTGTTGGTTTCCAGTTCCTTGTACTTAAAGTTGTCTGCAGAGGACTCACTGAATTATTACCCTTGTCAGTTTGCACTGTATGGGTCAATTTAGAGCATTTGTGTGTTTTACTCTGCATTTACTGCTGTCCTGTCCTGACAGTGTGGTTGTGACTGAAGAAATTTACAATTAAAATCTCTGTAAGTCACCCAAACCCATTTACAGTCATAACACTTGCACACTTTTAAGACAGCATAGTAAGAGGTAATAGCAGCTGGATACAAGTCCAGGCTCGATATCTGACAAGTGGTATTCCAGAAGCTTAAAGAAGACATCATCATATGTCAGTACCCCAGACATTATTATTGTGAGGGGCTTAGAGTGCCTTTAAGAAAAACAGTATGAAAATAGTGTAAAATAATTAAATACCAAAAAAAAAAAAATGCACCAGGGATTCAAAAGGAATAAAATCATCTCCTTGAAAGACTTCTAATCTTTTTCAGCAAGAGTATTACAAGAAAAAAGTGATATATTTCCAGGACATATTAACTTCCTTGTGTTATAGAAATCCCTTTCCATAATCTGTATTTTCCATTGTCTCCTACCTCTTATCCTCCTCTGGCCACTGAGATTTGGCACAGGAATAACTGTGTTGGTCCAGGTCAGGAGATCCAGGTTCAAGTCCACCCTCAGCCATGGAAGCTCAATAGGTAACTTTGGGACAGTCCCTCTTTCTCACTCCAACCTACCTCATGGGGGGGAGTGGGGGAATGAAATGAAGGGAGATTCCCATGTAAGCTGCCTTGAGCTGTTGAAAGAAAAGTGGGCTATAAATCTAACAAATATATAAATAAAACTTTCTAGATCCAACTCTTGTTGCAATCTGTGACATAGCCCTACTCTGCCTTTGCTGTTGAAGTACAAGCATTCTTCCTGGTGGAAAAATCAGTGCAGTAGAACTTGTCAATACTACAAATGAATATGAGAAGATAATAGGTGGGCAACTCTGCCATCTGGCAGCTTAAAACTAGGAAAAATTCTATCCAAATAAGGGGATTTTGAAATTCAGAGTGTCGAACCAAGTTATAGCAATTTACACTCTGGAACATTTGACTTGTTGATTCAAATAAAGGAGCTAGAAATACAACATGTAATCATTTATGGGATTGGGGGGGGGAAACCCTTAGACTCCAAGACAGCTTTATTTTGGCTTGATATAAGAACAAGGATTACATTTCTAAATGAATTTGTTCAGTCTTATTATTATCAAGTGAAGGAAAATAGGAATAAAAAAAGAGTCCAGTGCAAGTAAAATCATTTAAGTACTTATCAAAAAAATTAATTTGAACATATAACAGTCTGAACTACTGCAACACGCTTTACATGGGCTGCTCTTAAAGATCATTCAGAAGCTTCAATTGAAGAATGCAGCTACATAGGTAGTAAATGGTGTTGGGTACAGACACATGTAATACCACTGCTTCGTGAGCTGCATTGGTTGCCAGTGTGTTTCTGGGTGCAATTCAAGGTGCTGGTTGTCACCTTTAAAACCCTTCATGGCTTGGGACCAGGTACCTGAGGTCCCATCAGCCAAGGAATGTTGGTTGGCAGGGACTAGGAGGCATCCCTTTTCTGCCTCCTATGTATAAATTGAATGCATAAATAAATATAATTTCACCAAATATACATTTCTATGCATCCCTTTTCTGCCGTAGTGCCTGCCCTGTGGAACATTCTCCCTCCAAAGATTAGGAAGGCCCTGACCCTGTTGGCTTTTCTTAAGACCTTGAAGACCTGGTTATGTGCCCAGGCCTGGGGGCCCCAAGTGTGTTAAGGGCCCCATTTCCAGGTTATGTTAACATCTATGGATTATAATTTTTCTCGGCTGCTGTATATATTTACTTTTCTTTTGTATTGTGTTTGTAATCGTTTTAATTGATTTTATGATTGTTCACCATCCAGAGTCACTTGTTTCAGATGGGCGGCCATATAAATTGAATACATAAATAAATATAGTTTTACCAAATATACATTTCTGTGCATTCCCCCCAAATTATAATCCTCTAAATGTGTGTATCTCAAAATGCACATTTTATTGTAAAATGCAATTTTTTACAGCTGAAAATGTAGAAAACTGCAAAATCCAAATGGTAACTATACTCCCCCCTGTTGTGGGGAGATGGGCGGGGACAAGTCTATTAAATAAATAAACAAACAAACAAACAAACTATATGCAGACCCAGTTGTGTTTCAGATCAAGTTCCTCAGGCATGTATATCTATAGCTATGCTATTTTAACTGTACCATTTCTCTTCTGCATGTGTATTGCTTTAATCTGATTATAGTGAGGACACATGAAAACAAAGTTGCAGATTGAGGACCACTGTATGCTATCAAATAAGCATGCCAAGAACTCAAAAAGAATATCCATGTACATATCATATTCCCTCATATCAAATATATTGAGCATGACAGCTATTGTTAAAATTCTTATCTCTTTATTTAAATGTAAAAGTTCTTGAGTTGAGTTTGACTCCTTTTTTTAATAACTTTATTAAATTTTAAAATAGAAAGAATAAAAACTAACAAAAACTAATATTAAAGGAAGAAAATAAGAAAAAGAAAGGAAAACTAGAAAAAGGAATGACCAAAGTCAAAAGTGCAAAAAAAAAAAAAACCCACCTTACTACAGTTATCATATATAAGAACAAACATTCCATAAATTAATAACAAATATATTTTAACCTTAGTCAAAGATAAATCCATTTTATAACCCAACTTATCATTTTCTCTTAAAGAAAAAAAGCAAATGAAATCTCTCCCCCTTTATACATAGATCCTTAAAACTTCATCATTCAATCCTGGTCAGAAAAAGATCCTGTTAATAACTACCAAAAGCCTCAACATATTTATTAACCATAATCAAATAAATTCACTTTGTAAACCTTCTGTTTACTTTTAAGGAGCTTAACCTTTAATCCTTTCAACTAGTGTCCCACAAATTGATTCTCTATCATTCTCTCCTGGTCTTCTCCCAGAAACAGCCCCAGTAATTTCTCTTTGCCTCTTCCTGGGAACAGCCTCACCAATTCAACACATTCCTTTTGCAAATCCAAAATAAAAAGTCTTCCCAAGTCACACTTCTTTTCCATTATTTGTATGTCCCCTTTGATCATGGTGACATCAGTTGGTTTCATTTGTAAATCCATTCTGGCATCCTTTTGCATACCACTCTTATCCTTTGGCATTTTAAAATGCATTTTTGGATCCACAACATCTTTGTACATACCACCTTCATAATCCAGAATTTTTTTGAACTCCAAATCCACATTCAAGTCAATCTCTACCTTCATTTCAAAATTAACCATCTTATCTAATCTTTCTTCTTTTCAAGGGACTTGAATTCAGCTCCTAATTCATCAAACATTGATTGGAATAAACTTAAAGAAGTTGTTTTATCTTCTAATGGCTGTCCAAAGAGCCTCTTCTTGCCATTTTTTTTCTTCCCCCCAAAGCAAGCAACTGTAGGTATTGTATAAGTGAAAGTAAGCAGGCGGTTCACGCCCTTTGGTGCCTTTCAAGCTGTAATAGCAGACATGCTCCAACGGGGAGTACACAAAAAGCTCAAATTACTATCTTCTTCTGTTTTGAAAATCCAGTCAATTAACAGGCCTATCACAGAAAAACAAAACGTTTTCCCATAGAAAAATCAAATCCAAGTAATACAGATGAAGTTTCGTAAAATTAAACTCATAACAAATAAATCTTCCCCTTTCACCATAAGTAACTTTTATATCTTTTTTGTATTCTCCTTCTCTTCCAGCTTTTTGCAAGTTGTTCAAATTACAATAAAATTCTAATTCTTCTTTTAAAGTTATAGTCCCAGAAATAATGAAAAAACACCAAGAGAATTACTTATCTGTTGCAAAGGAAGGCCTCTCTTACATTAAAAAAATTCCAAGGTGGGTTAGAAATGGGGCTTGGGCGGCTCTAGTGTCCATATTTAGGCTGTACCACAGCTGTGAATGAAGATGGATCCCCTGCCTCCTGGCCGTTTGCTCACAAGCTGTTCATAGAAGCTTCCGTTTCTGCGATTACCTTACAAGGAATGGCCGTCCCGGAGACAGAATGGGCTGATTTCTCACTTCCTCCTTGATCTGGAGCAAGTTGAGCAGCCAGCACTTGCTGCCAGCCACCAAGCCAGCTGCGGTGCCATCTCCCCTCTCACAGAGAGATGATTAAGTGTGATGGAATGGTTTGATGAAGGCCGCACTCAGGGAGATAGGCATTTCCTTAGCCCTCAGCAGGAGCGTGGGAAGGTTAAGAAGATGAGACTGGCACCACCCTAAGGAATTCACGGTGTTTTGGCTTGCTGGCTTGGGAAGTTTAGATTCAGTCTGGAGAGATTCTGTCTTGGAGGTGGAAGCTAATAAATGCAACAGAACTGTACCTGTACTGTCTGGTGGAGTTCTTTGGGCTGAACCTGCCATTAAGCCACCATTGTCCCCACCAGAAGCCTGAGTTGAATTCAACTCCTAAGGCCCATATAGACCCATCTATGTAGTTTTCTTGGCAACAATACAGAAATCATTTGCCCTGCCTCCTTCTGAGATATGGGGTTCCCCCCCCCAACTTTCCAGTCTAGCCTGCAGCTCTGAAATTTCTTGGAGTTCTCCCATCCTTGTGATATCCAGGTCCAACTGGGCTTAGCTTTTTCAAGGTTGGCCAGGTGCTGCCAGCTGAACTGCGCATAATCAAGGTGGTATGTTTCTTTTCTTCCCAGAATAGAAAACTGAAAGCTTCTCATCTCCAGAACAGGACAGTCTCTTCTGCTGCTTACCCTTTCCTGTCATTTCTAATATATTTAAAATCTCTTTGTCAAAATATTGACTTCCTGGTTTCAGTATCGGGTCCTATTGTTAGTACAACACTGGTACCTGGAATAGATTGCAAGATGCTCCTAGTCCACTGAAGTCAATAAATATATTGCTAAGCTTTGCAGTATTTGCCTCTGTTTGTCCCTACATTTATCAATTTCCCATTGCCTTTTTCTGATGTTAAATTTCTTCAGTTCAGTTTTAGTATGATTGTTCAGACCAAAGAATACTTTCCAGCCATTTTTATAAAGCATAAGTGACAAGAAAACACCAACTCCATCAGTGACTGTCAAAAGAGCTGCCAAATGCACTTTCGATAATTTTCTTAATGCCCCAAATGAAAAAGAAATTCATACAAGTGTAGAACGCCAAGAGCTTTCATTCTGATTTCTACTAAACTTCATCCTAATGAACATTTGTTCTACTGAACAGTTTGTTCTTAATTGAAACAAAGCAAATTGTGAGCTTTGTCCTAATAATTACCCTGCACATATTAAACCACAAATGTTTCAGCTGCTACAATAGAAAATAAACACATGTCAGATGCTTAACACTTTGGTCCCTTTGCCAGAATAAGTTTACTTGGTGGGAACCAGAGAGGAGCTTTTGAGTAGTGAGGATGAACACTATGAAAATGCCTCCCAGGGAAGGTTAGTTTGAACTAATTCTTTCCATTTTGAGTCTTCTGCCCTTTAAACACTTTTATTCTACAAGGCACATTATAGCCAGAACAGGTGACAATTGATTGGTTGTGATTTGTTCTTCTTTTAAAAGTGTGGATACCATGTGGTGTGTGATGGAAAACAAATGTTTGTGGAAAGAAATGAAAATAGCTGTCTCTAAGTGTGTGCTGCCGCCTTAATCTATAGAAGTGAGAGTTGCTAATTGTTAGGAGCAGCCTAAAAGTAAGCTAAACACAGTGGGAATGGGATAGTGATGTGTGGTAAAACCAAGAATGAATGGATGCTGGGTGAATGTGGATTGAATAGAAGAGTGAAGGACCAGTACAAAAGAAGAATATTGGTGGTTGGATCTATCAGAATAAAAGAGGATCAAATCACAAAACAAATATATGAAAAAAGAAAGAATGGAAAGACTAAGAAAACTGTCACTGCATGGAGTTGATGAAATCTTCCAGAAAAGAGAAGTAGTCAATTTTAAGAACCAATGGCAATGTATTAATCAGTGTATGGATGTAGCAGACGCAAGGATGCTTTGCAAGGAGATAAAGGTATGGAGACATTTAGAGAATGGTTAGCGTACAGTATTGAGATTTCCTTTCCTTTCCTCTTTTATTTTGCTTACGCTCGTTGCATAATGCTGTTTGCCCCCCAAAAGGAATAGCATGATAGGTATCTATCTATTTTACTTTTTTTTTAAAAAAAAAAAAAGGTCTGCTCTGAGAAGTCCTGAGCAGATTTTTTTTTAATGTAAATAAATACATTTGAAACATACTTTGCTTCATTGCTAGAATTATTCTTCAATGGTCCTTGCACATGCATTTTAAGTATGATTTAATGTGAAAAGGTAACATAGATAATCAAGACATATATTACCTGCATTCAGACAGAACTTTGAAAGTTTAGTGTTACCAGAATAAACCTTATTTTCATCGCACATCTCCTACTCTGGCATGGGCAGGATGCGATCGGGATAGTAATCATAATTTAATATTGCGTGTGTATCTTAAAGCTGTAGCTAAACCTAATGTAATTAAAGCAAGCCAGCATCATAATCTCTGGTTTGAATTTGGCTGGTTTAGACAATCAAAATTAGCAACATTTTGCTTGTTTCAATGATACAGCAGGCTGCAGGTAAATGATCATACACACAGTATACAGCAGTGTTTCTCAACCTTGGCAGCTTGAAGGTGTGTAGACTTCAACTCCCAGAATTCCCTAGCCAGCATGGCTGGCTGCAGAATTCTGGGAATTGAAGTCCACACACCTTCAAGCTGCCAAGGTTGAGAAACACTGGTTTATACTTTCACAATATCTAGGGGAGAATGAATAGATGATTATCATGGACTCTGGAATTAAAATAGTTCGGTGCACAATTTTAATATGTGATTCTTTCAGCTGGCCGCATTTAGGTTTGGGGAGTGACAAAGAATTTGCCACTTAAAATGGTTTTAAGCATGAATTTCAGCAATATAAAGAGGTACTGTCTTTAAATTTTAAGCCTCTTCTCTACATGTACAAGACAAACCAGAACAGAGTCCTGGTTTAAAAGTCAGGTCCAATTAGATAAAAGGAAACTTAAGGCAACTATTTGAATGACTGAACCAAACAAAAGCTGAAGAGAAATAGATACTTCTACACAAAACTTGAGGTATCAAAATGGGTGCCCGGATGACCAGCTGATCTGCCTTGTAGTGGAAACACTTCAGGCTTGCATCATTATTTCCTGCCAAGGCTCTGGATTGATCAATTTACCATCAAAGATTAGCTGAATGAGCAGTGACTCAGCATTTAGGCAAACACTTGAACAAAATGACAGTTCACTGATGAGAAATCTTTTTAACTGAATCATTGGAGGCACATAACTCTAATTAATTAATTGTGAAGAAAAGGTGTAAGCGTGTAGACCTCTGACTCTTTTCCCACTCTTTACGGTATTATTTTCATTTATACAAGCCCTTCAAATTTTCTACCTTGATTTCTTAAGCCAAGATGTTGGAATGTTGAGAGAAAGGAGAAGGCAAAAATACATGTGAATAAACTACGCAAGAATAGAGCTTGATCCCTGTTCTGAGGATTATCTACACTTGGACAGAAGGGAAAGAATATCAAGACAGAAAGTGGCAGCAAAAGTAAACAAGGATCTTATATGTGATTCTTTCAGCTGGATGCATTTAGGTTTGGGGAGTGACAAAGAATTTGCCACTTAAAATGGTTTTAAGTATGAATTTCAGCAATATAAAGAGGTACCGTCATTCATTTATGTTGGATTTAAATCCCATCTTTCTTCTAAAGTGGTAAAGACTGCATTTCTGCAATGATAATCCAAGTTTAACCCATAACAAGCACTGTATAAGACAAGTCCTCTCTGAGCTTCCACATTTAAAAGTTTGTTAGATATTTATTTAATAAAAGCCTCTCTGGAAACACAGGGATGATAACAACAATCTCTGTTGGTGGTCTGTACCATTTCTCAAAAAAAAAAAAAAAAAAAACCCTCACACACCTCAAGGTTTCATGTGCCTTTCTAGAGGCTGCATCACAGTGGTAGCTCGTGTTTAACTTATGTCCAACAACCACTGGCAGATCCTTTTCACATATATTACTCCCAAGCCAGGTCTCCCCCATCTTTTATTTATGTCTTTCATTTTTCCTACCCAGATCCAGAACTTTACCCTGTTAAATTCCATCCTGTTTGTTTTAGCAATTGTTCAAACCTGTTTTTAAATCTTCTTTCATGTAAAGTATTAGCCAACCCTCCCAGTTTTGTGTTGTCTACAAACTGGGCAAGATTTCCCCTCAACTTCCTCATCCAAGTCATAGATAAAAATGTTTAACATGACAGGCCCCAGGACCGAATCACACACAACTTGATACTTCCCTCCAAGCTGAAGTGAAGCCATTAATAATCATTCTTTCAATGTGGTGATGCAACCAACTGTGAGTCTCTCTATCAGCAGTATCCTCTAACCCATACTTCACCATTTTATTAAGGAGAACGTCATGAAGGCTTTGCTGTGGTCCAGGTACAATTTGTCTATGGCATTTCCCTGATCCACTAAGTTAGTAATTCTATCAAAGAAGGTTAATCTGACACAATTTTTTTGTGGCAAAATCAAGCTGGATCTTGTTCACTCTAGTATGCCTATACAAGTGTACACAAAAATGTTGTTTAGGTGTCTGTTCAGTGACCTTGTGCAGGTCCTCACTCTTCCTCTTTTTGAAGATGGGGATAACATTTACTTTCTCCAGTCCTCTGGCACCTTGCAAGTCCTCCAGAACTTCTCAGAGATTATCAAGAACAGCTCTTCCACTATTTTATTTGGGAAGATGAGATGACATATTTGTGCAATTCTGTGTTAAAAATATTCTGAAGTGGCATCAGTTGAGATCCTTACCTTTAGAAGCAACAGCCCCACTTCTCCTCACTGCAGTGTTTAGAAAATAAACAAGAGCTGCTGAACTCAACTTTAGTTGCTTATTTGCCCATTTTCCTGTATCTGTCAATAGCCGTTATTTTTCTCCACTCCCTATAAATCAAAAAACTTGGTTGTCCAGCAGATAATCAGTTTCATTCATTCCACTGTACATGACTTAACCAGTTGCAGAATTATGGCAGAGTTGCCTCCCTCCTCTCTGGAGTTTATTTCATATTATTTTAACTTGGGAGATGCTCAAGTGGGGTCTGGGATGAGGGACAGACAAGCCAGTCTAAATAAGCCAAGATGGAGTTCTGAACTAGGACAGACTCCATTAGTGCTGCAGTGCTCCCTCAGTGGATCTTTCCCCCACTGGCTGATAACATGTTGAAACAAGATTACAGCAAAGCCCGCGGACAAAATAAATCACCTTGCCTAAATTAGTGGCCCACTCACAGATCAGGACAGTATCAATCTTCAGTGGCATGGAACAGATGCAAGAAAGGTAAGAGGGGGTCGGTAATGAGGGGGGACAGCAAATTTTATGTCATTGTTGTTTTGTGCTGATTCAAAGATAGTGAGGAGAACCTTCAACTCAATGGTAGGGAAAAGACTACCGTTGGTAGGATGCCAAAGAATATCTGTCCGGACTTGAGGAGCTTTGCATCACTGCTTTGTGGTAATATATCTGCAAGTCAGCTTTTCTTTACAATGAAAGGTGGATGCCAGAATGAAGCAAAAAGGTATTAGTGAGTCTCAGGAGCTCAGGAAGCCTTGAATTTGGCTGGTATTGCTGTCAAGAAAACAAAGCACCAGCTATGTTATTTCCAAACTATGTACTCTATTCCCAAACAACCCAACTGTGGTCTGTTTTGTACTTGCCTCGGTCCTATATTGTTGAAAGTTTTGGGCTAGTATATATTTGAAGCAGCCTTCTGTGTCTGTTGAATTTTTAAAAATCCTGTTGACACTCTGGACGTAGACCCCATAAAAACATGTTTTCAGTATCAAACGTTACAACACACAAGACTCAAAACATGTGGCCATATATAAAGATTTAAAAGAAAGAATAAAGTAGGTGTCTAATTCAAGATACACAGATAGCATGTATTTGAGAGGAGCAGCTATATGAATCAAATAAACAAACAAACAAACAAATAAAACATTTCTGCAACTCTTACATTGAACAATTTTATTTAAATTAAATAACTCTTTCTCCTTTAACTGTTAATCAATTATCCTGCTAAGATCTATAAATGTTACAGTATCAGGATCAGAAGAATCCAAGGAATTTAATTTCTTCTGCAGCTTTTTCCCATTCCTCAAGGCTGAACTGTTTTGAGAATTATTGATTTAACAATAAATAAATAAATCCCACAGTTTTGTACATCTGACAGCATCAAATGGGACAAAAAGGTAGAAGCCTTCTTTTACTAGAGGTCAATGTACTAGATGAATGCTACTTTCATTTTACAAATGTAAAAGAAAACTGATTTTTTATATATCCCAGACTTCCTGTAATCTGCTTACTGCTCCACTTCTTCCAATAAATTAAAAGGCTCTATCAAATGAAAGCTAAAGCTATGGAGGATCCCTTCCCAACCTCCTTGAAATAAAAAGCCATGGGCTTACCAGTCAGGATGGAACTTTTCATCTGGCTAATTTACTTTTTATTATAGTTGAAAATATAAAAAGAGATAAAAGTCAGCTACCTAGTGAACAAGTGTAAAATAAAAATGCTATTACAGGTAGTTTAAGAATGAGTTCCATTCCCAAGTTCTGTCTTTAAGACGAATTTGTATGTAAGCCAGAACAGTATTATTATATAATGCTATATAAGCAATAGTGTGTAATTAACTCGAACCACTGTGTATTTAATTCGAACCACTGTGTATTTAACTCGAACCACTGTGTATTTAACTCGAATCATTGTGTATTTAACTTGAATTTTGCTACAACAGGCTCCGTTGTTAACTATGGGTCATCCTTAAACCAGGCATTCTTAACCCGGGGACTACTGTAGTTTTCTTCTGCTGTTACTCAGTCATTATTTTAGATTTTAAACAAGCATTTTATCCTATGTATGGATTTTAATTGAATATTACATGTAATGGAACATGCATCTCTTAAAGGGTCATAAAAATTGTATGTTTTGCAGCTGGATACTAGACAACGTCCTCTGTGCAGCTTGCTAAGAAGTGGGGAAAAGTGTGTGTGTGTGTGTGCGTACACACATACATACACACAGATACCCATATTGTATACATGCACTGCAATGTCTTCATGTCGTATTTGGACCTTTTGCCAGGTCACTTTTCTCACTGAAGGTTAATATTGCTATGGTTTCATACATGGAATACACTTGGATACTACTCTTGGGCCCTTTAGATGTCCTGACCTATACCTCTCAAGTTCCTGCATAAACATCCTTGGATATTCAGGCTGCAAATACTGGGAAAGTTGCCCACCAGCTTGAGGAAGCTCCATGGGGACAGTGCTGATATAATGGTAATGGCTTTTGAAAAGTTAAATTGAAGAGAGCCTTCAGCCACTTCACAGACAGCTGTAAAGATAAAGTGCAACTCCCGTCTGATGAAATGGGTGTCTGGTCTATGGATTTTGTTTAAGATTGGAGTAACACAGAATTGGAAAAATTGGATTTTTAAGATCAGCACATCCCTAAGCAGACACTTGGAAAATATGTTTTTCTAGGGAATTCCTTCTTGAAATTGCATTTGGTTGCAGGTAGACCCCACTGTTTTTTCTCTCTATATAAACCCAATCTAAGACAAATTGGGTAGTTGCTGGCTATGAGTTACCCCAAACTCACAATAATTTATGTAACTTAGAAATGGGAAACAGGTGACCCGGGTGCTGCATCAGGCCTGCCAGAATCCCACTTGCAGCTCCCAGAGTGGCTTTTTCCAAACATTTGCACCGCTGCTGCACTGAACACAATACCAACTCACATGGACCCAAATCAATCAGATATATTGTGTTATTTCTGCTGATGGGCGCTTTCTATTTACACACCTGTTAAGTCTGATTTTCTGTTTTTAATACCCTTGAGTTCAGCAAAATCCCAATGCCGTTTTCTTGGTGCCAGTCTCTGGTTTGCAAGCGCTCTGGGATTCTCCGGGCATCTCCCGTTCAAGCACTAAACCCAAGGCCAGACAAGGTCAGCCCGGTGCTACGTCCATTAGCTCCTTTGAAAAGCAAAGAACCTTCACATCTTGCTCCTTTCTGAGATCAGCTGGAATCTGGTTTTCACTCTGTAAATAGTACATATACTTAAGGGGTAAATGGCTAGTATCTACTTATGGGTCTGTGGGAGCAATCATCTGTCATTGACAGTGAAGGTAGACTTTCACTTCAGGAAGTTCTATAGGATCTATAGAAAGCCTATAGGTGCTTTCTCTAGCCGTTCCTAGTCACCAACTCTCACTGGTTTTCATTGTTCCTACTCTTCTGTACCTTCCTCTACCAATTGTGTCTCCTGTCCTCCTTGCTACAAAGTGCTATTGGCTGTTGTTCCCTGTTGATTATCAGCAAGAGAACAACATCTGTTTGGATGTTTGAGCAGTAAGAACTGTAAAATGCATGTTCTTCCTGCTTATTTTTTGGAGGGGAATGCTGAGGTTCCCATGAAAATCAATATTTCACTCCTTAAGGGACAGCTGTACAGATTCTTAGATGATCTAAGCATTCCATAGCATTTTGGATGGATGGATGGATGGATGGATGGATGGATGGATGGATGGATGGATGGAGAGAAACAGCATCTTTATACATTCCCCATCTCACCAACAAATTGGATTAAAAAAAAAAAAACTAGTAACAGGTATGCTGTCAAACAGTCAAACCAGTCAAAATTCAGCAGGTCATATTTCATTGTTCCAGTACTAACTGGAAGTGAGAACAGTTTCATGATTCAGGTGTTATGCTAGGAGTGGGGAAAGCCAGGTTCTAGCCCACCCTGAGTTAGAAAAGCTCACTGGGTGACTTTGGCCAAGTTACTTTCTCTCAGTTCAAACTACCTCATAGGGCTGTTGCTGTGAAATTAAATAGGGCTTATACTGTACTTGATATAAACAGATGAAACACTATTAGAAACTATTAAAAATCACAATCCTTAAGAATATTGTATATGATTTGTTGCTTAAAATCAAACTGCACCTTCTGTCTGGGTTAGGGTTAACGTATGGTTTCATCAATCTTAGAACTCACATCCCATTTATTCTTAATAAAAAAAATTAATTTCCATCAGATTCATGGTATGTAAAACTGGATGGAATGTGCTAGGTACATGACTTAGATATTCTTACTGCTGGAAAATCATTCCAAAACATTTTTTGTTGGAATGTTGTTGTTCAGTTCAGTTATTCAGTTGCTTCTGTCTCTGTGCTCCGATGGACACCATTTAGCTGCATGTCAGTTATACTTTTAATGCTACATAATGGTACATGCATTCTGCATCTTATTTCCTTAATTTTGTGACACTGCTCAGTATGCATCACAAAGATTTTCAGTGTCTGAGACTTAATTCTAAGGCACGAATAACAATTAAATCATTCATTTAGGATGCTATGTTCATAAAAAGCTAGGTAAGATACTGCACAGTCCTGTAGAGTTTTACCTTGTTCTGATCCAGTTTTAGACCTAGTTTTCAAATGGCAACTGCTTTAACGGATGATTCAGAGCAGGAGATGGAAAAGAAATGTGCAATAGCCTACATCTGTGATAATGATTACCATGGTCTCTTTTGGATCACTTTGCTATTATGCAACTGGGGAGAACTAAGCTGTTAATTGTAGTCCTTTCTGTCTACTCATGTTACCAAATGCGATGCTGGAAGGCTTGCTCCATTTTTGGCCTTGGCTTAGAGGGTGTCCCTAAATCCTATCTATCTACAACCATTGGAGAAGTTCATGTACAGATCTCACCTTAAGCATTATTGGCAAGCAAATAATATCCATTGCTTTTCCTTGCCAGTATCTCCTCAGAATCAGCTAATGTTTTGACATACTTTGAAAGTGAGGAAGAGTAAGCAAACATCAAACCAGATAAAAATACAGTTGTGTGGGGTTCTGGTCATCTTCAGCCCATTTGATGTTGCACTATAATCTTCCATAAGTATGGGGTTCACATTTAGAGGGTACTTCTGATAAACTAATAGCAAAGGCTTCAGAAGTGGTTTGTCTCCAGTCAATATCTATTCTGTTTCATTGTTGAGGCAGAACTTTTCCATTATTTGCCTGGCTGCTTCTTCCAGCACCAACCAAAATACATTTTATGAACTCCTACAGCTCCTTCAGGCCACAATGGGTCAGAGAAAACACATTCAGCTGTGGTTGCATGTTTGCTAGTCTGCACCTACATAAACTTTTTCAGATCTCTCAAAGAGGCAGAAGGAGCAAGGTGGCAAAAGGAATAAAGCCAAGTATAAAGTTCAGGAAAACTAACATTCTGGAGCTCCATATTCAGAAAATATTCTAGTACAATCCATGTGTGCACACATATGTGGTCTCCTCTCCTGTTACTGTTGGATTGACAATCTTTATGGTCAAACAGGCGAGATCAGCCACTCAAATGGAACATAAAGAGAGTACAGCATATCTTTTGTGGCAAGCAGACTTTAAAAACTAAGCAGAGAAATTGTCATTATATTCTCATGCCTGGTATTTGCAAATGAGCACATACATTTGGTACCTGGAGCTAGCAGAGAAAGCATAGCAGAACAATGAGGTACTGATCAGCCAGATGCCATTTCCAATTATCCTCCCAGACCCAAAGCAACACTTCTTTAAAAAAAAAAAAAAAGAATACATCGGCCTCCTAAAAATAATAGACATTTTTTATTCCTTAAAAGTAATTTCTGTAATAAGTTCTGATATGAAAGACTAAAAATTATTTTCAGATAAGAAGAATATCCAGAAATTATTTTAGCAAGTCTTCTATCAAGATGAAAGTAGTATCTGGGCTTCAGTGAGTGTTCAAGGTGGGGAGGCAGTTTTTTAAAATAATTTAAACTCTGGATCTTAAAATGTGCTTGCCTTGGTTTTCTTTATTAATTGCCTCAATTAAAAAAAAAACAGGAATAGGGAGAAATAGAAGGAAAAAAACCAAAAAACAAACAAAGTGGGGAGGAGAGGAAAAAAGGAAACAATAATGCAGTGTTGCCTTTTGGAAATTATTCAGCTTAATTATAAAACGCATCATTAAACCACGACCATACCAAATACCACTGATCAGTCTTCCCATTACTATGACAAACAGCTTTAAAAAAAAAAAGAACACATATCAATGATTCAGGATTGTGAATCTGGGGTCTCCCTGTCATTTCAGCATTGCAGAATATTAATTAATTAATTAAATATAAAAATATAAATATATGCGCTATCCTACCCCCATGCTCAATAAATCCATACTTCTTCATATGCAGTGGGATTGTATTGCTCATTCCCTAGAATAGAAAATGTAGATGTTATGGATTCCTTGCAGTATGCATATTCTCCTTCACGCCCCCACCCCACCCCCTTTCGCACTCAAGCTCTTAAAGTTGCTTAGCTCAGTTTACATTCTTTTGGCAGTCGATACCAGTTTTGAATGTATGCCTTATGTATTACTATATGGCTGTCCCTATGACAGCATCATATAATTGGAAGACTGCCATTGATTCCAACCTCCCTCTCAGAACAAGAATCCAAATTAAACCATCCCTGACAGATGGCTGTCCAGCCTCTGCTCGAAAAACATCCAGCAGAGAGAAGAGATGCCATTATTAAACTGCTCTTACCATTAGAATTTTTTTGTAACATTCAACCAGAATCTGCCTTCTTGTAACTTCTTATTACAATGTCCTGTACTCTGAAACAACAGGGAACAGCCCAGAAGCTTTTCTATGACACCCTCTTGGATACTTGAAGAATGCTATTGCCATCCTCTACCTATACAATACAATAGAGCTGCTATGCAAATCCTTTGAAAGAAGTGCTTTGAAATAAAGTGGTTATGCATGCAAACACATGTGGAGTCAGCTGGGACTGTCAACTGCAGTAGCCCCCGCCCTTTGGAACATCTTGCCTCCAGAGGTGAGACAGGCCCCCTCACTCCAGGCCTTTTGGAGGGATTTGAAGACTTGGCTCTGTCATCTGGCCTGGGGCGGGGAGGGAGGATGTCAGAAATGGGGTTGGCTAGCCCCTTAGCGGCCTGGTGTGGCCTCTTGGATCTTTTAATCTCTTTTCTATCTCTAAGTGTGGTTCTTTTTATAACTTTTAATCATGTATTTATAATTTTAATTTGATGTAAGCTGCCCAGAGTCCCCCATTGTGGGGAGATGGGCGGGGACAAGTCCACTAAATAAATAAATAAATAAACTGTTGATGCAGCTACCTGATCCTAGAAAAAAGACGCAGCTGCTTTAATGAGCTGTTCCCATGCATTCCAAAGCAGCTTTTTCAAAGCAATTGCACAGCCCTTATAGTAGGGTGCCTGGCTGATCCTCTCACTGTTGTTTATCTTTTGATGAGCAATATATTCTCTTTCAGCAGATTTCTCAAGTCAAGTAGTTAAAATGCTTGCAGCTTTATTTTACCTTAATCCTGATTATTTTTACTGTCGTTTCTTTGTACAGATTTTAATCTTTTTTTTTTAATTCTCCACTTATATTAAGAACTATTTTTTGTAGAAAAACCAGATGAGAACACTAAATCAAGAAAAGCAAATTTAGCATGAGCTTTTCCTTGAATGAGCTGAACTCTTTTTCTGATGTCAATTAAAATGCAAAATATTTACGTGACGGAAATTTTATTGTATATACAGAATATTATATGTATGCTATAAAGTGTATGGACTAGTCCAGCCCTAGAAAATGCAGGCAGCTTTTCAGTTCTCTCTAATCCTCAATGTCATGGTAACTACAGGAATTGATTCTCTTCCCAGACAGTTATAAGCAGCCTTAGCGATTCTATCCAGCAATGAACAGAACCATCTTGCATGGTATTAACCATGAAAAACTGGTATCGAAATTAAAAATGTAAGAGTGGGTACCGTTGTATGTCCCTATTTGTTAGAAATATGGGATATGCTTGTATGCTAGTATATCCTTATCAGTACCAGATTTAAGACTAGTGTGAATTTATATTTGCATGAAGATACATAGGCAATTGACAGAATCATAGGTAAAACGTATTTAATGGGAATGGGTCAAGATAAAAACTCATGTCTGTTTGTTCCACATCTGGTTTTTGAAGATACAGTTTGGGTTTTTCAGGATATGTGTCTTGGGGTAGTTTAAGCAGTAGTCATTTCTGTGCTAAAAATAAAATACAGTGACTAGAATTATGTACGATAGCCAGAATCCTGCAGTTTTCAAAGACCTTTTGAATAACATGTTCTTTAACAATGATGGAGAAAAAAAGATATTTTGTACAAAACACAAAGTGGGTTAACAATAAAGGCAGAAGATGGATTGGCTTCTTGCAACCTTTGCAAAACACATGCACAGGCAAAACCAGTGATGGGAATCCTGCAGTTTGGTGGTTTTACTTCCAAGAGTACTTTTACTTCCACCTCTCCATCATGTTTCATGTTTACCAACATCATTCTTTATTATTCTTTCTTAACCCCAGTTCCCCAAGTTAATCAATATTCCTATAATAAATAGTTCACAGGAGCGCCTCACTTATCTGTGTAAATGTACAAGATGCAATAAGTCTATGGCAGATGCAGATGTGCTGCCTTGGACACTGAGGGTAAGATGACATTAAGTGCCATTATGGTAGAACACCAGGCAGTCTGTTCTAACTATTAGCACTGCTGGCGCAACTCCCTACAAGAGCTGACCAAGTGTTGATAGTTTAACAGCTGCATTAATAGATGAGCCACCAAATAAATGATATTAAATAGATGAGCCACGAAACAGAGGAATTACATGCTGGGGGAATTGGGTTGAGGCACGAAGACTGAAAGAACACTTAAGTGAAGATCCACTTTTGGAATCACTCAGCAACCAGCATGGAAGCCCAGAAACTCTTTTTAATGATCAGACATTTTTTTTGCCGCTTGTCTGATAACTGACCAACCATGCAGCAATCACAGAGGAAGATGCATTCTCTGTTGCTCACAAGATATAGATTCCAGCTAATGCATGCAACAAAAATAAAAGCAACAATGATCAACAGAAAGTCTATCGTTACCACGTAGCTCATGTACTTTTGTTTTCCAGATCTCCTTATGTTTCTTAGCATTGCATGACAATAGTGCAGAAAGTACAGCTGTATCCCACATGTGGAAAATAGGACTTTTTCAGGCATTCCTGGTAATGGGATCCAGATTTTGGAGCTCAGTATCCTAGTTAGTTCCCTGACAACATTCAGATGACAGCCAAAGAATGTGCTTCTAATAGTATTGCTCAGGCATTTTTTTTAAAAAAAACTTTTGCTTATTTTTTGTCACATTGCTATATCTGTAGTTCTATTCTGTTGTATGAGTTTCCAATACACATGTAAGCCACTCTAAATACATTAGCTGGGTAGCAGGAGTGGGTATTTAATCCATAAATACATAAATAAGGAAAGTTGGATCCGTTGTTCCCATGCCTATCCTATGTCTTTCAAGAGCTATGAGCTTTTTTCATGAGTATAATGGTTGGCAACCCTCTTCCTTTGGCATGCTTTCTGCTAAAAGCTGTAATGGCGTAAGCTGTCTCTGTATTCTCAAGATAATCAGGCAATGCCCTTCCTTGCCACTGATGTTATCTATATTCACAATGGAGTGTACATATAGGATGAGGGCTACAGTTATCTCATTCTTGGTCAGCGATGGGAATCACCAGCTCCTCCTGTAACAAAAATAAAGGTACAACTGCAGGACTACCAGTTTGCTTTTTCTTGTTTATTGTCTGTTATGAAATCAAGCAATGGAACGGGAAAACGGGGTCTGCTTGCTGAAATGTACCAGCAGACCACTGGCAATTAAAAAAAAAAAGTCACATACAGCTTCCTCTAACTGGCTATGGCACTGCAGTGTAAATGCAGCTCTACCCAGCCTTTTCTACTGGAGGAGTTTAACCAGAAACTGAATCTTGGACTAGGGTGTTCTCACTTCTACTGAAATGTAGATATAAATCCTATGGCCAACTTGTTTAATATGTCTGGACCCAAGAAGAAAAGATGCTTCTCAAGGGCTAGGAGATTATTTTTTAAAACAATGTGTCTTATTTCTCAGGTCTTGTTTTATGCGTTTACTATTTGTTTATATTTAAATTTTGGCTACCCAAGCCAAAAACAATCAAAGCAGTCTACAACAACATTACAACATTAATCACAAAAACTTCCCTAACACCCCAGAACAGAACCATAAAAATTTGTTAACTGAAAAGACAGCCCAATACACCCATTCACACTCAAATACATGCCAAAACAAAATGATTTTCTTGGATTGATGGAAAGTAAACAGATTGAGGGTCAAATGAACTCAGGGGCTAAGCTTCTACCAAGAATTGTCTCCAGGCCCCATTCCCTTCATCTCCCATAGGGTGGGGACCTTAAGAATCTCTTTCCAGGATGAACACACAGGTATGGTTGATTCTAGTCACAGGAGAAGGTGAAGTTATGCAGGACCTGAGCCATGTAGGGCTTTATAGGTGAAAAACAGAACTTTAAATTGGACCTAGAATCCTATTGATAAGCAATGTATTAATGTGGTTATGAAGTAGATGTATAAAGTATGTGATACAATACTTTTTCCCAGGCCTTGTTTATTGTTGTTGGCAACTCATGATTGCAGGCAGACTACCAAGAATAGGATATTCATCTTATGGAGGTCCTGGAGATGCCAACTGATTTAAGCTTAGAGCATCAGTCCTCATTGTTCCATACTGTGCCACAGGAATAGGTGAGAATAGTTACTCTGATTTACAACTTGTGTTTTCATTATTGTTGCTAGAGTGCATAATATAATATGCCAACATTATGTCAGTATAATAATTCCTTGTACAGTAGAACCCTAGAACTTGGTCTATAATTTATAACACCTTGCAGCTACATTTCTAGAGATTTCTGTAAAAGCTCCAAATTTCAGTTTAAAAAAATGGCCAGATGGCATATATTTTATTTTTGAATGACAGACACTTCAACATTATTACACAGAAAGATTTAGGCAGATTCAGGCAGATGGTATACAAGTCTTGTTGGTGAGTTGCTCATTGTGTTGTAAAGCCAGCAACTCATTTCTGAGATACTCTTTTACTTATCACACAATATCTTTGTAGGAAAATTTCACATTTTGATGAAAATTTCATCTTCATCACCAAGAAGATGAAGAGTTAAGCTCCAAAATGTATAATCATTAGATAATATGTTTAAAAAAAAAATAAAGGAAATTGTGGCACAACTGCATTTGGATGTACATACGGTATGTATCATGTATATTTATCATGCTTCTCCCTTTTTATCAAACTACAAAAAATACTAATTAATAGTGAGACAAGAACTTAAAGACAGGAGCTAAGAGACAAGAAATTTAAATCTCATTTACACCATCATCATTCACTGTATCTCTCCATACCTTTCTATCTTTGGAAACCAACCTTGCTGCCATTGTGTTCATTCACTCATTCATACACAGTTTTTTATTCTTTACACTTCTCACATCTCTCTTTTTAAGGATCTCATCAACTCCATCCCTCCTTGACTTTCACTATCTTCCTTTTGAGCCATTCACTCTTCCTTCATATTTATTTTGCAGTTTGATTCTCATTAATTCTGTGTGTGACTAAACCATTTCAATTTGTTTTTTTTTTTAAACTGGCCACTCACTTTTGTATTCAATCCATGTTTATTCTTGATCCTATCTCTTCTTGACTGACCACATACATTTCTTAAATAATCCCTTCCTGCTGCATTTAGCTTTGTTGTTGTTCAGTCATTAAGTCGTGTCCGACTCTTCGTGACCCCATGAACCATATTGCGCCAGGCCTTCCTATCTTTCACTGCCTCCCTGAGTTTGCTCAATTTCATGCTCATTGCTTCAGTGATGCTATCTAGCCATCTCATCCTCTGCTGTCCTCTTCTCCTTTTGCCTTCCATCTTTCCCAGCATCAGGGTCTTTTCCAAAGAGTCCTCTCTTCGCATTAGGTGACCAAAGTATCTGAGCTTGAGCTTCATTATCAATCCTTCCAAGCATTTAGCTTACTTCCATGTTTATTCTGATACATCCAATTTTTACTTCCATATTAAAAATTGGGCAGATGTATTCTGTAGCACACAGCAATTTTTATTTTTTTCAACAAACATTCATCACTTGCAACATATCACATGCTACCTACTACCTTTCTACCAGCATTTGCACATCTGAACCTTTCTCCATTTTCCAACCTTTAGTAAATGTTCTAATAAGGAACACAAATTCAACTATTTGCTTTAATTTTCAACCATTTATTTACAATTTAAAATCATGTGCTCTATTTTCCCTGTCAAATACAGCTGCCTTGAACTTTGATATATTACTTTCATGGCCATTCTCCTCACTGCTTTATATAATGTATGTAACATTTCATGCAAATCGTTCAATTTCTCAGCCAATAACACAGCGTTATCTGCATACAAACGTACATACCCAAACCCATCCCAAAGCAACTCCAGCACCACCAGAAGCACTCCTTATATACTTATCCAAAAATAATTAAGCAACCAATGGGACACCACAGATCCTTGCCTTCCTTACTGCTCAATGTTATACATTCAATAAGCATTTCATTTTCTTTCATCAAATACTACTCTTATTGCATTTAGCAACTATCCTTTCAACTCCGTATTTGCACAAAGTGTTCTCTAATTATATGCTTTCTCAACATGTACAGTAAACATTGAATTTTTTTAATTCAGTAACACAGAACAGCGACCCTACATGACAGCATCAGGTCTACTTGGTCCAAGGAAATAATTGCAAACCTAAGGTTTTGTGGCTTCTCTTTATAATACTAAAGTATACTGGGTTTCGATAAAGCCTGATCCAAAATGAAATAACACAACTTTGACACAAACTGCCAGAAAGATCTTTTCTCTAACCCAAATGTCTATAGCCCGGACCCTGCCACTAGACTAAGCCTGCTACCTTTTCTGGAAGCCTGCTATTTCTCTTAAATCCTTTGTCCAGCACTTAGGGCAGATACAATGTTCTGCCATCTGTGTTCCAATAAGGTTAATTTAATAGCAGGAATATCTCTGCCCTGTCCACTGACAGAAATCTAAATAATTGCCTGTATTCTCCCATATTGTTCTTTTTCACTGACTATGGTACAAATACAAAGATTAGTTCTCTCTCTTGCCACTCTGCTGTGAAAACACAGAAAATAGCAACCTCACACTCCATCTTTTGGTGAGGAAAACAACTTCCAGAAGCATTGAAAAATGTTGCACAATTGCTATTGCAATCTGCTCAAACAGTTTTGGAGCTACCTTTTTTACTATATTCATCAATTTGCCTACCAATATTTTTACTATATTCAGGGTTAATTTACAATACAGTACAATACAAATACAATACAAAATACTTTAATGATCAAGTATAAAATATATACAAGGAATTTGTCTTCGGTGACAAACAGCAAGATCAACAGTGCATTTGGATAGCAACAGAAAAATAATTCTTAACTATCCCAATGTTTTACCATTATAACATCAGTATTTTAATATCTTAGTATGCCATCATATACCGGTTTAAGATTGTAACTCCGCCATTTTAGTCCTTTCATACAACTTGGATCTACTCTGCTCTATGCTAAGCTTCCACTGACTTTGGAGCAAGATTTTAAGACTGTTCTATCTTTTCTTCCATATTTCTTGTTTGGATACAAGTGGGATATAAAAATATTGGCACAAATACATAAATAAATCCATGCTAATAAATGTAGAATAAATTTTCAAACATCCATACATTTTTCAAAGAACTGCTGAAGAACGAATTCTTGTGTGTACACTTCTATCTGGCATTGCACTGCATTACTGTACGAACTACTCCCCTATAGTTTTTGTATACATTCTAGCTACATTTTCCTTTGTATAAAAGAACAGAAATGGCATTAGAGCCAGGCCGTTAGCTTCTGGAGCTCTGGCATGGATGTATGGCATACTTTTTGTTTTGATTTTTAGATTTTTAATGAGAGGGCCTCAACCTGTTTTGTATGTATATATTCTTTTATGACTGTTGATGGTTTTTACTTTTGTTCACTACCCCAACATAGATGGGCAGTCTTATGAATTTGATAAATAAATAACTAATATGTGGTCTTTCTTTGCACAGATACTCCAAAAGCAAACCACATCCATATTTTAACATTTTCCCAGTTATACCATATACAGGTACATCTGCAATCTCACCATTTTTCAATATTGTCACAGAGTTTATAGGCTCCTTTTCATAATGTCTTCTTTATAGCCTTCCTTTCAATTTGACTCTTGACATGTCATTATAATTCCCAAACAAATTTATAAAATACCCCCTTGACCATTTCTTCATCATTTTATTCCAAATAATTACATCACTTTTATTCCTAATTTCGTTCACTTTGTGGAGTGGATGGAATGGAGTGGAGGTGCCTTGTTTAGCCCCTCCAAAACAATTTCTTTTTCATGAAATTCACTCTGCATTCTCTCTGCCTCTTATAAACTTAACTATTTGTTGCTCTTAATTACGTTCTTTGCAAATGTCTTTTTCCCTCTATGTACCGTATACAATGCATTCTTCGCATCTTCATTTTTTGCAGCAATCTTTCATACACCTTTTTCTCATATACAGTCTCTTTCACTTCAGCATTCCACCAACTGTCGTTTTGTGTGAGATGGGCAGCTATATAAATGTGATATATAAATAAATAAACAAATTGTATTTTCAATTAGCATAACTGCACACACTTCCATGGCACAATGTAAGTTAATTCTTTTCACTTTGTTCCAAGAAATTTCCATATCCTCTTTCTTTATATCCATTTTTGATTTATTCTGCTAGGATGGATATATCTTCTAATGCTTTTTCATACAGGATTCACAATTGTTCTTCCTACAATTATTGTTCTTTCATTCCCATTTTTTTCACTTCCTTTTTTTCCCCACATCCACTCTTGACACAACCAAATAATGGTCCGTCTCATAATCAATATCTGTCCCATCATTCACTAATTCTCTCAATCTTTCAGCATAAACTATCAAATCAACCCTGCTTTTAGATTAATTCCTATGCTACATATACATATGCATATGCAGGCTTGTGCATAAACCACATATTCAAAACAAATAGATCCTTTCTAGGCAGATACTCACTAAACAAATGGCTGATATAATTTTTTATGTTCTGTTTTGACTTGTTCCGACCTATCCATTCATATTCATTCAAACAATTCCCTCTCCCGTCCCCCCAGATTACATTATTCAGAATCTTGCACAATTTTCCCCCAAATTTATCCCTGATACTTTCATTATCACTATGTGCTGCAGTGTAACATTCAACAGTCATAACAAATGAATTAATTTCATATGCACCCACCAGAATCTGGTGATACCAGTTCTTCATGTACATTTTAACAATTTCATTTCTTATTTATATATTTTTTGTTTTATGTTAAATTAACAGCTGTAGAAACAGCAACATTTCATAAATTTGAGTCAATACATTTTTAACATTTTACAAAGCAAAAGCAGTATTAATATTAATATGCTATATTAATGTATTAATGTGTATCATATTAATGTATTATATATTCAGTTCACAACATTTATTTTATTTATTTATATTTCAAATTTGGATACTGCCCATCTCACAAAAAGTGACTCTTTATATCTTCCTTGTCTCTTATAATATGATGTGTTTGGTTAATCACTGTTCTCAACATTAGAGAATTATAAAATCATACCATAGAGAAAAATATATTTTTTCTTTTTTACTTTCTTCAGTTGGTTTCAATGAACTGTATATATTAATTTTTCCATTAAGGCTACCGTTCATTCTTTATCAAACTAATTTTCTTTAGATACCTCTTCTAGATGTTTTCACTATTTTATTATTATTAATCCAACAGCCATTTATTTGTTAATGTATTAATCACATTTATACTGGACTGCAATGCTGAAGGACTCTTGGCAATTTTAATTAAAACATGAATAGTGTTTAGTAGGTATAAATTGATTAGGTATTCATGATTATTGGCTTATAACAGATCCAAAGTACAGCTGAGAAAAAATTGCTAGTTTTGATTATTTTTTCCATAGAGCAAATAACAGAGTTAACTCTTTCAGCACTAGTTCTTTTGCTAGCCATGGCATTAACGATAACTTTAAAAAATAATGGGAAAATTAAGATAAGTGGAGAGAGAAGAATTTTTGTTGAATTGATGCAAAGATGCTATGACTCGTCATATTGAGCCCACCTCAAGTAGTTTTTTTTAATCTAAAGAAGAGTTGCAAGACTTTGCAGAAGTTTCTGAATTAACAGCTGATTTCAGCAAAAAAGTTTTTCAACTATCTCTTGATATCCAAAAATTATTTTCTAAATCAACAGTAATATCCTTTATCCATAAAAGCTTCCAGTATTTAGGTATACAGACTACAAAGAATATTAATAAGATTTATCAGACTACTTACGATGCTGTTTGGAAAACAATTATACAGGTATGATTAGATGGCCTAAACCATTTTATTTACTTGAGATAAAATCACAGCTGTTAAAATATCTGCATTATTAAAACTACTATTTTTACTTCAAACCCCTTAATTTTCTTGATAAACAGTTAAAAGATTAGCAAAGTAAAATTGAGCTTTTCTACTTCAATTCAAACAATTCTCAAATAAAAATAAGTTTGCTACATTTTCATCTTAATGAAGAAGACTGGGGCGTTCCAAATTTCAACATAAATGTATCATGTCTTTAATAATAGTAGACCAAAAAAAACACTGAATAAAATTTAAAAACATTACTGTAGATGGTAAGCCTTTAAATAAAACAATTATTTTTGGAAGGAATTTCATGGTATAAAACAGGTAACTTTTAGTTATATAGGCTTCCACAAGATACGTTTAAGACATGGAAGTCTGTTTAATGGTGATGTATATTCTCTCAGTCCTGTACTAGTACATCCACTATTTTTTAGTGACAAAATGAAACAATATGATGACTGGGAAGAGAAAGGGCTTTACTACATGAAAAATTTAAATACAAATTCTACTGCACTATGTAAAGTTGAGATTTAAGAGAAATTAGGAAGTGAATTAAATTGGCTATAATGAATGTAGACTGAGACTTTTTTGAAAAATTGATGGGTTTTTACTTAGACCAGTAGACCACTTACAGAATTTGTATATATACTTAATATATATAATGATGGTCCAAAAGGAAATTTGCAAATACAAAATACTTGAAAAACATAGGAGAATTAGATTTTGAGAGAAATGCTAGTTCTTTTATAATTATACCCTCACTGCATATATTCACCTGTACTAGATAAGATCAGACCACCGTCATTCCGTTCTATTTCATCCTTCCCCTTTCTGACAGTTCCATAATCACATAATCTACCTACCTACCTACCTACTATTCTATTAACTCATGCCTTTACCACAATTTTCTATGTAAAATTTCAGCAATTTTGAAACTGGATTTACAATCAAAATATTCAAGTTCTTATGGTGATAAAACATTGAACCTCTTCCTTTAATTGTATGGATTGTTTTGTGTTTGTGTAAGTGTTGGAGGGGATTGGGAATATACTAATTCTGTCTGACAGCACATTCAGCTTCCAATAGAGATATCTGGTAGCTGCAGTGGCAGGGCTGAACCTGTAAGGTGAAAGGATGGAGGTCTCAAGGAGCCTGTTGCAGAAGCCCTCTGTGTGTGTCTGTCTTCCTGTCTCAATGCAGTTGGTTGGTAATTACTGCCATACCACCTATTTTCCATGGGGATGCCTTTACTTGGCATCTTCCCACTTAATCCCCAAGGAGATAGATAGGATTTCCATGTAAGATAGATAGGAATCCTACAACTTGTATTTAAAAGGGGGAAAAAGATGATGAAAATGAAAAAAATTCTATTGTGCCACCTTCTGACTGTGAAGCATTGAGGCATGTGACTAAGGAATCAATCCCTACTCCTTTTGGGAGTTAGATCAATCTCACAAGGGATCATTAAAAACAACCTTTATTTAAAAAAAGAAAGGAACATGAGAGTAAACATTCCTTTTTAAATCTAAGTAGCTACATGTAAAAACAATAAATGTTGGAGGAAAGAAACATATAGTGCTGCTAAAATCACAGACAGCATATTAAAGATATCTCCCATAGAAAACTACAAAGGAGAAAAATCTTGTGGCAGATCACTAGTTGGGATGGAGCCACGAGTAATATGGGAGAGTCTGCTGCACAGAGATCCCAGGATACATTAAACATAGAGTAACTGAGCTTGCATATAGAAAATAAACATCAGAAAATAATGACAATCATAATTAGCACAGTTTCTGTAATAGTATGTGGGAATGACCTTGGGAGACAAGGCAAAAAGAAGCAACCAAGGGAACGGTCAGATAAAAGGCAGCTGAACCTGCAGCAGGAATGTGGGTGGGGCAAGAGGCTCAGAAGGGACCCTCCCTAGTTTTTAAGTTGTAAAGGAAATGGAGGAGAGATGTACTTTCAGACTTGCCAGATTCTGTTAATATAGCTTTACAATAAAGTACAATTAGCTCATCTAGTCGTGTTTCCTGTCTGGTTTACCTTGCAAAGCTGACACTTTCCAAAATAAAATATAATCTTATGCATTATTTTTAGCTCAATCTTGTTACCTATATTGGGTGGAAACTATGAGAATTCTGCTGTAATTCATAGATTAATCAAGCTTAAATATATTAAAATCTGCCTGCAGAAACATCAGTGTGTCTGAAAGAATGCACAGGCACAATTTTTGTTTATAAATATGCAGGATGAGCCTAGTTTAAAGGCAAAACTATACAGGTAATCCTCAACTTATGGCCATTTGTTTAACAACCATTCAAAGTTATGACGGTGCTGAAAAAAATGACTTATGAACAGTCCCTGCACTTACGACCATCGCAGCATCCTGATGGTCATGTGATCAAAATTTAGGTACTTGGCATCCGGCATGTATTTACAATAGTTGCAGCATCCCAGGGCCACATGATTGCCATTTGTGACCTTCCCAGAGGGCTTCCAATAAGCAAAGTCAATGGGGGAAGCCAGATTTGCTTAACGACTATGGGATTCGCTTAACAACCATAGCAAAAAAGGTTGTAAAATCAGGCGCAACTCACTTAATGATCACATCGCTTAGCAATGGAAGTTCCAGTCCCAATTGTGGTCATAAGTCCAGGACTACCTGTCACTTTAGTCAATATCCATATTTCTACATCATATGTCAACACAAGACACTGCCCAAAGCCTATTAATTCAGAGGAGCCAAACTCAGCTGTCTGTTTTACATCTGCCTTATATTTTGCAGTTTCTTCTTACATGCAAACACCTGGATTATCCCATGCTTGGGTGGGGGTGGGGTGGGGAGCAGGTATGTTCTTTTCCCCTTCTTATCTGCTTTTTCTGAATAGGAAAAATCACTGGGAGCAATAAACAATAGCCTAACCATTTAGTTTCCATGGTAATTCATCTTCTGTAGTTTATGGAGCAAAAGGATGCACCTAGACAGCAGGTTTGCCATCTTTGAGTAATCCTGCTGAGTCATATCCCTTTAGTCTTCAGTCACTGATGTATTTAAATGTAAAAATGTCTACAGTTTTTTGATGCCACCATGATCTCTTTTAAAAAACCACACGTTTGAAACATGAGCTAATTGTTTCTGACTGTGCTGTAGGTGATCTCTCTCATTCCACAATCCAAAATTGTTTTAACAGATAACTGAACATCTAACAGAATTAATTTGCACCTTCAGTTCCAGTACATACGCTAAAATCAGGACATCTGCAGAAACAACAACAAAAGAAAAAACACTGCAACTAAATTCTTCTCTCACTTTCATAGAGGTTCAGTCACAGAGAAGCTCCTGAAACCCACAGGGTTGAGCCTGTGTAAAAAGCAAGACTAATGAGAGATAATTCAGGACCTTTTGCATCAAATCTTTTTTAGAAATAAACTGCCATTCCCCCAGGGCTCCCACAGCTAAATCGAGAGAGGTTTAATTAAACACATAATTGCATGTTAGATATGCATACTTTTAAAGCACTATAAGATCTTTTTTGTCTTTTGGGGTTAGACAGGTAGGAGAAGGAAGGAGAATATTGCCACCAACCCCAAGGCCTAATGCAACCAAAAACCTGCAGTGACAACTGGGTATCGAATCACATTGCAAAAATAAAGGAACAGACACATAAAATACTACAGTATTCATGTGCATGTATAGCCTGAGTTGTTTTTAAGATGGGTGGCCATATAAATGTTTTAAATAAATAAATATATACATAAAATAAACTGAGTGTAAAGAAGCTTTTTTCCCCCTTGGGGATAATCATTGATAAAACATGCAGGGAGGGAGCAGTGCCAAAGCAAAAATGGGCAGTGCGACCCCCTTTCTCTCTGCTTTTTCTCCCACTTTCTCGTTCACTCCTATTCTCAGTCAGCCGCAGGGAAGGTATATATCATTCATATCACAGGCCTAAGCTGGTCACTTGCAGAAACAAAATCAAACTGAGGTTGTGTGTTGCTCATCTCTGATTCCATTTCATAATGGTAGAGAGACGTTTACATCAGAGATTAACTAAATCTCAAGTGACTGTCAGGACAGGATGAGGTGCACTCTGACTATTTCAGCATTATAGATTATCTTGCTAGCTTCCTCTCATACATACATTATTAACATCCATTGAAAATGGCAATTATAAATTAATGGTAAGACTCCAATCTTAGCACTTGGAACTTTTCTATATATTCATTAGGACAATGAAATTTTAATTCCATGTTCAAACAATTTTTCTTTATCATGTAGGTACTTTATGCTAAGTGAAGTTATAAGATTTCATATGAGATACAATACAATATTTATCTGACAAAACTTACTGTTCTTCACTTGACTTTAGTTGATGCAAGTGTTGTCTTGATAAAACCAACATATATATATTTTATAGCCACTTCTTCCAGCAATTAGTACCCATTCAATGGATTGCACCATAAACAAACAATAAATGGTCTAGACGCATCACCAAACACTATTCAGCAATGACTCGTAATACTATCGGTTACTACATTCAGACTCAGGCTGAAGTGAATGTACAGGGAATTTCAAGCAAAAGGGGTTTTGTCAAGTCACAATGAATTCTACTTCCAGTTTCCAGATAATCCTGTAACAGTAACAATTCTTGTTCCACAAGTGTAAATTCTAATGTGGCAAAACAGCACTATCCACACATAAGAGGGAGAAACACAAAACTTTGGGGGAAGGGGGACATCTAAAAATAACTTTCTAAAGATGGAACATATTCATTGGCTATGGAAATGTTGACTATTCTGGGAGGAAACAAGGAAACCTGGAGAGAGAAGAGGAGGACATGAAGTATCTTCACCTCCACACTGCAAGATTTTTCTGCAGGTCCATTTGCAGATCTTAAAAGCATGTGAATATTAAGGATCCAGGGAAAGAGTTTACAAGTAGTTCTAGCTTTGAATTTATATTTCTTCAGACTCCAGCACTGCATGGAAAACCACTTTTGAAAGCTTTAAGCATCAGCTGGTAATACAAAATTTTATGTTCAATCAAATAGTACAACATTAAATTAAAATAGCTCTTAGGTTCCCAGCCATGGTGTGTTACAAAAGAAAATATCATCTTACAATTCCACCCTGACATTCACATTCATAACTCCAAAGATTAGAAAAACCCGATGCATGCTGTGCTAATAAATTTCACAAACTGGAAGGGGAGTTTCCATACTGTGGTAGTTATTCAATATCACAGTGGCCTGGGACAGACACACACATACACACACACATTCTTCAGAGGTTACTGGCTCAAACTGTGTATCATATTCTCAATATTTTTACAGTTTAGGAGCCCAATATTTATATTGTGCTCAGAGGACAAGCATATGCTTAATTGTTCCTGCCTTAATCAGGATTTTACTGAAAATCATGTCCAATTGTGCATATTTGATGTATTAAACTGTAGTAATTTTAAGTGTATCCACCTTGCCTAAAAGCATTGCTTTTGACACCTAGTTACTAGGTGCAAACTCAATGGTACAGAAGATCCATGAGAAGTTTGAAGAGATTTTTGTCAGTTCTACCAGACCAATCAATTCTCACTAAAATTAAATCTTCTCATGAACATTTCTTTAAAAAGTACAACCAACCTGACTTTCTAGACTTTTGCAACAAAGCATAAAAATGAAGGGTGTGAATTTAGTTCAACCAAATTCCCAACAAGCAGCCAAAGTAACAGCTTTGGATCAAATCTGTGGCTGTAAAAGGCAAAGAGGCTTAATACTCATTTGGCACTTTAGAAAGCGAAATGCTGCTGACTAAAAGCTTTAAATACTTTTAGTATTTAAAAAGGGCAACACTCATCTGAGGGAACAACATTGTGCTGTTCCACATCATCCTAAAAAGGTTAATTAAAAAGCTAAATACTTTTTAGCTTTTTAGGATGACATAGAAGAGCACAATGTTGTTCCCTCAGATGAGTGTTGTCCTTTTTATATAAAGTTGTTCTCTTTTAATTTTGTGACACCATCCTCAGTTGTTCTGGAGTTGGGTGGCCTAGAAATTTGATTGATTGGTAGAATGGCTAGTTGATAAATTTTACTCGGTAAAAGCCAAGATGGGGAATTAGGAAGGTAGAGGAGTAGTCAAATGATGGGCAATTCTGCCTAACAATATTTTGGACAAGTCCTTGGTCTACAGTTGTACTGAAATAACTCCTCTTGATTGTTACAGAGCATTGATTCATTCCAAATGGAGACAGAAAATCATTGGAAGATTTTAAGAATCATCTCCAAATCAAAATATTTGTTTAAACAGTGTCCTACCCAACAAATCTCATTGAATTCTGAAAAAAAATCAGCAAAACTCTTTTTGCTTATGTCTCCAAATGGCTCATCAGACTTTCTATACTGCTTCTATCCATCCTCCCGGTGATTCTACTCAAATGGAGCCACTACAGAAAAAAGGAAAAAGAACCCAAGAAACTTCCATACAGTAAGAGAAGTTCAACAGTGGACCCTATTACCCAGAAAGGTCCTGAGGGGGTTGGGGGCAGCTCCCTTTCACTTAATGTGTTCAAGTAGAGGATGGGGAAGCTTAAACTGGAATTCCTGCACTAAGCAGAAAGTTGGATTCAGTGGAACTAAACTCCTTTCAACTCTATAACACTGTGAGTCTAAGGAAGAAGGTCAGCAGAACAGACAGGCAAAGGAGAAAGAACCAGCGAGTCTATCTCAACCCCTACTGAAAACCCAGCAATTCTCTTGATCATGGGGAGGGTGCAGGTAGTCCATCCTTCTGGAAGACCCTCAAATCTTGGATATGCCATCAAGCTTGGAGATCCCAAGGAAATATGGAGCCTATTAAAAGGTTATATTGTATATAGTTGGAGTGCACTCTCCTGTCTTTTTATTATTGTATTTTAAATGTAGCTTTTAATTTGTTCATTGTTTTTAATGGTAGAAGATTATGATTTTACTTGTGTTTTAACTATGTATGCCACCCAGAGTCACATGCAAGTGAAATGGGCAGCCATATAAATTTAATAGATAATAATAATCCTTCCTCAGCTACACAGTAGGAGAATATCATATATAATCTTCTCCAAATGTGTAAAGGATTCAAAATACAAAGTAAATGGGCTATTTCTGATTTGGCTCAAATTAAAATACCCTATTAATGAGGCAAACCGAATGTTGTGGTTAGTGCATGCTCCTCACAAAGAGACAACCTGGTCAAGATTTAGGTACCAGATTTAGGTAATAATTCAAAATGGTAATAATTCAAAATGTGCTAGCCTCAATAAACATGCCTCAAAATATTTCCTTCTTTCTTTATATAAAATGAGCCACATCAGTACAAGTTTCATTCTCTCAATACTCTTTCACATAAATGTAGCTTGCCAGTTTTGTCTTGATTCCTCTTGTGCCTCCTCCTTGATGGCCTTGATCCACATCCAAGTCAGGTGCTCATTGCTTCTTCCAGTCATGATCTGCTCCTCCAGCCATCACACACCCTAGGCACTTCTTGCTCTCTTGGCATCAATCCTCTCTCAGCTGACACACTGGATTGATTCCCTGAGGGCTGGAATTTGCATCCTGATCCATCTCTCCTGAAACCAAGCTGTAGGCAGTCATGCCAGCAGGGCACAGAGTAGGAACAAAGCCTTGTGTATTCTCCCTTTCCTTCTTGCTTATGGGTACTCTTTCTGTTATTCGCTCCCGTAACTTGACTGCATTTCCTTGCCCTTAGATCTATGGATTCTTATACTCACAACTCCATGCCTTTTTTATCCCTCTTCCTAAAGTAAGTTTTGTTTCTTCCAATTAATTCTTCAGAGGAACCTCCCTCCTCCCTATTCCATTTTCCTCTTTATTGTACATCTTGTCTATACTTAAGTCCAAGAAAACAAAAAGTATTTACCACCTTCACTTTTTCATTATCAACTGTACGTTCATTCAGGATAGTGGTTCATATTAGTCATTTCAATATTTACCCAGTTTTTTCACTCATTATTTTTACTTTCATAATAAGCACTTTAAGTCTTCTTTATTTTCAGCTAATAAAGTCGTGTCATCTACATGTCTCTGTTAGTATTTCAGTTTCCTATTGTGATCGTAGCTGCCATCTCTTTCAATCCTGCCATTCTTACAATACAGTCTTTGAATAAGTTAAGCAGATATGAAGACAATAGGCATTCTGTCCTTTCCTATTCCGAGCCACTCTGTTTCTCCAAACTCAGTTTTTACAGTAACTTCTGTTACTCATCTTATGTTAGTTACCTGATCTCATGTCCTTATATCTTCTTTAACCAGCCTATTCATCTGACATTTTTCTTTCTATTCTTCATTGTAAGATCTTAAGCAAAGCTTTCCTTCTGTGAGGAACTAATGCAGTGGTACAATAATTTGCATATTCTTTTGCATCTCTCTTTTTTGTTATGGCTGCATGCACAAATCTTTTCCAGTCTCAAGGCCACAGTTTTGTTCCATATTAGAGCTCTTAGCCTCAAACTTCCTCTTCTCCTAAAGCTTTACATCCATAAATACAGGCATGATCTGTACCTGGTGCTTTTTCATTTGACAGCTCGCTACTGCCTGTGAAATCTAGGAGAATCAGTTCTCTGCATACATTTTTTCCATTCTATAATTCCATCTGTAGAAGGCATTAGTATAGTCTTTCCATCTACCTGTAACTTCATTTCATTCATTTATTCAATTAACAGCCATAGACCAAAATACAAAAATAAATAAATAAATAAACGGAAAAGAAAAACCACAGGTTTTTGTTTGCCTCTGGATAGTCAGCTTTTAAACAACCAGCAAAGTATTTCTCTGGCTGGATCAGAATTTGGCTTCTGATCTTAAAGGCAGCAAAGCAGAATTTCACCACTGCCAGAGATGTAAAATTGTACTGGTATCCAGATCTGGAGTTTGCACTTATGATGCTTGAAACAACTATTAGCAACGAATAAAGAAATATCTTCATAAAACTCTATTAACCTATCTCCAACAGCATCATCTCCAATACAAATTTTCCTGCCACTCTAAGTTCATCCATTTCTCCAACTTTTGCATTCCAATCACCCCTTCATAATACTATTTTCTCTCTAAATTATGTGTTTAGCAACTCCTGCAATCTGCCCCAGAATTCAATGTCTTCCATCATTACGTCTGTGGTAAGTGCATATACTGTAGTATTCAATTCAATTCAATTCATTACGGTCATAGACCAGTACAAGCAGAGTGCTCTGTGAATAAATATATAAATCTATTTAATAGATAATAAATGAAATAAAATTTAAGACAAAGTTAAAATACATTTATAAAACAAGCTAACTAGCATCTATCAGTGAGGTCCAGGATGCAGTCTATATTATAATCTTTATAATATTAAATTATAAAGTAAACACTAAAATTATATAAAGTGTAACAACATCTAAAATTACAAGAAAGTGATAATAGCTAAAATTTAAACGGATTACAGTTACACAGAATGCGTTTGGCTAGCAGAAAATTGGCCCATCAGGGTCTGGTGGATCTTCCATGCTGCTGCACAAAACCTAGCATGTAACAGAAGGCAGTTTGTCTATGAGCAGCATCTGGGCATAGGCTGAGTTTGAGCAACCAGGATATCTACCAATCATAGGTATGATGAATCTGGTTCAAATGTCTCCATAAAAAGGAGCAATAAAGAAGAACATGTTCTGTAGTTTCCACCTTTCTGGAATCACAGGGGCAAAGCCTTTCAGCCAATGGTACTTTTTTATATTTACCATCCAATACTGCAGAGGGGAGCACATGACATCAGGCAAGAGAGAAAGCTTTCCGATGGCTGGGTGTTTCTAGCTGTGTAAAGTAGCTGGCAGCAATGACAATATATCTGTTGTGTACTGGTGACAGGAAGGCTGGGGCCTTCCCTAGATCTGCTCGCCACTCCGTATCCTTTATCCTTTGCTTCAGGGTTTGTTTTGCCTGATCATATTCCATCTTAAGAACTGAGGAGGGAGAGTAGCCTAGATTTAAAAGTTTAGATTCAACAGCCTTGATCCATGTTGATTGAAAAATGTCCTGGAGAGTTAATAATGCTAGGCCTTGAGGATAAAAGTTAAGCTTTAACCAAAGGTTTATAGAATCTAGACCCACTCTTGACTCAACTTTTATCATACCTGTCTCCAGTCATAAATGTGTGTTGGAGACACAGCCACGTATCTGGAGAGCTGCTCTAATGAATTTAGATTGTACCCTCTCCAAGGAGGTGAAACAAGAAGCTGGGGGGCCAACCGAAGCCCCATAAAAGAGTTGGGCTAGTAGGTTCATATACACACAGTAATGTTCACTAGGTATTCACTAATTTTGATAAATATGATCCAGTCATTTATTTGGTTATAGCCAAGCATATACTTAGTAATGTGCCTTATGTTTCACTTTCACTCCATTCCTTCATATGGTTTTATGCCCTGAATCAATATATTATAATTTAAAGTGGCCCACTCCAGTCCATCTAGGTTCATTCTTTCTAAAGCATCCAATTAACTATGTTTCATTTCTGCTTTGACAAATTCAAGTGTTTTCTTCAGTTTATTATTTACACATTCTGTGTTCTCATTGTATGTGTCCTTATAAACTAAGGAACTCCTTTTTCAATACTGGCACCATCTGTGATCAGAGTTCCTAACTTACTTCATCACCTCCACATCTACTCATGAAAGTTCAACATTCTTCCCTGTAATTAGAAGAGTGCATTCTTACATGGGGAATCTCATCATCTGACATTCAAATTCATCGAAATGTTACAGCCATGTCCATTTAATTTTCTTGGCAAATAAACCAAGGTGGTTTGCAGTGTCTTCTTCTCGGTATGATTTGGATTCCTCTTGACTGGGAAGACTCAATATCTTCAATATTCTGAGACCGGCCCCAGCGGGAACATAAACTCCTGTTAGGGTCCCCTGAGCAATCAGGTAAAAAGAGGAGGGATGAAGCTAAAATAATCCACAACATGAGAAAAAGCAGGGTTCTGCAGGCATGCAGATAAACTTATGGAAGCTGGGGAAAAAATGGAATCCAATGTTAAATATATTACCACTGTATTCTTCAGTTTCTGTAGCATTAACAGTCTTTACAATGAGAGCATGAGAACTTTAATTCTGTAGCTCCATTTGTTATGCGCCTCTGCAAATACCAGGACTGATGATGGCTCAGAATAATTTCCTTCTTAGCAGCTACCAGATGAGCAAATAGCTGTGTATCTATGCATGACAATGAAAATCTAACTACAGAATATGTCCCCAATATGTTAACTGTTTATATGAAAAGCAAAGGCATGCATCTGTTTAATTAACTAAAGTAATCTGTTTAATGTTAACATCTGTTTAATTACTTGGCTAAAGTGTGAGGGGGGAGTATAGGCTGGTGCTTTGTTTCTCTCAAAACAGTATCTACCTCAGTCAAGAATAAACATTAATACTGTAGACATAATGATATTTGCTCAATCTTTTTATGAATTTCCCTATATATGGAGATATCCAATGCCGCTTTTCTGTCACAGAAGCAATTTCTGCTAACAGAATGAAAGACGCATGGTTGCTTCTTCTCTTGCAGTCCCCTGAACACTTCAGAATTTACTCCAACTTTCAGGACCAAATCTGCTTGATGCATAACACACTAAGGTGGAGGGGTCCTGCAGCACAAGGAGACTTGCACTCATGCAATTAATTTTAAAAGCATTTATCTATTACATTCCAAGTCAGATAGGCAAATTTTACACAGTGTTAGAAGTTTTCAGTTGGACTGAACATTTCTTTTTAACTTATTCTACCCCTCTTACCACCCCCCGCTTCAATTTGTGCACTGGTGAGATGTTTTGAGAAATCAAAATGAGCCTCTCCGGAGAATAAAAACACAGTGGTTTAACATGTAAGGCAGAAAAAAAAAATATCTAGCCCTGAGATTCTGTTACCTATACTGTTCTATGGTTGGCTTTGTTCTGTAAAAATGAAACAATTAAGCAATAACACTTGACTGGCTGATTAATGCTTATCTCAGGTGCTTCGTGGCACATAGCACAGCTGATATATACGTAACATAAAATGTATGACAAATCAAAAAGAGTCACTTGGATCGAGATGGGCAGCTATAGAAATTGCATAAATAAATGAATAATCAATCAAAAGCAAATACTGGAAATGCTTCTCTTTGTTTCAGTCCCAGATTTGAAATGGCCACCCATGTTCCAAGCCAGCTCGTTCATCCCAAAGCGACACCACCCACCTTTTCATCTTTCTACACAAGCAAAATAGGGATAAAACATTGAGCCATCCAAATGCAAGACTTCTTCATGGCCTTTCAAACTGTATTTTATGAAGGCTGTTAACCATCTCAAAACCAGGTTTTTTTTTTTTTTTCAGAAAAAGTACTTTAGGAACGCATTCATGACAGGACGTGGAGCAGATCTCAAGATCCATAGTCAGCAGAATCATCAGCAAGGCCCCGGCCAAGGAGAAGTAGCTTGGTACCCTTTAGAGTGGCACTGCACACATTTCCATTTATAGTGAGGCCACTGAATCCAAAATCTAAAACAATCAACTGCATTACTACTGAGGCTTAGAGACTTGTACTTTTTAAAAAAAGATGGAAATAGATATATTAAATTTCTATCATACTACAACCAGTGCTATAATTTAAACCCTTCCTCCCCCACAAAAGCTAAATATTTCAGCCCTTCAATGCTACACCTCCGTTCAGTGCAACCATCAAGCACAAACGTAGTTCAAAAAAGATGTCTGCTCTTGTATGAAACTATATTGCCAACTGTTTTTACAGCTCTGAATAAGCTTCAGGTCAGCCTAAGAGGTTGGCTGCAACTTCAGAAATGCAAGTTCAGATCTGGACAGCTAGAATTATTTGAGCAGTTTGCTAGATTCTGACCTTTGCTTGGTCAAATATTTTGTTTTCAATTACATAAACATAGCTGTTATAAATAATATACTTCTCCAACATAGGACTCTCTTGACATGACTGATGTCAAGATTAAATTCCTAAAATGCCAATGCTCACTGGGAATGATGACACCCAGTTGGGAAGGCCAACTCAGATATTAAAACCATCCACTTTATACAAATTTGAAATCAAACTGCACTTTACATTAAGTATCTACTTTAAATCAGGAAAAACAGGACTTGAATTAAAGCAGGACAGTAGTTGGAGAAGAGACAGCAGTCCTGTCCCTTTTCATACTGTTTTTTCACTGAAAAATAAGCCTCAGTTTTTGCTATTTGCCTCTGATTTTTCACAGGACAGTCTTTTATGCTTGGTAGAATTACAACGAAAACGTTTTCTTACCAAATATGCACATTCTGTGCCAGCTGGAGAAGGTTGCCGTTTTACGTTATCAAGTCTTTTCTTAGAATTAGTCTGCATATCACGTGCGCATTGTATCTCTTGCAATCTATTGGTTAGATATTCAACAGTCAAATCGGCAGGTGGTAAAGTCTGTACAGATTCTACAAGCATATCAAATGAATCATCCAGACTCGAAAGAATTATACATGCTCTTTGTTGCTCGGGAATAATCAGATTACGATCTACCAGCTGAGCAAACAAAGTTTTCATCTTATTCAGGTGCTCAATTACATTAGCTCCTGGCTCCAATTTAAAGTTATACAACTGCTTTGTCAAACTTACGATAGCAGATGAAGTTTGCCTCGCATAGATCTCACGCAAAGCCACCCAACATGCGTTAGCAGTTTCCAAACCACGAACATGCACCAATTCTGAAGACTCAAGTCCCAAAATCAAATTACCATATGCACGGTCCATCAAGGCTTGCTCAGCATTCGTGGGTGCCACTGGGGGCGGGTTGTTTACATAACGCCAAAGCCCCTCTCTCATGAAAAAAGATTTTATCTTTATATTCCATGTCTGGTAATTCTTTGAATTCAACTTTTCAGATGGAAGGCTCACTGCTGCAGGTGGAGCTGCTGCCATAATTCACTTAAAACAGGCACTCAACCACAGAGAAAAAATCCAAATCTCAAATGAAACAGTCACAGGCAGGGAAATAAATCCATAAATCACCCTTCACTCAGGAATTTCAGTCCTTGCTTCCAGCACTCCTGGCTTCACACCTTGGACAGCATTCCTGGAACCTCACGCCTGGGATCCATCCTGGAACCACTGACCTCAGTCCTCAGTCCTCAGTCCTCAGTCCTGGGTCCTGGGCACTGGGTCCTGAATTCTGGATCCTGGGTCCCCTCTGGGCTCTGAGACTTAGCCCTGGGCCCATAACCTGTTGTGCATAGCGCAGCAAAGCTCTCAAAAACTCTGCTCTCAGGAAAAACACACATCAGCATGAGAGCTTGCAAAATGCAATGTCCATATTTTGCTCTCCAAAGAAATTCCAGTCAGAAACTATATACTAACTGGTTTTTATTGATAAAAAATGCAAAACTCCATAAAATACAAGTTGCATACAAAATATAGGAAATAACAAAGACTTCTTCTCATCTTAGCATCCAAGACCTATCCACAACAAAGTCTCTAGCTAAAAACTCTCAGAGAAGAGGTACACTACTTGGTTACTAGTTACAACTACATAACCCATAAAACTACATGATAGATAAAACTATACACGACTGAAAGGCTGGGCATCTAGCCCTCCCATTATATTGCCAGCATGTACCCCCCCCCCACTGAATAACTAGCATACACATGCCAATAGGTGGCAGTGAATAGCACAACACAGTCACAAGATGCTTTGTTTACATTAAGCTACATACAGGAGACATAACAATTTGTTGTACAGATAACGGGATGACTTTCTTCCCATGAGAAAATCCTGACAAAATTGCACCTCTGGAACATCAGCGTTTAATTTCTTCAGACTTGCAGAACACAGAGCCATTGTAAATAATTTTAGAACATACAAGTTCGTTAGACTCAAGACAGACTGTAAGTGGGAAGTTGAGCTTGTTCTTCATAAAAGGCCCAAAGTAAACAAACTCTCCTGTACAAAATATTAGTTCATCATAATGCAATAGTTTAACATTAAAAAAGTAATTGCTGGTATTGGTATTTACACTATAAATTTGAGAGATTCTCTGTGGTACCATAAAATGCAATTAAATTTTCAATCACAATGCCAGCTTCTAATTATGTAATATCAGGTCTTTTTCAACAATATTCTGCTAATATATACATTTTGTCCTGAGTGATAGCACTTACCACATGTTATGCTTGTTAAGGCTTGTTTTTGTTTCCCTTGATCTAGCACTTAAAAATATGCTTAATTATCCACATTCATAAAAGAGTTGACTTTTCTGTAGTTCAAAAAAATAAATACTCAAATAAAGTATATTTACCCAGTGTTACATAAATCCAATAAAGACATTTGTTCATTCCTGCTAATCAAAAAGATTATCTTGAACCAAACTAGTTAAACAATAATAGGGTATGGAGAAAATTATAGTGCATCATTTGCAAAATCCTGAATTATCTGAAAAATATGGACAGGAATTTACTTAAAACATGGTTTATACTTTCCTCCTACTTATTAGCAAAAGCAATTTGCATAATTACAATTATAATTAGGTGAGTTATACTGCTTCAAATATAGTGTTTATGTTAACAAGAGAAAAATAGCCCATGCAGTTACTGTACAATTCTCATTACTACTTATATACTATGTGTATATATTTTCAAAAAGCTTGCAAAGTATTTATTTACTATGCTTTGATCTAAGCAATGAGATTTCTAGCAAATCTGCCGTAGGGTCTGAAAAGATATAAGAGATTCATAATCAGATCTTTCAAAATTTAAAAAGTGGAAGAGAAATTAAGGCTGAATGGATTTTGCTTCTATTTATTATTTCGTTATTTACTGCTTCTTTATTGAACAAAACAGACAAAAACTACAAAAATAAAGTTTAAAAAGAATAGAAACTTGGGAGCATATGTACATATCAACATATGATATTAAGAAGAACTGTAAACATTTAAAATATCAATATTCAATTTTTCTTATCCAGAAAGACCTTTCTACAGATAAAGGTAAACTATTCATCATTAATACAGCTAATCAAAGGCTATCAGTTTTGAATACATTTACCCTTCATTATAGGTAATCAAAGGGTTTCCTTGTTCTGTTAATATATTATTCAAACCAATTTCCAACATTTTTAAATACCAGTATCATTAGCAAGGATCAGTACATTACATTTCCTAGCTGGTGGGATGCAGGCAGGAGTATGTTGGCTTGCAAGACAGTCTTTAGATTAGTTGTCCTATGATGTAGCCTAAATATGCTTTGGGTAAAACTGGGTTTTTGTTTCACTTGTGGTAAACTAGCCAAAGCTGATTGTTACTCTGTGTGTGTGTGTGTGAGAGAGAGAGACAGAGAGACAAAAAGACAAAGAAATATGTTTTCTATCTGTAAAACTGAGAGAAAAGAAACAGATATGATAGATGTGAATGAATGTGAGCTATTCCTGTAGAATGGAGTTGATGAATGCATGCAGGGAAGTGAAGATATGGTGTTAATTATGAATAAATTAAAATATATCTCAGAAAGTATGAATTGGTATTTTCTAGATTTTTGCCAATACATAGGAAAGTAAGAATCCATAGGTTAATTTTAGTTAAATGATTTGTTCCAATGAATGGTGATAATGGAAGAAGGAGGGATGACTTGGGGGGAAAATTGTACAACTTTCTGAATGAATGCAGTCCCAACAAAATGAATGGAAAGTGCATATATGCAAGGAGGATGTAGAAACTTGGAACAGAGTGAAAACAATTGTGTTACACAGTGCAAAGTATGGAGTTACGCTAATGGGAAGTATGAAAGGGGATGACTAATAGAATGATGAAGTGAAAGGGCTGTATAGAAGAAAAAATGGACATGATAGATTGCTTCAAAGGAGATCATTGAGGAATGTATGAATGTGAAAACAATTTATTGCAGATTTTTTGATTTGGAGAAAGTATATGATAAAGTGAATATGCTTGAATTACATAATATTTTGCATGAATATGAAGGTGGTAAAAGCAGCATATGATGGAAATGAAGCACGTATCTCAGAATAGGTAGATACTGAATACGGGTATATATGAATAGGTAGATACAGAAGATAATGAATGGGAAGGAACAGGAAATAAGCGAGTAGGAAGTAAGACAAGGATGTGCAATGTTCCCTTAGTTGTTCAACGTACTTAGGAATAAATATATAAAGAACGCTTGTGGTAATGTTATAGGTGTGTTCATTATGGACATGAATTTGCATGGACTTTGTATGCAGATGTGTTCCTTACTGAAAATCCAAATGATTTACAGTGAATGTGAGATAGACTGTATGATGCAACAAGGATTATAGATCTGATAATTAAGATATAAAATCAATAAATGGAGTAAATGATTGCAGGTTTTTACATGCATAGTAGAAAACTAGAGCAATTAAAAGTATTTGTGTACTTTGATAGAATGCTCACTAAAGATTGGGAAATGGATGGAGAAATTTTAAGACATGCAAATAGTAATGAAAAAGTATTGGATGGCATGTGGTCTGTTACAAAGAAGCAAAAATCACTGTGTATAAGAATGTGCTTCTGTCCACTTTGTTATATGAAAACAAGAGTACGGTATGTCAGGAGAAACATAAATTGAATGCAATGGGAACAAGTTACTTAAGAAATATATGTGTTAAAACACAAAAATATAGGCTCATGAATGAATAGGTGCTGAATACAAAACTGCGTGACCAGTAAGCAGCAAGAACGTTAAGGTGGTTTGGTCACATACGGAGAATGAAAGACGACTGATTTACAAATATACAAAGGAAGAGTGGCCTGAAGAGAAAGGGAAGATGGAGAAAAACATGGTTGGATGGAGCTCTGAAAAAGAGAGGAAAATTTAAAGAAAAAAAGGCAACATATAGACAGGATATGAGTGCATCCTTTTTAATAATGTGGGAAGAAGATTAGATGCAGTTTCTACATATGGAGTGGACAAAGTCATTTTTTGCTTTTAAAGAATTTTCTCCACATCGCTCTGCCTGATCTAAAACTGCTGAGGTCCTTCCCTCAGCAAGCTTTCTGATGAACACTTGAATACTTACATTTCAACCTACATTTTAGTCCAGAGATTACAGTTCAGGTCAATCTGCACTGAGACTAGCAAAATACAAATTCCTCATACATCCCTACTTCTGCCTACACTGGGAAATTACTAAGAATCATAGAATATAAGGAGCTTCCAGGTGAAGACTTATGGTGGGTTAGACATCCCTGTCAGTGGCTCCACAAGTGGGGAGAGTACCGCAGTAAATCGGCAGCCAGGAGATGGGCTTTGGCTGATGAAAATCTCTCCAGAGGAAGGAGAGATTGGAGAATCACCCACTTGCCCTCTGAAGATCTGCTCCTCGCAAGGAGACCACAGGAAATGAGTTTCTCATGGTCGATCATGAGTTGAGAGGCTTGGGAGCTGGGGGAATATCAATGCACCCAAAACCACTGTGCAGCCTTTATGGACCTATGACCAGCACAAAAACTCCCTTTCTTAAACACCTTTGGATATAATTGATTTACAACCTAAGAGAGATATTCTGAACGGCAGGAAAGAATAAAGACACTTGGTAAATTGCCTTCTGTTTGGAATTAAGAGAAAAACAATACTATCTTAAAGCATTTTAATTTAAAAGCAAAAAGCTTAACAGGATTGTGATTCAAGAAAGTTTTAAACTGATAAAGGAGTCAGTAATTTTAGAAAACAGAAGAATTTTTTTTCTGACAAAAGTGCCTTTGAAACAGTAAAATTAATTAAGACAAACAGACTGGACCTTCATGGGAATGTTGTTGTTCAGTCGTTAAGTCGTGTCCGACTCTTCGTGACCCCATGAACCATATTGCGCCAGGCCTTCCTATCTTTCACTGCCTCCCTGAGTTTGCTCAATTTCATGCTCATTGCTTCAGTGATGCTATCTAGCCATCTCATCCTCTGCCGTCCTCTTCTCCTTTTGCCTTCCATCTTTCCCAGCATCAGGGTCTTTTCCAAAGAGTCCTCTCTTCGCATTAGGTGACCAAAGTATCTGAGCTTGAGCTTCATTATGGGAATGCTGATTGTTTATTATTAAGGAAAATAGATAACTGGTGGATTTTACAAAATAAGAAGATAAGGGTAATATGAGCCAGACTATGTAACTGTAGCTACAGAGAGCTAATTGGGACTAAAGTGTTAAAGACAGAGAAAAGTGAAACAGGAAAAGAAAGAAGCCTGCCTTTTACTTTCACCCTAGTAACTGACATACTTTCACTTTCTCATAATGGCAACCACAAGAAAAGCAGCAAAATTAGGAGAAGGAAGGAGAGGTACATAGAATATAAGTGTCAGAAGATATCTGGGAGATCATCTAGTCCAGTGTTCTGGCCAGGGCAGGGATCCACTACTACAATATTGTGGAGTCCTTGGGGTTCTCTGAGCTTGGTTGTTTTCTTAGAGATGTTTCATTACGCAGCTAGGTAACATCTTCAGTGCTAGCACTGTAGGAATACTACAGTATTCCTGACAAATGGATGTCCAGCCTAAACACTTCTAGCAAAGGAGAGTCCATACCACCTCTGGAGACATACTGTCCCATTGTTGAACAGTTCTCACCATTAGGAACTAATCCCCGATATTCAACAAAAAATTGTTTCCTTGTAATTTAAATTCACTATTTGTTGCCCTGTCTTCTGGAACAATTCTGCCCCATCTTCTACATGATAGCCCTTCATGAAGAATGTTGTCATACCTTGCCACAGTCTTCCCTTCTCTAGACTAAATGTATCTGGCACCTCTGACTGCTCCTCCTAAGTTTTTCCTTCTAGTCACCTAATCATCTTAATTGCTCTCCTCTGGAATTCTCCATTTGTCAATGTTCTTTCTAAAATTCAGTGTCCAGAACTGTACACAATATTCTGGGTGTGGTCTGACCAATGCAGAATAGAGACAAACAAGGATGTCTCTTGATCTTGACACTATACTTCTGCTGATGCAGCTTAGGTTGTATCTTTTTCAGCTACTTCACACTGTCAGTTCATGCTCAGTGTTGTGAGCTACCAAACCACTGCAATTCACTCGAAGGTATATTTCATCAATATTCATTCTTGCTTGATTCCCTATGTCAAAACAGTTGCAAATTTTAACAGACTGTTAAAACTGAATCTCTGTTGCAGTAGTGTATAAGGATTCCTACGTCTCACACTAATTGAAAAATAACTTTCTAATTATAGCTTTAAGTTTCTTTTTGTCATGTTAATAGAAGTATATACTCAAAGAGAACATGCTTGGTGTAGTAGTTAAAGGGACCAGGCTAAAAACTCTAGTCCTAACTTAGGCACAAAACCAGCTGGGTGGTTTTGGGCCAGTCATGCTCTCTCAGCCCTAGGAAGGAGGCCATGGCAAGCCACTTACAAAAATGTTCCCAAGAAAACTGCTTGGACATATCCAGGCAATCACGGGGAGCCAACACCGACTTGAAGGCATATGCAAAACAAACTCCACAGATCAGAACTGTGCCTTTCTTTAAACAAAAATTATTTTCATACGGCAATTCATTGGATGATCAGGTTCTTTAAGGTTTGGCTACTCTGAGGGAGAACTGAAAATCTTGTGGAAAATATTAATGTTGAAATACTTGCCAATATTTTTAGGGCTACAATTAAACAAAGTTTTGTTATGCTCTTCGCTTGGACTGATTGATTTATTAAACTATAAACCCTGAATTCAAACTAGCTAATTACATTATTTAAAAGAGCAGATTTTCAACTGCAACATATTTTTTCTCCAGCCATTTCTTTAATATATTTGCAAAGCATCAAATATATTACCTGATTTCACATGCAGCTGACAGTCTGAAAAACAACTTAAAATAGGACTGAATGCATTAATGATGCTAATTCACCTGTTTTTCTAGCTTCTTTTAATGCACTGTCTGAAAGTAAATCAGATAGCATTTATGAGAATTAAAATATTCACATCTAGTTATAAAAAGATTTCTATTTTTAATAACTTGCTATTTAATATATTGACACAGAAATAACTAAATCTAGAAGTATTTTTTTCTCGAAAACTTCATACAAATCTTCTGATAGTTACACTTTTTAAGAATACTGGAAGTGGAAGTCAGGGTCTGCTCCCAGAATAATCCATAAGAACATGGACAGGACACACAAGCAAAACTAGCTCTGATTTATTCCTCACCAAAACCTCATAAATAAACTCAGCTTCCAGGGAAGAACATGACAAGTGGTCTCATGGACTGGCAACAGGTTAAAAAATAGGGAACAAAGAATAGGAATAAGTGAGAAATTCTCATCCTGGGGAAATGTACATAGTAGCCCAGCTAGATATTGATGGCCAGAGCTGTGCTTTTTAACTTCTAGGTAAATAATCAGGAGTAGGGATTAAGCAGTCAAATGGTATACTTGCCGAGGATAGCCAACTATTCAATGTGGTAAAATCAAAAAAGGATGTTCCAGATGTTTGCTCCAAAGCAGGCTAATAGACCTGGATTTTCCAGGTATTCAAGTCTAAAAAATGGTCCTTCCTCCATTAGTCCATGGGTTTAACTATACATAGATTTCACTGCCAGCAGATGTGGTAAGGGTAGCAGATTTGAAAGGTTTTAGTAGGGATTGGACTAGTGCATGAAAGATCAGGCTATCAATGGCTATAATACTGATGGCTGTTTGCTGTCTTCTGAATCATAATCAGCATGTTTTACATATCTGTTGCAAGTACTGTATATAAATGACAATGCATGAGGACTATAACCATCCAGTCCAGAGCATCTTGTACGCGTCCACTTGGCCACGGTGAAATATAGAATGATGGGCTAGATGGGTTTATGGACTGATTTGGCATAGCTCTTATCTTTCTCTCTCAAAAACAAATCTATAGATCTGGAGGATTTATTTCCTTTTTCTAAACATAGAATGTGATTGAGTTTTTCCAGCTTTGTTTAATGGGGCTCTCTGCATGGAGGTTGCTTCTTCTTTGCAGTGCTTCCTGAATTGTCTTTGTGACCACAGAAAACCCTGGAAAATGACATCAATCTTTTTGCAAAGAGCCTGATGTGCTTACAGGAATTGCTTGCTGCTAACACTCAAGTGAGGACACTCCATAAATTACAGGGTTCAAGTGCAATGCATTGCCTTTTCAGCAGTCATCATTAAGGGTCAAGGACATCTCCAGATTTCCGAGGCTATTTAAAGAAAACAAATGTTTTCTTATTTTAAAGAATACAAATCTGGTAAATCCAAATCTGACTGATACACTTCAGGTGTAATCATCAGGTGTGCAGGTAGGCTGGCTCTCAAGATGGCTGATATCACTCGCTTACCAGTCTAAAATGTTCTTCTGATGTATCACTTACCCGGTGTTGACGTTGACTAATTTCAACACCAACCTACAAGTCATTTAATGCTCTGCAACTAACACAATTGCTTTCCTAATGTATTTTGTGTTGTTACTCAAAATAAATCTGTTCTAAAAAGTGTTGAGGTAAGTGTTAGGCCTAATATTAGCTTGTCTTCAAAATTTGTTCAGAAGTGACTAAGCACGCCATGGTTCCTCTCCTAATATCTAGGTCTACACTTCTGAAAGTAACTTACTAATATATACCAGCCCCACATTCCCTCCCTCCCCATGTATCTGCCTACAAAGATTTTCACAGATTTTTTTTCAGAAATTATGGCTAGAATTAGGACCTGGAATTAACTGGCCATGTGTTCTAGGCACACAACTGAAAAGAAACATCTGATCAGTATCTTTATTCCTTCGTATTTAAAGATTAGCTTCTTCCTTTGACATGAAAGAAGGATCCCATACATGCAGGAATGCCATGTGCACAGATGTCTTGATCTGGATATTAAAAAATAAATGCACTTATACAAATAGTCTAGAACAATTAATAACACAATAACACTTCAAAATAAAATCTGATAAATCATCCATCTGTACAGCAGAAATTCTGTCTTTCCTGCTAAACAATTGTACCATTTCTTCCCATTGACCATTTATCTAGGAAGTTAACATTCTTAACCAGCTGACTGATCTCTATATCAGTTAGAAGCAACCATTCCAAATTAAAATTCCTTAATTTACCACTGTCATATCTATATAGGAAAAAAATACATTCAAAAAGACTAGAATTCTGTAAGGATTTTGGTTATACATACATTCATATTATGTCATTCAACCATCAGGTACTTCTAAGCTAAAATACCACTAAATTAAAAATAAAATGAAAATACAACTGTGAATCTTATAAAAGTCCATACTTTTTAAAATTAGTTGGAGTTACAAAAATGCTTTAAAACTGATGCATTAACACTAGGTACCGTATTTTTCCGACTACAGTGGTACCTCGGGTTACGAACGCCCCTCCTTACGAATTTTTCGAGAAACGACCAGCTCCGGCCCCAAAAATTTACCTCGACATGTGAACTCTGCCTCGAGCTACAAACCGGATCCGCGGCCATTTGCCCTGCTGCCACGCGGTCGCGGCTTCCTGTGGGCGAGATCGCGGTAGCAAGGAGACTTTGGTGAGGCTTGTGGTGTGTTTTGTAGCGTTTGGAAGGTTTTTTGTGTGCTTGTCAGCATGGCTCCAAAGAAAATGCAGAGCAGGCTTGGCAACTGTTTAACCGTATGTATTTACATTGAACCTTATGGGGAAATTTGCCTCGTGGTGCGACCAAATTCGGAGGGCGGATTAGCCGGATTTACATTGAACCTTATGGGGAAATTTGCCTCGTGGTGCGACCAACTCGAGTTGCGATCAGAGTCATGGAACGGATTAAGTTCGTAACTTGAGGTACCACTGTATAAGACGATACTTTTTTCTAAAATCCTTACCCTAAAAATTGAAGGGCGTCTTATTCAAGGAAGTCAGCCGAGGAGAGAACCGCGCGGTTGCAAAACTGCCCATACTTTGTCTCTGCAGGCAGGCTTCCTCCTATTGCTAGCCTCCAATCACGAGTGAAATAGCTTGTCTCCCAAACAGACTTCTTCCAATCACGAGCCTTATGTAACTGACATCAGCTGATGCTGAACAAACCAATTAGAGGAAGTCTGTTTGCAGAGACAAGTGATCGGCAGTTTCACTCGTGCTTGAATGTAATCAGTTATGCAAATGAGCATGGAAATAGAGCTGCAGAGAGACGGTTTGGACCTCCTCCCACCGAGTGTATCAGGTAAATGTTAACTAATTACTAAATAAAAATGTGTTCTGCACTATCTTTAAAATATTGATTTCTTAATTTTGGGTTGGAAAAGTGGGGGGCGTCTTGTACATGGGGGCGTCTTATTGACGGAAAAATATGGTATATCTGGGCCACTTTTTCATCAGCTCTGAGGAACTACACTTCAGTATTAATTTATTTATTACATTTATATGCTATCCATCTCCCCCAGGGGGTGATTCTAGGCAGCTCACAATTATTGAATGTATGTTACACTGCAATGTAATACATTGCATACAATTAGAATAATACAGTCTTGAACATCATGATTTATACCATTTTGTATAATGTTATTAATTTAGAATTAAGTGCACTTAGAAGCTTTGTGAAAGAAGATTTCATTGCCTCCACATCTCAGTTCCCCGTACTCATGGTGCACAGAGGGTTAGAAAATCCAGTGAATGTGATGGGCTCTACCACTGGGGTATGAAAGGGAAGACGACTATCCTTAAATGCTTTCCACAAACACAGCACTTCATAACAGAATTTTTTTTTTTTCCTGACAAAAGTGCCTTTGAAAACAGTAAAATTAATTAGACAAACAGACCTTTGTGGGAATGCTGATTGTTTATTATTAAGGAAAGTAGATAATCGGTGGATTTTACAAAATAAGAAAAGGGTAATACGAGCCAGACTGTGTGACTGTAACTACAGAGAGCTAATTGAGACTAAAGTGTTAAAGACAGAGAAAAGCAAAACAGGGAAAAAGAAAAAAAGGGAAAAAAAGGAGAAGCCTGCCTTTTACTTCCACCCTAATAATTGACATTCTTTCACTTTTTCATAATGGCAACCACAACAAAAGCAGCAAAATAGAAGGGTTCACTAGAACAACTTACAGATAAAGGTATTTCACCAGATTTATTGAGGAAAATGTATGAGGCATTTGGCAAGAGAATAACTGCCACAGTTGCCAACAGTTTGGATGCTTTTAAAAAGAAAATGGAAGGAGGATTTGCAGGAATAAAAAAGGACATGAAAGAAGGAGTTAAAAAGATTGAAGAATCTGTAGGATAACTGGCTGGAGATTTAAAACAAATTAATGACAAAGTGGACGTTTTGGAAAGTAAGACAGAAGTTATAAATAGAGAGATGGAAAAAGATTTGGACAACTTAGCATTAGTTGTACATAGTTCCCTGTGTTCTGGTACAGAGGAACAGATGTCCCCTACAAAGATTTAGCCAACCTCCATTTTCAGCTTTCATTAACACAATAAGATCATATAGTTAATGAATAGTTATTTTCACCTAAAACAAATATCACTTTATATCACTGAATCTAGACTCATTTTGTCTCTGAATTGCATAACACAAATGTTGATTATGTGTCATCAAGTTGACATCAACTCTTAGCAGCTACATAGAGTTTCTCCAGGAGGAAAAACACAAATGTAATTCTTCCTAAAATAAAATTCACTGTCCACTTGTGTTTAAGATTTGTAAACTAAGATATACTCATCAATGTGTTCTTTCAAAGTGATTAGGATAGGCTTGTTTACCAGTTTTGACTGGTATCTCTTATCAAGGACAATCCTCTTGCTTAAGGCTATTTAACATTTATTATGGAAGGGTAAACAGATAGCAAAGAGAAACTTCGGTTGTATTTTCATCTGCAAGTTTATGGTTTATATGAATGCTTCATGTTTTTATAATGATATAATCAAATAGCAGGGTTACGGGGGGGGGGGGAGAAATTAGTACAGACATAATAACAGTATTATTAGCAAGTTAAGGAATGCAAATATGGAATTAGCATTCTAGCTTGGCAGGGACCTTTTTCCCCCTACATAAAATATTATTATCTTGACAAAGCATTCTGTTTCAGTGAAACCATCTTATTGTAAACAAGAGAGACAAATCTAAGAAAATAGTAAGAAAACTAACCACATATTACTCAGCTGAAAGCAAATCAAATCTTACTCCTTCCTCACTGACCATCTTCACAGGACAATTAAAGCTAAATTTATGCATCTCTTGTGCTATTCATTACACTGCATGTCATTGTTAATATGGAAAAGAATACAGACATTAACTCAAACTTGCAATCTTGACTAGCATTTCCCAAATCCTTACAACTAAAGCATTTGTGACCAGGAACTGGGGGTAGACTTTATTTAAAAGTTGCAGTGTTGTTTTTGTTTTAAACACAGATAAGTTTACTCGCAAAAATTTTGATTTCAAAAGGTCCAAAGAACTCTAGAATATGCAAAAGCTACCCACTTTTCTCTACAGAATTTAAGAGTCTCTTACAATGTAGCCCAAACTTTTCAAAAGGAATTCCTAAACTTCTGGAGAAATTTTGTGGAGGATACAAGGGAGATGAGGACAAAACCTGATAGCTAAAGAGGTCTGCCATTCATATTCCTTAGATATCATGCTATTGTTTTAGAAAATATTCTCCTTACTGGGGAGCTTAATTATTATTATCAAGGGATTATAAACCACATTCAATTCAGAAGTCAACAATACTTTGAATGTGTTTTTAAATACAATTTGGTCTCTAAATCCAATAAAGACTTATTGATTTCATGAGCTTATGAATGTGTACTTTGCCATTCAATTTTGGCCTTGTATTATTCACTTCTCAAGCACAGATTTTTCTAAAAAAAATACTATTTTTCTAATAAAATGTTAAATTATTTAAAAAAGAGGAAACTATAGCAGCAAACATTGTTTTGGGGGGTGCTATAAAATGTAACATTTATAAAATATAGAAAATATATTCTCTGTTTACTATAGAAGCACTCAAAAAGCAGGACATACCATTTGTACTTTTTTCTCTTCATATACAATAAACAGAAAGAAGAACATTTAAGAATGTTTAGGGAAAATGTGATATTTGTGTGCCTCGCATAGAATAGGATGAAATGCTACGTATCTTTCCAGAATGGAAGAAGAAAAAATGGGGAACAAATGAATTGCCTAGAGAAATGTTCAGACTGAAATATAAGACCTTGTGGACAAAATGTCTGAGGCAAGTGTTATTAAGAGCTGCTTCTGCTGTAGGAAATGACACTGAAAAAAAATAACACAAGAGTTGTTCTGAATGTTGCCAAGCCTGCACAACTAATGTGGACCACTTACCAAAAATCTGAAGTGATGGGTCTTTTCCAATGACAAAAAGGAATGACTCCCCTTGGCACTAAAGCAGAACATAGTTCTGTGATGTAACATACCTTAAAAATGAAGATTAGCAAACAAGGGTCCCTATTCTTCATGATTCTAAACTGAGAAATAAATTCACTCTGAAGGTTTAATTAAATTATTTGAATTAAAGAATCCATAACAGTGCTTTCAAGTTCATTATTAATGTCAAAAAAATAGTAGAAGGGCATATTATATTGTAATATGAGCTCATTGTGGCCAAGGTACAAGGTGTTAAATCTATCTCTATGTACTGTACATCAGGGTAAAATAGTCTCTGCTTGACCTCATTCTAGGCTTTCTCTGAGCCCACCTCATACCTCTGCTACTATGAATTCATGTATCCATCTCTTACTTTCTGCAAATATTTTTACTACATACTTGCTCTGTCAAAAGGCTCTCACACTTCGATGCTTTACCCTCAATGGTATTGACTGGGAGATTCAATTATATCCCCTATCCAGACACTGAAATTGAGACAGCTGCACGTGTACTTTTGCAATGCTCCATCTATCACCCTTGGAGGATGGAGTTAATCTCTTCTCTAATCACAAATTACCTAGACCAGTACCAGTAGGTAACTTTATGCTACCAATTAAATGACCAAGACTGCAAAGAAAGGTGATGAAATGTTGTGCCCTAGCAGTGGCTGTCAGAAACCGTTGGCTCTGAATATAAGACAGGCCTGCTCTGAGTAAGTTTTTATCCTGGACATTTTGTATTTTAACATATTTTTCTCCTTTTTTAGCTCTAAGTTATTTATTAAAAAAAATAGAAGATATATCACAAGTATTCTATAAAGGCTCCAGAATGGCACCCACTAATGTACACAAATTGAATAAGGTCCTGTCAACTCTATGAAAGAAAAATTAAGGACACCATACCCCAAATCATGAGAGATTTAAAATCAGGTGCAGTGTCCAATGCAGTCAAAATTTCTGAAGTTATAATGAGTTGGAGGTGACTTTGATCCTCTACCATTTCTCCCTTTTTCCTCTGGAAAAACGTAATCTGTGCACTTCCTCTGGGCAACTGGAGAATGTCAAGGTTCAGAGGGAGAAAATACAGCTAACATTCTGAAAAATGTGAAGTAAATCTTCAGGGCTATATCATAATCACAGAGGAACAAAAAGAAAATTGAAACTTATTAAAGACAAGAGAGCCTTTTAATATAAAATACTGCAATATTAGGCAAATAAATAATTCATAAGAATACATCAACAGCTTAATAATTACACTGTGTTCTTCCAAATAATTTCAGAAGATGTTTTTCAATCACATCTTTTATCACAAGATTTCTATAATCTGGTTCATATATTATGCTAAGCCATGTTTTAACCATGGCCAATCAAATAAACCACAATTGGCTAGGACTGCACATTACAATAAGCCACAGACCACAGATCATACTTTAAAAAACCACAGTGGTTGAAATTGTAAAACACATTAAGCCAAAACCAAACAACCATTATGGCTTGGTATGGTGTTTGAGCTTAGTTGATAAGAAATACAAAACCCTGCCTCTCAAATAAGTGTCATTCTTTAAGCATCCAAAACAAAACAAAAACATAAGATTGCAGTCTTAAACTCACATAGAAGTGCATTCCACTGACCTCTAAGTAGCAATTGCTCTATAAGGGAATTTTACACAGAAGTGGATTAAATGATGCTGGTAAGGACACTGGAACGATCTTCCTATGGAGGTTGTAAGTTCTCTACCTCTGCTGGGTTTTAAGAAATGCTATCTTCTCACAGATATTTTAGATGGTTTCCCATATTGTAGAGGATTGGACTAGATGATTCTTGTGGTCTCTTCCAACTCTACAATTCTGTGATTCTATGACAATTTGGTTACCTGGACTACAGAATTCAAAACCCATATGCATGTAATACATGCATATGTATCTATGAGCAGAAATGTGCCCACAAACTTCAGTTTCTCTATCCCAGCTGACTTTTGTTTAGATTCTTTTAATTATAGCAGACATTAAATGGGAGATGGGCACATTGTAAAGCAAAAGAAGCTCCACCTTTTTTATGTTATACAGGACTGCTGAGAGTGCTAGGGAGTGTCCTAGAGAAAAGATAAAATAAGGAGGCTACCAGTCTGCCTTCTAATAGGGTGAATACTTGTGACTGATCCCATCCACAGTAGTACCATTTTGTGGAGCATTAGGTTCTATCAAAATTTCATGTTCTCAAAATTTCACACAGGCCTACCAACTACAAATTGTCCATCTCATACAAAAACGACATGAATTTTCCTTTCCCACCACTTGTAATTTTCATAGTAATGGTTTGTCAAATAATTTATTCTAGATATAAAGAGTCATAGAATGTTATAATCATTTTTCTTCTATCATGTAAGCTGCCAAGAGTCACTTGGATTGTAGTGCAACAGAAAATGGAGTAAGTGTCACAGTGTGACACTGGCTTCTTTTTGAACTGGAGGTATATTGGTTTTTCAAGGGTGGCAACTGACACAGAAAACAAGACAGTGGCGGCTTTTTATGCATTTTACTATATTCAGTACAGTGACATTATTTACAGCAAGTATTTACAACACAGTACCAGTGTTCACCCAATGTCAGGTTTCCTTTTTTTTAATAACTTTATCAATTAAAAAAAAACAGTAAAACTTAACAAAAACTAATATTAAGAAAGAGAATAAGAAAAAAGAAAAAGGAATTGGAAAAAAAGAAAATAGTAAAGATCAAAAGTGCAGAAAAGAAAAAAGAGAAAAAACAAAATAAAAAAAAGAATTGACTTCCAACCCTCCCCACAAGAGATACAGTGGTACCTCAAGATACGAATTTAATCCGTTCCGTGACTCTGATCGCATGTCGAATTGGTCGCATTCTGAAGCACGTTTTCCCATAGGATTGAATGTAAATACGGTTAATCCGTTCCACCCTCTGAATTTGGTCGCATTCTGAAGCACGTTTTCCCATACGGTTCAATGTAAATAGGGCTAATCCGCCCTCCGAATTTGGTCGCATCCTGAAGCACATGTCCCAGGCGCAGCGGAGAAAAAGGAAGTGCTAATCAAATCTTTCCTTTGTGCATAGCCCTTGGCGCGCCCGACAAAAGCACAGTGAAAGCAATGGGGGGAAAGGCTTATGTGGCGCGTGCGCGCACGCACACCCCACTCATTCCTCCCCTCTTTCCTTCTGCAAGCGCACGCACACCCCACTCATTCCTCCCCTCTTTCCTTCCGCGCACGCACGCACACCCCACACTCATTCCTCCCCTTTCCTTCTGCAAGCGCACGCACACCCCACACTCATTCCTCCCCTCTTTCCTTCCGCGCGCGCACGCACACCCCACACTCATTCCTCCCCTCTTTCCTTCCGCGCGCGCGCGCACACCCCTCATTCCTCCCCACTCTTTCCTTCCCCGCACGCACGCACACCCCACTCATTCCTCCCCTTTCCTTCTGCAAGCGCACGCACACCCCTCATTCCTCCCCGCTCTTTCCTTCCCCGCACGCACGCACACCCCACTCATTCCTCCCCTTTCCTTCTGCAAGCGCACGCACACCCCTCATTCCTCCCCGCTCTTTCCTTCCCCGCACGCACGCACACCCCACTCATTCCTCCCCCTTTCCTTCGCAGTGAAAGCAATATCAGGCGCTGGGGGGCTTCCCCACGCACCCACCCACCCCCGCGCTGATTCCTCGCCAAAGGAAAGAGCAAATTTCCCCATAAGGTTCAATGTAAACACAGTTCTGAAAATACAGTATGCATTTTATTTTTAAACCACAAAAACATGAAAAAAAACACAGTATGAAGAGGGAGAATGGGGTGGGGAGGCAGTTATTGTTTGGAGGGAGAGTCCCCCTCCAAAGGGACTTCGGGGAGATCTCCTTCAGGGGTTTCCTCTCTTCTTTGCCTCTTAGCTGCAAAGCCTTATTCTTGCCACGCCCGCTCTGCATTTTCTTTGGAGCCATGCTGACAAGCACACCAAAAACCTTCCAAACGCCGCAAAACACACCACAAGCCTCACTGAACGTCTCCTTGCTACCGCGATCTCGCCCACAGGAAGCCGCGACCACGTGGCAGCAGGGCAAATGGCCGAGGATCCGGTTCGTATCTTGAGGTGGAGTTCGCATATTGAGGTAAATTTTTGCGGCCAGAGCTGGTCGTATCTTGAAATTTTCGTAAGATGGGGCGTTCGTATATTGAGGTACCACTGTATAAGTAACAATATACATCAAGCTCTTGCTCTAAATTTACAACATAACTTCCATTATTTTTATTAACCCATATTATTTCTAATCATCAAACCCATACAACATAATTTCATTTTTTTCTGTATAGAATGTCTTATCTCAAATCAAAGCTGTCAATTTCGCCATCTCAGCCAATTCCATCAACTTCACCAGCCATTCTTCCACTGTAGATAATGTCTTCCCACCTCTGTGCATTTAAAAGACTTGTTGCTGTTATCATATATAAAAAATAAAGTTATAGATAATGTCATATCCTTCCACTTTAGTACATATAAAAACCTTACTAATGTTATCATATATAAGAACAAAAATTCCATAAATTTAATGACAAATATATTTTAACCTTAGTGAACTTTATATACAGATCCTTAAAGCATTGCCATTCAATTCTGGTCACAAAAAAATTCCACTAGTAACTACCAGAAGCCTCAGCATATACATTAACCATAGTCAAATAAATTCACTTTGTAAACCTTCTGTTTACTTTTAAAAAGCGTAAACTTTAATCCTTTCAAACAATGTCCCACAAATTGATTCCCCATCAGGCTCTCCTTATCTTCTCCCAGAAACATCCCCAGTAATTTCTCTGTGTCTCTTCCCAGGAAGAACCTCATCAATTCAACACATTCCTTTTGCAAATCCAAGATAAAACATCTTTCCAAGTCACTCTTCTCCATTATATGTATGTTCACTTTAAACATTGTAGCATCAGTTGATTCCATTTGTAAATCCATTCTGGCATCTTTTTCCATATAACTCTTATCCTTTGGTCATTTTACCACCTTCATAGTCCAACATTTTTTTGAACTCCAATTGCACATTCAAGTCAATCTCCACCTCTTTTTCAAAGTTAACCATCTTATCCACTCTTCTCTTTTTTCCAAGGGACTTGTATTTAGCTCCTAATTCATCAAACATTGACTGGAGTAAGCTTAAAGGGGTTATTTTATCTTCTAATGGCTGCTCCAAAGGACTTCTAGCCATTTTCCCCCCAAAGCAAACCTCGTAGCCATATTCTTTTTATTTTTTTCCATTTACACAAGAAAAACGTTTAGCCAAATATAATCAATTACAAGGGAAAGTAAACTGACAGTTCACACCCTGTAAGATCTTTCAAGCTGGAACTGCAGGCATGTGTCAAAGAGAAACATACAGGGATAAATTTACAGTCTTCTTCTGTTTTAGAAACCCAGCCAATCAACAGACATGATCCAGCAAAACAAGAAAGTTTCCCATGGAAAAAGCAAACCTTGTTACTGCAAATGGAGTTTTGTAAAAAAATAATAATAATTCTAACAAATAAATCTTCTCTTTTCACTGTAGGTAACTTTTAAGTCTCTTTTAAATACCATTTGTCATCCAGCTTTTTGTGAGTTAATCAGATTCAAATTAATGCTCTATTTCTTCTTTTGAAAGTTTAGCCCCAAAAATAAGGATAAGCCCCAAGAGAAGTACTTACCTGTTGTGAAGGAAAGTCTCTCCTAAGTTGTAAAATAGTTATATTCCACAGTGCTTAGAACGAGGTTCGGTCGGCTCTAGCGTCCATAAAAAGGCTGCACTGCAGCTTCAAGTGAAGAGGGGTCCCCTGCCTCCTGGCTGCTCAACTCAATTAGCTTTTGAGGAATGGCCATCCAGAGATGTATGGGTTGATTTCCTCGCTTCCTCCTTAATCTGGAGCAAGTTGGGCAACCAGTGCTTGCTGCCAGCCACCGAACCAGCTGTGGTGCCATCCCCCTTCTCAGACAGATGACTAAGTTGCCATTGTCCCCACCGGAAGTCCTGTCAGGTTTCCTCCTGAGTGTCCCTCTCAGAGACTATCCTCCTCTATCTCTCCTGCTTCCTCCCCCTTTCTCTCCATTTCCCTACCTCTGTTTCTGGGCTTGACAAGAGAGTGAAAAGAAAGCAATGGGTCAGAATTTACACTGTGTGCTCAGCATGGCTTGACTTTCTCCTGCTCAGCCAAACACCTGCTGCTGTTCTGTTGGGGAAAGAACCTCTCCCAGGGTCTTTGGCCCAGTCCTTTCCCAGAGACCAGGGCTTCTCCACCACAGCCATTCCCCTTGTTCCTCTCTGGGGTTTTGGGTGAGGTCACAGGTCCCTTCTTCCCATTCTTGAGTCTTAGATGGAGCTGTTGTCCCTCTGGGTCTTCCCTTCTTCCAGGGAAGCCACCCATGGACCTTTCTTCTCCCTTCCCAACCAGAAACTAACAACTGCTCTGCACACTTAACTTCTCTCTCCAACCATGCACAGACGTTTTGTCTCTTCTTCTTCTTTCTCCCTCCAATTTTTAGATTAGACTGGCAGCATGTCACTCAGCAACTGAGGAGCCCTCAGAGATGTTATAAACATTGTTGCAATGTTGGAAAATGTAGAAGGTATATGGAATTTGCTCCGTAAGTTGTTTAATATGTAAATGAAGGCTGCATCTGTGCCTGCTGATTGAAAGAATGATAATATGGGTTTTCTATAGAAAGGGAATAATAGCAAAAGTTTATGCAAAAACTACAATGAGATTAGTTTATTAAAATGTGTGTTTACAGGTGCCTGGAAGAATTCTGACTGAAAGAGTGTAAAAGATAACAATGAGCAAAATGGGGGAAGTACAGTTTGGCTTTATGCCAAGGAACAACTGTGCAAACCAGATTTTTGTTCTTCAGCAAGTCATGGAGAAAATTATGAATATGAAAAAAGAAAGCGTACTGTGTATTTGATTTAGAGAAAGTGTATGATAAAGTGAATATACTTGATATGCTATGCATGAATATGGAGTTGGTTGGTTGCTGAATGTTATAAAAGTGTGTGCGAGAATAAATGGAACGCTTCACAAATGGTACAACTCTGAGCAGGGAATAAGCAAGGACGTCTGGTTGTTTAATGTATTTATGGATAAACGTATAAGAAATGGCTGCAGTGATCTTAGAAGTGTATTGGTTGAGGATGTGGAAGTGGGGGTACTTTTGTATCTATTTTCCTGTGAGTAATTCTCACTGAATGCAGTGGTTTTTAGTACATTTTTATAGGACTGTGCTTTAAGACTTCAAACAAACCACAGTAAGTATCACTTTAATACAGTAGGACTGAAGTCTGATTAAACTTGAATGAGATTATATATGAGGGAGGAATGCATTTACATTAAAAGAAACATTTGCCTATACCACTGTGTTTCCATATTTGCATGACTGGCATATGGTGTTTGCTGTTCTAGAGAATCTGCATTCATTAGTTTAGTGATCAAACATTAACTATAACTACAGGTGTATGATTCATTGTCATTCCCTCATAACTAGAGGAAGTTGTCAAAGTCTACATTTGAAGCTATTAAAATTTCATATGATCTTCTTCACACTTATCTTTCTTTAATCACAAACAGATGAAGTAATAGAAGAAAATTAAAAACAAGTGATGAGATATGGTACAGTTCCAAATCCAAATTAGCCACATAAAATCTGCCAAAAACAAATCATTCTTGAAGCCAATTATATCATTAGACGAAAGCTGCTTTTCCAGATATAGCAATCAAATAAATTACTATATATAATGATACTTTTTATTTTATTTTATTTATTTTATTTTATTTATTTATTATTAAACTTGTATGCTGCCCATCTCCCGCAACGGGTGACTCTGGGCGGCTCACAATAACAAAAAAGGAAAAAACACCAGTCCCTCCAACAATGGCTAAAATCCATAAATAATTAAAATACAAACATACATTAAAAATGGCCTAAAAAACCCCTGTATATTTTAGCACTGACGCCTTCAAGATGCTGGGGGGGGGGGAGCCAGAACCCATCACCCCACCAGCCATCTCCACAGATGTGAGCCCCCATCTGGTCCCCAGGCCTTCTGGCAAAGCCAGGATTTAACTCCTTTTCTGAAGGCCATGAGGGAGGTGGCACACCAGACCTCGGGAGGCAAGATGTTCCATAGGGGGGGAGCCACAGCAGAAAAGACCCTCTGCCTAGACCCCACCAATCGAAATTCCTTGACCGGTGGGGTCTGCAACCTTCCCTTTCTGCTGGACCAAGTGGGGCGGGCTGAGATAACCGGGGCGAGACGGTTCCTCAGATAACCTGGTCCTGTGCCATGAAGGGCTGTAAACCTGTTTTGACCAACACCTTGAATTGGACCCGGAAACAAACTGGCAACCAATGCAGCTCACGCAACAGCGGTGTTATATGTGCCCTCCTAGGGGCATTGAGAACTGTCCACGCCGCCACATTCTGCACCAGCTGTAGCTTCCAGATACTCTTCAAGGGTAGCCTCATGTAGAGCGTGTTACAGTAGTCCAACCCGGAGGTGACCAGGGCATGGGTGACCGTGCGGAGGGCCTCCTGATCCAGGAAGGGGCGTAACTGCCACACAACACGAAGTCGTGCAAAGGCCCTCCTAGCCACGACTGCCACCTGCTCATCGAGCAGGAGTTGTGAGTCCAGGAGGACCCCCAGATTATACACCAGGTCTGTCTGGGGTAGTGCAACCCCATCAAGAACCAAAGATGACAAACTCCTAGATCTTTTGAGGCTACCCATACCCACAGCCACTCCGTCTTACCAGGGTTCAGTTGAAGCCTGTTGTCCCCCATCCAGGCCCCCACAGCCTCCAGGCACCGCGAGAGGGTAGTCACAGCGTCACTTAAGGCACCTGGGATGGAGATGTATAATTGGGTATCATCAGCATACTGATGATACCTCATCCCATGTTGCTAGATGATCTCACCCAACAGTTTCATGTAGATATTAAATAGGAGCGGTGAAAGCACCGAACCCTGAGGCACCTCACAAAGTAGGGGCCGGGGGCTGAACCTCTTGCTCCCTATCAACACCGATTGGGTTCGGCCTTGGAGAAAGGAGTTGAACCAGCACAACACTGTGCCACCCAGCCCCAACTCCTGCAGCCGACCAAAAAGGATACCATGGTCGATGGTATCGAAAGCCACCGAGAGGTCAAGAAGAACAAGGATGGATGCACTACCCCCACCCCTTTCTCGCCAGAGATCATCCAAAAGTGCGACCAATGCTGTTTCTGTCCCATAACCAGGCCTGAACCCTGACTGATAGGGGTCCAGATAATCCGTTTCCTCCAAGATCCTCTGAAGCTGCTGCGCGACCACCTTTTCTACCACCTTCCCTAAAAAGGGGAGGTGGGAGACTGGACGAAAGTTGTCCAGAAGGGTAGGATCTAGAGATGATTTCTTGAGGAGTGGGCGGACCAAAGCCTCTTTGAAAGGCTTCGGAAACACCCCCTCCTGCAAGGATGAATTGATCACCGCCAGAACCCACCCTAAGGTCACCTCGTTGGTAGCTTTAACTAGCCAGGAGGGACAAGGATCTAAACCACAGGTAGTCGCACTGACAGCCCCGAGGACCCTGTCCACTTCCTCAGGGGCAACAGGATCGAACCATTCCCAGATAACCTTTTCACAATTTTTACATTTTCTGTCTGGAAATCTAATGCTACAAAATAATATTTGTTTAATTCGAGATGCTACTAGGTCATTTTTCATCCATTTATTCATAAATCTAGAACTATTTCTTTATCTTCCTTGTTCCTTGCCAGAATTTTGTTTACATTAACTTTCCACACAGTAGACGAAACAATTGTTGTACAGATAACGGGATGACATTCTTCCCATGAGAAAATCCTGACATTACATAACTCCCTAAACCATGATTTACAAGCTGAGTTCATGCAACACACTGGTGCACAATCACATTCTGGCAATAAACCCAACCAATGATTTAAGAGGCTATTAGATATCCCTATCCATGACCTCAAAAATGGACTCATACTGTATATTAATAGGAAGATACCAAAATAACTAGCTCTATTGCTATGCAAACCAATGGAATTCTGTTCAATGCAAGAGATGGGTACAATTTTTTTCTAGTTGGAATCCTTCAATCTTTCCTTCTAGGTATGATTGAAAACACTGCCAAAGAAGTGGCTGGGAGGGGGTGATCTTTGGACTTGGTGCCTCCCTGAACATGGAGTTGCCAATCTGAATTCACATATTTGGTGGGGCGGGGACTGCAAATGGTTTCAGGGGATATGTAGGATGCTTCAGTAATCACAGAATTCTCAGAGAGCTACTGTCCTGCTTCAGGTTGCAATTAAACACACTCAAACAGTTGCTATGGAGATTAGCAATTTACTTCAAGGCTGAAAAGATAACAGCAAAGAACTTAAAACAAAACAGAGTCTCTGAAAAACAGAAGCTTGCCTGAACGGTTTCACTTTCAACAGGAGCATGCAGAAGAATAGTTCAAATCCAGTCCAGGGTTCTGAGAGCCAGGTCAGGGTTGTCAGCCAGTCCAGAAGTCAGAATTTCACAGAGTCCACACATGAGCATCACGCAAGAACCAGAAGTCAGACAGTTGTTCCCAATGAAGGAACAGGGGTCAGGGCCACCTCTTAAATCAGGCTGCAGCCAGCTGTCATTAATCAAGAGATTTACTCCCTTGCTTGGCAAGAAGCCTCACAGAACACCTCTGCTCTACAATCCTCTCTACTCGCTGGGGGCGGGGGCAGGGTGCCCTTACATCATCCTCCTCGGACTGCTCCAGCTGTCCAGGTGGTGCCTGTTTTTGATCAGCCTCATATGATTCTTGACTTGGTGTTTCTTGAGGCTGTCATTCCATGGGTTCAGCTGGAGAGTTTCTTCAGATTCAGAATCTGAGTCTTGAGCCATGACAGCTACTGGCAGCAGACAGCAATAGCTATGGCAGAAAAAGGAGTCTCCATTCTAGTGTGGTTATTCTAAGAAGTGGGAAATAAGCTTGTTTCTCTCCCCCTGCCTCCTCTGCCAAGATCATGGTAAGGCTGGCCCTAGTATCACAACTTCTTGGTCATGCTAGAACATCACGGAGATAAAAGCATTGACTTTTGTAGTCAAATCATCTTAAATAACGAGAATTAACTTACTGCAGATGCTCTTATGGATTATTTCCTTTCAGTTTTTGAAATCTGTACAGACCAGCTAACAACTATAAGTAAGCCATACATATTTTATAAGTACTATGTAACAACATAAGGGCTAAACAGCTGCAGAAAGAAAAGATGTGCTCGCAAGAAGTACTAAGCATTAACAATACTTAAGACTGTTTTGGCACTCTCCATGTTAATATTTTGTTTTAACTAGTTTGGTACAACAGCAACTTGAATCAAGATTATTATATTTTATTTAGGTATTTTTATTATTATTTTACTGAGGGCCCTTCCAGGCAGTGGTTTAATGCTTATAATTCCATTTACAATAGAGAATTGTTGAGTGAAATTATAATAACATTTCAGCTTTGGAAAGACTGCATTTTTTCCAATAGTGATCTCAATATTTTGTTGCTGAGAAAGCACTGTGTCTCTTCTCACCCAGGTTCTTGTCTGACTACCATGGTAGGGTAGGGACAAGAGAGAGTGCTATGTAGTGCTATGTATGGAATGGAACATAGACACACATTTGCATGGGATGACAATATGCATTATTTCCAATTGTTCCATTGTATTATTTTATCTCATTTTTCACTTTTGAATTCTAATGTTTGTGAATTCCTTTGTTGTTAAAATATAAACCCCTTTCAACTTACTCTTTCAAAACATTTAAAATCACTAACAAGACTGTGTCTAGTTCTGCAACATGGTGGAACAAAGTGATCATTTAGCAAACCTTGATTCTGATCTTTAGTCTTACTTTTTAAAATCCTTAATTACAGCCTATGGGCCAGAAAGCACAACAATAAAATACAAAGACCTGTAATTATTAATTTTTTTTAAAAACTGCAATAAAATTACATAAAATATACTATTACAGTAACTGTAGTACAAATAGCAGTGGCAATCACCAAAATTTGTGCTAAACGTCAACCATAGGTAGGATGGATACAACAAATGATAGCACAAAATCAGGCAACCTGGAAAAATATGTCAGGGCCTGGTCAGACAGAAGCAGTGACAGAAAGACAATGTGCTCTCTACCAGGTAGTTCTTTAAAATGGGATAAATATATATCTTCCTTGATTCCCTACAGAGCGAGCAACGAAGGAACCTATGGCTTAGGGATTCGACAGAGTCATCTCCACATGGACATAAGCAATGCTGAATAGGGATGTTTTTATACCATCCCCACAAAACTGCAGAGGGTATAGCATCCAATCTGGCCAAGGTGAGAGCCTGACAAAATTTCATCCCTCCAGAGTTGCTAAAAGGAAATAAAGATTGGTGGGCCCCAGTGTTGGCTGCTCTTTTTACTTATATTAATAGCACAGCATGTTTTCCATCTGAGTGGAACAAGGCCATAGTCATCCTTCTCTATAAGAATATAGGAAATAGACTTAACCCTGCCAACTGTAGACCAATCAGCTTGCTTAATATGATAAGCAAACTATATGCAAAGTATATCTATTTAAAACTGTTGGATTGGGACCAAAGTGAAAATATGCTTGTTGAGGAACAGGTGGGATTTAAAGGGGACCGTTCAACCTTAGACCACTGTCTGGTCTTGCACCATTTAGCTGAAAAATACACTTCATCACCCAAAGGCACCCTTTTTGCAAACTTTGTGGATTTCAAATCAGCTTTTGATCTGATTCCAAGGGAGAGGCTATGGGGAAAACTTCAGGAATCCTCAATGGATACAAGATTGTTCTTTCTTATCCAGCCTCTTTATTCTAACACCTCACTAAGAGTCAGATGTTCCCCTTGGGAGCACCTTTCTGGAGCTGTTTCCACCAAAAGAGGGGTAAGGTGAGGGTGTATTCTAGCACCCTTACTTTTTAATTCATCCATCAATTCAATAATTCAGGCTCTCTCATCTTCTAATCATCACTCTCCAATGTTAGCAGATCGTGCAATTCCAGCATTGCTATATGCAGATGATGTAGTAATTTTGTCTGTCTCCCAGGTGGGAAAGAGAAGGGCATTGAGGGGACTGGCTTCCTTTTGCCTAAAAGAACATGTAGTAAATTACAAAAAAATTGAAGTGCTAGTGTTTGCATGACACAACAATAGGTTACATGCATATTTATAAGTATGTACCTACTCTGTTGGGGTCCTATTAATGGCAAATTAATGAGACCCCAACAGAGCAGGTACATAATTATAAATATCTTGGGGCACAGTTCCAGGCTTCCTTATCTTGGAATACACATTTCTCTTATCAGGCAAGTGTGGCCCAACACAGCTCCATAGCTGTCTTAAGATTCTTCTTAAAATTCTTCTAGTCTTAGTTTACGTGCAATCCTTTATTCCAGCAGAGCAGCACATGGCTCCCTCTTCTCAAAAGGAAAGGAAACCAACTTGGAGGGGGCACATTTGCAAGCTCTCCCTTCATTATGCAAGTTTGGGAAAATGTGTCAGCAACAGCATAGGTAAGAAAAATGAAATCCAGGGTTTTCTTTCATTTGGAAAATCCTAGTTTACTGATTTAAAAATAGAACAGCTTTGCAGAGTTTGCTTATTTCCTAAAACGTTTGTCATTTTTCAGCTACTTTAGTTTAGGAACTTCTATTGTTTTTCCTCATTTTTTTAAACTGCTTCTATTCTAATATTCCAGACTAACAGTACCCAGAACCCACACCACCTGGCTCCATTGCTGTTTAATTAAACTCTCCAGGACTCTTAAAGACAGAATTTACATTAACTCACTGGTTCAGAGGATTGCAAAAACAATCTTGCATTCTGTGTGTATTCTTTAATCTTTCCCTCCCTCCCTCCCTCCCTCCCTCTATATATATTTCTATACGCACACATCAGAAATATGCACATGCATGTATGCACACAGAATCATAACACTTTCTTAGTAACTCACAACAAACACTATATATATCCAAGCCACTAAGGTAGATATAATAAATAGTATTATTTGTTTGAGTCACCCAGAGAGCTTGTCTTATATGGTAGCTATCTAAATACAATAAATCAGCAAGAAAAAATTAGATAATTCTTCTGTTCACTGGAGGAACTGCAATCCACTATTGATTCCTGTTGAACCAACACAAGACAACTCTCTTAAGGATCCCTTCCGTCTTCCACCAGGAGGAGCATTTTATGATTCAAGCCATATTTTATGTATTACCTATCCTATGCTAAACTCTGGGAAAACATACTTGTGCAGAAGAACAAATCAGTGAACAAGTGTTTATGTGACAGCTATATGTGTGTCTGAAGCATTAATATTTTGCTTTCCTATAATATAGATTACATCATCCCAGTCAACAAAGAGTTTCATGTTTTGAACTACTTCAAAGCAACATTATCAATGTTGTTTGCTCATGTAAGCATGCAGGATTCCATAATATAGAAGAGTAAATGAATGGATTAGAAGACCTCACAAGAGGAACAGAATGTCACACAAGAACATGTAATCTTTTGTTTTAAGGAATTATAATCCCAGAAACATCATCAATTTGACTGCAATATAATTTAGCATTTTTGCTATTCAATAGAAGTAGTTGACTTTACAGTAAGAGAAACAGCCAAGCAAATACCCTGATACTCAACTTATGGTAACTTGTAAATGTAGTTTTCAGCAACCTTACAAAAGTGTTTACCACTGCTTTCTTTCAGGTTGTTTATGTCCTTCTTTCTTTCTAGACTAGCTTATAACCCTGGGACCTCCTGGTGGTCTCCAATCTAATTACTATGACTTTGCTCAGCTTTTCAATACCTAAATGCTGTCAGCTAGGTGGGTGAACCAGCCATATGGGTAATTAATTGTAGAGAGTAAGGGAGGTGACCCAAAAATATGCAAGAAATGTTACCAAAGAGGGCTGAAACATTATTTAAGTACCGGGAAACAAGATAATATTTGGAAGCAACTCAGGAAGGCTCCTCCCTGATTCACTATGAGAAGGAGAAGAGGTAAAACACAATCAGGCTTGCAAGATTCTCTTATTATGACCTACATCAATAAACATTCTTGTCCTTCTCTGGAATTGTCTGGTCTGGTCTACCTAGTAGACCTGACATCAATATTGTTAAATTGGTATGACTCCTGCCAGAATTTACTAGGTCATAGCACAAATTACAAATGTTGTTGGACTAAGCCTTGATATAACAATCACTTGGATGTTTATGAATAGGTATCCATTTTAAATTCATCTTCATGCTACCATAACTTTAGGACTGATGATACTGAAAGAAGTCATGTTACCATTTTATTAACAAAAGTTCACACTCATTAGAAGGAAAGGCCAAAGAGTGTTTGTCAGCAGAGAACCAGGTTCAGGGACTAGGACTCAATCTCTTCTTGAAAGGGATGCATTCCCCTGAAAAAATGAAGGACCTTCTTTCTGTATTGTCCCCAGCTTCCTTGGGAAGAATGAACACTTTTATGTTTAGCACATTTAGCTAATTTGGCAATGATTATTCTTGTGATCCGATATAACTTTAACACACATCAGTCTGGATCTGGCAAGAGTTATCCATGCCTGGATTCACATCATGTTCAGATTATGGCAGTAGCCATTACAAAGGGCTATCCTGGAAAAACATTAGGTCATTTCAACTAGTTTCACCATTGTGTTACCTTGATAAAGAAAAACCCACACCACTTGCCAGATTGTTTTCCAGATACCAATAGAGGTGAATTTTCCAGATTCAATTTAATGTATTGATTAAGTTTTAAATCCTTCAGGTCTCACTGTCTAAGGGATGCTTCCCTCAGTATAAGCTGGACCAGGAGTCAGTTTTGATTTTTTTTCATATATTGCTCTTGTAGTTCTCATTTCATAATTAACACTGGTTCCCAGTCTCTCAACTTCTCAGATGTTACGCCACATCTCTTTAATTAGGTTTTTAAATTGATTTTATTGGTTTTAATATTTCAATAAGGTTTCATTGTTATTTTTATACTGTTATTACCATCATCTAATTTGCTATGTATTGCCTTTATGGCATTTATGGAATGGCACTGAAGAAATATTATAAAACCAAACCCTGGGATGCTGACCAGAAGCTTCTACCCGCCACTGCAATGTTCAAGATAATATCCCATCTTTTAATTATCCTAAATTGCAATATACTTAGTTTGAAAATGTCAGTATCTCATGCATCTTAGGAACAGCAGCTCCCTACCACTCAGTTTAAATAAGATCCCACACACTCTTTTAATTTTCTGTCCAGATCCAAATATAATCATTTTGCATCTACTCAGAGCCTCATACACTTTTGTGATTTTCAATCCAGAATTAAACAGTACCATCCTCCATCCGCTAACCCCTTCCAAGCAATTAGCTAAGGGCTTATTTCAGAAGAATCCGTAGTTTTCTTGACTAGTTGCCTATTTTCCAACAAGAATACAGCCAAAGGATGCAGAGGGAAGAATTTTTTCTAGTTATTACTCCCAAGGAGCTTATTTTCTAAATACAACAGACTAGTTCAGAAATACCCTACATAATAACATGTGACATTCATGGAAATCATGGCCATCATACATGATCAAGAATGTACATATTTTCAACTGAAATATCCAAATGTGTAACCAAGGAAACTGGACAATATCGTCATCTATTTTTATCAATAGTACAATTCTGTCCAAGACGCCATGTGAACCGATTGTCTATTTCCAACTCCACCATTAACCTCATGAAACTGTGGTAATGGTAAGTTATCAGGTATCACTAACATGATTTCTCTGTCTTTGCTTTCTCATGCCCTTAGATGATGATGATGTAATAGTAATTCAGATGAATCTTCAGTTTTTATAACCATAGGCCAACACTCATACTTAAGCCACTTCGGAATCTAGAATGAGATGTAGAACAACTGTCAAATGAAATATGATTTACCACTGATAGTGGCTTAAACAGAGCAGTATTTTAGATTGTTGAGGCAATCCAAGGTCCACCATCATGTTTTGCCTTTTTTATATCAATGAACAGTTCTGGTCCAATTCTAACTGCCCAGCAGACACCTATTTCTGAGTATGTTTCCTCAGCCTGGTAAAGTTATTTATTATTCATATATGTTATATTTATATTTAAGTATTTATAGAAGCCATTGGAAAAATGCAAAATAGGGAGTGATCAGGTATCTGTAGCAATACAGATGGTGACCGTATCAAAGACATTAAAACTATACCCAGTTTTTCTGCCTTCAGAGGAACAAGAAATATCACTAAGGAGTAACTGTGTAAGTAAATTAAGACATGCTACCAACTGACCATCAGTACTCAACTGATTTATGTCATTATTTTCTTTTCATTGCTTACCTGATTCTCCTCATGAGAAACCCTCATTTGCTCTTTCAAAACAGACATTCTGGCTGCTTCCTCTTTACGCAAAACTCTTTCTTTTTTAAGCTCTGGGCTCCAGAAGGTCTTGATGCTATTCATGGAAGATCCAAGCTTGCTATCCTTGATGTCTAGTTCTTTCCTTAGAAGTTCATTTTCTCTCTGTAACTCCTTCAGTTGAGCCTGTAAATCTAGCATGGTGCTGTCTCTTACCTGCCTCAGCATGGAAGGAATCTGATGATGGTGATGGTGTGAAGAAGTGGTCAGCCCTCCATGCTGATCAGTATAAGAAAGGAGATCTGAATGGGAAAGGCCAGCAGAAGCAATATTAGGGCTGCTCCCCATTGCTGTAACTCGTCCACCATATACAGCTCGATTTGTAGCCCTTCCAAGAGTCATTGTGCCCTTTGGGAAAGTAGTAGATGCCACACCTTCATGGTCACTTAGATACATTGGTCCAGATGTTGCATAGGCAGCATTAAGTGACTGAATATTCTCCATTGATAAAGTCTTACCTGTCCCTCCACCTCCTCCACTACTTGTTCGCCTATGGCCCAAACGAGGAGATCTTGGCAAACGTGGAGATCTGGCAGGACTGCCTTCCAAGTTACTGATTGTTCTTGCACTTCCATACATTTTTATTTTACTGTGAGGTACTACTTAATAAGAAACTACTCTCAATTAAGTGGGATGCCTAACATTTATTTTCAGTTGCAAATGTTGGCAAACAGCTTCACAGCACTCTTCCAGAAGGCAACACATTCATCGAAATCAATTCTCCAGGTTGAAGATCTGAAAATAAAACAATAATTGTATTATTGTGCAAGTAACAATATAGCACCAACCCCTGGGAGAACCAATGCATTTTATACATTAGGTTATATAAATTGTAATCTCCCACTGTCTGAACTTGGAAATAACATTTTTAAGACTTCATATTTATTTTTTTATTTTTATAAATTTTATTAAAAGTTTTACAAAGAACATAAAAACTAACACAAACTAATCAAGAGTAAAAAGAGCAAAGAAAGGAAAGAAGAAAGAAGTGAGGAAAAAGTACAAAAAGAAAGTACAAAAAGAAAGAGGCTTCCAATTTCTTTTGCAGCAAATATAAGTACAATTACAAAAGTAACTGTGATTATAAAAAAAAGCTCACTTTTTTCTATTATCCAGTTTTTTTCCTAATCATAAAAATCACAAATCATAAGTGCATTTTTTTCTGTTTCATGCAAAAAGTCTATAAGAGGTTTCCAGTCAACCATATATATATTGTTTTTTCTCTGATCAAAGAGGATAACTGAGCCATCTCCACAAGTTCCATCAAGTTCACCAGTCATTCCTCCATTGTGGGTAGTGTCAAACCTTTCTACTTTTAAGCACATAATAGTCTCACTGCATTTGTCATATATAAAAACAAAGTTCCATGACTTTTTTCTAATTGCCTATCCATTAGTCCCAAAAGAAAAGTCTCTGGTTTCAGTTGTACTTTAACCTTTAAAATCTTCTGAATTAGTGCATGTATTTGTATCCAAAATCTTTTGGCTTTTTTACATGTCCACCAAACATGGTAAAATGTTCCTTCATATTGTTCATATTTCCAGCAAAGATTCGAAGTACTTTTATACATTCTAGACAATTTTTCTGGTGACAAATACCAATGATACATCATTGTATAAAAATTCTCTTTAAGGCTAGAACATAATGTAAATTTCAGTCTTTTCAACCACATATTTTCCCACTGATCCTTTTGTATATTATAGCCAAAATTTATAGTCCGTTTTATCATACATTCCTTCACTTCTTCTTCTGTCTCATATTTCAGCAAAAGTTTATACATTTTACCAATAACATGGTCACCATTAGTACACAATTCTATTTCAAACTCAGTCTTACTTTGTTCAAAACCATAAAATCTTTTATCCACTTTAAACTTTTCTGATAACTGTACATAAGAAAATCATTGACAAGAATATCTTTCTGTTATCAAACCTTCTTTTGATTTCATTTTACAATCCCCTTGAGAAAATTCTAGTACATCATGGTATGTTAATCATTTATGTTACTTATCATTTCTTGTCTATAGAATGCTTCTTGTGCTGAAGGCCACAAAGGTGTTTTTGGGCAAAACCTAAATTTATATTTATTCCACACTCTAAGAATAGCCCATCTGATATAATGATTTTTAAAATCTACATTCACCTTAGCTTTATCATACCATAGATATCCATGCCAGATATATTTATTTTATTTTCAATGAGTATCCAAAGGTTAGAAAAGATGAAATACCAAGAGTACCATATTACACAATAGGAGCACCGTGTTAAAATTGATGAAATCTTGCATTGCTAGAACATTCTCCAGGTCATATAATTAATTCTGAGTTTCAAAAATAAGATGGGAGTGTTCAGTAAATAATGCTTAAGTAAAGAAGGTAAACCATCATTGTACAAGTCCAAAGGTACTCAAGAACCACAGAAACATATATTTTTATTATTTATAGCTTTGCTTTGTTCATATGTTATGAAATTCACATGGTCTCTGAATACATAGAACTAATACTCACGTGGCTAGAAATCATGATGGGTAATTTCCTGCCCCCAAAGCAGCAATCATAAAGATTAGAAATTAGTATTATAGGTGATAAAGAGACTATGTTTGTCTTAAAATATGTGAATGCACTCCTCCTTATAAAAAGTGGAGGAAAATAACAGATGAAGAAATTATCAGACAGCATGAAGAGGTAAACAAATTTATTTTAAAAAATGCATTCCTTTCCCAAGCATCTTTTCATCAAAAAAAACTACAGTACCATCTGATAAGTGGTTGTTATGCTCAGGTCAAAGATTACTTGAAGAAATTTTCACACACTTACTAAAATAAGTTACCCACCCGTCCCCCACCTTCCAAAAGGACCTATCATTATTTGTGCTTTATGGATCTCTGTTGGCTACTAAATGCTTAAATTATGGTGAACACAGAACACTGTTGCACAAACAAATTCCATTTACACATACCTAATTAAATGCAAACTATTTTTGTCCAAGTCAGGCCATTATATCCAATATATTCATTTTTCGTCTTTTAATTATAAATGCTACAATGGCTCTTTTCTTATCTTCTAGAATTGTGCTTACAGAGAAAGGTCACACATAATGCCAGGCAATAAAATACACTGTGAAGTGGTTTCAAACATAATGATAAGCCATAATGAGGTTTACATGGGAACCCACCCATTACAATTTAGCATGGTCTGTGAATATCCAGTAAATATGGAAGTGAGCCTCAGGTGAAATTAGAATTTATCAAGTTATTTAAAAAAGTACAAAATAGGTGATTAAGTATATATAGGAATAATACAGAATTTGAACTTTCACCACTATATTCACCCATTATACTGATCTGCATTAAATTTGCTTCTGTCCATATAAATTAGAATATATTTTTTTAAAATTAAAACGATATTTTAATTAGTATTAATTCTATTTATACCCTTCCTTTCTGTTCAGAAATACAATATAGCTTTCCACAAAGATGTAGACTAGGCCCACCTGGATCTTTTCAGTTTTCAATTCCCACCCTAACTGATAATGGACAATGTCAAGCTCTTTATTCTCTTTATTTTTGTTATTTATTTTTAAATCAAAGTTATGCCAGAGATCCTTTCAAACAGAGGACTAATCTCCTCTGGCTTAAGTACCTGGCCTCCATTACTAATTAGCAGTCTTACATATAATATAAATAGTTTGTATTTTACTGTGTGTTGCGTGTCCATAACAAGAATACATCCAGTGATCAATGTGTGCTGCTTCTTTAGCTGTTCCTCTTAATAAATATATTTGTGCCCTTGTAGATCAGAAGGCTTTAGACTACATTCCTGGAATGCAAAGGCAGTAACATGCTAACATATGGGTAACTACAGTATGTCTCTCACTGCAAAGTAAGAGGTGATTTTACCCAAAGTTGAGTAACTTGCACCTGGAATTTTTGGCACCCTATGCAATTATCTAGTTTGTCTCTATAGCTGAGCTATGCTTATTTTATTTTTATTTATTTACTATACACAAGTAAAAAAGGAAAGAAGTTCACAAACCATGCATACCTCATTTATTAAACAAAATGATCTTGCATATATATTCAGATTATGTTATACAATAAAATTATTCACATTTAAGTCAGTTTGCTTACGATGGAGGAAAAAAAAAAGATTTTCCCCTAATGCTAAGAAAATGAATTTAAGTACAAGAAAAATGGGAGATTAAGTATATAAACTAGTTTATGCAGTCAAAATTTCCAAGGAAATTGAAATCCCAGGGCTAAAGTGCTTTTCAGGCCATTGTATAACTGATGGAAGATGGTTCTTCTTCAGCCTTGAAGGTTTCTAGTTTCTTGCCATTATAAACATGCATGATATCTGTTCTTCTGGACTTTGAAAAATGGAATATATGTTTGATATATTTTCAAAATTATAAAAAGCTTAATTTTACTTTTTTTTTTTTTTTTTGCTTTCCATTTCTTTAACAATAGCTCCTTTCCAAAAGAACCAACAGGGATCAGTCTGTTTTAGAACAAAGCATGATCTAAATTAGGATTTTTTATTTTCAAGATTTCAACCCTGTCCCATCACCTGAACTTTACTGAGAAAAGCATAATAAGGTTATGTTGTCTATGTTATTTATAGTCTAAATGATAGGCAGAGTTCAGCATTTCTTTTAATTTGAAAATTAACCTTTTAAAAACTCCTGATACTGCTTTTGAGTTTAGCCTTCTGCTTCATTTTACAGCTTCTATGATTTAGACCTAAAGTTCCTAAACACTGGAAAAATAGATGATAAAACTAAAAGGGAGACCAATAGCATCACAAATAGCAGCCAATATTTAAACATGCTGAAAAACTGAAGAAATGTAGGTAGAGAAATAAATTGGAGAGCAAGAAAGAAGCTGAGAGTCTCAGAATAAAAGGAAATTAACCAGTTCAGGTAAAAAGACAGATGGCAAAGACTGAAAATGTGCTTCTTACTATTTTGTGTGTGTGTATGTGTCTGTTTGAGTCACTGTTGACTCCTGGCCACTGCCAAGACTAGTCCCTGCAGTTTTCTTCACTATATTTCAGAAGAGGCTTGCCATTCCTAGGGCTGGGAGGGAGTGACTGGCCCAAAACCACCTAGCTGCCTTTCAAAGCTAAGGTGAGACTAGAACTCACAGTCTCCCAGTTTCTAGCCTAGTGCCCTAACCACTACACCAAACTGACTCTCTTCTTACTACTTACCAAGATTATAATTTCTTATACTTTATACACTCCATAGAATCAGAGGTGAAGGAGATCAGGGGCCATTTAATTTGATCACAAATCATTCCCCATACATCCATAATCCAACACAGCATGGCAATGAGCAAAGGAATGAAAAGCGCTTGCTGAAAACTGAGCAAACAGATCCAGATCAGATGACTCAAGCAAGACTGCCAAACAGCAGCAACTAACAGCAAAGCTCAAATCCAATCTAGGATAAAATTGCTTCCCAATATCAGCACTTATGCTTGAGATCCCAAGCATGAGTGCTGATGCTGACTGAAGTATAGTTGAAAGCTATTTTTAAATCCTAATGAGCATAATCACAGTTAAAGCTGGTCCTTGTATATTCCTTAAGTATATTTGACACAGGCTGAAAACCACTGCACACACATAGAAAGATGGTGGTCAGGATCATCTAATTCAGCCTCCAGTCTGAAAGCAAGATGATCTTTAACACCCCAATCCTTGATGATACCTAACTAACTAACAAAGCAGGACAAAGCTACTGAGGTACTGAATTCCAATTTCTGAAATTTCTGTATATAAAAGAGATTTTTGATCCTGGCAACAAATAGCCATTGTTAGGTAATGAGTGAAACTACTGGTGATGGCACATATTATATGTTGGAAGAGTGTATACTATTCCTCTCTGATTCTGCGTTTAATTGTCCTCTCCTTCTCCAGACAGTTCAGAATAGCTCCACCATAATTCTGATTTAAAAGTTATCAGCTTCAAGACAGTAGCATTATACACATAAAATATTTTACACAGAGCGAAAGAATCAATATTCATTAAATTTCAGCTATTCTCAGACAGATGTTGACATTCACTTTTTATGACTTTCTGGGAACTCAGCAACACGTCAGTGGATACCAGGAATCACCTAACGGGACTGTAAACATTCAGTACCTGTGCTGAAAAATGGGTGGCATCTACCAAATCCTTTTGGGATTATCCATATATACCTATAAACAGTATCAATGCAACAGAATACTGTTTGGAGCTGATCATTTTACAAAAAGCATTGCTGTTAGTATGTTGCAGTAATATGACAAAATCCTGTGCCACTTTAAAGACTGATTTACGATGGCATCAGCCGGCGGGTCTGCATCAGCTGAGACCCAGAAGATGCAGGTCTTGGCTTGTGCTGCTGCAGTACTGTTTGGTACACACTCGCACTGCTTGTGGCTTGAGCTCTATTCAGCATTCATCCTAAATACATTAGGAGACAGAAGATACAAAAGGCTGAGGAGGGCTGTGCTTCTTCCACAACCCTCCCTTGGATTTATGGCCCAAACATCTGAAGAGAGATTCTACACATGTTTAATCTAACACTAAGTCTATCCATTTATGCACTGTGAACAGAAAAAGCACATTCCGTTCATATTCAATCTGGAATTAAGAAATGCCAACTGAAATTAATCCAAATTAACTAATTCCATATTTTAAATTAAGGACATTGCCTTTGTGACTAAACTAACAACTAGGGCAAGAATCAACAAAAACTTCATTTATACTGAAACTAAAACTTCGTTTTATGTCAAACTGACAAAATCAGGTAAATCTAAATTATTAAAATTCCTTGAAAATTCAGTTTTTTTGTTAACTTTTTTACTACATGGTTGGGGACCCACTTGCTCCTGCACTGTGCTTTCATACAGAGCTATGGATGCATGATGCAACAAAGGGTTTTCTTTATCAGCTAGCTTGTGGCAGAACCAGATGGTTGTTAGGGCGGAGGGGAGTGAGCGACCTATCGTCGCCCAGCTAACTTCTGTGCCTATGGGAGGGCTAGAACCTGGGTCTCCCCAGTACTAGCCCAGCACTTGAACCCCAGTGCCACACTGGCTCTGCAACAAGCCAGCTGATACAAACAAAAACAAAAAAACCTTGTATCGTGGACTGATAGCTCTGCAGTGTAAAAACAAGTGGACCAGGCAATCATGTGGGACAAACATTAAGAAAAAAAAAGCCTTGAAAGTTCAAATTGTTCTTTGGAAGAATTTATTCCAAATTATTATTTATAGTTACACATCTAAACTATATTTGGTATTTATTTCTGAATAAGGCAGAGTACAAATAAGTTAAATTATGTTAAGACTGCTATTTGCAGAAAGGGAGTGTGCCTTCACTTTTACCATATAATTTGTATATTATTTTCCATGACCAAATACTGTATATTTGATTCTTTACTGATTATACTTTATATTTTGCTGGCGTTCTAAGTTTTAATGATTCCCTTGCCCCAGACACAGAATTATATAACAGAAGGTATGGTTTGTCTTAAATGCCAAGTTTTTCTTTTGATATCATGCTTTTGTATTGCATTCCTTTTCTGCTGTATTGCAGCTATTTACCGTATTCATTTTACCCAATGTACTTTCTCTAGCATTAAACATGCCTGGCTGTCCAGGGGTTCAGTAAAGCAAGCATCGCATTATCTGGATTTGGGGAAGGGAGAAATACTGTATGAGAAACTCCTATACAGGTAGTCCTTGCTTAAGGACCACAATAGGGATCGGAAAATTCATTGTTAAGTGGGGCGGTTGTTAAGTGAGTCATGCCCAATTTCACAACCTTTTTTGCAGCAATCATTAAGCGAATCACTGTGGCTGTTAAGCAAATCATGCAGTTGTTAAGTGAATCACACCATTTTCCACTGATTTTGCTTGCCAGAAGCCAGCTGCAAAAATCGCAAATGGCAATCACATGACCCTGGGATGCTGCAACCATCATAAGTGCGACTTGGTTGCCAAGCATCCGGATCGCGATCATATGACCGTGGGGATGCTGCGACGGTTGTAAGTCCAAGGACCGGTTGTAAGTCCCTTTGTTCAGCACCATTGTAACTTCGAATGGTCACTAAACAAATGGTTGTTAAGTGAGGACTACTTTTAATCAAATCGAGCTCTACATTGCCCTCTACAGACTGTCATCTTTGAAATTTATAATAAACATGTTAGTCTCTAAAATGCCACAAGGCCCCTAACTGTTTTAAATAAACCAATTTGGTTTGGATTGTCTTTCACATTTTCATTTGGATTTATTTTGCTTCGGTGCACAAAAATTTCCCTGCATACAGACTATACAGACAATTTCTTCTTTAAGTGTCACACCTAGGAAAACAATTACCATAATCTGTGACAGGTGCAAGCCAGAGATAGGCCAACATTTGGATAGCGATGCTTAACAGAAAATCAGTCACTGCATTTTGCTTTTGCAATTCTAAAAGCATAGCTGCCCTCAGTTGTATATCTGGATGATTAGCTCCACTGTTTGGCACAAATCAGCAGCTCATACATATTGAAAGAAAAAGGTACAGTTCATAATATACAGGAACAGTTAAAGTGAATATTACATATTACAATTGTGTTGTAATGTTTACAAGTTGTATACAATCTGAAGAGGCCAAATTTAATTCTTTCATATCAAGCACTAAGATTCGCACTTGAGATGGAGTTTGTCACTTCAAGCTTTAAACAACCTTGAAATAAAAGATGGAAAAACATTCTGAATTAGAAAAGTACATGGAATTGTTTAATTCTCACGTTAGCATAGAACAGATTTTAATTTATTATTGGGTGTATCAGCTTTTTCCAGTATTACGTTATCTTATGTTTCAGGATTACAACTCCTAGAACATCTAAGAAGCACCAGGTTGGCAAAGACAAATATACCTAGTGTCCACAGTGCATCAATATATTCAAGGCTTTTATAGGTATACATTTAAAGTGGAAGTAATAAAGCATCGTCTCTCATTGAAGGATTGTAAGATTTTTCATTAAGTGAGCAGAGGAACCAAGTCCATAATAAACGGCTGGACAATAACTGTTGAAGGAAAACAATGATGCCGCAAATGCTCTTTTCCTTATGAAATACATAGGTATTTTTTGTTTCACTGTTGTGCTGAAGTAGTTATTCTACTTGTTCTTTCCTTCTTCCCAGATTTTGAAAAAATTCTTTCATAAAAGAGGGAAAAAAGACATTGTCAGTTTGCATCAACATCCCCTGTCATAGTTGGGAATTTGGGGACTTCCAGTCCCAATGGGGAAGACTGGAGTTCTTCAGCAGCTTTTAAAAATTCCACAGGGTGACTGATTTGACACCCTTAGAAAAGCATTCATGAGCAGTAATGCCCACAGAGATTAAGCCACTTTCTCTGTGTCAGAGTTAACTTCCAAAAAGGCCCTAAAGGCTAATAATAGTGTTTCCTGCAATGTACAGGCCAGAAGCATCTATGGGGGGAGGGGGGTCAAAAGTCAAGGTGGCCACAATCACCACCCCTTTTTGATGCCCGGCACAGAATCTGAGACGGCAACAAATTGTACCACAATTTAGGGATCTTTTTTTTAAATCTAGCACCAGGTAGTGGGAAAATTAAGAAAAATTTGTCAGACATACTTTCAGCTATGCTACTGTTTCTTCATGCCCTCAAGCAGAATTTGTTTGATACCTAACAAGATCAAGAGCACAACACAATGAGGATACCTAAACTGACTGTTGGCACCTTCTCCAGATAGTAGTTGCAAACTAATTGCAATCTTTTTCAGTGGCTCAGCACCACATAAACCAAACTTCTCCAGCTGCACAGACAACACTACCAACTCACAAACCGGGTTAGAAGGAATACAGTTAGCTAAGCTGTCACACACAGCTTCCCAAGAAGAACTAGTTCCCCAATTCCTTGCTATTCGCCATCCTGATGGAAGGTTAAGTCCAGAACATTTACAGGGGAACAAGATTGCCTATCCTTGATACATCATGTCACACACTGCATTTTTGAACTTATAGGCAATCATCTTTTTGGTCCTGCTGATGGTAACTTTCATAGCACATAACACCATACGGGTCGATGTCACTTTTGGACTATTGAGCGCTAAAATTAATACTTCGGAGGAGGGAAATATCTTACTGCTGTGTTCCCTGGTCCTAAAAAAAAGGCCAAAAGGCAACAGTTTCACAACTACTTTGTTTTATTGCCCCCCCCCTTTGCTCCCTCAAGTTTATGAAATGTTTTAAAAATGGGCAAATGTCAAATAATTTTTGTAAAAGATATGTGTTAAGTTCTCTGAAATGGTACATAGGAATCTATTTTGAAGAGAAGGGAGGGAGGGAGGGAGACATTTCTGTCCTAACTTTTTGCAAAATTAAAAGTATCAATTTGGGTCATTTAAAAAAAATTCTCAAATTCATAAAAAAGTAATTGAGTAATAAAAAAAGATAAAGTATTCTGTACAGCTAAAAGGATAAATATTACAAAGTTCATAAAGCATGTTGCACAAGGACAAAGGAAAGGGGGAAGAATTAAAATTAAAACAAACATGTAAGTATGAATATCCTAAAATATTGTTAATGGTATCCCTATCAGATTCATAAGCTGTTGCATAAATGGTACCTTTGGATTCTGGAGAGAATATATTACTTTTTGAATAACTTGGGATTCAGCAGAACAGCTAGAGAAGATGATTTTATCCTGCAAGTCCTAACAAAACATATGGGCATTGACTTAATATACCACCACCTGATTGAGAAGAGAGCAAGAGAAACTTATACCCCTTGACTGTTTTCAGTGAGAATAAATTTAATGCCATTTCCTCCCTAAAGAGCCTAGTCACAGGTAAGTAAAATAGAACAGCTTTGAAGTATCTCTGGTTCTGTTCACATACCTTGCTAAACCATAGTTAGCTGAATCATCGTTATCCAGATTAACTCAACTAATTCCAATTTGCCAGTGTCATAGAAGCAATAAATAAACAAACAAACACATTAGAAACAGAGGAGAGAATCTTAAATATGAAGCCTGATAGTTCCCTGTGATTTATTCATCTTCTACAGCATTACTAGTAATAGATTAACTTGTCTTCCAACTCTGGGAAGATTTCACATACTGTGTGCATAAACACAGTGAGGCAGAAGTGTGCCTTGCATTTGTGCTCATAATACACATACATACATATACGCCCATAAGATCCACAAAACCAATCCTTGGTATTCCTTGTGCTAATCACAGAATTATTTATTTAGAGTATTTCTAAGCTGCTTCTCAGTTTGGAAGTTCTGAAAACAATTGGCAACATCTGTAGAACTGGCCAAAAATAAACAAGTAAAAAGCAGAGTAAAATCAAGGTAAAAATAATCCATCAAAATCAAAAGGTTAGGTGGAGTAAATGTCTAGAGAAGGCTAATAGTAAAAAGTAGGGGGCTTAAAGATGCTTAAAACACATCAGCCCTGGGACTGCTATATAGTACAGGGGAGGTCATTCCTCAGCACAGCTGGTGTCACCATAGAAAAGGTCCATTCTCATCACAACCAAGTAGCAAGCCACAGCACTGGAGAGTAGGTCTCGTTCCCAAAGGTATGGAAGACCACTGCACTTGGAGACCTTCTTTAAATATCATCTCCAACTTTATTTTCTCTCCCACATATGGTGTTTTCATGAGAAATTTCAGCTGGACAATCCCATTCATGTTGCCCTCATGCCTGGGAAAATAGCCAGGTCTTCAAGGCTTTCCAAAAAGTGAGCAGAGTCAGTGCCAGCAGAACCTTGGACAGTGTGCTATTCCAGAGGATAGGCACAGCTACAGAAAAGGCATGCTGCCTGAGTCCCACTAGATGACAAACCTTAATTAATGGGACTCAGAGCATGCCCCCTTCTGCCTAGTTTAATGGGACAGTAGAAATAATAGGAGTAAAGCAAATACCCTGGCCCCATGTCATGTAGGGAGGAAGTCACTGAACAGAATCCTTCAATCAAAGGCCAGCATTCTACATTTACACAAATGCTTTGAAAAGAGCGATGAGGCCCCTGCCTGATAATAAGAGGAAAGGATGGAAGTGCAAGGAAGACTGACAGTTACAGAAATGCTGATGTGGAAGCTAAATTTGAGGAGAGATCTGAATCAGGAATGAGAGCAAGAGACTTGCAAAAGAACCAGATCAGTGCTGGGCAGAACGTGAAACAGCAGCAAAAGGAGGCAAAGGAGCCAGACAGGAAATGCATTTGAGTAGATGAAGCAAAAATGAAAGATCAGGAAGGAGAGGTAGAGATGGGCTGAACAATTTGAAATAAAGGACTAGAACCTATGAAATTCACGGCGTGTATGTCAAGAAGGCTGTCCTGAAATTTAAAGAGAACAATCATATGATCAAAGTGACAGTAAAAAAAGATTTGTTTATAAAGCTATTCTGAATAGACCAAAGGGGGAAGAAACAACAGAAGGGAGTGTCAGCAAAAAATAAGCTATATTAGTACAGATGGGTCATGACCAAGGAAAGCTGAGATTTTGAAGATTCAGTAAAGCAGAAAGAATAGATCCTGAGGATGCTGAAGAAATTTAAAAGTGTTGGTCACCACTAGACCGAAAAACAAATGCAGAAAAATTGATTATAACTCTCACAATGCTTCAACTAAGGGAAATGAGCATATTTCTAAGAAAAAGAAAGATGCGGATACTGAAGAAAGAGAATGCTGATATTAATCATGAGAGTTTATTCACACATTCTGTGTAAACTTCAAGCTTTATCCTTAAGTGCCTGAAGCTGCCTACTAAATACATGCAGCCAATCTTTAGTGTAATATGGAGAGAGAAAACAATTTTATTCCAGAAAAATATGTGTAAAAACCTTTTTGGAAGTGAGATGTGGATGTGGTAGATGTTAGTGCTATCACAGCAGATCCAGTAGTCAGTCTGCAGTAGATCCAAACGTTACTTCCATTATATTTCATTCAGAAAGCATTTGATATCTATCACAAGTGCAGCCTATGGTTTTATCATCTTAAAAACCCATCTAAATTTGCTCTTTCTGGCTCATACATTTTTAGGTTTGAAAAAATTACTATTTTCTAAACTATCAGGTCAGTTCCTGGCAGGCAATTGTGTATATTTAAAAGGAGATTTGCCAAAGGCCAGGATTTTGTTGCACATCTTGGCAGATGCAACCTCTCTTCCAAATGGGAGTGCATAAAGATGTCATCAAGATCCTCATCTGATCCATCTTTTACAACCACCTTACTTCATTCATGGATGAATGGGAGGGAGAAAATCCTTTCTTCCTAAATAAAGAGGAAGCAAAAGTGGCATGCAGCAAGATGCAAGCTCCTTTTCTATGGCAGTCATGGGCAAGAACTTAAAATCTTCCACTTATGCTCCTTAGGACCAGGGAAGTAAGACAGAGAAGTAAAAGCTCCTTATTTTCCAGTTGGAAATAGAGGGCAACCAAATTTAGGAAAGCTGGAGCTATGTCACTTAAGATTTTGCCTTGCCTGTACAAAGAGCCGCACTGGACATGATTTCTCCTGCTCTCAAAATAAGTATTTCCCTCTTAGGAAAAAAGAAAAGCCAGCAGAATCTCCCCAGGGCATTGTCACCTTCCTTTATTTGTTGTGCATTAAAATGTACTCTGACCGGCACCCAGAAACCAGAAAGGAACACGGCAGCTGCTCTTTCACAGGAGCCCCAACCTCAGGCAAAGGCCTGGGAAAGGGCCCGGTTTTTTCTAGAGGTTTAATGCTAAGAGGAGACTCCCTTCTGGCGTTATTCCACCGCCGAGAAGAAAAGCGCTCAGCCAACGGTATGTGAAGCCAGTGATTTAAAAAGCCAACCAGGAAACTAACCCTGACAAAGGGATTTGCCCTCCTCCGGGCTGCGCGGGTTGGCCCGGCTCAACGCAAAGCGCCCGTTGCTGCCAACGCAAGTGGCCTTTGGGCTTGTCCATCAACCGGGAAATGTCAGTTCGCAGCGAAGGGAGCCGATTCCCCTCCGTCCATTCTCGCTTTCGCAGGTAGCCGCCTAGAGATCGGTCGCTCCTGCCCAGGAAGCCAGGACCCCCTTCCTCCACCACGGCATTTACTACGCGTCTTGAGGCGAACGAGGCTGAGGCATGCACGCGCAAAAGCCACAACTCAACGAGCCAAAATGCAGCACCACACGACACAGGTTACATCTTCTGTTCCGCTGCCTAAAATCATCTTTCGCCCCAAAGGGAAGTGGGGGGAAACCCCGTGCGCCTTTGTTCTTATATAACTGCTAATACAAACAGCCTTGTTTCTTCCGGGAGTCCTCCTCCTTCAAACGTAAGGCGCGAGGAGGGGGCGCGCGGAAGAGAAGGCAGCCTCTTCTTTCCCCCCAGTTTGATGAAATCCCCGAGCTTTGCGCATCTCGCAACTGTTACAGAGCGAGGCATTTTCGGTTCTTCTAAAGTCGGGGTAAGAACCCTTTGGCATGATATTCATGCTGAATCGCCCGCTCGTCCGTGCTCCCTGGAATCCTGTCTTCCAAAGGAGATTGCAGAAAGCCCCTGGCCGGCGATTCGCTAAGGGAGAGGCACCCAGCGCCACAATACAGAGATGGGAGCCTGGTCACATTTACCGGCGACATCTCTTTCCACTTTTCACCCGGCTCCCCGCCCTTGCCGATCCCCAAATGCTTTCTACACCCAAACCCACGAGAGAGAGAGAGAGAGAGAGAGAGAGAGAGAGAGAGAGAGAGAGAGAGAGAGAGAGAGAGAGAGAGAACGTGTGTGTGTGTGTGTGTGTGTACGCGCGCGCCTGTGCCCGCGCGTCCTGCGCGCGCGGCTACACTGATGCATACAAATCCATAATGGCCATATTAGGATCCTCACCTTTCAAATCATCGCGTCCGCCTGGCGCCTTCCTCGGCGGGGTTCTACGGTCTTACCCCTCGCTGGCAGCCCGTGGCGAGGAGGCACGAGGAGCCGGCGAACAGGTCCGAGGCGAGGTAAAAACCTGCGACGGTCGGGGGAGGCTTCAGCAGTCCCAGCCCTCGCCGGTCTGCCCCTCAGCGCCAGGCTGCCTTCCCAGCCCGGCTCGCTGGCTTGCCCGTCCCTGACTCAACATTCCCAGAATTCCCGAGCAGCTGCTTGGGCGCCGGGGCGGAGCGAGTCTCCGCCGGGGGCGGCAGCGAGCTTCCTTGGATGAGAGGCCGGGTGCGAGCTGGACCTCCCGCGGGAGCCGCCACCGCCGTGGACGCCGCTTCTTCCTTCCTTCCTTCCGGGCATCTCTCCTCTTTCCCTTCGCTCAGCGCAAGCCGTGCTGTTCCAAACCCCACCCTTATACATACGTGTGTGTGCGCGTGAGAATGTGTATGTGGTATAGCATGGGGTGCCTCCAAGAACTGAGGAAAAAGCCCCAAATATCTCCAGATTCTCCGGTTTGGAGCAACTCCGAAATTTTGTTTTGCTTTGTTTTTAAGGAAACCCATTAATGGAGGAAGTGTGAAAATTAGCCACATTGTGCCAAAGTTCTAATCCCTCTGCATAAAAGGATGGGAATGCCCGGGCATGCAACCATAAAGTCTCCATTATTAATCTAAGGTCCTCATGTAACAGGTTTTAGGAAGCTTCATAAAAAAATATCAGGCTTTAACATTACAAGCAAATGTTATTCATTAGAGCTTTTAGTTATTGCTATGGTTTGGTTTGGTTTGAATATGATATTGTAAGATGCTTGGGGAAATCGTAATAGTAATTTAAATCATATTAATTACATTAATCCAGTAAGGCATTCCGATATGCATGCATGCTAATTATGAGTTTTATGTGTCCATTAATATAAGTTAAATGGCAATCCTATGGATGCTTAAATAAATAACGACCCCTGTTGAGTTGAGCTCAACTCCTGTGACTTCATAGTTGTATGCATGTATATTTCTTGGCAGCAACACACATGTGGTGGTAATTTTTTTTTTTTTTTTTTTTGACTACAGCCCAGGATTTTCTGGTACTTTCCCATCCAATATTAACCAGTGCTAAGTCTGTCTAGGTGCTTGTTACCCTGAGAATAATTCACTGAATTTAATGGGGCATATTTCTGATAAAATCACATGGAATAAAGTAATCAGATACAGCATTCTTCCTCAACCGGCCACCTTGCAGATATATGCAACTTCAGGTTCCATGATCTCATGGGCATCATGACTGTTAGCTTTGCTGACTGGGGATTATGGGGGTTGTAGTCCATTTGGAGGGCACTACCTTGAGGAAAGCTTTTGCAAACAGGTGTTTCTTCCATTTTGGAGGATAGATATATTCTCTCCAAAATCCAGTTTACTAGTAATAATAGGATTACTCTTTACAAAGGTTCTATTTTCTGCCCAATTAATATTGCATTATAATTTTAATTCTTGGTAAACCACTCTAGAACTTTTTGAAAGTTCTTGTACTGGAATTTCATGCAGTATATTCCTTATAGCATATCAGGTTTACATAAGTATATATTCTGTAGATTTCTAATAGCTATTTAAAAACTACAAAAACCTATGGAAGATTAAAATACACATACACACATCATTAGTAAAGATACTGCATGTATACAGGCAAATTCTACAAGAAAATTGTATTAAAAGGAAAGTTAATATCCTCAAAGCAGAGGTGAAATGTTTGAGCTCTAGAAATATATGATGCTTTTACATGAGGGTTTTCTGTAGAATAACCATGATTAGCTCACTCTTATTTTGGTGGGAAATCAAATGACATTATCCAATCCTTCTCCCCTTTAGGTTTCCCCGTGCTTCTGCCTTTTTCTAGCCCACACAATATTCAAGTCTGGGGTACTAAGGGAGAAAGTAGTGCCATTTCTAAAAGTCTGTTGCCCTAGCTCTGTCTTTGTTGGTGATTGTTCATTCAGTTCCAGTTCTTTATTCTGATGATCATTTCTTCACTGCTTCTTTGTGTTTGCATAAGCTCATGCTTGTGTCATCAGTGATAGTTTCTAGTTACCTTGTTTTGCCTTGGCCTCTTTTCCGATCGCCTTCGAGTTTTCCAGGCATTAGGGCCTTCTTCAGTGAGTCTTGCTTCTGCATTTTGTGTCCCAGGATTTAAGCTTGAGCTTCATTATTAACAATTCCAGTGAGCTGTCTGTCACATATTGATGTGTTCTTGTGGTTACACCTATGTTGGCAGAAGTTATTTCAATGTAAGAAGGCAAAATGATCATATGACTGTAACTAAAATATTCTGCAGCCAAAATGATATACCCATAAACTTAACAGTGAAGTTTATGGGTATATCATTTTGGCTGCAGAATATTTTATTCAATCTCTTAATTTGAGCTGAATTCTATAATTGCTTTATTCCTGTTTCCTGCACACTTATTGCTGCTAAATTATATTTTTGCAGATACTTCCTGTATCAATTTTGTATAAATCAATCCGACTGTGTAGCTGTAATTTTTTTTCAATAATTATGATTTACCAGATCAAAATTCATTTGAAGTTGAAATTTGTTACAGACATGGGACATATTTCTGATCAAGAATAATGCTGCCATACAATCTTTCCCCATTTGTTCATGTACGACAAGAACAGGTTTATAATATATTAATGGTAGACATTATCTGACCATTTTCAATACAGGCATTTTCAGTACAGGTTCATCTATTGTAGTAATAAGGGGAAAACAAAGAGATATTATACACCTTGAATTTCCATTTATAGAAGGGCCTCACATTAAAAAAAATCATATAATCAGTTAAATACAATAAAATTAACTAACATAAATACTGTACTAAAGATTCTTCTAAAGTCATGCCAGCCCATCAAGGTAAGTGTAATCCTAAAGTTTGCTCTCTTTTTGAAACATATTTAAACATACAGTACATACAGACATGGGGAATTCCCAGAAAATGTAACATGTAAAAGAAATCTGCAGCAATATAGTTGAATAGCTCTGCCTCTTTCTCATTGAAGTAGTTGTTTTACAGACCTTGATAAATAGTAGTTCATTCAGCACCAACAGTACTGGGTATTTTGTACACACATACCACCAAGGCACAACATTTCAGAAAGACTTCCTGAAGAGACCAGTTTCAATTTGTATATCAACAGTTAGGTAATATACCATATAATTACATGTTATAATAATGTACTTCATCAAAATATGCATATGTACAAATAGGCCTGACATATTCTAGCCTAGCAGCAGTACTAATCTGCATACACATATTTATTACAATATGAGTACATGTATGTAAGTGGTCCATCATACACAAATGTACAAATCCTACAATTGTGTATATCACAGTCATTGATAGGAATTTTGGCCTCCAACTATAAGCAACAGTTTCTACCCCTGAAAATGTTGATTTATCTATCAATTAGTATCTGCAGACCTCCACTCAGATCTAAAATTGACCTACAGAGAGAACACTGATGCCTTCTCAAAAGTTAAAAAGCTGTCAAAGGTGTAATAGCATTAGTCACAAAATAGCAAGTTTTTATATCTAGATGGGTTGTGTTTTTGGTAATATATCTTTATGACGGATTTCCCCCAGTTTTCTCTCTGGGTTCTTTTCTTTCTGGTTATGTGCAAGCGTGATGACAGAGTAACTCGAAAGGCAAGCAGTAGGTTTTCAACCAAGGCTTTACTCAATGCTCCAAAAGGGTTTGATAAAATAAGCTGCAAATTAAAAGTCCTTCCATACAGACCAACAGTCAATATAAAAGATAAAGGCAGGAATATAAACCCTCTTTGCCTGAGTAGCCTTACATGAATGTGTCTTGATGGCAAGAGGATGAAAGGAGCGAGTCCCCCCTCCTGCAGCCGAGGCAAGACTTGAAATCATAGCTTCTCCAGAAATCTATTATGATGCAGAGCAGCAATTCATGGTCAACCTTTGCTTCTCCAGCACCTCCCACTCTCCTCCAGGGCTAATCTTAAATACCTTTTAGAATCAGCCTCCACCCCTCTCCACAGGTGTTAACAATTTAGAATCCACTCCGATTAACTTAACAGAGTTTGCAATAGTTAGTTTGGGATACAAACCGGGGCTCTTTCCCACGCTCTCATCTAATACGAAGGCTTATGGCTATCTAACAACTAAGTTAATTTTCTAGTGGGCGATAAATGCTTTATCCATGTCACATCAAAGTTTAAATCACGAAGTTGTTCACCTACTATTGAGAACAGAGAAATATGCAAAAAAAGGATGGTTATTTCTCACGACCCTGGATTTCCATCACAGTCTTGTTTACTTAAGGAACTCTTATGGGAACTCTTAATATTTAAGGTCTACACTCAGCCAACTCTTCCGTGGAACAAATCCACTGTGTATCTGTAATACAGTGAGATACTCTCTTTGAATGTCAGTGGTGTACCAAAGGACCCCAAGTGCAGAGGAAGTAGATAGTAAATGATTCCAGTGCAGAGCAGTTATTTTTCCTTTTCATGAGAATTCTGGTTAAAATATGAAAATGATACGATGTTTAAGCTATCCTCCAACTCTTCTAAGTTAAAAGTCATTTTGAAATAGTCTAAAAAATTGCAAGACCTGCCATGAAAGGGCCTCTCCCCACTATTTTATACTCCCTGAAGACTGGAAATTGTTGCAATAATGGGGAAAACTTTAGTTTGACAACTGTACAACTAAAGGAACAGCTCAAAGGTAGGTGAGATTAAGGTAGGCTGCAAGATCTGGATTGCAACAAAGAGATATCATATACTCTAGCTCTGCTGGGCTGAAAGTAAAAATTTTACTTTTATTCACATGAGAAATTTATCCTCTGGGATAATCCCAGTTTGAAAATTGTGGTAAATCTTTTGGCAGGGAGGGAAGTTATAAACAAGTAGAGGTGTTAAATTTTTTTGATCAGTTTATTGACTATCAAGTTTTTAAGCCACCTGATTTATTGCAAGAGGAATTTGGATTGCCTAAAACAATAAAATAGCAATATAGTCAATTAAAATTTATAGTGGTTTCACAACTCAGTCCAGATATATCATCAGCATCTAAAACTCTCAAATTACAATTAGTACTGGAATTTGTTTTGGATTATTCTAAGTCTATACTATTTTGTTATAAATGGTTAAAGAGTATCACTTTTGTCTTAACCACTACACCAAACTAGTTCTCACAGAGTATCACTTACTCTTACTCTTACTCTTTGCAAGAACTCTGGTATAGAAAGTTGGAATATGTCGTATTATCAAATAAATGACTAAATAATATTAAGTATATGTCTTTTTAATCTAAAAATAAAATCAGTTCAACAAAATACCCTTTTTTCATATTAACTGGATACCTTAAAATATTTAAGAAGATTGGCTGTCAACTTCATTATGTTGGAAGTATAATATGGGTGAGGAGACATTAATATAATATGGGCTTGTCCTACTATTGCCCCATTCTAATTTAGTATCCATAAGTTGTTATTATGGTGTTACATAGATCAATACAGCTTAAATATGTGAATGTTTTGAATTATACTTTTGAATTTTTCTATTTTATTTTTTGCCTTCAAATCAGTCCTGACTCTTGAGAACCACATGGAGAACTCTATGAAATTTTCTTGGTAACATTTTTGGAAGCGGTTACATGCCAAAACTTTTGACTACATGGAGAATTATGAATGTATTGAGGCAGGAGGGCAGCAAAAAGATTTCTCTTTAGTGTTAGAAAGACAGCACAACTCTAGACTTTCAAATCCGGATCACTGATAAGTATTCACATGCTGCTTATGAACTGGCTTTCTATCAGTGTAATGAAAAGAGTGATCAATATTATTTCAGGTGGTCAAAGTTTCAAAATTAGGATGAATAATTTCTTATATGTAACGTAGTAAGTTTTTATTGTTTCTTTTTTTACAATTAAACTATGCTAAACAATAGCTTAATGAATAAGCCACAGTTGGCAGCATTTCACCTATGGTAAGCCAGGACCATGGCTTATACATCACAGTGAGTTCACATAACACACTACATCAAAGCCAGCAAACCATATTATGGCTTAGTGCAGTTGGTGAATTCTGTCTAAGAATCTGGTCTGCTACATTTTCTAGGTCTCATAAAAGAAAGTTGATTGATGCTTTCACTTTTTAGGGCAATAAATTAAAAGCAGCAGCTTTTTTTTGTTAGAAATAATATAAAGCCACACAGATACATAATATAAGATTCTGATTCACAAAACACTTTGTCACAAAGAAAGCACAGCATGAACAGGATCTATCCAGGGAAAGCCATTATGAAGAAATACAAAACATTTCTTCCAGGGCAAAAAGAAAAAAATATTTTAAAAATGGAATAGAATGCAAAGTGGTTGAACCAAAGTGATGATATCTATACTTTAAGTTGTATAATATTCTTCTGTGATCTCTATAACTCTTCAATTAAAATGTATAATATTCTTCTGGATCTTTATAACTCTTCAAAAAGTAGTAACTGGATATGTGATGAATGAACTAAAATGACAAACATTAAAAAATCTAAAGTGATATTTAAAGTTTAAAAATCAGAGGGGAGCTCTCTATTTATGGCTGAACTGCAGTTCCCAACAGCTTCAAGCAGCGTACCTAATAGTAAAGATGTTGGAAGCTATAGTTTAGCAACATCTAGGCTATAAGATCTGAACTGCAGAAATCCAGCAAATTTTCAGAGTTTTATGTATCTTTTTGCTATCATCTAATGGTTGTCCATGGTCGTGCAACCCAGACCTGATAGCCCTATGACATGTGGAGGGCCATGAGTTCCTCTTTCCTACTGTATGCAGTGGGATGAATTAGCTGTTTTTTATGTGCATTGGCTGTCTATCATTTGGTTACTCTTTGTACATCTTTTTCAAATCCCCTCTTCTTTGGGTAGTATTTTGATTCCTATCACTTCTGAGGTTCCATGAATTGCAATATATAATATCCTTCAAAATAAAATTAGCCCCTGTGCTTCCTGGTGATAAATTGGAAAATGTCATTTTTGTCTGCTGAGTAAATTAGGGAAGGGGAAGGAAATGAGGGAAGAGGAAGAGGAAGATGACTACATAACACTTCAGTAGTCCTCGGGGAAGTCAGAGAACTGCAGTTTGAAACTCTCATTTTGATCTGAATTTTTAAAAAATCACATATACAGGAGAAACAATAGCAATCACCTTGGGCTGCATCTGGATTGGAAGTGCTCTTATATACTGTTAAAAAATATTGAGACAGCTCACACATGGAGGGAATAGTTATATTGAATATATCAACATTGAATTTGTAAAATAGTATATTAACAATTAAACACACCCATACAAACACACTCATTTACCTTCTTCATTTGCCTTTCAGTCCAGTATATAATTTTGAAATTAGTGTTTTTTTAAAAAATTAAAATTCTTGCTCAGGATAAAAATGCTTCCAAAATGTACTCTCATACATTAAAATGGAATCTCTTACAGATTTTACTTCAAACTTGTGTGTGGGTTTTTGTTGTTGTTGCATTAGTGGTATCCACATAACAAAACCATTTTTAATGCTTTTTTTCCCTTTCAACTACAAATGAGAGAGCTTCACCATGCATGAGATTGGAAATAAATGCTTTAGAATGAAAAGAACAATCCTGTGAATTTCTTTGTTGCATTTTTTTCCAGATTTGAGTCTTTAAGAAGTATTTGCTGCTTACATATAATATAATCTCAGCATACCCTGTTTATATGCAGGACATTCTTAATAAAATCTAGAGCATATCATGGAGAGTATTGATTTCTGCTGGTTTAGACCAGAGGTCAAAGAATGAATCAATCAAACTTGCTGTAACTGTTTTAAAACTACTGCTATGATAGCAATATTGATTGGTGATTGATTGTGGGCTCCATATTCAATAACCAATTGCTCCTTCTGCTTCCATATTAGTCATACTGCTATTTTGACTAACCCAAATATGAAAATGAAGCACTCTGTGCCTGCAACTGCCATCTGGAACTACTTTAAAAAGTTGGGAATGTGCATGTGACCCCATGGGATACTCCTACCCTGTATGAAAGGGTCAAAGGAAAGTAGCACAATTAAGCACACCAGAATAGCATTATATATTACTAGACTAATGAAATTAGAATTGTTCACAAAAGTAGAATCCTACAGCTGGAAGAAACTTTTAAGAGTTTTCTCTTGTAGACATTGAAAAAATAATAGTTGGGCCAGTCTGGAGTTGTTCATGATATTTGAATTATCAGATAAACAGCAAGTTGTTAGTTTAATATCTCTATCATGACCTATTAAGAAAGAGGATCACTGACCTTTAGATCAGGATAAGCAAATGATTTTGACTACAACTTTCAAAGTCACTGATCAATGTCTATATTATCTGGAACTAATGGGAACTGTAGTTCAAAGCATGTGCTGGACATCAAATTATATACAATTTCTAACAGCAATTAAATAGTCATGCTCAAAAAAGAGTGTCCATAACCTATATCCCAACTACAGATTGTACTTACAGTTATTCATCTGAAGGATTCTTTAGAATTCATAATGGAATGTATACAGCAGTATGGTTCAGTATCAGGATATTGGATTAAGAAGAACAAGACTCAGATGCTGACATGGAACTTAACTGAAAAGAAAAACAGTATCTGCACCAGATAATGGGGTTTAATGTTACTGCTAAGAATTTTAAACACCTGGGAGTTTACCTGACAAAAAACAATAAATATCTATTTAAAAATAATTATTCACCAATTAGGCAGAGAGCCTAATATGGAAGAAGCTAAAATTGTCTTGGTTAGGAAGAATCACAACTATGAAATGAACATTTTGCCAAGGCTTAACTTCCTGTTTCAAATCATTCCATTAAAAATTACAGGTAAAGCATTGACTGACTGACAGAGAAAAATAACTAACTTGATATGGTTTAACAAAATATCAAGAATTAAATGTAAGATATTACTAGATTTGAAAGAATGAGGTGGCTTGACAATACCAAACTTCAAAGCACATGATCAAGCCAGTGGTCTAACTTGGATAACAGAATAGATCATAACACTGTATAGCTGAGTTTCCTCTGTTGAGGGAGCAGGATTTCCAGATGGTTTACACAAATACCTTTGGCTTGACACAAACAGAAATAGATTATTTAAAAGAGATCATCCAATAATAAGCAGTGTATGAAAAGTAGGGGATAAACAGAAAAGGAATCAGCCCAGTTTTATCACATCTTGTTTCACCAGTATATATTTACTTTCATGAAGATGAAAATGCAAAGGATTTATTCAGTGGAGAAATAATAACTTGTTCAGCTTGCAAGATTTAATTGCACATAAGACAAAGATGAAATCCTTTAGAACTCTGTCTTTGGAATGGCCAGAACCACCTGATTGGTTCCAGTATTTGGAAGTAAGCAATACTGTTCTAATAGAATTACAAAATCAAAACAGAACACTCAGAGATTTTACTGAATTTGAAAACCTTGTAACACAAGAGCACTTGCTGGGATTTGTAAGCTGACGGTGAAACATATGCAACAATGGGGTTTTTAATGGAAGAAAAATATTAAATTTAAGTGAATATCACATGTTGAGATAATTGGTATGTTTTCCCAATAGTATATCACTCCAGTATTGACTGCCAAATTTGATAGTTCATTTCCTATAAATTGTTGGAAATGCAATGATCAGGTTGGATCATTCTTCCACATTTGGTGGCAATGTTGTAAGGCCCAACCATCTGGGGAAATGATTTATAACAGAATGAAACAAATTCTAAAACTTGAATTTCCTTTCCAACCTGCTACCTTTCTATTAAATATTACTAAACCTTATATTTCTATAAGGTTCTATAAACTAGCTTTGTACATACTAAGATCTGTTAGGATGTGCTATGCTTCTCATTGGAAAGTTTGTCCAATTCCCTTAGTAGAAGAATGGCAGATTAAGTTATAGGAAGATACTTAATGTCTAAAATAACCTTGTATTGGAAAAATAAATCTGCCACAAAATTTAATTTAACATAGGAACCATTTTGGACTATAATTCCACCCATAGGCTTGTGTCACATTTAACATTTCAATTTCTCCTAACATAAAGTTTTAACATTTAAGTTATGGGTGTTTTGTTAAATAAGGATAGACTTCTTATTGAGTAGATAAAACTATAATGTTTCACTTTAATGTATACTTCATGCTGTGCTGACTACTGTCATTAATACTTGTACATGAACTTGATGTTAACAACATCTGCAGTTTTAAAATGATGTAAAGTATTTAAATACATAGAACTAAATTAACATTATTCTGAGAATCTGTACTTAATCTTATGATCTTGAAAATATTTTGTCTTTTCTTTTTTCTCTCTCTCCCCATTGCTTTTTTGCTTCTGCTTTTTTCCTTTTAACATTTTCAGTACTTTTTAAAAAAATATAATGGCATGGATCATTGGCCTACTGAGCTGAAGCCTTGGCATATCAAGCATCCTACCTCATCAGTTCCTAACCACAGAAATAGAGTGTGTTTGTTGTTTCTGGTTTGCCTTTGAGTCAGTTTTGACTCCTAGGCAAAACTGACTCAAAGGCAACTCCTGGAAACTTTTTAGAAATGGTTTGCCATTGCCTTCTTCCTAAGGCTGAGAGGAAGTGACTGGCCCAAGGTCACCCAGTTGTTTTCCATGCCTAAGACAGGATGCAGACTCAGGGTTCCCCATTCCTGGTCCAGTACCTTAACCAATTTTAATGATAGTCTAGAATAGGAAGGAGGGAGAGAGGGAGGGAGGGAGGGACTGGTTGATAGATCTTTGCATGGATGAATTTATACAATATAATAGAACTTGGTTTGGTAGAGCCAAGGGAATTTATGATGGGCTTATGTTCCAAAGAAGCAGATTCCTTGAAATGCAGCTGGTAAAGTCAATACTTGTAAACAAATAAGTTGACTAGGAACCAAAAGGACAGGCAGAATCCCATCTGCTACTCAGGTTATGTACTGTGTTTTTTTCTGAATGCAGAGGAAAGCGTTAACAGGCAATTCAAAAGCAGCAGTTCGTCAACTATTGAATATTCAGGACCTTGGACAGGTCTCTGAGAGATGATCACTTGCATTTCCAATAAAGTGGAAATCCTGTTGATAACACTTCCTGATTTCAACTAAACCATACCTCCCAGGCACCACTACCCCAGCCCACCCAACCCCACTATTTTTCTGTAAGGAGGAAAAGCCTAAGGAGACAAATGTGCATATGCACATTGTATATATATGGAAATTCGGAAGTGATTTTATCAAAGTTTGACAGTAATCATTTAAGCAGAAAACCTACAGCATTTGGTTCTCAAGTAGAAAGGTATTATATGTACAGTATATCCTTGAATAATCCTGCTTTCTTCTTGTCATCATTCATTTGGGTAGATAAATCAAAGTGGCTGCAAATTGTGACACAATCTGACCTTTTGTTTTTAAGCAGAATTAAATTTGCTTTTTCAAACATTTCTTTCCACTTTTCCCTCCCTCAAAAAAAGCAAGAAAAGAAGTAGAAGATGATACTGTTAGTTGCCTCCTGGGGAAGGTCTTGTGAAGCTATCAGAAAAAGTATACAAACTTAAAATAGGACCTTCTTTTTTAAAGAGTAGCAATTTTCTTCAAATGTGAAAAATGGGTCTCTTAAGATAATAGTTGCAATCAATGTCCAAGTGTGTATAACAGCAGCTTTTTCTAAGCTAATTTAGATGACTTCAGAGTTCTCAGCATGAAGCAGAACATTGAAGTACAGTAAATTGTTGTTTGCTAAATTCCTATGACATCCTGTATACAGATAAGTTTTGCAGGAATTATTTTCTGTAGAAAATGCTTATCTTTTTGATTGAAATAAGGAACAGGGCTGCCTAGAGGCATATTTGAAGATTCTGTCCATCCTAGCTGATATCTGATTCTGACCTGCCTGATTGTTTTCATGGCTCTCAATATAATGGGACGCAGCTGCTACCCACCCCACCCCACCCCACCTACCCCCCACCCCCCATGCCTAGGCCACCAGATTTTGTATCAGCTGTAGCTTTTGAGTACTTCTCAAGGTCAGCCTCATGTAGGGCCCATTTTGGTAATCCAAATAAGAAATGACGAGGGCATGAGTGATTGTGGCATATTGTGGAATAAAGTATTCCTGGAGTTAGATCAAGCTTCCTTACTAAATTTTAGCAGCACTCAAATCATATTTATCTACCCAGGTGTCAGCTATTGTGTTTTATGTTTATGATGATTCCATTTCCACTATCATGTGTCATAGGCAATGTTAGCTGCTTTTCTTCTCCATGATTCGAGCCCTATCCAAGCGTTTTGGAAAGGTAGCATCTTATTCAATTAATTAATTAGTTATGCAATTACATATGAGGTGCCCAACAGTGCTGTTGTTTGTAGTTGAGCTGTTGTAAATTGCAAGCCAAATTCTTTCTTCCAAATCCTTGTGGTTTTGCACCTAGTGCTCCAACAAGAATTGGTACCACTGTCAACTTCCCCCAAATTTTTGTGGTCTCAGTATTTTGTAATCTTCTCCAGTTCCTTGTCCTCAGCATCACTGCCTCCTGGAGTGGCTACATCAATAAACCAAACATGATTCTTTTCAAAAAGAGTAATGTCTAATATTCCAGAAATTAATGTTCCAGGTGTTGATCAGTCTGAATTTTAAAATTCTGTAACATTTTTCTCTACCATTTTCAATGACTTTATCTGTAATGTCATGTTTCCAGTAATTCTTATGGACTGTGAATCCCTACTTTTCAATGCCAGTGTAATTGTTTCCCTACTCAATCATGCTTTTTTTTAAAAAAAATAATCAGTCTGTATGATTTTGCTGCATCCAGTTATTACATGGTCATCTCTTTCATCCTGATCTCAGCACAATCAGCATTTACTATCTGAACTGGTCTTTTCTATTTCTGCCTTGATGACATTTGTATTTAGTGCTTGTATTTGAGCAGCAAAATGCATTCCTTCTATTTCCTTTTTTAATGTGCCATTCTTAAGTCACTGCCATGTTTTTATATTTTCTGGTTTTCCTTCAGTATCTTTCAAAAAATATCCATGGAATACTTTGGTTTTCCAGTTTTCTAATTTTATTTCAAGCTGTTGTTTTTTAGTCAAATTTAGATTCCATTTCTAAGATTCATTCAATAAAATTTCTTTGCCTGTTCTCATATTATAATTAAGCTCTTGTTCTTCCTTCTCTACAGTTTGTTTTAACTACAGTATAAAAGTCTTCACTCACCAATCTTCTTTGGGAGATATAATCTATCAACACCACTATAAGGGTGTAAGGTAATATTAATAGTCATACATTTTTCTGGTTTGCCCTTTAGGAATGTCAAGGTCCATCTGAATCCAGTTGACTATTCCTGCAGTATACTGAATTACTACTATTGCTCATGAGTTGATGGCTATGACTGTATTGCCATCATTTAGGATAAATTTTAGGATTTTACTTAATAATTTGCAATTGTCTGAGTTTATTTTTCTCTTTATTTGGTGGTGTAAAATATTTGATGTTTCCAATATTACCAAATATTTATAAGCTTACTTAGATTGTTGTTTCGTTTATGAGTTGAACACCTTCTTGTGAGTTAGTGATTTTCCCTTTAATTTAATGATTATTTAATGAATTATTATTATTATTATTATTATTATTATTATTCACAACAGAGTGAAATCACAGCTGCCAGTTCGTTCGTTCTTTCTTTCTTTCTTTCTTTCTTTCTTTCTTTCTTTCTTTCTTTCTTTCTTTCTTTCTTTTATTTATTTAATAGACTTGTCCTCGCCCATCTCCCCACAACGGGGGACTCTGGGCGGCTTACAACAAATTAAAATCAGAAATACATGATTAAAAGTTATAAAAAACCACTCTTACAGAGATAAAAAGGCTAAAAAATCCAAGAGGCCGACAGAGGCCACACCAGGCCGCTAAGGGGCCAGCCAACCCCATTTCTGACATCCTCCCTCCCCGCCCCAGGCGAGATGGCAGAGTCAAGTCTTCAAATCCCTCTGAAAGGCCTGGAGTGAGGGGGCCTGTCTCACCTCCGGGGGCAAGATGTTCCAAAGGGCGGGGCTACAGCAGAGAAGGCCTGCCTTCTGGACCCCGCTAGTCGGAGTTCTTTTGCCTAGGGGGTCCGGAGCATGCCCTCTCTGTGGCACACTTACCTTTAGCTGGTGTTGGCCTTCATTCGCATCAAGTTCTTTCCAAGAACCTGGGATGTCGTAATGTATTGGTGTAGCATATGTGCAGATCCAAGCAGCGTGGCCTTTTGTAATTGACAGATGGAAATTTTGTCAATGTGCAGATTTTCTAAATGCTGTCCAAGCCTTTTTGGTATGGCACCATCTGTACCGATAACCGCTGGGACCACCACTGCCAGTTTATGCCATAATCTTTCAACTTCGTTTTCAGATCTTGATACTTTGTAATCTTGTCCAGTACTTTGTCTTCTATTCTACTATCCCCTGGTATTGCCACATCAGTTATCCGCACTTTCTTCTTTTTAGAGACAGTTAAATCTGGTGTGTTATGCACCAAGACTTTATCACTTTGTATTTGGAAATCCCACATTTTAACTTGCTCATTTTCAATTACTTTTTCAACTATATGTTCCCACCAATTTTTAATTACTGGCAAATGATAATTTTTACAGATGTTCCAGTGAATCATTTTGTTGACTGTGTTATGTCGTTATTTGTAGCCAGTTTGTGCAATCTTCTTGTGCAAGCTAAGTATATGATCTACTGTTTCTTCTGCTTCTTTGTACAGTCTGCATTTGAATCATTTGATGATTTTTCAATTCCGGCCTTGATTGCATTAGTTTGAATTGCTTGCTCTTGAGCAGCCAAAATCAAGTCTTCAGTTTCTTTTTTTAATGTTCCAGTTGTAAGCCATTGCCAGGTTTTATCTTTATCCACTTTCCCCTTGATCTTTTGTAGAAATTGACTATGTAGTGCTTTTCTTTGCCAGCATTCTGTTCATTTTTTTATTACATTATTTCAATATTCACGTTTTGTTTCCTGTACATTCAGTAAGTTCCAATTTTTAACTTGCATCAGTGCTTGTTCTTGACTGTCTTACATAAATCAGCCAATGCATACTTTTCTTCTTTGACAGTTTGTTTGATTTGAAGTAAACTTCTGCCTCCATTTCTGCGGGGCAGGTATAATCTATCAATATCACTACAGGGATGTAATGCATAGTGAATAGTCATGAGTTTTCTTGTTTTTCGGTCAAACTGTCCAGTTCAGCTTGTGTCCAGTTAATAATTCCAGCAGTGTATTGTATAACAGGTATGGCCCAGGTATTGATGGCTTTGATGGTGTTTCCATCATTCAATTTTGTCTTTAACAGTTTTCTCACTCTTTGGATGTATTCTTTACTGGTCACATTTTTAACTTGCCCATGTTTGATGTTATCCAACTGTAAAATGCCCAGATACCTATAGGCTTCATCCTGATGGCTCCTGATGGTTTGGACATTTGGCATTTCAATTCTATTACTGTTTGTGATTTTACCCCAATTTATTGCTACTGTAGCACATTTCTCTAGGACAAATTCCATTGCCAAAATTTTTTACATTATTAAGAATTTAATTTAATAATAATTGATTTAATTTAATTTAATTTAATTTAATCTAATTTAATTTAAGAATTTACAGTATTATTAAGTATTATTCTTACAGTTAGTGATTTTCCCTTTCTTTATTTCAATGGTTATTTAATGAATTATTATCATTATCATTATTATTGTTATTATTTTACTATATTGTGTAAATTGTCTAGAGCCATTAATGAAAGGGATGGCATATACATTTTCTAAATAAATGATACAGATTTTCTGTGCAATTGAGTTCCATTGGTGTTTCAGTTACATTGATTTCACTTGAAAATAGGAAAGTGGCTTTTCCTTGAAGACAGAATAAGGCTATTCTTACCATAAACTGCTGCTTGTTCCTCTTATTAAAGAGATGCCTTGGGCTTAGCTGGGTGCAAATGATTTAGCAGGGAAAACTATCACAGAGGAAAGCACTGATGGTTTAGCTTGAGCCATAAGTTAGTAACACAATGCCCTGCCATGTGTCTCATTACAATTGTGGTCCCATCTTGTCATTAAACAGATAAATTCACTTTCCTTTTAAAGCCATCAACAACATTTCTGAAGGCCACCACTCAACATCTTTATCTCCCTTTCTCTCTTTTTTACATCTAACAAAGCTCCTTTGTCCATTGGAAAGGAATATCCTGAATGACTAGCGTCTCTATATATTTCTAACTAAGCTTATCTAATTCAACCAAGCTTTCTGAGCTGACAGAAGAAGAAGATATATAACTTTCTTGGTAGAAACATTCAGAAACAAAGCTTTTTATTCAACAGGCCTGTACCCCAGTATGCTACTCCCAGTCTGGAGCAAAACCTGATTATCTGTCTTGCTTTGAGAAGGAGAAGAAATGAAAATTCAATTATTACTCAATATGACTCTTCCCTCCTTCCATACATTTTGAAAAGAACTGTCAATGTAATCTTTGGAAATTCAAAATCACAAATAAAAGTCAATGACAGCAACCACAATAACAAAGTTACATGCTGTAAACAGCATTTGCCAAGTTTGTCTTGCTAAAATTATTTCAAATACAAATTTCAGGCCAAATCCAAAATGAATTTAAAATAACAAAACTATGAGGAAAAATATAACAATAATAATAATAATAATAATAATAATAATAATAATAATACAAAAGTAGCAAGGCACCAATGTTTAGAGGCTTAATTTGCATAATCTGTGTGGGTGTGATTTTCTGCATTTTCTGTCCCTTTTAATGGAGAAAATTAAACTATTTCCTACAATACAAAATTATAGCATTTGTTCAAAGATTTGAATTGGTTAAGCAAAGAGGCAAGGCAGATATCACCACATTTAAGTAGCTAATTAGATTGAGAAATTAAGTGAGCTTCTCAGTCATCCTCCTCCTCCTTTATTACCCTTAATGTAGGTCACTTACTTTTACACTATACTGAAATTTTAAATCCAGCCCACCAGAAAAATGTATTTTCTCCCATGTTTTTAATGCAAATTTTGTTGGTATGAATATGACATCAAAATGCAATATCTTATGCTTTGCTTAAAGACAGGGCACTGTCTAACTTTGTTTCTAATTGGAAACCACTCTTAGACTTTTTGCTTGATACTCAAAAAAATGCAGCCTTGACTTTGAGATTTGCTGATTGATGTTATAGAAATATCTTGTACAAATTATATGCATGATTCAAATAGATTAATTCTTAGGAATCTTTCTGAATACTAGATTAAAAACAATTTTTACTATGTACTGTAAATTTTTAGATATTAGAGTAAGAGGCGAATATATTTTCTATCTATACCTGAACCAGGGAAAGTCAGAAGCTACTCTCTTTTTCTTGTGTTCCTTTTTCTCCCCTCCCCTATTTTCCCTTCTTTTCCCCTTCCCCCCCCCCCTTCTTTTTTTCTTGATTTTTCTGTATTTTAACTTTTGTGGAAAACTTAATGAAATTTATAAAGACAAAATGCAATATCTTACGAGCAGAGCCAAAACCTCAGCAGAATGAAGAGCTGGTGAGTAGACCAACTCTTTGTAATTCCTCTCCTGATGAGGAGAGGACTTGAGATTGTTCCCTGCAGTTGCTGCTCACAAGGAGATCACAAGATAGCAGTCTCTGGTGGGTTTAGAGCTCTGGGAGATGAGAGAATAGCCATCTTGCTCAAACCACGTCAGAGCCTTTAAGGACACTGGGCCCGCATACTTCCTTTTCTATTCACTTTCAGAAATGGCTTCTTAACAGAAGTCTGAAAACGCCAGGTGAATTTCCTTCAATCCTTAGCAAAAGAAATTTTAAATACAAATTTAAGGACTTAAAAAAATATGTTAATAAACAGCAAAAGGGTGATTAGAACTTTGATTTTGGAAAGTTACAAATGGATTAAGGGTCCAGATGGATTTGAAATAAGATTTTGGGATTGAACAATGCAAAGTCTTGCAACCAAAAGTTTGTTGACCCCAACCCTGCAAACTTCTATGAAAGCCCTAAGTACCTATTCATTTACTGTAGCTTTTTGTCTAATTGTACTCTGTTTTCTGTTTGGCATTTTAGTTCAAACTAACATTTTATTATCTGGGGTATTTTGGTTTTAATGCTGACTTTAGTCACATTTAGCATCCTGTAACACAAACCACCTTTGAAGGCTTTGCCTTTAAAAGCATTGACTGATTGATTATGTGCCATTAAGTTGGTATCAACTCATAGTGTCCACATAGATAGATTTTCTTCATGGCAGTCTGTCCCTAACCTGGACCTTTGGGTCTTCTAATGGTATAAAAAAAGCATAGAAACAATATAAGTTAAAATGCATTCTGGATTCATTAATCTGGAGCAGAGGGATTTGATTCTGGGTATCAATTATGCATTTCATGCAGTTACCTGCAGTTCTCCAGGTGAATGTGTAATCAGTAAAATGCAGCCTTAGAAGCAGTCCACATTAGTGGAAAACAGACATTATCGACTGAATGAGAAAATAAACTCTGGTTTTCAAAAGACCAAAGAACAACTATGAAGAAAAAAAAAGAGTGCAAATTGATACAGAATCCATAGAAGTATTTACTCAGGCACAGCTAGATGACCACATTAACGTGTTGTCTTCCAGTCCGGAGGTGGCATAAAGTGTGCCTGTAAAAATTGCTCTGTTTACATAGCCAGTCTCTACCCTGCCTCCTTAATAAGCTCAGTGAGTGGTGCTAACAATTTACTGCAGGGCAAGTTAAGGGGCAGTGATTGCTGAATCTACTGATTGCTTTCCCTTGGGAGGGGGGCTCAAGGGACTGGAGGAGAAGAGGCCATTTTTGACAGATGGCTAGAGTACTGGATTTAGCAATCAAGCCCCGATACCCAAGGATGAGGTAATGGAGGCTACCTTTTTGGGGGGGGCTTTCCTCTCTTGCTTTAATGAGAAGCCCCTACCTGCCCCGTGAGGGCAGCCTCCATGATCCCATTCTTGTGGATCAGGCACTGGGAGGAGTTTCCAGGAACGGGAGAGGCTCCCCCCTCCTGCTTTACCAGGAAACACTGGCACATTCTCTGCATCTCCAGCAGCGTTCCCACCCACATTGGCAGTGGGCCCACACAGCCCCTCCCCACAAAATGCTTGTGCAGTCCTGTGCATGTCTTCTTAGAATTAAGGCCCATTAAATTAAAGAAATGCATTTCCATAAATATGTCTAGGACTCCAGTGTATCCACACCATTTCTTCTATGTAGATAATAACAACATGGAGAGGAGGGGAGGAATGTGATGTAAATTGAATCAGAGAGTCAACACAAATCAAAGTAATAGGCCTGGCCCAAGCACAGATGCGTGTGTCTGTGTGGTTCTCTATGTGTGTGCAACATGTTTTGCATAGATAACCATATGCAAATCTCACACACACACACAAACACACAACTTGCAGCTGCTTTGTGTGAAGAAAAAATATGTTCAACACTGTTGTCACAGCATATTCCTTATCATAGGTGGTCTGAGCCTCAGTGTCCTTTGCCAAGTAAAGCTCCAGGGACAGGCAGGTCTCTGTACTGCATTAAAATGTCCTCAGCCAAAATACTGAAGTCTGCACTATAGATGTTGAATAAATTTATTTCTCTACTGAAGAAAGTCAGACACAAAATATATCTCAGAGTAATGCAAACCTAATTATCCACATTCATTAGAAGAAGATATCATTTGGCATTATTTTTATGCAGCTGGTTAAATCTGGATGCTTCATTATGTTTTTCGCAGCTTATCATGTTCATAGTAATTTCTTTCAGCTTTAGTGAATGCAAATGTCCTTTTGACAGTACACAAATTCTTGCAGAAAGATTAATGCACTTGGAAAACTCACATTACTTCTGCATATTTGCAGCAATGCATGGCTAGGGAGAAGGATTTTTAAATGATAAGAAATACTGAAATGCTTTCCTCTTCTACATATTTTTAAACATTGAATTCTGCCCTCTCGTGGTGATGTTTTAAAATGCAAGTGATATCATTTCTGTGCTATTTTCTCTTTAACAAACCCTAGCATCTCCTGTTATTTAAACACTTAAACACTTGTTTGGGGCATTTTTAAAATATTCAAATTAATTTAATTGTTATACATTCTCATTCTGTGGTGATCATTACTATACTATTGCATCAAGCAAATATCCAAAGCATCAGCCTGGTCTGAATTCACAAATTGCAGAAAATATTGAAAGTTCAAAATGTTCTTCTGAGTATCTATTTTTGTGTTCTCCCTGATAAGAAAAGGCAGATCATATCTAGGTAACTATTCCATGCATTGCTATTTCCTTCCCTTTTAACTATTAGTCTGATGCCAGAATATTCCACTTCCTCTGAATCCCCATAAAGCCTTCTAAACTGGTGGCCATCACTTAACCAGATGGTAGTAAATCCCACAGTTTAACATTGCATTGTGTAGGTAAGGTATTTTAAAAAAAATAATAATGAATCTTCAATCTTCCGACATTTAGTTTAATGGAATAACTTACCATTAGAAAGAGGCCAGTGTAGGAAGAAGGAACTGATGTTGGTGTCCCCCTCTGGGTCAGAGCCCTACCTCCTGCTTCACTGGGAAGAAACTAACCTAGCCTGTTAGATTTCAGATCTGTCCTGGGAAGCATAGGCTTGCTCCCATAATTTATCATTATATTTTGCATACCAATAATTTCAGGGAGAGGGTGGTTGAATTTTCAGCTTGAAATAATAAAACATCTTGGGTTGACTCCAGTGAAGGGCAGGTTAGTGCTCATTCCCTGGAATTCCTGTCTTAGCTGATTGGGAGACAGGAGAGTTCAGAGGAAAAGTAAGTTTCTCAGGAAGCAGAAAAAATAAAATTTCAAAATTTATTTATTTGTTTTCACCCATTGATATGCTGCCCTAATCACAGACTCTGGGCATCTTACAGGCGTGGAGGAAATTTTTCACAGATGAAAAGCAAACAAACAGAAAACCTTTCTTAAGAAACAATAGTCTTTGTTGCTGTGTAGTTTACATGCTCAGTTTTTAATCATCAAAACAACCAGTTAAAAAATGTGATATCATACTGGTATTTGATTGCAGAAAGCTGATTGTTCATTCTGATATCTTTTTTTATTAGAAAACAGTTAAGAGAATAGAAATCTGCATTTATAGTCCTTGACTGTTAATGTGGGCTGAGAGCAGAATGTTCAAATGAAGTTAAAAATAATTTCAATAATAGCAAAATTGTGCTGAACCTGGGGACCGTGTCTCATGGTTCTACCTATACCTTAGTTGGCTTCTGGAAATGGTGTTGATGGGAGAGATTTTGTTCCTAGAATCATGGCCTGTACTATTGGGATGAGTTACATTCTACCTCACAAGACTGATAAAAAAAAAATTGGCCAAGCCCTGGTGAATTTTATTGGGAGGGCTTTAAGCTGAACCCTCTGCGGTTTGGTGATGAACACTCTGAAGTAAAGACCTCAGATAATGATATGGACTATAGAAAAAAGTAGGACTGTTGCTGTAATGATGAAAAAACAAAATGCACATTGGCTCATAAAGTTTATGGCTTTCGTTGTCTATACGCTGTTGAAAAAACATCCTGGAATGAGGCCACGGTGCAAACCACATTCATGTTGCTACCAATAAAACTAAATGGATAGATCCGGAAGTCATCAACTGCCAAGCTTGTCTGAAAGAGATATTATTTTATGGAAAAATAATAATACAAGCTTGAACTCTTAGCGCAGGAAGGCAAATAAGATTTAATGGGTGTAATAGGTGGGATGAGTCCTATAACTGGAATAAAGCAGTTGACAATCACAGTACAGTATGTTCGAAAGGAACTGAAGTAATAAAAATGAGGGAGGAATTGCTCTGTATGTTAAAACGATCCATTTGTGATAATAAAAAAAAATCCAAAGTAGAGAAACTAATAGCAATTATGATGCTGTTGGGGTCTGTTATTGCCTACTCACGCAAGGAGACAGTGTGGCTGATGCCTTTCAAAAGCAAACTGCAGATCTTTCAAAGGGGCATGAGGTCATAGTGATGGGAGATTTTAATTACCCAGACATCTGTTTGAAAACAAACTCTGCCAAGCATGGTCCTTCCAGGGAATTCATGATTTGTCTTGCTGACAATTTTCTTCTTCAAAGATTGGAGGAAGACACTAGAGGATAAATCATCCTTGATTTGATATTGTACAGTAGGGAAGTGGAGATAGCAGGAATATTGGGGGGAGTTCTGAATTTTAAGGAAAACTAAACTAAGTGTAATCAAAGGTGTAACTGGGCCTTTAAAAATTTATTTTGATTGCACTGATGCATAGGATTTTGTGGCAAGAGAAGCTGAAGGGAAAAAGGGCTCAGGATGAGTGGAATGTAACAGGAATTGGAAGCAGTGAAAGCACAAGTAACATGAGGGGAAAAATGGAGGATAGCAGAAGAAATTGAAAATCTGAAAATTATAGGAGGACACGTATAAGAGGTGAAAAACAGCCGCGTCACCCTGGAAAAAGTGGGCAGTGAAAATTCAGGCAGTCTCTAGGGAACAGGAAAGAGATGAAGAACCCTCTAATTCTTTACTGCTATTTTGGGTTATCTAGATTTTTCCAGCCCTATCTAGTAGCAGTCTGCCGGTGCTGCTCCAGCCACGAGGGCACCCCCAGCCACTGCTGCTGCTGTTCCTCCCTAAAGCGCTTTAAGTGCGCAAGCCCCATGCACTTGAACTGTCTGTGCCCTTAAATGTAGCCACTAGCTTTTAACTTAGTGATTTGGTTATTCAGTATGTGTTGAACAAACAAAGCCACTGTGTCTTCAGAAAAGGAAACATTTCTCCATATTAATAAAGAAAAGCAAGAAGCAGCAGATGATAAGGGTTGAAAATGAAGAGGGTAGGGGGATGGCTAGCTAAAACTCCTGTTGAGGCATTTTTTAATAATCAGCTAAAGGTTTACAATTTTTTTAAAAAAAGAAAAGTGATGCCTTGCAGAAACCATGCCCTGATCTTGGCACATTGGTAGGTCTGCTTCTACCACAAATGTCTGCAGCTACCCATGATAATGCTGTGCATTGTAGCATCACAAGACAAGCTCTGCCCTTTCATGCGGGCATCAGGACATTTCACACAATTGCATAAGGGATGGAGTTTGCATCCAAACTACAGCACATACAGTGGTACCTCGGGTCACAAACGCTTCTGTTCACGACCAATTTGGGTCACGAACAGCACTGTTTGCAAAATTTTGCTTCCGTCCGCGAACTCCGCATCAGGTGACGAACAGGATCCGCAGCCATTTTCCCTGCCATGACATGTGGTCGTGGCTTCCTGTAGGGAGGGGGACTCTCCCTCCAAGCAATAACCGCCTCCCCACCCGCCTTCCTGTCCTCCATGGCAGAAGTCGCCTCGAGCAAAGTTAGCGTTCTCTCTCTTCGTACTGTACTGTACTGTACTTTGTTTCATCTTTTTGTGGTTTAAAAAAAAATACATATGGTTCAGAACGGATTAACCGTAATTACATTGAACCTTATGGGAAAATTTGATTCGGGACGCAACCAAAATCGGTTGGCGACCAAATTCGTAGGGGTCAGTACGGGTTAACTGTATTTACATTGAACCTTATGGAAAAATTTGATTCGGGTCGCGACCAATTCGGGTTGCGACCAGAGTCGTGGAACGAATTAAGTTCGTGACCTGAGGTACCACTGTATTTCATTACTGGCCTCACCTGCTTGGATGTCTGTGGCTTCTATCATTATACCACTTATGCCAAACATTAATCATGTAGATGAGTTGAAAGAATACATCCCTGTCTCACACTACCATCATTTGAATGGTACTCAGAAACCTAAAAGGAAAAAGGAAAGAATATAGCCATTGAAGCTAAAGCAGAAGCTATTGCTGGTGTTCATGCTATAGCCAAGGAAGTGGAAGCAGATGTTGGTTATGGGGACAGCACAGCAGCCAGTGTGGTTGAAACAGAAGCCACTGGGGTATAAAAGAAATCAGAAACTGCTGGTGGTGTCCTTGCTAAATGGAAACAGAAGCTGTTGATGGATCAGGGAGCAGTAAAATTATCAGCTGGACCACAGACAGGAACATCCTTGCTGGAACTTATGTAAGTGATAGGCCTAATAACCTTGTCAGTATAAACAGATGCCAATGTGAAAAGATGTACACTTGCCTAAGGCCCATGCAGAGCACCAGGTTCCTTTCCTAGGCATCAAGGCTATCAAAGAATGTGCTTCTTAGTGTTAGATTACTAATGGGTAGCAAAAACTGGACTCAAGTTGCCAGTTCAATGGTTCTATTATTATTTATTATTTTCTAAGACGTATGTAGCATAGCATAAGCTGTGCTGGTTATTTGGGAACTCTAAGAAACAAAGATCTAAGACTGCTCAGGTAAAAGGGATTCAAAAGTGGAAGAAGGGTGACAGTAAAAGTGCAGGCATGTGAATGCTGGTAGGGTCATATTGAATCATGCATCGTCTATGACCAGTGGAATTGATGAAGTCAGTGAAAAATGAACTATGCAAGGAAAAAATAGTTAATGTAATATTTACTATGGCAATAGTCAATATGTGTTTTCTAGCTCACCTGGTGCATTTGGTAGATGTCAACTTTTTATGAGCCTGTTCTGAAAGGACTGCTTCAGTTACCTTAGGGATCTGTCAAATACTGGATCCCAGTAGTTCAAAATGAAACAACTGTCATCCTTGCCAAACAAGTTCAGAAAGAATTTGCTGTGGAAATAAAGAAACCACAGCTTTACATTGTGATAATGCACTCCATGCAGGACATATCCAAAGAGCAGTCAGATCTTTAGATCTGTTGCCATGGTAAAGGACCAAAAGAAGTGGGCAATATTTATTTATTTATTTATTTATTTATTTATTTATTTATTTATTTATACATTCGATTTATTCTCTGCCCATTTCCCCCCAATGGGGAACTCTGGGCGGCTCACAAAGTATATATAAACCTAACAGTGACAAATCTTATAATTACAAATCCTACAGTGCTATATATACTACACTATGTGACCAGCAGTGGTTGCTAGGGGGTCATCCGGGCTTTTTCCTCCTCCATAGATCTTTCTCACGGCTCACATAGATCATTGCTCGTGCTGGTTGCATTCGGAGTTCAGTCAGCACCAGTATTTTTCTCCCCTGCGTAGCACCGCCAGTTCCTCCCATCTAAACAGGAGTCCCCATTTATCTACTCGCAGATGGAATAGCTTTCAAACTGCTGGGTGAGCAGGAGCTGGGAGAAGCGACAGGAGCTCACCCCATCCCGTGGAGCTGGGCCCGAACCGCTGGAGTGCCGACCATTTCTGACCGGCAAACTCACTAGGATAAAAATTCCTAGGTTTTCATGCAATTGTTGATGAAGCTGCCACAGGACTGGAGAATTATATTCTTGCCTGCACTGAGAACAAAGGCCTGGAGGTAACTCAGTGTCAGGGGTATGATGGTGCTGCAGCAATGCACAGAGCAGTGATTCTCAAACTTGGTGACTTTAAGATGTGTGGACTCCAACTCCCAGAATTCCCCAATCAGCACACTGGCAGTTGAAGTTGCCAAGGTTAAGAAACGCCGGAATAGAGTGTATTCTGGAATGCAGGCCAAATTTCAAGCAGAAAGGAGAAAGCTCTGTATGTTCATTGTGCATACATGGTGCTATAGGATACGGTACCTGATAGACCAGAACTTTCCAGTTTTGTTTTTGTCTTGTTTTGTATTTTGAAGTGGTGCAGACTTGTTCACCTTTTTTAGTGGAAGCATTTACTGAAGGTCTTTTCTGTCATCATTTTCAGTGATTTTTTCCTCACACTTAAACAACTGAGTCCCACACGCTGGGCATCCCATTATGACTTGTTGATTGCTTGGCATTTGCATTTTGCCCTCATTATGAAAATATTATCTAATGTAATTCTACCTTCCTCAAAATCCAAGAAAAAGAGCAGACAAGATGGCCTATAAAAAATTACATCTTTCCAGTTTGTTCTTCTGGGATTCTTTAAACAAAAATCCTAGAGAATATCAATACCTTTTCAAAGATGCTGCGATTGGCAACTTTGGATCTGTCTAGGACACCACAGCTCATACAAAATGTTGTACAGGCCCTTTTCAGTTATCAACACCATTTGGGGAAAACAAAACAAACAGCAGTGTGACATTAAATGTACATTTAATGTAAAATGTTAAAAGTCAAACATCATTTTGTTGAGCTCTGCACGGACGAAAAACTGGGGAACCTTGAAGACAGCTTCAAAGTCACTGTGTTTTACATATGTTTGGACATTATTTCAACTCAGCTTCCTCATAGGTTTAGTGGAATGAATACTCTTATTCAGTAGTTTTCAGTACATTAATCTACATTGTTTTCCTCTGCATCCAATGATAGTTGATTCAAAGCTGAATTAGACCCACAGCCAAAGTACCAGGAACACCTATTATCAGTATTTACCTAGGCAACTGCTAAGCTTCCGTTCCGTACTTCATGAGGAAATATGTATATCAACCATGGTGAAGGACTTTGCATGCTTCCCGCTATTAGAAAATAAAGCCCAGTCAACTGCTCTCTCAGTTATGTGCATACTAATGCTGATGCTTTATCTATTCCAGTGACAATATCAAGTATAGAAAAGACTTTCTCAAAACTGCAAATCATAACAACAAACAAACACGTAAGGAACACATTATCACAAGAATAGTTTTCTGAACATGCTGCACTGAATACTGAAAGCAGGTGTGCAAGAAGACTTAATGTTGACAGCATTGTGGACATGTTTGCAGAAATGAAATACGTTGCCCTTTTTTTTACACAATGACAAAATGTACCCTCCCCCCCCCCCCACACACACATACCTCTTGACTGTCTTCATCATCTATCAATTGGTCCAGAGTCCAATAGATGAAGATGATTTTTTAATATATGCTGTGTTAAGAGATAAATATCATCTGTCAGATGTATCCCAATGACAATATCTACAGCTACAGCATTTGTTAACAATATTGTTTGGACCAACAGTATTTTCAGCTTCCAAAACACCTGAGATACTAGAACAACTTGTTAAATCCTAAAAACCTACTATTAGCTTTTATAGATATTTGTTATCTATATGCAGCTGTTGATATGCAGATGTTAAGGGATGAGTGGAAGAAAGAATTAGAGGTTTCTATATTGCCTAGACAATGAGAGAGTGTTTTAACTTCTATAGCAAGAGTGTCAATGGACCTTAAACTACGACTTATACAACAAAAAATAATATTTAGAATTTACTGGGCCCCACTATGTTTGTATAGAAAAGGATTGTCAAAAACAGCGTTTTGTTGGAGATGTAATAAGGACAATGCCTCTTTAAAGCATATGTTTTTCCAATGTCCTATACTTTTGGGAGAAAGTAGTGGACTATATAAATATAATTGTGTGATAAAAGCTAAAATTTTCAGAAGATAATATTCTTTTGAACTATATATCTAGTACATGGAATTTGACATCTGGACAATGTAAATGGATTCTGCATGCCCTTACTATGGCCAAAAGACTGATACTGCAGCATTGGAAAGATAAATGTATGTCCCCATTCACTCAGTGGATCGAAGACCTGATTGCACTTGCCACTTATGAGCGGATTGCCTATTGACGTAGACTTTGTCTGGACAAGTATAATGAAATCTGGAACTCTTTTATACAAAATACAATAGGTTAAAAAAAATGAGAGTCACATAAATGTATTGGAAATATATATGCATCTGAATAATATTTACATTAAATAAATATATATAGATGCATAACTATTTACCGTTACAATGTTAATAAGTTAAGTTTTTAATCTCTTTTGTTGTATTTTTGTCAGTTTTCTGTAATAGCACTTTTTAAAAGTTCTTTTTCTTCTTGATAGTGTATTGTTATTTTTGTGTTTTGTTTTTCTTTTTTCTTTTTTGTTATTAATTAAAAAACAATTTAAAAATTTATATATACCTCTTGACTGTACATTCCTGACTGACTTCACCTCACCTATTGATTGCCACTGTTTGGGTGAAACTAAAGCTTTGTTACAAAAGTTAATATTCCCAGGTCTTGAAACAATACAGCAAGAGTATGTCATTTTGTTTCCAAAAAGTAATGGGCTTTTCTGCTGATTTTTGTTGTTGTTGTTATATTGTAATGTGACTAATAAAATAATAAGGCTTCGTCTTCCTAGGTTCAAAGGTTCACAGAGATGGTGACTGTGGTCATGAACTAATGGGATGTTTGCTACATGGGAGAAAGACTATGACAAATCTAGACAAAAATATTATAGTGCAGAAGCATCACACTGACAACAAAAGCACATATACTCAAGGCCATGTTTTTCCAGTCAGCAATATAACGTGGCGACAAAAAAGGCAAGTGCTATTTTAGACTATTTTGACAGAAGTATAATTTCTAAATTGCAAGAAGTCAATGTTCCATTTTATTCTGCATTGGTCTGACCCCACACAAGACCAATGTCCACTTCTAGGGCTGCAGTTTCAGAAGGGTTCTTGTAAGCAGGAAAGCAAGAATGAAATGAAGTCCTATAGAAAGAAATTGTTTCGTTTAGCCTTGAGAGGAGGTGACTGAGTGGGATTATTATAGCACTCTTCAAATATCTGAAACGGTATCACACAAAAGATAGCTCCAATCTATTCTGCATAATCTCAGGTAGCAAGTCTCGGAATGCTGAATTTAAGTTATAGGAAGAAAGATTTCTCTTGACTTGGAGGAAGAATTTGTAATGGAAAGCACAGTTTGGCAGTGGAACCAATTATTCAGAGAGCAGGTAAGCTCCCCTTCACTAGATATGTTCGAGCAGAAGACAGATGGCCATTTGCATCGAATGCTTTAATTTTTGTGTATGCAACAGGGATTGGACTCTTTCCAGTTCTAAGATTCTACTGTCCCTGAAAATTCAGGGGTTTGCATTTTGGACTTTAAAATGTCATTAACACAGTGGCTTAATAGACTATTTATTTATTTAAGAAATGTAATGGCCTCCTACTTCAGCAGATAACTCTGGGTGGCTCACAATACAGAATGATAAAATACAAGTACATAAACAACAAGCATAATAAATGCAGATACCATGATTTTCACACATGATTTTCAATCACAGACTCAAAAACCTGGTTTTTAGAGACTTCTGAAAGGCCAATAAGATTGGGGGTGTCCAGATCTCTGCGGACAGGCTGTGCCACAGGGCAGGTGCCACAACTACAAGAGACAGAATGGGATCTTTTCACCAAAAATCCTAAAACGTGTGAGATTGCTCATAAATTTAGAAGATCTTTTGGCTGATTATTACACTGCATCTTCAAAGAAGCAATTCTGTTGTTTCTGTCTTTTGAAGGTAGTTCCTTCTCAAATGCCAATTTAAAAATTAAATAATACTGAGAACTTTTCAAATTAGTTCCAGATTGGCTCTGTGGTGATGTAAGTCACTTACTAAAAATAAGAAAAAAGCTCAATATATACTCTAGAATAAATAGTTGTTTCTTCCTACTTATATAATATATAAAGAAAATACATGGGCATTTAAAGAGTTAGTAGCTAGGAGCAGAAGACAGCTAAATATGGGACATTTTCAGTCTGCCTGGTTTTTCACATAATGAGCACTGATCTTGGGAAGTAAAAACAAAGCAAAAACCTCTCCTCTTTTAATGAGATATTTGCAATTTAGCCAAATACTTGCAACCAATTTGCAATTAGTATAAATGAAAAGATGTTGCAGGATAAAATGTACAATGTGGATCTGAACTCATATGGTGAGTACCTCCATTGATTTTGATTTATACATGAATATGAGGTATCCAAAGAGGGATAGCACCTCTGATGGAGGGGCCTGCCATGCCCTTTCTAGGGCTGTTCGTTGACCTTTGGTCCCCACCTGGTACTCAGCTTTCACCTGTGGCTCCAAGTAGTTGTAACACACGCAGGGGCCACACCCCGGTAAACTGTCTCAGCAGACGGGCCAAACCAGGTGAGGGTAGCTGACAGGTCTTCGACTCTTGGTGAGACAGGGGTTTTGTCTGTCCCAGTGTATGAAGACTGGCCCTGGCAGATTGTGCGGAGAAGACTGAACAATGGTCCAACAGTCAAGAAGGCAGACCCAGCAGGTGTTGTGGAGTGCTTAGAGCACAACAAGACACTTTGACATCCTGGTCATCCACTGCAGCAGGAGGGTCTCCAGCCGTAATGGTTCTCTGTGCTACTGGATTAAGGTCTCTTATGCCAAGAGAGTGGGACTGCCCCTGTGCAACGGCAGTTCCGCTTAAAACTCCATCACTCACAGGTTTCTGTTGTGCAGTTCATCTTCATCTACAATGCATCTGCAAATTATCTCAGTCCAAACCTAATTTCTTGAGCCCTGTGATAATGGGGGAGTGGCAAAGCAACAGGTGGAGATGACCACTTGCAGTTGTAGTCACAAACCTGCATGTGGGCTGCCCTTGGACCAGTGGTTGTTCATCTCAGTACCTGGGGCAGCAGAGATGTCTGGCAGCATCCAGAGTGACTGGGCAGCCCTTCTAGGATAGTACTGCCCACACTTGCATGAGGGAGGGGGTTAGAAAAGGTACCCTGAACATTGGGTGCTCCACAACATCTGGCTAGCTAATTGTGGCTGGAAGGTCATCTCCTTAGGGGTCAAGCATCAAGAAAAAAAAAGAAATCAAAGAAAACTCATTTTCGGAGCCTGGAACATCCACACCTTGCTGGATAGAGACAAGATGTCAAGGCTTGAAAGACAAACAGCAATCATAGCAGCTGAACTTCACTGTTATAGCATTGACATTGCTGTACTTAGTGAGACCAGGCTAGCAGACAAGGGTTCATTACAGGAAGCAGCAAGTGGATATATGTTCTTTTGGAAAGGGAAACCACTGACTGACAACAGGACTCACGAAGTAAGTTTTGCAATCAAAACTGCTCTGCTGAAGAACATCTCTACTCTACCTACTGAAATAAATGAGTGCATTATGAAGTTCTGCTTTCTTCTCAGCAAGTCCTGGTATGTCACCATTGTCAGCATCTACGTACCAATTCTCATGAGTCCAGGCAAAGACAAGGAAGGTTTCTATGAGGACCTGGACCAGATTATTCAAACAACGCCTGCAAGCGAAAAACTCATCATTCTGGACGACTTCAATGCTAGGATGGGGTCAGACAGCAACAACTGGGACAGAGTCCTCGGGAGACATGGGGTGGGAAAACTAAATAGCAATGGCCTGCTGCTTCTGAGCAAATGTGCTGAGCACAACCTGTGCATCACTAACACGGAATCATCACGGGTCGTTAAGCATGACATCATGTGACCATGACTTGCAACTTCCTGCTGGCTTCCCCATTGACTTTGCTTGTTGGAAGCCCACTGTGAAGGTCACAAATGGCAGTCATGTGACCACAGGGATGCTGCAACAGCTGCAAGTTCAAGAACCGGTTGTAAACCTACTGTAACTTTGAATGGTCACTGAATGAGGCAATCAGTAAGTGAGGACTATCTGTATTATGTCTTTTTCTTTGTATTGTTTTTATAGTTGTTTGATATGGTCAAACAACTAATCAATAAACTAATTGATTGAAGTCAAATTCAGTGGCCTTTTTTCTTTGTCAGAATGAATCATGTTAACCCCACAGTTTGGATTGTTTTATTAGTGAATCTACATAGCTACTCACAAGCCTATCACGCCTAGTATGGGAAATGTGGATAGAAAGTTTTTCTCCTTTTTCACTAGCTCTGGTACATCTATTCAAAGTAAATGGAGGGAAATTCAGGGCCAGTATAAGGAAATATTCCTTTCTACAGCATATAGCTAAACTGTGAAATTTGCTGTAGTTTGATGGATTGAAAAAGGAACTGGACGCATCCATGGATGATTGGGCTATGAATGACAACTGATCTTGATGGCTATTCTCTACCTCTGGAATCATCGAAGTATTCCTTTAGGAAACTATCCCATATTCTTAAGGCTGCTAGAGGGAGCTAGAAGCTGTGGGCTGCCTTTTGAGATTCTTCCAAGTCAACCAGAGTCTCCACTGCTATGCCTGCCCTATTGGTAGTGCTTTATTGGCAGAGGGACTAAATGCTGAGCAGTGAAGATGTGTCACAACCACTGGAAATCTACAATATTCTGTATTTTCTCACTGCTCTTATATGACTCCACACAGAGCTGGAAACTATGCCAACCCTGAAATTGAATGCAGTATATATCTTCCCTTTGGCTGAAAAGAAAGGACACAAACTCAGTTCTTTCACAAATGCCACTTTACACACACACACACACACACAATCACTCATACACATATATTTTAGGATAATATTACTTCCTATATTTTAAGAATTTCCCCTTATGTAGCTGACTGGTTATCAGGGGCTATTAAGTTAAATATACGTCCACCCATTCTGAAATATTAGTGTTATTGTGTTGTTCATTATTAAGCTATAAACTAGATATCAAAGCTTGAATATGCTGTCACCTGCTGATTGAAATCAAATTTATAAAAAAGCAGTATCTTACTATTAGGCAAATAAAAGTGAGGCCTGTAGTTGAATTAACATTATTTTCTAGTATATTTTAGATATTAATATTGTGTTCTTTGTAAAGAGAACTAGTGGGGTGCTGTAATCAAGGTGTTGGACTAGAATGGGAGAGCCATAAATTTCTACATGGAAACTCACTGGTTGACCTTAGTTTAATTAATCTCACAGGTGGTGGTTGTGGGGATAAAATGATGGGGGATCTCTATGTAAGTCACACTGAGCCTGAGTGCCTGGAAGAAATGTGGAGCACTGTATGTATCTAATGAGTAACTAAATCAATCAATCAATGTCTGTGGATTTTTCATTTTATTTTTGCAATGCGGGCTAGAAGCATAATAACCTTCATAAAGCTTCCTTGGAATTGAGCTCAGCTGTAGCTTTCTTGACATTTTCTGGTTGTCTCTCATCCAAGTACTAACCATAGTCTACCCTGCTTAGTTTTTCAGATCAGCCAAGATCAGTCATAAGCTGCACAGCCACACAGGTTAAACCACATTTCAATCATAAAGCACTTTAAAGTGAGGAATAAAACCCAAACATTGGTTAAGATGCCATTTTTATGAGATAAACTGCTTTAATCAATTTACAGTTTAGAGCATGAAAACATATTAATTCTTCAAGATTTGCCATTTTCATTTTTTCCCACCCAATGGAGTGAGGGGAAGAACTTAGATAAAGGGGCTCAGAATTCTGTATGTCTGTCTTTAACTCTTGGAAAACAGAACAGGACCAAAAGTGATGTGGGGGAGAAGCCACCAAAATAAAGTTCAGGTTGGAAAATGGACCCAATCCAGCTAGAGCCAGCAAAGAAAAAACATTTCTAAAATCATACTGGCAACACTTCCTACTTGGGCAGAGGCTTAGAATGTTGCTAATTTGTCCATTCTAAGGCCGCATTTCCTCCTTCCCAGTCACGTGACCAAACGCAGAGCTATTATTTAGAGATTGGAAAGAATTCGGAGTCTGTGCTCTGCATCCTTTCTGTACCTGTTTCAACAACTATCAGTTGGGCCTGGCTTTTTTTTTTTTTTTAACTCTTGTTATAGTTCCTCCGTGCCCCAAAGCCAAACCAAGAGAAATGAAATTTCTCCAGATGGCCCAAAGTAGCCTTCCGCAACCTGGATGGTCTCCTGAGGTGTGAGCTTCAACTCCCAGAATTCCCCAGCCAGCAAAGTTATTCCTGAAAATTCTAGGAGTTCAGAAACACACATCTGGAGTTGTTCATGAGTTTAAATAAAGATACGACATGCAAAATGGCTGAGAGAGAGTGGCAGTAGCTTTCTAAAGCAGTGTTTCTCAATCTCAGCAACTTTAAGATGTGTGGACTTCAACTCCCAGAATTCCCCAGCCATCCGTGCTGGCTGGGGAATTCTGGGAGTTGAAGTCCACACATCTTAAAGTCGCTGAGATTGAGAAATGTGGTTCTAAAGCAATCCTGATGTATAAAGGACCCTTAGAACAGAAAAACAGAAACATTCAGCGCTTATCCGCCGCCGCCTCTGAAGACCCTGGAAAGCGTTTCTAACGGCTCTTCCGCTCGCTCCTCCTCCACCTCCCCGCCCCCTCCACTTCGGACGGCGCGGGAAAAGCAAGATTCGTCTGGACTCCAATTCCCACAATGCTTCGCAGGCAGGGAGCTCTACCCGATAAGTGAGAACGGAGCTCATTGGTGAAAGGACCGGGGCAGCCGCAGGCCTATCAGCTCGTCTTTCATTGTGCGGTGGCAGCAACCGACGTACACACATTAAGCCGAGAGCCGCCCAGGGGGCTGTTCGTGCACCTCTTACCGCTGCCGCTGCCCACCGGCCTGCCCTGGATGACGGGCTCCCGCGCTAGTCCGCGGAGCAGAGACGCAGCCATGAATCTGGGGTAAGGAAGCGGAGTCCCTACGGCTGTGTCGCCCGGGGCGACTAGATGTACTTGGGTGATCCACGGGGCTCCTTTTAGTTGTCTCCAGATTTCCTTTCCGAGTAGAGCTGGCAGGAGGCGAAATCTCCTGCCCTCCAGTCGGAGGCAGCTCCGCAAAGGCGCTGGGATCATCCCCGTTGAAGCCTGATGTGGCTTCTGCAAGGGCTGCGAGAGCTGCTCCTGCCTACCCGTTGCACGCCTGCTGTGCGCGCCTGGGGCCCCGTCCATCCCTCGTGGCAAGTACTCCTCTCGGTTTATTGTACGGTCTTAATCATACCTTGCAAACAAGCCCTTGCTAGTGATGTTGGTGCTGGGCTAGGGCTAGGCTGGGTAGCAATGCCGGCTACTCTAGTCCACGTTGGTGGCTGGACAGCTTCACCTGCTGGTTTCTGTATATTCCATTCAAGCCACAAATTTGGAAGTAATTTCTTCCAGATATTTGGAAGCAAATCTTGCTGAGTATAGGCAAGAGTCATAAAAGCTAGAATTCATGAATTTCATTTTATTATCAGCCAGGTGTGTTTATGTTGTCATTCTTTTTGTTAAAAAGACACTCAACACCAAATCAGCAAATCACATTCCATGGAAAATAATTGCTGTACAGTATTCTAAAAAAACCCCAAACCCCTGCTTATCTAACCTATGATATGAACTTGGGATTGCGTACTTAATATATTTTTATATTGCTTAGCATGTAGTCATCTTCAAGTGGATTACAAAGTTAAACTACTAAAATACAACAATCAAATTGGCATGAATTAAAATAAAATAACAATAATAATAACAACAAAATTGTGACAAAATCACCATCAGTCAGTTGCAGAACACAGCTTTACTTGAAACACCTTAATCCTGCAATGATTGTCAGGGTATTACCCTGGAGTAAAGAATTTCTCAGTGAAAATATGCACTTGACAGAGCATAGCTTGACTGTGTTTGCAATCCCCGCAACCCGCCCAGAGCACACACCTGTAGGGTGTGGCAGCATGACACAGCACAAACCACTGTATATAGCAAAGTGCACCATAGTATGGCTGGTGATAGGAGTTGTGGCTGGTGTTGGAGTTCTGGGAAGTACTCAGGGATTTGCAGGTTGGTGTACATTCTGTATATATTGTACAGTAAACGTCTGTGTGCAAGTTTTCTACATTGGACTGTGGACTGTTTATTTTGTCTCACGGAGCACCACTGCGCGGAGTGTACGCTGCACACCCCGACATCTTTAATATTATTAAACAATAACATCTTCCTATCCCAGGTCCTTGGGAAGGACTCAATAGGTGGACAAAAATGCCAAATCCAGTCTAAACATCTGGCTGACCGTGTGACCAACCATAATAATACATTAAAAGATTGGTGGAAAGAAAAAGGAAAGGATGCGGGGGGGGGGAGAGCTGAGTGAAGAACTGGGTTCAGTAGGCTCCAGAAGAGGTGTTAGCAAGTGGTCTCATGAATGTGGAGAAGAGAAGCAGATGTGTCTGAATGATTGCAAGATGATATTCACCAAGTTGCATCACATTCAACAAAACTTTTATTAGATGTAGGAGAACTCCCACATGGAACTTCCTAGCTACCAATTAAAATAAAGCACATATTCTTTTTGAAAAGGGAAGAAGTACATTTATATTAACAGTTGCAAGAAGATGCTGTCTAGGCCTCTTGTGCATGAATAGGGCAGGTCATTGTCCTATAATACACTTGTGTGCAAGCATGAAAGCAGAAGAGTTTTGTAGACGTTTTCTAAGGAATAGAAAAGGTATTCTGTTGTGCAGCTTTCAGATGTTTTTAGATCCAATACCATATCTGTCTCTTCAAGCTTGATGAGGCACTTTCCCCAAATTTGATTACTGGAGCGATACTTTATTAAATTTGGACCTGGCAGATGACAATTGTGCCTTGATAAGTTAAAACTTGATTATTGTTCAAATGTACTATACTGTATGTAAGTTGGCTGTTAAAGACACACTGTTTCAAGACTGTAGCTTCCTTTCTTGCAGTAAGTAATTGTCTGGAGCACATTGGTTCACATTTGGTTGTAGATTGCTTTAGACTTCCAGGCATAATTCAGGTCATGTTTAACTGTGGTCCTTTTGTGCCCCATCAAATAAAAAGTGCAAAAATAGACTGTTGTTCCCCAATCTATTATTCATAGCCACTACTAGCAATTAATTTCTCTTTCACTGCTATATGCTTTTCTGCATGAGAGAGCTGTTATTTGAAATAGCTATGGGATTCTGTAATAATGATGACAGATACCTTCTTTCTCCTACTCTTCAAATTTAGAATTACATCCAGAGGTTTTATTCTGGGAAAGGAAGGATAAGAGAAAGCTGTGTTTTCATATCATGCTAAGCTGAGAAGTTTTAGCTATGCTTTGTTAAACAAACAAAACTATGTTTTAGTACAATGTGTGAACCTAGCTACAAATTCCAGTGTGCCATAGAGACCAAATGTGCTATCAAGAAAGCTTAATTGTTGCTGCTTTTCTAAACCAATCAGCTCTAAAGTCAGCTCTAAATAAAAGCATTTCAGAACTTATGCTCTTTCCTTCCCCCATCCTAGGTGGAAAAATGGGGGGGAAAAGAGGCCCTGTGGTACATTCCAGAAGTAGACATCTGCAGCATGGATGACAATGCTCCTAGTTCTCTTCCCATGAGGCCTAGAAACACCTAAGCTTAGGGATCAATGTTTATGCCATTTTCACTCACCGCAGTGAAGTGACTTTTGGAAAGCTTGGTTCTTTTATAGCTTCCATGAGCTTTTAAGGCTAAATTCACTGGTGGTGTAGTCCCCAGTGCAGTATGCTGCAGTTAGCAGTCTACATGTTTTCTGATAGCAGAATTTTTATAACTTTTATTTGATAATCAGTTCATTAATGGTTATTTTAGTATCCTATCTTGTACACATTTTGGTATAATAATGTATATACTGCATTATGCATATTGAAGGTTAGATCCAGTTTTGAATATATGCAATCACCAAAAGCAGGAAAAGATATTTCCACCTAATGTTCAAAGATTCTTCCTGTATCTCAGCCAGGGAAGTCAATTCCTGCTAGTCAAGTTGGACATGCTAAATCTGAATCTGACCCAGCATTTCATAAAGATTGCAGCTTTATTTGGGGTGATGGATATGTACGTTTTCAGGAATATGGAAGTGCTTGTGCCTTCCTCTGTTCCAGTGATCTCTGTGTGTAAGTGTGCCCTTTACCGTATATATGCTCAAAGCCTTTAAGGCAACAGCATTAGATTTCAAAAACAAGTTAAAGCTTGTGAACTTAGGTTTGTGGGAAGATGCAAAAAAATTTAATGAGTCAGTGTTGTGTTCTGCATTAAAGAAGAAATCACCATTTCTATGTAAGTATCTGAGAGTAATAAACAGTTCATCTTTCTCTTTTAGGGATTGAGTTTAAGGTTTCTTTATTTATATTGTCCCCAAAATTACTTTTTACTGCTGTAAAATGGTTTTGTACTCCTGTTGTCTCTAAAATTACTTTTTTAAAAATGGGGAAATCTTACTCTAGGCAGCTTGACTTGCAAGTGATAGCTGGTTTTTCCACAAAGCTGGATTATTTCCTATTCTGTATAATTTATAATTTTTTGTATGATTTTAAGGGAGGAGAGGAAACTCTGGAAGTGAAAAGGAGAAAAGAAAGCTAGAATATGTCAGATACCACGCTGTAATCGTTGTTTAGTTTAGATCTTTACTATTTTGTAAAAACATAGTCATAGGCTTTATTGGTTTGTTTAAAAATTATGTTCCATATTTTTTTCAAGCTGATTTCAATTATAGAAACAGTTTGCTGTTTTTTTTATTACAGGGATGGTTTAAAGCTTGAAACTGAAATACTGGATGGAAAACCTAGATTGATAGTGGCTCCTTGTGGTATGATTACTCTTATATATAAAATCAGTCCGTATTAATGATTACCACCACTTTTTTGTTTTGTTTCTTTAAGGAAACCTTCAATTTTTAAATACCTTAGTGATATGTTCTAGTTATTTGGATTATTTTACTCTGATTACATCAGAAAACAGCAATTTTCCCCAGCCTATGTCTCCTACAGATATGTGGACTTCAACTCCCAGAATTCTTAACGATCGCCATACTGGCTATGAATTCTGAGAGTTGAAGTCCATGAACTTGGAAAATACCTAGGCTGGAAAAGATTGATATGGGGCTACGTTGAAGAGAGTGGCCACAACCCAATAGATACAATAAATGCAAAGTTTCTATGAAACATGACCCAGCTTCAATCACTATCATCCATAAGTACAGGTGAAACTCGAAAAATTAGAATATCATTCAAATGTTCATTTATGTCAGTATGGCAACTCAAAAGGGGAAACCAATATATGAGATAGACGCATTACATGCAAAGCGAGATATGTCAAGCCTTACTTTGGTATAATTGTGATGATTATGGCGCACGGCTTATGAAAACCCCAAATTCACAATCTCAGAAAATTAGAATATTACATGACATCAATAACACAAGGATTGGAAATAGAACAATATCGGACCTCTGCAAAGTATAAGCATGCATATGTACTCAGTACTTGGTTTGGGCCCCTTTTGCAGCAATGACTGCCGCAATGCGGCATGGCATGGATGCTATCAGCCTGTGGCACTGCTGAGGTGTTATGGAAGACCAGGATGCTTCAATAGTGGCCTTCAGCTCCGCTGCATTGTTCGGTCTCATGTCCCTCATCTTTCTCTTGGCAATGCCTCATAGATTCTCTATGGGGTTCAGGTCAGGCGAGTTTGCTGGCCGATCAAGCACAGTAATCCCATGGTCATTGAACCAGGTTTTGGTACTTTTGGCAGTGTGGGCAGGTGCCAAGTCCTGCTGGAAAATGAAGTCAGCATCCCCATAAAGCTCGTCTGCGGAAGGAAGCATGAAGTGCTCCAAAATCTCCTGGTAGATGGCTGCATTGACCCTGGACTTAATGAAGCACAGTGGACTAACACCAGCAGATGACATGGCTCCCCAGATCAACACAGACTGTGGAAACTTCACACTGGACTTCAAGCATCGTGCATTGTGTGCTTCTCCATTCTTCCTCCAGACTCTGGGTCCTTGGTTCCCAAATGAGATGCAAAAGTTGCTCTCATCAGAAAAGAGGACTTTGGACCACTGGGCAACAGACCAGTTCTTTTTTTCTGTAGCCCAGGTAAGACGCTTCTGACGTTGTTTGTTGTTCAGGAGCGGCTTGACAAGAGGAATACGACATTTGAAGCCCATGTCCAGGATCCGTCTGTGTGTGGTGGCTCTTGATGCACTAACTCCAGCCTCAGTCCACTCTTTGTGAAAGTCCCCAACACTTTTGAATGGCCTTTTCCTGACAATCCTCTCAAGGCTGCAGTCATCCCTGCTGCTTGTGCACCTTTTTCTACCACACTTTTCCCTTCCACATAACCTTCTATTGATGTGCTTTGATACAGCACTTCGGGAACATCCAACTTCTTTTGCAATTACCTTTTGGGGCTTTCCCTCCTTATGGAGGGTGTCAATGATGGTTTTCTGCACAACTGTCAGGTCAGCAGTCTTTCCCATGCTTGTGATTCCTACTGAACCAGCCTGAGAGACCACTGAAAGGCTCAGGAACCATTTGCAGGTGTTATGGATTCATTAGCTGATTAGAGTGGGACACTTTGAGCCTAGAATATTGAACCTTTTCACACTATTCTAATTTTCTGAGATTGTGAATTTGGGGTTTTCATAAGCTGTACACCATAATCATCACAATTATACCAAAGTAAGGCTTGACATATCTCGCTTTGCATGTAATGCGTCTATCTCATATATTGGTTTCACCTTTTGAGTTGCCATGCTGACATAAATGAACATTTGCACGATATTCTAATTTTTCGAGTTTCACCTGTATGTGTTTGTAGATTTGGTAGAACTAAATTATTATTTCGTAAGTAATTACTTGTTTCAAGGGTAGGCAAACCATGACCCTGAAACAGTATTTGTAGCTTTTCTTCCCCCCCGCCCCAGGTCATAGCTGCTGAAAATTGATAGTATACCTCAGACATAGGACATATGTGAAAACTGTAGTACAAATTCCTAAAATAGGAATATTTTAACAAAGTATGAATCCTCAAAAAACCGACTCCCCCATATGTACAGTTGGGTCCACTTACAGCCTTTACCCTCCAAAATGTTAGGTGCAGACCTTGGTCAGCCTAAAATTATTCACCTGGCTTAGATGGATAGATAGGCTCCCCTATTATAAGACAGCTTCCTGTGTACAATTTTGAATTAGGCAAGAATACTACCATTGATTTCTCTCGGTGTTGGATTGTGGCTACTGTTTTCCAGTTATGTGGTTTTGATGATACAGTGGTACCTCGGTTCACGAACAGCTCCGGCCGCAAAAATTTGCCTCCATTCACGAACGCCGGATCGGGTGACGAACAGGATCTGCGGCTATTTTCCCTCCCATGACACGTGGTCGCGGCTTCCTGTAGGGAGGGGGACTCTCCCTCCAAGCAGTAACCACAGCCATTTTCCCTCCCATGACACGTGGTCGCGGCTTCCTGTAGGGAGGGGGACTCTCCCTCCGAGCAGTAACCGCGGCCATTTTCCCTCCCGTGACACGTGGTCGCGGCTTCCTGTAGGGAGGGGGACTCTCCCTCCAAGCAGTAACCGCGGCCATTTTCCCTCCCGTGACACATGGTTGTGGCTTCCTGTAGGGAGGGGGACTCTCCCTCCAAGCAGTAACCGCCTCCCCACCCGCCTTCCTGTCCTCCACACCGGGAGTCGCATCGAGCAAGGTTAGCTTTCTCTCTCTTCGTACTGTACTTTGTGTCATATTTTTGCGGTTTTTAAAAAAAAAAACATATGGTTCAGAACGGATTAACCGTATTTACATTGAACCTTATGGGGAAATTTGACTCGGGTCGTGACCAGAAATCGGTTGGCGACCAAATTTGGGGTCAGAACGGATTAACCGTATTTATATTGAACCTTATGGGAAAATTTGATTCAGTTCACGACCATTTCGGGTCGCGACCAGAGTCGTGGAACTAATTAAGTTCGTGAACCGAGGTACCACTGTATTATGAGAACTTTTGGATAGAATGGATGATGTGGTAACTGATATAGAAATCTGGTTTACAAGAATAGCCCAAAGACATTAAAACTGTAATCCTTCCATATGTACTTCCTCTGTGTGTGTATGTGTGGGTACCTGGAGTGGGTTGTTTTGTCTATCTCTCTATGCGTGTGCTGGGGATATGGTTGTAGAGAAAGGAACGTGTATATGCATGTACATATCTATGTTGTGATGTATGTGTTGATATGCCTTTAAGCCTCAAATGTGGTTTGAACTAAATTATGCATAGTGATGTTCTGTTGCTAGAAATATCTCTGAATTGCTCTGTAAGCAATTCAGAGCTAAGAATATTAGTTTTTCAAATTGTTTTATCTTCTATAACTGAAGAACTGATTTACAGAAAACTTCATATTTCCACTCATGTATGATTGGGGTTAAGGTGTAAATCCTTTTATTTTAAAAAATTTGGGGTTGCCTCCCCCCCCCCAATTTTAAGTAGAGGTAGTCCTTGCCTAATGACTGAAATTGGGACCGGAATCTCGGTTGTTGAGCAAAGCGATCATTAAGCAAGATGCCCACATGATTGCTTTGCTCAGTGACTGCAGTCTAAGCACTCCCAGTTGCGGTCGTTAAGCAATCTCCCAGGTTGTTTAGTGGATGGAGCGAAAGAGATGTCTGCTGAAGGATTTCATCTGCTGAAGGATTTCAGGTCCGTGCAGAGCTGTAATCCTTCAGCAGACAAGCTCTTTCGCTCTGTCCTCTTTCCCCTTCCCACTCTCAGTGGGGAAGGGAGCATCTGAAGATTTGAGGTCCATAACTGCCCAGCGCTGAAGGGGGAGGGGAAAGCTTGCAGCAATGTGAAGGCAGATATCTCAAATCCTGACGATTTGAGCTCCATAACTGCCCATTGCTGTGTCTCCTCTGCTTGCAACCCCCCCGCCAGCTTCCAATGGGGAAGCCGGCAGAGAAGATTGCAAATGGCGATCACATGATCGTGTGGCGCTTGGCAGCCAGTTGTAAATGCAAGCCAGTTGCCAAGCACCTGAAATGTGGCCATGTGACTGTAATAGAGTGTTTGCTAGATACAGTGTTTTCATGGATGGATACAGAATACGCTTCACATTCATTGATTGTCAAATTTCTAGCCTTCTTAGTGCCACTGGGATTTTGCTAGTCAAGTTGGGAATGTAAGTTAAAATTGTCCTAGACCTTATTCTAATGCTTTTTTTCCCCCCCTTTCATAGTAAGTAAGTCGAAACCAGGCATAAGGGTAAGTCTTAAATCCTGCTTACAGTATTAAAGGTGTGATATCATTTCATTTTAAAGCTTTGGTTACAAAATAAATTGTACCTACATTTGTTGATATTTCAGTTTACTAGGAACTTCTCTAATTTAGAAAAAAGTGATCAGCAATATGTTAAATCTCATTTTTGCCTAAAAGGCTTGAACCCATGCTTTCTTAAGGTCTTTATTTTCTTATAAAAATGCAACTGGCTGCTATCTTCCTTGATTCTTTGGATCCTCCAAGCAAGCTGTAGGACAGTGATGGCTCCAGGAACCTTCTGCCCAATGATTTCTTTTTCATTTCCTTTCATTTAAAGGTGTAAGATTTTTTTTTAAATAATTAATAGGTTGATGAAGTAACTCTCTGAAGAACAGAATATAAATACCTTACATATTCAGCTTTTGCTTTTGAAATGTATATTAAACTTCCATGGTAGGGTAGGGCAAACAGGTGAAAAATATGTGATGCTTTTTATTTATTTATTTATACATATATACATACATACATACATGCACACGCACACATATTCTCTCTCTCTCTTTCTCTCTCTCTCTCTATTATGTACTAGCACTTCTGAGAAACAAAGTGTTTTTTCCCCCCTTTTTGAGTGTTTTTCCTGAAACAATGTGATCCAAAATATATTGCTCACAAATCTTCAGTTCATATATGAGTTTCAGAGACTATCAGGGCAGCTGAAAAGACCTGATGCCCTCTCTGAGAGCAGTCCCTAGTGCAGTGTTTCTCAACCTTGGCAACTTTAAGATGTGTGGACTTCAATTCCCAGAATTCCCTACCCATCTTAAAGTTGCTAAGGTTGAGAAACACTGCCCTAGTGTGTTGTGGTTTTGGCAACTGCCTCATTATATCCTCTGATCAATCTGTTTTCAAGGGTATGCTAGCTTTATTTTCCCATTCTACAAACCAGTAAAATAGCTCTTTGGGGTGGGCAACATCTACACACTATTCAAAAGAGACAATAGAAAGGAAAACAAAAGACCAGAACATCTCCTCGCCAGCAATCATCACCCAGATAAGCAGAGATTAACACCAAGATTATCACTAGACACACAATCAAGCAGTAAACAATACCCTAATCAAGGAACTACCAGAGGGGAAAAAACAAAACAAACCCCCCACCCCCACCAACACGGGCAGGGCATGCCACAGTATATAAACAGAGAGCAAACCCCATCCCATTTTAGCACTGAAGATGTTACCTAGCCGGATAACTAAATATTTGCAAGAAAACAACCAAGCTCAGAGAACCCCAAGGACTCCACAGTTCAACCCTGAGCTACACGTATTCTCTTCTATTGGTACTGTATGCTTTTTCCTCTGCCCTAGGCAAAGCAGTAAAGACGTGGTAATCTCCACCAAATTGCACAGGGCACAGAGGGGATTAAGCATGCAACCACCAAGAACTCTGTTGCTCCTCCAGGAGTGCTCAGGGCAAGGTAGTTTCCCCTTTCCCACAAGCTATTTTCCAGTGGCATTTAATGAGAGAATGTAAAACCCTGAGTTTAAGCAAAGTAGTTGTCCTCTGAATTGGTTTAAATTGGATCTAAAACAAGATTGGAATGAAATCTGATGTCCAGTATGCATTATTTTGTTGTAGATTTTTTTGTAGAGGTTGAAGTAGGGAACTATTATTTGCATTAAATGTATTCTGAAAACATTGTCCTATTCCTTTAGCCAGGGAACTAAAACATCTACAGCTTAAGAAATCAATTACTGGAGGAAATAATAATAGTAATAGCATGGAGTAGGTCCAGAGGAGCTGCCCAGGGAGCGTTCTTGCCCAGTTATCTGGGAACGGTTTGATCCTGTTGTCCCTGAGGAAGTGGACAGGGTCCTCAGGGCTGTCAGTACGACCACCTGTGATTTAGATCCGTGTCCTTCCTGGTTAGTGAAATCTACCAAGGAGGTGACCTTAGGGTGGGTCCTGGCGGTGGTTAATTCATCTTTGCAGGAGGGCGTGTTCCCGAAGCCTTTCAAAGAGGCTTTGGTCTGCCCACTCCTCAAGAAACCGTCGCTAGACCCCACCCTCCTGGACAACTTTCGTCCAGTATCCCACCTCCCCTTTTTAGGGAAGGTGGTAGAAAAGGTGGTCGCGCGGCAGCTTCAGAGGATCCTGGAGGAAACGGATTATCTGGACCTCTATCAGTCAGGATTCAGGCCCGGTTATGGGACAGAAACAGCATTGGTCGCACTTTTAGATGATCTCTGGCGAGAGCGGGATAGGGGGAGTGCATCCATCCTTGCTCTTCTTGACCTCTCGGCGGCTTTTGATACCATCGACCATGGTATCCTTTTGGGTCGGCTGCAGGAGTTGGGGTTGGGTGGCACAATGTTGTGCTGGTTCAGCTCCTTTCTCCAAGGCCGGACCCAATCGGTGTTGATAGGGAGCGAGAGGTCCAGCCCCCGGCCCCTACTTTGTGGGGTGCCACAGGGGTCAGTGCTTTCACCACTCCTATTTAATATCTACATGAAACCGCTGGGTGAGATCATCCGGCACCATGGGGTGAGGTATCATCAGTATGCTGATGATACCCAACTATACATCTCCATCCCAGGTGCCCTAAGTGACGCTGTGACTGCCCTCTCGTGGTGCCTGGAGGCTGTGGGGGCCTGGATGGGGGACAACAGGCTTCAGCTGAACCCTGGTAAGACGGAGTGGCTGTGGATACGGGGAGCCTCAAGATCTAGGAGTTTGTCATCTTTGGTTCTTGACAGGGTTGCACTACCCCAGACAGACCCGGTGCGTAATCTGGGGGTTCTCCTGGACTCACGACTCCTGCTCAAAGAGCAGGTGGCAATCGTGGCTAGGAGGGCCTTTGCACGACTTCGTGTGGTGCGGCAGTTACGCCCCTTCCTGGATCAGGGGGACCTCCACACGGTCACTCATGCCCTGGTCACCTCTGGGTTGGACTACTGTAATGCACTCTACATGGGGCTACCCTTGAAGAGTATCCGGAAGCTACAGCTGGTGCAGAATGCAGCGGTGCAGACAGTTCTTAATGCCCCTAGGAGGGCACATATAACACCGCTGTTGCATGAGCTGCATTGGCTACTGGTTTGTTTCCAGGTCCAATTCAAGGTGTTGGTCATTACGTTTAAAGCCCTTTATGGCACGGGACCAGGTTATCTGAGGAACCGCCTCGCCCTGGTCACTTCAGCCCATCCCACTCGGTCCAGCAGAAGGGGCAGGTTGCAGACCCCACCAGTCAGGGAATTTCGATTGGTGGGGTCTAGGCAGAGAGCCTTTTCTGCTGTAGCGCCCGCCCTATGGAACATCCTGCCTTCTGAGGTCCAATGTGCCCCCTCCCTCATGGCCTTCAGGAAAGGTATTAAATCCTGGCTCTGCCAGAAGGCTTGGGGGCCAGAGGGGGGCCCGCACCTGTGGAGATGGCTGGTGGAATGATGGGTTCCCCCCCCCCCCCAGCATCTTACAGGTTTTTTTTTAGGGCCAAAAATTAGAGGAGGTTTTTTAGGGTATTTCTAATATGTTTTTAATTATTTATAGTTTTTAGCCATCTTTGGAGAGAACTGTGTTTTTTATTGTGAGCCGCCCAGAGTCACCCGTTGGGGGAGATGGGCGGCATACAAGCCAAACAAACAAACAAACAAATAAATAAATAAATCTACAGTTTTAAAGGCTATGCAATAAACAAGCTGTCTCTATTCCACAGATATGTAATAAAAACAAGATCTTAAAATACACATCAAGATCAAAACCAAATGGGCATATTCTGAAATCAGTGCAAACATCCTGTGAGAAGAATGAATGTTTAACAAAACAGAAAACTGGATCAAGACTTTCAGTGACCAAAGGTAGTAAACATCCTGAAACTGTGATGTTTACCAAGGATTCATCAAAAGAACCCTGTAATAAAGATGATGCTTTTATAATCCAAAAAGACAATACAACTGCAAAGCCAGATAATATGAAAATTTCAGTTAAGAAACCTTTGGCATCCAACAAGAAATTTAAAAAGCATTCTGTTTCTGTTGAGGATCTAAGGGACAATTTGGTATGTTTAACACAACAGCAGCTGGAGCAGATTTTAATGGCAGTAAAAGAAGGAACTCAAGCAGCCCCTCAGGTTCTGGATGAGAAGAAAGCAGAAACAAGTAAGATTTTTTTTTTCTTCACCCAGTACACAGGCATTCTCCCCTGGGAAAGGAAAAGTAGGAAGGCATATTCATGCCTACACCTTAGCATTGCTAGCAGAAGTCAAGAGAGACAAAGAGAAAGAGTTGCTTATAAATTTGCATGGCAAATTAATTTCTTTCAAATATCTAACAGCGACACTTACTGAATTAATTAACTAGAACAAGTTCTGTTAAGCTGGAAGAGTAAAAATACTAAATCCAATTGCCAACATGTTTTCTCCAATGATACGGTTTTTGCATAGCTGTAATTAGTTCCTCCTTGTTCTTTTATTTATTACGGGGTAGGCACTATTTCTTTGCAAGGGCCCACATTAAAAAAACAATTATGTCGCGTGACTGTGCAGTACTAGGCATTTTGGCCTTTTTTCATTTTGGTGAATTTGGGGTCAGGAGCACCCAAAATTAGATTATGCAGGTTCACAAAATTAGAGGATTTATTAGGCCTATTTTAAGGCCTAAATCATTAAATCACACTGCCCCAAATTGCCGTTTTGCTGCTAAATTTTTTAGCAGTACAGTCCCTGGAGGTGATAGGCACCGCACAAATGTGTCAGGGCAGAAGGCACAGTACAATTGTCCTCCTCTGGTTTAACAAGAAGGTTCCAGTTGCCAAACAGCTGTAACATTTTACTCTGTATGGTTTTTATATTGTTTTTAATGTGTGCATTTGTAAACTGATTCAAGATGCTTTTTTATAATAAGTAGAATAAAATACTACATGATAAAAATTAAAATAACTTTATGTATAGCGAAGGAAACCATAACATTCAAGTATGCTTTTGGAAAAGAGTGTTCAGCGATGGCTAGGGTCTCTATTCCAGTCTAGGGGAAAAGGACAATTACAATTCAGATGCGTCTAGCTTAATTCAGATATCACATAATTTGCAAAGCCATGGTAAACTAAGTGGAATTGTTTGTAGAAGTCAAGTCCTCAAGCCAAGCTTACTTCCTGGTGACAACATGAGCTAAATTTCTAAAGCTCGTGATTTGCAATCAGAGGCCACTGGAAGCTGGATTAAATTGATGCATCAAATAACTAGATTGTCTGATTCCAGAACAACTCTGGGTGGCTTCAGAATGAAAAATAGGTAAAAATGATATCAAATTAAAGAGTCACCCCAAGGTTTAGCCTATTTCATATGCAGGATATGCAGGTAGTCCTCGCTTAATGACCCTAATTGGGACTGGAATTTCCATCGCTAAGCAAAGTGGTCATTAGGCGAAACATCACATGACCATGCTGCTTAGCGATGTCAGTTCCGGTAGTCCCAGTTGCAGTCATTAGGCGAGGAGCACGCCATTGGTAGGCAAGGACCTCACACTTCTCCTGCCCTGCACAAACTGCTGGCTCCATCCCGCTGCCTCCTCCCAGCCAGGCCCAGCAAGCTCCCTTCTGCAGACGGGGCACCACCACCCTGCCATGCTTGCCTCAGCTTCAACTCCTCCCACCCACCTATCTCTCCCCATCTCTGCCCTTTTGGCCACCCTGAACTGCACCACCACCAATCCCTGCCACACCCCACTGCCCCTAGCTGAACTTTGCTGTCTTCTGCTGCTGCTGGCCCAGAATGCAGGCGCTGGGCGAGGATACACCAAAGGGAGCTCGCCAGGCCCAGCTGGGGAGGAGGCAGTGGGATGGAGCCAGGGAGGAGGCAGGTGCTGGTGCGGGTGGCAGCTCCCCAGGTGGCTGTTGGCGCTGTCAGCACCAACAGCTGCCACCTTCACCCAGGGAGCCACCACCTGCACCGCCACCCTTTGGGCAGCCAAAAAAGAGGGGGGGGGAGATAGACAGGTGGGTGAGTTGAAGCGTATGCGTGGCCAAAAATGCAGAACACTTGCCAAGTGCCCAAATTTTGATCATATAAACCACAGGTACACTGCAATGGCCATGACTTCAAGGACTGGTTGTAGCTACCATTTGTTCAGTGCCATTGTAACTTTGAACAGTTGCTGAACAATGGTTGTTAAGCGACAACTTCCTGTAATTGATGAAAATTATACCAGATTTCTGTTCTGAAGTTAGCATAGATGCATACTTTATAGAATTACAAATGGTTTTATGTGTGCATGCACACATACATTCATGATACACAGACACCCCTACATCATCAATGAACGAATTAGCAGTTGGAAAGATTAGGTTTGCATTCATATTTTGACAAATGTTTGCCATTTAAGAATTAATATACATAAATTGTGTCACTTAGATTCAGGCAAAGTTTAAAATGTGTGAAATAATTCACAGATCTTGGTAGGTAGAGTAAGAGGGCTATGCAACACCTTGAACACAAATGTCAGTAGTGTTTTAGAGTTTGTGGGGTTGTGAATGCTGCAATTGTTTAAGGCAGCCAAGGGTGCCCTCCACAGTTGCTACAGTATCCTGGGAAAATCTGGGTTTGGTTTAAGGAGTGGCAGACCGATACTGCATTTGCACCCCTGGGCATTCTGAAGCATCTTGGCTTCTTCCGATCCAAAGTGCTGCATAGCTCTTCTGAGTTTTTTGGAAATATTTATCCATATTTCATTCACAAATTGGTGACAATTTTACTTTAAACATATATTCTATTAGGAAAACTAAAACAAAAGATGGTGTAATTTCAAAAGCTTCTGTTATTACTTTATTGCAGCAAAAACAAGGAAGAATCTGTTGCAGCTGCGGCTGAACTAATATTAAGTCCTTTTTGTTTTCTAGTATCGAACTATTCAGACACCAAAACTCTTGCTGATCAGACTTCAGAAGAAAATGTAATGGGATTACTTCAGAAAGTTGGTGATGTTCCATCTCTTCCAAGTGAAAGTAGTTTTTGTTCAAACAAAAAACAAGGAATCTCTAGACATGCTGTACAGAAAATAATAATGTGCGTAGATTTTATCAGTCAAAAATTCAGATTAGTTTAAATTTTACTTTGGGATGCTCTTAAAAGAATTTATCATTAGCATCATGATGAATGGAGGGGAGGTCCCTATGCACTGTGTATCAGGGTAGGCACTTTTCTCTTCTAGTCAGTGGATACATTGGACATTTTGAGAGCACAATGTGGATGCTCTCAGAAAATGGCTGCCATATGGGACATCATAAAAAAAAATTGTCTCTTTTTTCTTGGGTAGACAGTTACATTTCAGACAGGACATAAAGTTGCAATTACTCCCTGATATAATTTTTTTAAGAATACCTGGGAGGGCCCCAGAAATTTTGTTAGAAATAAAAATGATGCTAGTGGCTAGGATTTTATTTCACAGCATGACCACTTCTTGGTTATTTTTCATCATAAGAACATTTTAAAGGTAAATAAGATGGGAAACTTGACAGATATCGGAAGAGAGATACATGTGCCCCTTGATATGGTGGACTTCATTTTGCCTATCTGCACAATATAGTATAGAGAGCTAGTTTGGTGTAATGGTGCAGGCACCAGGATAGAAACCAGAAGATTTTGAGTTCTAGTTCCACCTTAGGCACAAAGCCAGCTAGGTTACCTTGGGCCAGTCATTCTCTCTCAGCTCTAGGAAGCAAGCCAGTTCTGAAAATCTTGCCAAGAAAACTTCAGGGACTTGTCCAGGAAGTTGCCAGGAGTCAAGACTGACTCGAAGGCACCAAAAATAAAAAACTGTATAGTATGCATCTTTGCAGAATTATATAGGGACATGTCCATGAAAAATCAGAGACTGACTGATTCACACATAATGCTGAGCCAGGAGTTTAGGCCATAGCTTCAACAAGCCAGCCTAGTCTAATTTGTACCTAATGGTTCAAGCAAAACTCTATGCCATAAACAAATAAGCATATTGTGACCATGGTGTGTTAACCAGACCACTGTAGCTATGTTTGTATATCACAGTAAGATCAGTTTCAATTCAGCATGACAGGAACAAGCCTAGCCTTTTGAGGGGCTTGAAGTATCCCATCCTCTTTCTTCTTCTAACCAAGTAGAGCTGCCTATCTGCTTAGTTTCAATAAGCCAGCTTCAGGATTCACAATGTGTAAATGGCTAGTTTGAGAAAGACTATCAGTAATGATAATTACTGTTTCATGAAAGCATGGTGAGGCAAGTGCAAAAGCTTCCATATCCTTCCACAGGAAAAGGAAAATAGATGGAGAACATGCAGAGTCTCAGGAGGAAACTGGATGGGTTTCTGTTTGTGTATGTTGTACTAAATAATAATGCATAAACATGCTTAGTGTGCAGGGAACCCCAACTATTTCATATGCTCAGATTACCCAATGCAAACAAAAACAGACATTGCTTTAATTTGTCAATTTAATTTTTTCAATCAAATTTTAATTTGTTTATTTAGGGAAAATCTGTAGAATGCAAAAATAGTGAAGAGGACTTTTCTTCCTTGCACAAAATGGAAAGGCAGTTTGGTAAAAGCTTGCAACGAGCAGAGTGCTTGGATTTCCTTCTGGTCCTAATACTAAAATATAATGTTTGGATTTCTAAATAATGCTTATTTTAACATTAATGGTTGAATTGTAAAAATTTGTTTAATTTTTTTCACCAGGAATTCATGGAAACCAGGTGACATGTTTAGTACTCTGGGAGAACGAGAGTGGGATAAAACCTTGTTAGATGCTAAGAAATCTCAGTGGAAGAAAGAACTAGGTACTGTGTAATTTGCTATATTTCTGTATTATGCAATTGATCATTAATTAGCATCTAACCTTACATATTTTGTTTCTGAAGTAATAGGTTGGTAGTTCTGGTTTTGATCCCATTAGTATACTCTTTTTACAGTAGTACAAATGTCATTGATCAGTGTTTAAATGTTTTTATATTTAAATATTTTTCATTACTTTTTACTCTTAATACAGAAATCAAAAATAACTTATCTAAAATATGTGCATCATTTACAAGTCTTTTTTTCATATAGTGCTTTTTAATAAAAGATGTGGACTAGTTTCTAGCCTTATTTATATCTGTGTTGCATGTGACATCCCTTGCTAATGGTGAAGACAGTACCAGTCAGTTCTGGCACATTTTGCCCAGTATGCTGCAAGTGCGACCACACCCCAAGCGTGCTCACCCTATTCTGTGCCAGCGAGACAAATAAAATGGCTCTAGCGCATGTGTTTTTAGATTAGAAGGAAGAGTGCCAGCTAGGTTTATTAGTTCATAATTGTTCGCAGATTTTATTGCCAGAGAATCCTTAGACTTTAGAAAGGGTTTGTGTAGTAAGTAGTACCGCTGTTGAGGATTGTTGGTTGCCAGGGCTTAAGGCTTCTGCGGCTTTGAGCTGTGTGCTGAAGGACTATTGGAATGAAAGAGCAAAGCCAAACTGGAAGATAAGGAAGTGCTGGCTGTGAGCCCTATTTTGCTGAACCTACAGTACTGTAGAGGACTAGAGGGACAGTGAGGAGTGTCTGTGGTGCTGAAACACCATAGGAGCTGAATTGACCAGTGGTTGCCTTGTTGGTGCCTGTATCAATGGATGCTACCTTTTGGACCCCAGCTGGGAAGGCAGCAAGAGGTGAAAGGAAAATGGCAGCAGATGGATAAACCAGGTACCAGTGTTTTTTTCATTGAGAAGCCAAAGTGAGAGATGGAAAACAGTTAGAGCTTTTTGGTAAGATGGCCAGTGAAACAGAGCAGAAAGGCACTTGTTAAAACGTGGTTATTTCATAAGACCTTCTCTAAGTAGTGTTGTCTGAATGAGATGCAACACCATGAATGCTACTGTTGGTTGAGATTATTGTAATTTCTATTATTATTATTATTATTAAAGTATATTGTTGGCTATGCTGTTCTTATTATCAGTTTTGACTGAATTAGTAAAGAAGTTATAAAAAATCTGTAATCTAGAGACTACTTTGCCCTCATCCACTAACTAGTAGCTACATGCAGTATACTGACCCATACTTAGGAATGAAGGAAGTGGTGGCTTCTGGGAAGAAATGGCCAATTGAACACAGGTCTGTTCTTTGTGGAGCCAACACCCACAGCAATTAGAGGAGCTGGCCTTGGTCCAGCTCTTCGGAATCATCTCCAGATAAAGGAGATTGACAGGATCACCCACAGGTACTCCTTACAGAGATTCCCTGTAAGAGATTGCAATCTAGCAACCTCTAGTGGGTGGAGCGCTCTGGGAGCCAAGGGAAAAACACTGAGCCCAAGCCGTGGTGCGGACCCTTCAAATGGACACTAGATTTGCTTTACTTCCTCTTTTAACTAACATTGTAAATTGCCTGTCTGTGATTTATTTGGTGATTAAAAACCTCCTGAAATATTAGTTGCTGTACACTGGGAGAATTTCCTACTATCCTGGGAAAAAGAAGACTAAAGTAAGTTTAAAGATCAAAAAGAAATATTTTAATGTTTGGAAATAGTGAAAGGGAATTAAAAATATTGATTGGGGACAGTTGAGAGGCTAGATGGATTTGAAACAGCTTTTTTATAGGTTGTTTTAAATGTTTAAGAAAATACAGTAAGTGAATTTGGATTTAATTGCAAGAAAATCTGCCCTGGGAAAGTTTTGCTTCTGAAAATAAACACAAGATAAGACTGAGCTTTCAAGGTCAAAGGGAATGGAGACTAGAAGAATATATTTCTTTTAACATAATGGAGGAGTATCCTTCTTTCAAAGAAGAATCTTCAGCTGTTTGGAATCAGTGTGTCCAGGAACTATTTTTAAAATTGGGACTAACTGAGGTTGTAGAAGAAGAAAATATTTTACTGGATAAAATAGCAGTCAAGGATGGCTTGAATAAGGATTCTAAAATGGACTTTAAAGAAATGCCAGATTATAAGAGAGACACGTATAAGATATGGAAAAAGAAGCTGTGGATCTGAAGATGGACTCAAAGTTGCTTGATTACGAGAATGATATGGAAAAAGAAGCTGTAATGAACTAGAAGAGTGGCTTTGAGAGTTACTCTATTTTGGATATACAGAAGGGAAATACCAAATCTCTGAAACCTTCTCTGAAAACAGATAGGAAGAGAATGATAAGAGATTGTTACTTGGGGTTTTATTTGGAGAAGAGACTGAAGACTGAGCCTTTCAAAAAGAAGACAAAGGAATTCAAAGTGGACTTATCAGATCAAGGTTAAATTGTCTATATTTTGATCTTGGATTGTTAATACTGAATTTTCTTTCTCTGACTAGGATTGTAAGATGATGATTTATACCTGTAAAAGTGTTTTATTTGGTTTAGTTTAAAACACATATGTGATTATTACTGGTCTTTTGTACGCTTAAGGGGAGAGATCTTATAGGTTTCATTTCTCAGAAAAAACTTAGAAGCTAAAATGCAAAATGGACCTATTTGTTTAAGCTTAAAATATATAGTTTATTATTACTGGCACTCTTAATGCTTTTGCTGATTAGATTGATTGTTGAATATTTTTTATAATTCGGTTATTGTTTAGGGAGGAGAAAGGGATTGAAGAGGGCTTTTTTTTAGTGATATTACAGAAGGTGTTAAATTACTGTTAATACATATACTTGTTTGGAGGAAGGGGGAAGTCATCTTTTATACTTCTTTCTCTTTTCTCTTCGTTTGTAGGCTTTTTAGTTTTGTGTTAGTATACACACACATGCATACATACATGCATACAGTACTGTGCAAAATTTTAGGCAGGTGTGAAAAAATGCTGTAAAGAAAGAATGCTTTCAAAAATATATATTGTAGTTGTTTATGTTTATCAATTTACAAAATGCAAAGTGAACAAACAGAAGAGAAATCCAAATCAGATAAATATTTGGTGTAACTAACCTTTGGCTTCAAACCAGCATCAATTCTTACACTTGCACACTTTGTACACTTGCTCAAAGTCAGGGATCTTGTAGGATTCAAGTCAGGTGTATGATTAACCAATTATACCAAGCAGGTGCTAATGATCATCAATTTCATATATAGGTTGAAACACAGTCATCAACTGAAACAGAAACAGCTGTGTAGGAGGCTTAAAACTGGGTAGGGAACAGCCAAACTCTGCTACTAAGGTGAGGTTGTGGAAGACAGTTTCATGTCACAGGTCATACCCCATGGCAAGACTGAGCACAGCAGCAAGACACAAGGGAGTTCTACTGCATCAGCAAGGTCTCCCCCAGGCAAAAATTGCAAAGCAGACTGGGGTTTCAAGATGTGCTGTTCAAGCTCTTTTGAAGAAGCACAAAGAAATGGGCAACATTGAGAACCGTAGATGCAGTGGTCGGCCAAGGAAACCTAATGCGGCAGATGAAAGACACATCATGCTTACTTCCCTTTGACATCGGAAGATGTCCAGCAGTTCCATCAGCACAGAACTGGCAGAAACCAGTGGGACCCAGATACACCCATCTACTGTCCGGAGAAGTGTGGCCAGAAGTGGTCTTCATGGAAGAATTGCGGCCAAAAGACCATACCTCTGACGTGGAAACAAGGCTAAGTGACTCAACTATGCATGAAAACATAGGAACTGGGGTGCTGTGATGGAATGGAATTATGAAGGCCAAACTCAGGGAGGGAAACATGCTCTTTCATCTCCTGAGGGGCGAGGAAGAGATAAGAGGATGAAGCTGGCACCTCCCTGAGGAATTCACTCTGTTTTGACTGGCTGACTTTGGGAACTGAGGTTTCAGTCTGGGAAGATTCTTGCTAGAGGTTGTAGCTAATAAACATTGCTGAACTGAATCTGCATGGTCTCCTGGAGTTCCTTGGACTAGGCCTGACAGGTACAGAAAAATGGCAGCAGGTGCTCTGGACTGATGAGTCAAAATCTGAAATATTTGGCTGTAGCAGGAGGCAGTTTGTTTTCTGAAGCGCTGGAGAGCAGTACAATAACTCCCTCCCGTTGGGGGGAGATGGGCGGCATACAAGCCGAATAAATAAATAAATAAATAAAATAATGAGTGTCTGCAGGCAACAGTGAAGCATGGTGGAGGTTTCTTCTATGTTTGGGGCTACATTTCTGCAAAATGGAGTTGGAGATTTGGTCAGGATCAATGGTGTCCTCAATGCTGAGAAATACAGGCAGATACTTGTCCATCCTGCTATACCATCTGGGAAGCCCCAAATTTATTCTGCAGCAGAACAACAACCCCAAACATACAGCCAATGTCATTAAGAACTATCTTCAGCATAAAGAAGAACAAGGAGTCCTGGAAGTGATGGTTTGGCCCCCACAGAGCCCTGATCTCAACATCATTGAGTCTGTCTGGGATTACATGAAGAGACAGAACGATTTGAGGCAGCCTGCATTGACAGGAGATCTGTGGTTAGTTCTCAAAGATGTTTGGAACAACCTACCTGCCAAGTTCCTTCAAAAATTGTGTGCAAGTGTACCTAGAAGAATTGATGCTGTTTTGAAGACAAAGGGTGGTCACACCAAATATTGATTTGATTTGGGTTTCTCTTCTGTTGCCTCACTTTGCATTTTGTAAATTGATAAACATAAACAACTACAATATATATTTTTGAAAGCATTCTTACTTTACAGCATTTTTTCACACCTGCCTAAAACTTTTGCACAGTACTGTGTGTGTGTATATATATGTGTGTGTGTAAACTTTAATAAAAATATTTAAAAAAGGATTGAAGGAAGTGGTGTATGGATGTGGGAGAAGCAAAGGGGATATGCAAAGATAGAACTGAATGGAGAGATACAGTGAATGGTTGATATAAACTAGGTTTAGCTATATTTCCTTTCCTTATCCTTATCTCATGCTTTAATTCATTTGGCTTACTATTTCTTGTTTTTGTTCTATGCTTTGCATATGGTGGCTTACCCTAAAAAGGAATAGTGTGATTGTTGTATATTCACATAACTAGAAGAATGACAGTGCCTTTGTTTAGACTTTAACTGAATTGAGTGATTGCGTGTGATCTCTGTTAGCCAATTAAAAATTCTCTATCTGTTAAATTGGGAGAGAAGATAAAGATCTTCCTGGTTAATTTACAAACAAAAACATAAAATAAAATACAGATTAAAATGTATCTTTAAATTACATGATGATTTTTCTATAGTATGAGGCATTTAATATGTTTGAATCATAATAAACTCCAGTTTCTCTGATAGGAATGAGCCAGTGCAAACCCAAGGCTTGCATGTCCCGCTCTATCTCTGGTGCAGCTGCAAAAATTAATTCCATTTATTATTAACTGAAACTCCTATCATCAAATGTGTTACTTCTAGCTACTGTTTATTGAAATAAGCCATTTAAAATTATGACTTAAGAAACTGAGTTGTTTCACGACAAATGATAGCTAACATAACTAGAGTTTACAATTTGAATGTAACCTAAATTGGATGTGATCTTAATAAAAAATGTTAAGAGAAAGCTCCTAGTCATCTTGTCATGCTAGAAAAGACATGGAAGAAGCATAATGTACAAGGCCAAGGCCACATTGAGTCTCATTTCCATCATGAGCCCATTATTTATTGTGATGTACGAATGTAGCTGATGAGTGATTGCAGTGATTATTTCTGTCTTTAAAGATGAACAGGTAGCTTTAAAAAAGAAACTAAAAGAAACTTTGGAAACAGAGTCCAGATATCACCAGCGGCAGGCAACTGATTCAGTGAAAAGCTGCTTTGAAAAAGGACAAAACACTCATCAAGTAAAGGTAAAAAATAAAACATGCTTATTGTATCCATTGCTTGCAAGAAAAATGCTTATATTTTTACTTCTGTCTCCACTGTATGCTATTGAATAAAATAGATGCTTCCAATTTAACTTGCATTTATTTGCTTGTTTGTTTATTGCCACTGGACCATAAGACATTATCACAGCCTGGGAAGGTGTCTCCCAAGCACTCCTAGAATTAGTTATGATGCATAATACAGGAGGTGGTTGGTATTATTTTGTGGATAAAATTAATTACATGATTGTGTGAGGAAAATATACCTTTGGGTGAAAGAAGCAAGTTTTTAGAGGCCTCAGATGAATGGGATAGCCTTAATAAAATTGAAACATGAAGGAACATACAGCACCCTTGAAGCTGGTGTGAACCAGGCTGGTTGTAAATTCCTTATCACAAACATCCCCGTAGCAACCAAGGCATCTGTCTTGAAGGAGGACACCTTCTTCCTGGCATTTGGCACCTTGAACTAATTTGTTTCTTCTTCTCTGTGACACTATTGTTTTCCTTGTAGATAGCAGATAACAGAAGGGCAGAAAGTAACTTGAGAAGTATTGCTTATTTAGGTATGCCTGCATCATCATATGAATATGTATGCATATGCATTCATTTTCCCTTCCCCTTCTTGTAGAACTGTATAAATATCAGGGCATCCATTTTGCCTGCAGGGGAGTGTCTCCCACTAACCCTTGGTGGGGTTCCCCTCCAGTACGTACTGTCTAATAAACACAGCAGCGTAGCCTTGATTATTTTGCATTTGTGTCCTGTGTTTTGATTCCACAATTGCTTTACATTCCTCTTAAAGTATAATGTTTGAATTCATCAAGATGCTTTGTTTATAGATGATGTTTTCAGATGACTTGACCGCTGCAGCAGAAGATATCTATGTTCATAGAACTTCAACCACTGAGCCTAGTGAAACTTCTCCCAGTATGTCCAGTGGTCGAACTGAACAGTTCTCTAGTTTCAGTTCTCCTGATTTGCCAGCTGCTATTCGAACAGCATTTGTGTTGGGGGTAAGAATGGATTTCTATGCAATGTTCTATACAGGTAGTCCCCAGTTTAAGAACAAGTTCTGTTCCCAAGGTCTGTCCTTAAATCGAATTTGTATGTAAGCCAGAACAGTGTCATTGTATAATACTGTATAAGTAGTTTGTGTAATTAACTCAAACCATTGGATATGTAACTCAAATCATTGTGTATTTAACTCAAATTTTGCTACAAAAGGCTCCGTTCTTAACTATGGATCGTCTGTAATCTGGGTGTTCTTAACCCAGGGACTACCTATATTTTAAGACTTCCTACCCATGGAATGCCCTACTTTGGCAGTTTCTAAGAGATTGGCTTATGGGACACCATTTGGAATTGCCTTGGTATATTTTAAGGCAAATAGAATGAATTTACTTAGGACCACACTTTGCATAGGTTCTAATTTAATTGTAGTTAAAGGATGTGCAGAAAATGAAAAATGCAGTTAACTACTTCTGAAACTGCTGCTACCAGTGGAAGGGGATGGGCCAATTCCTTGTGCATTCACACTGTATCTTCCAATTCTGTTTCAGGGGATTGAGAAACATTTGGAGAATGGTTGGGAGTGGTACAGACTATAGGAAAAAGAAGAAAAAGTCCTATTACATAAGCAAACTTTTACTTGTTTCAGGTTGATTTCATTCATTGAAATCCAAGACACTATGCTTGCTGAAAACTGTCTTTAACTTGATTTTATTGTAAATGATCAAAATGTAATTTACAAAATGTACGTAGCTTTTCAAACCATATATGATGTTCATCAAATAACTGCTCCCAAGTGATCTGATTTGTACAATATTTTGGACTCTTTGTTTATTCTGCATCATAAACAGCAGTTCCTGTACCTGTGCAGATTATTCAGATACCTAAGAATGTATGTCAAAAGTGATATGTATATATATTCAAAATACCCAATAATTAAAATTAAAGTTTAAAATTAAACTTTTAAATTAACACAACAGATATCTCAATCTGCAAATATTTGATGAATCAGCAACGATTTTAATGCAACCATCTTGAAGTGGTAGCAAGTTCAAAGACAAGAGGTGTCAGAAACAGTTCCTTAAATTGCAGTCAGAAATATATTGTGACCAACACAGTACCCAAAATATGTGTTTCTGTATTGTAGTGCAAAGGCTAAAGATTAAAATCAAGTTGGATAAACTGAATTTATTCAACGTCAGTCTTTTTATTATGTACATGTATATGTATATCTACCTATTGACAAAAGTAAAGGAATAATGAAAATAACCAGCATTCTTCTTTTAGGAAGCCACACCAGTAGAGCACCCTTTTAGTGCTGTGAAACGTGAACAACAGAAAAAATGGCTTGAAGAGCTTGATAAGCAAAAGGAAGCTGACAAGCTGCGAAAAATGGAAGAAAAATGTAATTTTTCCAAGGTAGCCATGGTTAAAAATAGAGTGTCTAATAAAAGCATTTTTGCAGTTGTTTTCTTAGAAAATAGAATTATAGCAACTGAAGCTACAAAACATGCATGTTCAAATGTGCTAGTGAAAATAAATATTCCAGTTAGCATGCATAATTTGAACCCTGGCCACTTAGTTCAAGAACCTTCAGAATAAATGGTCCAGTGAAATTCCAAATGCTGCTCAACAGTTCTTCAATACATCAAACATTTCTGAACTCAGACAGTCCTTAGTCAATGTGAAGGATGCCTATGTAGTCTACTATATTTTGTTGGAATTTTTAAACATAATATTATACTGTCCAGAAATTCAGTCCTAATTCTTCCAATCCTTGGTTCAACAAAGAGTGTCTCACTGCTAGTCAAACTTGTTAGAGCATCCGGGGCCTTTAAGGACGTTAATGAACATTCTTTACATCTGTGTCCTGAAAGAATATAAAGCCCTATGGAAAAATTAAAGAATGGAAGTGCAAAAGGCTGTTTGGAAGAAATTGGCAGAAGAGAAAAATCCCAGTGTTTTTGGTGGTTTGTTATCAAAACAATCCCTCAAAATCAAGCAGGATGTTCAATCCCATTCAAGACATGGAATGAATATTTCATGGTAGCAATTCCTTTCTATTCTGTGCTGATGGTACAATTATTATTCCACAAATTCAAATTGTCCTTTAGTGAAACCTTAAGCCCTCGCATTATTTTGTGGTGAAGAAGAACTAGAAATTAACTATACTAAAAGTAAACTAGTTTTATTTACTGACCCTCACAAAATGGCCAACATAAATGAAAAGTAACAGTACTCAAACTGAACAAATTAGGGTTTTTCAATATTTGGGAATTTATTTCCCATCTTCTACTGAGAGATGGGATATTTCATCCTGGACCCAGAAGGCTTATATGGAGCTTCGCCAGATGCAACACTGATTTTGTTCCAGCTGCTACTAAGCTATTCAGAGCAAAGGTACTAAGCCTCTTGGTATATGGGGAAAAGCTTTGTTCTTATAAAGCCACAAATCCTCTAGAAGTAATTCAGTCTAAACAGCTAAGCTCCCTGCTCTATGCTTCCATTGTGTAACTCTTTCATTTGGATCTTTATAACAGGAAATTTGGACATATACTTAAATACATTTTCTTTGTATTTCTTTAGGGTGAAGAGCATGACAGGTGGACAATACATTTTGATTCTTTCAAGAATCATATGAATTCGTTTACACAATATCCTTTAAATACAACATATCAAAAGACTCCTGAGGCTGTACAACTCTCCCAGGACTCCCAGGACCAAACAGCTTGTACATCTGCAGCTTTGTCTCATCTCACACCTACAGAGGTGGAGATTCCAGGAAAAGCAATTGGAAACCATATTTCAGAGCCAAATCAAAAAGCCAGGTGATTGCCTACAATTTTCCTTCCAGGTTGAAGCCAGGCTTTAACTAGCATTATTGATAAAACTGTTGTTTCAATACATTGTTAGTTGCAGTTTTACTCTGTATTTATGTTCATTGCTCTAGAATATTTTTTCTTTAAGATTTATCTCATTTCACTAAAAATACTTCTTGGGGAATAAAGCTACTTGTGCAAAATTATTTTGAATATAGTATCTGGTGTCCCGAAATGTTACAGGGCCCTTTTACAACACTTTTATGTCAAGGTTTGCTTGGTTAAAGCAGGAATCCGTCCACTATGTCCTCAGGTCCTAGTTGAAGAAAGTACTCAGACACAATAATTAGTTTTCAGTGTCTATTTACATACATACAGTAACATACAGAAGTCCTCTGACGAACGGCATACAGCAGTTCCACAGCAGTCCAATGAGTCAATATAATAGTATCCAATCCAAGTTCAATGTAGAATAGCGAGCGGTAGAAAAATCGAAAGTATACAGATACGAATGTACATTTATACATCCAATGACCAATAGGAACATACATTGCATCATCCTAGTATACATATTTCATCAGCTTCTTTCATTAGCTTCCTTTCATTCTTACATCAGCTTCCTTTCAGCTATAATGACACAGCATTATTTCTGCTGATTAATGTTCTGTATTGTAAATTCTGATGTGTATTTCTACAAACATCAACATTTTACATGTTTGTATAGTGGATGAAGAGCGTTACAGGTAGCTGATGAATCCAAGTATTATTGTATTTTTCTTCTCCATTAAAGGTGAGGGAGAATTCAGACTTGGAGAGGCAGCTAGAACTTTATTTTGCCCCACCCAGAGCTGGCTGCAATTCATTACGGTAACAGGGACTATAAAATTGAATTTCCTGATTGGGGCAAAGATGTAGTCCTCCACCCAAAAGCCCTAGGAAACCTGGAATCAGTAGGGTAAATTTGTCCGGGAAAGTTATAGGCAAAAACTCCAGATTTTTTTTTCAGCATTGCTTTGCTCAGTTAATGTAGTTTTATTTTTGCTAACATTTTCTATCTATGTTTGTTTGTTCATCTTTTGATTCCTAACTCTTCTATGTAGATCTAGGCCTCCTATAATGTGGATCAGCTCTCTTATTCCCCAAGTACCCACTTCGTTGGATTTATTAAAATGACATTGTTATTGCAATGTTGGGTTTGTAGTAGCATTACATAATCCAAAATTGCTTGGGACTAGTTACTCAGTTTACAAACTGGAGCAATAAGCTTAAAAGCCTAGCCAAGTGGAAGCTACACCCAGATACCTTGGAACTCAGGTGTGAAGGTTGGCCTAGTTAAAAGTGGAAAAGTGACCCTGGAAAATGTTGAGGGGATAGGGGGATGAAGATTCTAGGAAAAGACGTGGTGTTTTGTGACAACGAGCGACAGTTTGTTTAATTATATATCTTTCCAAATTCACCTCTGCTGATAGTTTCCTTCGTTCAATGACTGCTCTTCTGGATCCTGCTCAGATTGACGAACGAGGGAGGCGACGACAAAAACAATTAGAGCATCAGGTAAAATCACTGTAGTGTTACCTTTCTGGTGATTTGATTTATGTTTTTTCGTAAGTGGAGAAAGCAGTACCATTGGATTTTAAAAAATGGAACAAGTAACATGAACTGTGGCAATAGAATGAGCTTAGAATGCGATTAGGGCCATGACATAGCATTTGTCAACTTAAACCTAATTATTTTTAAATAAGTTTATTTATGACAGATATATTTCCTATCTCTCAGAAATATAGGCTTATCTGTATCATTTCTCCTTCTCTGAAGTTTTAAGTGAGCCAGATGGTATCAGAGTTTTATAATTTTAGGAATGGAGGTACATTTTGAAACCTATGGCTTCATCACTCAACCTTTTTGTTCATTTGTAAACCACCTCTTGTTCATTTACATTTTATTTGCCACATGACCCCTTTCTCATACATCTGTTTAGGCAGAAATTGTCTTAAAGCTATGGTAAGTTTTGTCAGTAATAGAAAGCATAATCTCCTAGCTGCTGCTTTTGACTTCCTCTTTGAGAAATCTCTTCTAAGTTTGCTTGAACTGGAGGAGGCTTCCTACTGAATGCAATGATTTTTGCATCCCAGTAACTCTATAGGTTTTTCTATGTATATTTTAAAACAAATATACTTAAAGCCTAGATAAAGTTTTAATGGCTGGGAGAAAAAAAGCCAGACAAAACAAAATTAGAAGGCAGGAAGATGGAAGCTTTTAGCATAGGTTAAAACTTGTTATAAATTTGGGTTTTCTAGAAAGCCATAATGGCACAAGTGGAAGAAAAGCGAAAAAAGAAACAGATGGAAGAGGAACAAAGAAAACTGGAAGAACAAGAAGAAGAGTGCCGGCTTGCTAGAGAACAAGAATTGATGAAGAAACAGTTTGAAGAAGACCTGCTGAAGCAGAAACAAAAAGAGGTAAATATTCACAGTGTTCTGTGACAATAAACTACCGATCTCTGTCAGCCCCAGATAATGGTATCTGTTGCAGCTCAGAATTTCTGTTTATTAAAAAGCTTAGTGAGGGGAAGGATTCTGTTTCAACCGCTTTATAGCTGTGAAGATACTTTTAGATAAAGCCTGGTGAAATTGCAGGGATCAGAGAGATGGAAGGCCGTGTAAGAGTATCAGTGTTTTGCAAAAATCTGTCAAGCTTGGTATAGCTCATCTTCCCTACAAGCAAGCCTGAGTTTTCAGAAGAAAGAGTTTAAATAAAGTTTGCAACAAATTAGAACAAACAGACAGGTTCTTACTGTATATAATTATGAAAGTTTTGATATATGGCTTAGTCTGTCAGATGCCCCAGGTCTTTGCTATTTTTGTTCTGAAATATCAGTTTTCCCTCAGGTTGTAAATGAATTCCTTAGACGCAAGTGCTGAATGTTGGGAACGTCTGCTCTTTGAACTGAGTACAGTACAAGGATCCCAGACTTAGCAGCCACCTTGGCTAAGTTTTACTCCTTGGCATAAGCCACAATCACGTTGTCCTTTTTGGCTCTTTTCATGAAATTCAGATCTAGAGATGAACAAAAACATTTTGATCTCTTAAATTTAAACTTAGACTTGGCCAGAATTAGAAAAAGTGTTTGATGGGGCGGACCTGTAAGGAGTCTAGCCATGGTATTTTGTATCAAGTGTAGCTTCTATGCTGTCTCCAAAAGCAGCCCCATGTACACACATTGCAGTAGTCCAGCTGGCTGGTGATCAAGATATGAGTTACCATCACCAGGGTATCTTGGTCCAAGAAGGGCGGCCAAAGGCCACTAGCCAAAGCAGGACTATGGCTCCCCTGGCCTCAGTTTCCATCTGCTGTTTAAAATCTAAACTGGACAGATTTTTAATCAGGTGATGGCAGTGTCCCAGATGTTTTGTAAGGGAATTTATTTTAAAGGTTCAAAAATGTTTTAAAAATCATAACCCCAACCACATTTTCTGCAGTTTGGATAGCAGATAGTTTCCCTAAGCCTTGGACTGTCCAATCCAAAGCTATCTACTGGATCATCCGGGACTGAAAGTCAAAAGAAAGATTTTCTTTCACTTAAGCCTTTGTCAGGCAGCAAGACATTCCTGAATTCTTTATTTATATTTTTGTCCTCATTTCCTTCTTCAGTGAGGGCTGAAGCCAGCAAGGCCAGAATTAAAGGCTCTGAGGCCAAACAAGGCTGTTATCAAAATACAGTACAGATGTTCTCAACATTCAAAGCTTAGAAATGGATGGCAAAAATCCATTACTACATAAGGGGCAGGAGAAAGAGATGCCAGATTTAAACCCTGGAGCTGACTGATAAATGTGACTAGATTTCTAGATTCTGCAGTAGGTGATCTTTATTTATAAAAGCATCTTTTGCATCTGTGATAAAAACAATTTACCTGTCTGATCCTTTTCCTTGAGTCTTCTGTTGCTAAGCTCATAAAGTGTAAGTGCATTCAGAGAGAGAGATTTATTGCCATGCCCAGGATGACATTCTGACATCTTTCTCTCAGTTAGTTCCTCAGTTCTGCTTAGCCTTTTTCACTTCTAGTTGCTATTTACCCCCTCCCTCCCTTGGCAGTATCACATTAGAAGAAACTTGAAAAATACTTAAACTCTTTCAGATACTCATACCCTTTTCTCCTTTGAAAATCCTATAACATGCAAACAGAAACAGGTAGTGTTTTAAACAGATTCAGTATTTATTTTTACAATACTCTTTTCTTCAGTATCTATACTTTTTTTATCCTATTAGGAAATCATGACCCTTAAAACAAATGAGTTGTATCAAACAATGCAGAGAGCTCAAGAATTAGCTCAAAGATTAAAGCAGGAGCAGCGAATTAAAGATTTGGCTCAGAAAGGACATGATACTTCAAAACTGCAGAAGAATCTTGGTGGTTGTAAGTATCATGCTTAAAAAGAATATTACAGAGTTGAATTAAAATGTGTTTCACATCAAGGACCATAGAAACATATCTTTAGAATACCTGATGCTAAAAGATTTCCAAACAGCAGGTTTTGGGAAATACTTTGAATACAGTCTCTTAGTTAGCTGTGCTGTACCGTAACTAAACTTAAGTACATGTAACCAGAATATTAACATTTTTTTCAATCTACCACTACCTCACCTTTCCTCCTCAATTTTTTTTCTTTAGAATGTATTTCTGTTTATTTTTGTGGAATTCTTTTATCTTACCCATATGCTGTCTTTAAAAATAAGAAAATGCTGATCCTTATTAATCTCTACACCTGGGATGGGCCATCCTTTTGGTTTGAAGAGACCCATTTATTGGCAGATATTGGGGTGATATTTTCACATGTATGCATGTTAGTTAATGCACATACATATATGTGACTTCCTTCTCCCTACTCCTCCACCTCCCTTATTAAGTGGTGTTTATGCTAAAATTATTGACAAAAGCAAAGGTTTAAATTCAGCATCAAACTGATGTTAAGAAGCATAGAGCTGGAGTATTCTTTGAATGACTTACTTTCCTTCTCTTTAGGTGATGTACCAAAAGAGAATAATTATGCTGACATGAATGGGGTTTTAGAGACTCATGATCATTATAAGCACCGTCTTGCAGAGAATAGCAGCAAAGGAAATGAGAGAGACAAAGCTACTTCCTCTCCTCGGAAAGACACAGCTGTGCAGACAGGTACACTAGTTCATTATACAACTTCTTTTTTACTTATTTCTCCACACTATAATGCGTTGGCAGACTCATGTCCAGCATCCTGTTTGGGGTTACCCATATTCTTTTGCTAAGTGGTAGCAGACCTTCCCACAGGCTACTGTGACACTTTTGCAGATTTCATAGCTGACCAAATCTCTTGCATTCGTTCAGAGTTGGACACAAGGTGGACGGTCTGCTGAGATGACTTCAGCAACAGCTCGAGAGATCATCTGGAATTCTTCTGAGTTTGTAGAAACCAAGGAAGTAGATAGGATACCTTTGGCATGAGCATAGTCTCCTGTGGATTGGATTCATGCCCCGCCTCTCTCCTTTAGGAGGTTGGGTAAGGGATGGTGGCTGAAAGTGGTTTGTGATAAGTGCCTTTTTAAGAGGGGCCAAGTACCCCCAACTTGAAAGAAACAGTGGTGTAGCCCTTCCTGAAGAAGCCATCTCTCAACCCAGCCACATTGGATAATGTTCATCCAATCTTCCCTTCCCTTTCTTCAGTTACAATGGCTACTAGAGGAAATCTGTACCCCTTTCAGCCTGAATTCATACCTAGGCATTAGCCAGCTTACTCTTTATTTATTTCAATTTATAAACTCTCAAAATAGAATGACCCAAAGTGGTGTACAGAAAATTAAAAATGCATCACAAAAACCAATTATGAGGGAACCAATAAAACAAAAGATCATGTCATATGCAATAATACGTCACCATATGTCACCATGTGAAATACAGAATATTAAAAAGTATTTTAAAAAAACGTAAAACATTATACTGCTAAGCAGTCCTACAAAAAGCCAAGTCCTAAAAGACAAAAGGGTCAGGGAGAAGTTCTGTGGCAGAATGCCTGTTCCAGAGGACAGGACTGACAACAGCGAAGGTCTCGTAAGATGACACTGTTTGGTAAATGAGACCCGAAGCATGACTTGTTCGGAAATTCTTGTCTTGCTGGCTAATTTAGAATTTGCAGGATGGATACCTAAGGAGGAGGCATTAAAAGAGATGCCAGGACCAAAACAAACAACATTATGTTTGTTTAAATTGTCACCATTAATTACTTAACAGCATCCAATTGCCATGGTGAGCCCAAGTGGCAGGAACAGTCTCCAGAACTTGACTCACAGAGGGGTTGCTTTCATTAGACAGGTTTTATAGCCCTCCAGCCTTTCTTTCTCCCTCCACCCCCAGAGTTGTTTAGGCATCAGCAAAGGAAGGTTACATATTAATGAGGATTGAGTGTCTAGCAGGCATTGGGTACCTACTACAAGAAAAGAGGGAAATAACTATCTAACTGGGGTTTGAGCAGAAAGTTTGTTATCTCCAATTTACAAGAGTAAATAGGAAGAGCTAGCTTATTTAAGCAGCCTCTCTTCCAGGTGTTAATTGAAAAATGCAGGTCAATCAAAAGACAGGTGACAATTCTGCAGTTGCTGCACCTTGCCCTTCTGTGACATAGTTTGCGTGGGGCCACCATTGAAGATGGCTCAGAAAATGCAGTGGCCTGATAGCTGGCAGGAGGAGACAGTTCAGCAATTTAGCTAAATGTATATTTTGATTTGCTAGAGATTGCTGTCATTGATTTAGACACTACTTCCAAAAAATCCTGGAGGATAACAGATTGCTTATCCTGGTAAAGAATGTAAGATAACATTAGTAAGTTATTGTTTTTCCTGGAAGGACATGAATGTTGCTTTGTCAGTTCTATAAAATAAACTATATTGGAATAGATTATTTTAATTACCAATATAATATAATTTTCATTACAATTTCATATACTGGAGATGATTTCCATTGGATTTAATGGTCATACACTCACTCACCTTGGAACAGGTCATTTAAGAAGAGTTTGGGATAAATGTTATCCCTGCAGTTTTTAATTTGTTTACTAATGCTAAATGTTTTTTTTTCCTTACCTTGGTTGGCATTCAAAGTAAAATGTTTAGAGTAGTGTTAGTTATTATAATTATGTGTCATATTTGAATAAACATAGATCTCTTGAAGGAGCTATTTAAACATGTGTTTGTTTATTTATTTCCTAGAGGTTGCAGTCACTGATTTGTACACTGATTCTGAAATTTCCCCTACGCCAGTTGGGGAAGGAAGAATGGACTGTGCATCTCCAGATGTTACTGTAGAATATAAAATGGACTTTAGCAATAAAAGAAGTAAGAAAGAAGCACAATATCTAGATAAAAAGATTTCAGAAAAAGAGAATATTATCAGCTGTTGCAGTCGCTATGAACAGTGTTCTCAAAAGCAGAAACATCCCAAGGCAGTGGGAAAAAATGGGAAAAGGCTGGACTGGAACATAAACAAACCTTGCAAAAGATACATTCCAGCCTCTGAGAAATATCCCAGACTCCAGCAAAAGCAAAGGGAAGAAAAGAAAGCACAGCGACAAATGGCGCTGCTTCAGTTGGTTGAAAGAAACAGCCCTGGCAATCTTTGCAAGAAAAAAGGGGTTTCTCCAGATAGATCCCTCTCACCTCGCCAGGACAATGAGGTCAGAAATAAGGTAAGTGCCTTCAAAACGTGAAGACAGCCTCGTTATAAACCACTGTTTCAAACCACAAGTATTGGCAATAGTGGTGAATTTAATGTCACGCACAGAGAAATGGGGTATAACTGAACATAGCATAGAATCATCTTTATATATTTGAATTACATTTTTCAGAAGAGGCTGAACAGGAAAAATAAATGCAGATTCCTCCAAAACAGCCCCAGAAGTATTTCTAAGAATGATCTATGCTGCTGTGCAGTGCTAACTACTGCTACTACCGCTGCTGCTGCCACCGCCGCCTCTTCCTCCACCTCTTCCTCCTCCTCCTCTTCTCCTTCTCCTTCTTCTTTCAATTACAGTGGTTAAAAGAAGAAAAAAGAAGAGCTATATATTAGTAATATAAAATTAATCCAGTCCTTAAATTTATTAAATTCAGACTATATAGAAATATATTGCTTCATCTTCTTATTTTTACAATATACATTTCAGAAATTGATAAGGGATTTATCTTGAAGGTATCCTTTAACTTCAGGAATATATTTTTTTTTCCCATCTGTGATTAGTAGAGCCAGGGTTCTTTTAACACAACATTTTCTGATGAATTTAATTCATTCTTAAGTCATAAGATATATATTTTACATTTCTTAAAATTTGGACCCATTGATTTTCCAAAATTGGATATTCCAATTCCTCATTTCAGATTTCTTTCTTTTTTTTTTTTTTTTGTCTGCGCTCAGTCATTACTGACCCTGCAGTGACTGCCTGGACGAATCCTTGCAGTTTTCAAAGCAATTGTTTTTCGGAAGTGGTTTGCCAGAGCCTCCTTCCTAGAGCAGAGCCCAGCTGGCGAGCGCAGGAAGCGGGATTTCCGTTGCTTCGCGCCCTTTTCGGGCGAGCACGGTTTCATGCTTACCGGCAACTGGTCCCATCTCTCTGTGCAAGGCGCTGCCAGCATTTTTCCTCCCACCGGAGTGAGAGTACCCATTTATCTACTCACGTGAGTTTTCGACCTGTTGGGTTGACAGGAGCTGGGGAGGAAACAGGAGCTCACCCTGTTAACGCGAAGGCTGGACTCGAACCGCCGAAGCGTCAGCCATTTCTGGCCGGCAACTTTCAGCGTCATTAAGCCGCTGCGCCACCGCGTCCCCACTCAGATTTCTTATATATTACCAATGTTTACCTTCGTCTCATTTTTTAGTTTTGAATAAAATTGTATTATTGATTTTACTTCAAATACAGTATCTCTTAGTGATTCTAGAATACCAGATATCTTTGAAACTGTTAAAACATCTAGACTATTGTTTGGTCAATATATGTTTTCATTATATACACTGCCAAGCAGATGATTTAGCTAAGTCATACTCAGCATAGTCTCTCAAAACCCTTAAAGTGAGCACTATCCATTAATTGATTTAAGGTATTTATCTCTGGCTTGGCCCAGGACTTCCAATAAAACAGTTTACCCTCTGTCTTCAAATTAGGATTTTTCTGCATCAGTTTCTCATATGATTCTGGACTAAAGGTTAGGCATTTACCTATTAATGACCAAATATATCTGGCAGCTTTCAAAGCAGGAAAAGACAATTTCTATTTACTGGAAGTTGTCCTAACACAAGTTGTCTCTTGGGATTTCAAAGGGGTGACACATTTCCTTCTAATCAAGCCCAGAGTGGGTAATATTGGGGGGGGGGGGGGGGACATTCTCACTTCATAGCAATATAGATTTTAAAATAAAAATGTAGTGCTAAAGTGGAAAGTCTGGCAATTTAAAGCATCAGCTTCATAGGACAATTTAGCCAAAGAAATTTGAGAGTCTTGATTTGCCATTAGAATTTTCTTCATAATTTATCTATTTGTATAAATTGAATTAATGTTGGAATCTCTCTAAAACTCTACATCAATCTAGAGGTAATATTCATTTTAATTACATTAATCTTGCCCCAAAGACTCAATGGTAATTTTACCATTGATTTATATCCACTTAAATCAAATCTACACTTCTAGACATTTAATTCAACATATTGTGATATATCTAATAAAAAGAAAGAAAGGTTCAAGAAGCAAATTAAAAATTAAAGGAGACAAAAGGCATCCATGAGAGGTGCTACAGTATAGCTTAATAGATACAAAAATAATCCATTTGTAATAACTCTGGAGACAGGATAGAGATACCAAATTGTAACCAAATGTAGAAGAGTTAATGGGAACCCAAAACAGTTCAGAAACTTCAGCTGAACCATATCAAAGGCCTTTTCAGCATATAATGAGATTAAAACAGTAAGATCTTAATTTATCTGCCACTGTATCCAAAATACCAATCCCTAAAGAAATATTGGCAAATTCCTGTCTGTATAAATCCAGACTGAGATGAAAATTTAGGATGGTATGAAATGCTGTAATCTCCTAGCTAATGTCACTAATAATAATTTAGCATCAACATTAAACAGTTATGTCAGTGTATAATGGCACATTTAGTAGGATTGTTCCCTGGGTTCAGTATTACTGAAATATAGGACTCATGAAACAAAGAAGGAAGTTTAGTAAGGTTAAATGGCTCATTATCAACCTGTAATATAAATCTGTAAAAATTCTTTACCATTTGATTGAAAAATTGTGAGGACCAGGGTCTTTCCCCAGTTTCATAGATTTGTCTCTCTGATATTTTTGTAGTGACAGTGGTTGTGCCTGTTTCCTTTTATGTTCTTGAGAAATCTCTTCCATTTCAGTATCTCCCAGGAAATTATTAAGTCAGTTGCAAGTGCCTTTGATTTATATAATTTAGTATAAAAATAATAACAAACATCTCTGATAGTTAATATATTTTGTATCAGTATAACTGGCCATCATTGGCCTGAATTCCAGAAATAAAATTTTGTCGCTTTTGTTGTTTCAACCAATAAGCTAAAAACTTTCCACTTTCACTCCAGATTCTCAAGAGCCACAGAAACTTTATTTCGGTCATTGATCAATAAAAGTACATTCTATAAAACAAACAAACCAAAATAATCCCCTAACATCAATGACTGTTAGCAACCATTTGTGGGCAAAGTTTACCCATAATGTAGCAGAATTTTGCTACTTTTAGGGAAATACATTTATCTTAGTTGTTTAACATGTAATGCAAATAAAAATTATCAGAGTACCCTGGAAATTCATATAAAAGGGGGCTAATCAACTGGTGGCGAATATCCCTGTAAAACTGACAATACAGAACATGGCCTGTGGTTTCTAGGGCACTCGTGTCGCAGGGGCAATATCGGGTTTCCCTATACCTCCCTTCCAAAACAGCTGGGGGGGGGACATTAAATCAGGCTAGAGATAAGGCTCTCCTGAATTTGGGGACTGTAATATGATATAAATATGAAGCTGGTTTGGGCATTAAAATTTGGTTGTTAGCAATTATATTAGGAGAAAATGCAGCAATTTCTGTTTGGCCTTCTATACAGATTCCCAATAATTCTGAATATCTTACAAAGAATATACAAATTGTTCTGAATGTAATTGCCCCAAGTTTAACCTTGGATGCCATAAATGCTTTAACAGATTTATCTGTAGAGTTTCTCGCAGAAGACAAAAATAACTAATTTATAGCTGCAAACAAGTCAGCACCTGCTTCACCTCTTCTGGACCTGGAAGCTAAGGTGAGCTGTAGCTCACAAAAGCTGCTGCCATTTAGTAAAATGTGTTCGTCTGAAAAGGTGGTAGTAGACTCCGGATTTCAGATCATATTAGCATTTGATGGGAGACCTTCAAGAAATCCCAGGTAGGATACAGGGAGAAGTTGAAAAAACAACCCGAAAAAGGCAACAGAAAACCGCTTCAGTATTTTGCCAAGGAAACTCCCTATCCATGTCTCTGTCCAAGAAGTCAGCAGAGGGAAGCTTCAAGAGGGCTCCCACCTGATGACACTCCAGAAAGGATTACAGGTGGTCCTCAGTTAATGATCATTTGTTCAGCGACTGTTCAAACTTGTGATGGGGCTAAATGAGGGGGACATGACCGGTCTTGGAGTTCCAGCTATTGCAGCATCCCACAGTCACATGGTTGTCATTGGTGACCTCCTTTGCAGGCTTCTGACAAGCAAAGTCAATGGGGAAGGCAGCCAGAGGCCACAAATAGTGACCATGTGACATCCTTGCTTAACGATTTGCAGCAAAACTGCTGGAATTGCCGTTGCTAAGTGGCACAGTCATGTGACATCACACTTTATGACTGTATCACTTAGCGATGGCAATTCCAGTCCCAATTACTGTCATTAACCAAGGAATACCTGTAAAGACCTGGCTATTCTCCCAGAATCCCAGGAGTGCATTTAAAATAAATAAATGTGAATTTACATCCCACTCCCTGCAGCACAGCCCCTGGCAGGTTACTAAAAACTAAGAATAGAATACAAATACAACAACTAAGTCAAGAACATAAAATAAGGAAGAGCTCATTACAGAATACAGTGTGCTGAAAATAACTTGTTTATTTCTTTTGGTCTTATTTTAGGGAGAGCAATCTCCAAAAAATAATTTCTTTGACCAAAGGTAGGTATTAATATTTCTTTCTCTATTAAAGTATTCAGTGATTTTGTGTGTTTACATGTATAGAGTTCTCAAATTTTATGAATTGTATTTAAAAATAGAACTACTGTAAATTCTAATGCTTTAGTTATTCCTGTTAGAGAAAAAAATTGCACTGAGAAATCAAATGTACATAATGTATGAGTTTGTTATTATAGCAAATATCAAACAACATCCTACAGCATAGGCTGTAAAGGGTAAGTTAATGGAATTTCCTTCTAAGATAGTGGATATAGGATACCCTTAATATTTAAATCTTGTTTACAAATTAAAATAAACAGTGTTAGCTTTATGCACTTGCCCCTGCAGTTTTGGATGTAAACAAAAAATTCCTTAAAGAGTGTGCAATTTTATTTTAGAAATAGTATGGGGAAGCAACATGAACAGAGTGAACAAATGCAGTTATACATTCTCGGCTTCATTTCAATTGGAATAAAAGCAAAGTAGATTCTGAGCCAAGATGCTGGCAGATACCATGGATTTGATTTAACTTGTGTTACTGAGATTTAACAATACTGTGATGGAGTTGAGTTTTTAATGTTATCAAGTAAAGTGACAGAAATCCAGTTTGGTGTAGTGGTAAAGGCATCAGGCTAGAAACTGGGAGGCCATGAGTTCTAGTCCCACCTTAGACATGAAGCCAACTGGGTGACTTTGGGCCAGTCCCTCTCTCTCAGCCCTAGGAAGATAGAGATGACAAATGACTTCTGAAAATCTTACCAAGAAAACTGAAGGGACTAGCCCAGGCAGTTGCTAGGAGTCAACACTGACTCAAAGGAACACACACACACACACACGTCAAGTGTCAAGTAGTTCTCTGAACCTGTTGAAATCAGCATGAATGGAATGTGAATCAGTTTCCAAGATTCATCCTTCTTGGTCCATAGCTCTGTTGCACTAGTTTTCTACAGAATGTTCTGGATCATATCACAAGAAGTGAAATATTTATGTGGGCACCACTGCAATACAAGATAATTGTGATCACTTCTTGATCCTGCCTCCAGCAAAATTCTTCTTCTTGTATGTAAATGAAGAATCCATGGGCTTAACTGTACCAGGGATGTTTTTACCAGGCAGCTGGTCTACTGGCCTCTCAGCAGCCAAAAGCCATCATTGGATTGCTGTGGACTGTTGGGACTTCAGGATTGTTGGAGGAGGTGAAATAGGAAAAACCACCAGCTTCCCTCATTAAAACAGCGATGGGCAAGCAGCGTTGTTGGGAAGGAGTTAGAAGGCACCCTTCTTCTAATAAGCCTGCTTTCCAATTGAAAAGCCAGGGATAAAGAAAGTTCATTCTTTTTAGAGTAATATTTGGAAGGACAAAAGAAGATTCCTGATTTTCTCTGTTCTTTTTGGCATCCTGAAGCAGTGGTTATGAGAGAGAGTACAGACACTAAGGGCTTCTTCCCAGTGACCAAATTAGAGGGAGAGGGAGAGAATCAGCCTTGGGATATTTTGGGGCGGGGGGGGGTGAAGTTGTGATAGGCATTAGAGGTCGCATGTAAGTGATGATGAGATGGTGACTAGAGTATATGTGGGGATATACGCAGATGTAGCTCCAGAACTACTCATGCTCTAATGCAGGGATCACAGCCTGTAGCGCTCAAACTAATTTCATATAACTGTCAAGCTATCTAGGCTTCTCTGCAGCCAGTGACATCAAAAATTAACAAAATAATTGAGTCAGAGGGACAGAATACATTACCACCCACTTTAGCTTCACTCATTATATAGCTCCCAATGAATTACCCATTAACGGAATAAAGACTGTTCATGTGGAAGAAGATCTGCGTTTTCAAGATTGCATTCAAATATAGGCAGAAATTAATGGTAGATTGATAAAATAAAGAAAGCTCTCTGGTTAAGATTAGTTTCTGCAGCTGAATTGTTTGTTTTAAACAGATCTGACTCCCCACCTGTTCCAGCAGTTAAAAACAGATTACAGCAACAAATAAAGACTTCTGATTTCCCAGTTCAAAATAGCAAAAATGGAAGCCAGAAGAGTATTTCTACAGATCAGCATCGGAGCGAAAGGCCTCTTCCAAGTGCTGAAGCCGAAAGGCCTCCTTCATCTCACTTTGTTCCCTATGTGCGAACAAATGAAGTGTATTACCTTGATCCAGATGCACCCTTGACTAGGCCCTCCACGCATGAACCACAATACCAGCAGCTGAATGGTACTGCAGTAGAGAGTTCGAGAAACGCTTGTGGTTAATGAATATTTTACCATTATCCTGCATTTAAAGTTTTTAATTTACCGCTTGTTCTAAAGTGCTGTTTTAATTCAGGACTGAACAAAATGAAATATTAGTTTAACAGAAAACCATTAATCTTAAACCTATCAGCCTAAACATAAATATATTCTAGTTGTAATCTGATGTTTTATGGAGAAAATCTATCCATGGGGTCGCTAAGAGTTAACCATACAGTTCTCATGTTGTATCAATGAATGTAGAATACCACTTCTGTGAAACTGTATTTTTGAAATTTGCTAAAGGTAAGCTAAACTCTTCAGAATGCTATATATGCATTGACTTCCCCCCACACACATTTCAAATTAAGACAAATCATAATTCACTCTTGCACAGCATTAAAAATAACACAGATTGTTTACAGTACAATTAATTGTATCTATATTTACCTTTAGATGCTTGCCATAAACCACGGCAGGTGTTTAGCTCCGATCACATAAGGGATCCTCTTTTTAATCCTAACATGGTGAGAGACAGGCAGCAAGCCATCCTCAAAGGACTTTCAGAGTTGCGACAGGTACCATTACTTGACTTCACAGTATAGTATAGTTGTTTGATGTTAAATTTTCATGAAGTCCACTGGTACTGCATTGTTTACTTGGGAATTTTTTCACTCTAATATCACATTCTGTTTGCAATCTGTTTCCATTCTGTAAAAAGAAAAAAATGTCTCATTAAATGGTTGTAAAATCTATATAGTCAAAAGAAAAACATATATTTCTTTCTCAATTCAGCATAGGATAAGTGGGCTATTTAATTGTTACAGTGTTATTTACATGAGTGATGTACTTCTACATAATTCTCATATATTTCTGCTTCTGATGGTCTTTTCCAAAGCTTTTATAAAATAAACAATCTATGAAACATTTAGAGCCATGCAAATTGAGGGGAAAATTGCTTCAAACTACTGGACATAACAAAACTATGTTCTGGTTTTTTTTTATTTATAATTATGTTTCTACATCTTAGACTGGAGAAATTATTCATAGCTGAGAGGAAACTCTGAATTCTATACCATAGGGCCAGGTTACCTGAGGGACCGCCTCTCCCCGATCACATCTGCCCAGCCCATGAGATCTGGCAGAGAAGGTATGCTGCAGGTCCCGTCTGCCAGAGAGTTACATTTGGTGGGTCCCAGGAGGCGGGCCTTCTCTGCCATGGTGCCTGCCTTGTGGAATCTTCTCCCCCTAGAAGTGAGTTTAGCTCCATCCCTCTTAACATTCCACAAGTCCCTCAAGACCTGGCTATGTGAGCAGGCCTGGGGTCCCAGGGGACCAGGGAGATTTTGTGATGGCTCCCTTATTAATGTTATCCCTTCCTGTTTTGTGTGCTTTTATAGTTTTTTATTTGTAATTGTTTTTATGTATTTATTGTTTTTAATTGTACACCGTCCAGAGTCACTTTGTGTGAGATGGGCAGCTATATAAATATGATAAATTAATAAATAAATAAATATTTACTAGGAGATAGTGATCATACAACCATAGACACTAAGTTTACAATTCTTGTAGGACTAATAATGTTGAATATTTAAGAGTTGAAGCTCTATTTGTTGAAGAAAACACTTCTGTACTATATACTTATACAGTATGATTTTATATAATCCTAAAACTATATAGTCTCCTTGTCCAAAAAACTGGTAGAAATTTGTGGTAGCAATAGAAGAGAATCTATGTAGCTCAGGGTTGAACTGTCCTTGGGGTTTTTTGAGCTTGGTTGTTTTCTTGCAGACATTTCATTACTTGACTAGGTAACATCTTCAGTGCTAGAAGGGAGTGGGGTTTGCTCTCTGTTTATTTACAGTAGCTTGCCCTGTCACTGTTGGCATGGGTGTTGTTTTCTCCTTGGTAGTTCCTTGATTAGGCTGTTGTTTACTACTTGATTGTTTGTCTGAGTTGGTAGTTCCTTGATTAAAGCACTGTTTATTGCTTGTTTGTCTGGTGTTAATCCTGGTGTTAATCCCAGCTTATCTGGGTGTTGATTGTTGATGAGGAGGTGTTCTGGTCTTTTAATTTCATTTTTATTGTCTCTTGAGTGGTGTGTAAATGCTATTATCTCTATGTGCCTGTTGATCGCTGACTTGTCTGAATAACTGTTTTGCCAAAAGCAATGGTTCTTTTAAGGATCCAGAAGCAGTAAGCACACAAGTGGTTTGAAGTTAAAGTGTCTTTATTCTAAAGCAGGCACAGTAGTAAGTAGAATATACAATACCAAGCAAGCTTTCCTCAATCAGTTGTCAGGAGCCCCAGTGGCCGGCGTGCAGCACCTTCCCGGCTAGGTCTGCATCGAAGCTCCACTTGAGCAGAACTTCGAGGCTTTTATCCTAAATTTTAGAAGGGCAGCACCTTTATCAATCACACCTGTTGTTTTCAGGTTTCATGATCACTCAGGTTCTTCCCACAAGATAAGTTGAGGCGAGTGGACAACAGCCAATTCCACTGTTTATGGTATTCTCCCGCGTTCCAAGGTCGTACCATCCCAAACAGCAACCAGCCTTGAAAAACACATTTTATGCCAGAGGACCTTAACTGGCCTTTAAAGAAGCTCAGTAGTTAACTTGGTCCGGGAGACTTGGAAATAGAATGAACAATTGTGGCACACCATCCTGAAGCTCCTCGATATACAATAGTCTTCTGGTGTTTTTTCTCTACAATAACAAGCTTCCAGGAATTCCCTCACATTTTTGGATTTAGCTTGGTCTAAGATGCTCACAGTTTCCCAGTTGAAACTATGGTTGAGTCTGTCCATGTGCTGTGAGATTAAGGAGTTTTCGTGTCTTCTGACTGCTGCTTGGTGTTCATGGATGCGCTCTGCTCGTCTTCTGCCTGTCTGTCCTACATAGTGGCTGTTATAGTCCTTACACTGTATGTGGTAGATGACTCCTCTTTTTTCTTCTTGGGCTACTGGGTCTTTTTGTTTACTTAAGATGTTCTGAAGGACTTTAGTTGGTTTGTGTGTTGCCACATGGTGATGCCATCTGTTTGTAATAGGAAACAGTGAATGGTCAGTGAATGAATGAATAGGTGCAGAATGTATATTGTTTAAGTTAAAGTGAATGACCAGTACAAAAGAAGTACATTGAAGTGATGCGGCCATTCAGGGAGAATGAATGAGGATTAAATTGTAAACGAAATACATGGAGAGAGAGAATGGGTCAAGAGGAGAGGGAAGAACAAAAAAGGCACAGATGGATGGAGTTGATGAGATTCAAGAAAAAAAGAAAAATTTAAAGAGCAGAAGGTAGCATATGAAGCAGCATACAGATGTGGTGAAAACAAGGATGCTTTGCAAGATATAGAGAGATATAGCAAATAGTTGGTATGAACTAAATTTAGCTATATTCCCTTTTTTGTATCTAATGTCTTTAATTTTTTTGGCTGTTATTTCTGTATTTTGTGTTGCTTACCTCAAAAGAGAATAGGGTGATGAATATGTATGTCTATATGTATGTATGTATTGATCAATGGAGTTACCTTCATATCCTTTTAATACTCCTAATCCTATGGTATTTTGTCCATATCATTTAGCAGCATAACCATTCTAGTTATTTTTTATCAGTAAATAGTGTTATGATTCTGTCTTCAGTAATTTATGTTACAATTGTTCATCCAGGAAACAGAAGTGCATCTGGGAAAGAGAAGTTCCAAATATGTCTAATAGGAATGTTCTGCAGCTGTAAAAGATAGTAGTATCCATTGAGTCTATCCCTTGTCTTGGTGCAGGAAAATAAATTAAAGCATTCCTGACAGATGATGGTCCAGCCTCTGCTTGAGCACATCCTGCAAAGAGGAATGTACCACCTTTAGTTGGTTCCCTTGTCTAACTACTGTGGCCATTAGATTTTTTTCTAACATTCACTGGGAACTTAAATCCATAATTCTGTGCCATGCATGTGCCATGCTACGATGAAGAACAGGGTTTGACCTTCTTCGGTGTGACATCCTTTCAGGTATTTGAAGAGTGCTATCATATCGCACTTCAAGGCTAAAGATACCCAGCTCTTTCAATTGTAGGATTTAGTTTCAACAATAATTATCTTCAATGTCCTTTGAACCAATCTGTAATTTGGAAGTTGTATGTTTGTTGGCACCAACTAAAATTGCATTTACCTTTGAGGCAACCATATTACACTAATGATTCTCATTCAGTTTGGAATCAACCATGATTCTAAGTTGTTTTTTTCCAGAAATCCTAGTGTCAAGGCAGGAAAATTCCAGGTTTTTATAACTTGGAAAAGTTATTCATATTTCCAAAGTGAATAGTTTTTCATGTGTTTCTATTAAATTTCATTCTCCCCTCCCCCCCTTTTATACTTCTGGAAATTGATAAAGCATTCCCTCCACCTGTTAATGGAGTTCATTAAAATAAAATAAAAATGTTGACTAGAACATGGCTGAGGGCTTAATATTGTTGCACTCTATTCAACCCCTTCTCTGAGTTAATGACAAACCACTGATTACTCTTTGACTGATTTTTGAATAAGCTGCACATTTATTTATTTATTTATTTATTTATTTATTTATTTATTCGGTTTGTATGCCGCCCATCTCCCCCAACGGGTGACTCTTTGAGCACATGATATTCTTTGAGCACATGATATTTTCAGTTTGTTTTTGTTTTCATTGAGCAACTAATACCTGATTTCTCTTTTCCTTTTCTTTTGAACATATCTGAAGAATTTCTTTTTATCGTTCTTAGCATTTACCAACCTGAACTCATTAGCCTTAGTCTTTCTTATATCATCTCTATAATTCTGAGCAAGGAGCCTCTTCTTTGGTGACCCCCATTCTCTTTCCACTGTCTCTACATGTGCCCTTTTTGTTTTCAGATCTTCACAAACCTTTTTGTTAACCTAGTTTGGCCTCCAGTTTTTCCTCATTGGATTTACTTGTAGTTGGGTTTTTAGAGTCTTTTTTAAGAACTCATACCAATCTTGAACACTTTTTCCAAAAGCTTCTACAGGATCCTATTTATCATTGCTTTGAGTTTATTAAAACCTACTTTCTTGAAATTTAAAATACACAGTTGATGTTATTTTGCTTTACTTTCTCATAAAATCAAGAACTTTGCCATTATATGATCACTTTCATCCAGCATTCCTGCAACTTTCATTTCCTGGACTAGTCAAAAAATTCTGGAGACAGTGTTTGGCAGGGGTTGTTGTGTATCAGACATTGGAGTAATTAGGTCCCTCATTGTTGTTGTTCCTTTTGGAAATATCTAGTGTTTGCTTTTAGATATTACCTTCCATTAACTTTTATTTGGACAGGCAATAGACATTATTATCAAATATTGTTATCTATTTATTTTTCTCCTTATTTTAACCAGATGCTCTCTATTGCATTGCCAACTTCAAATCCATTTACTGTATATACTTGCGGATAAGCTGAGAATTTTAGGCTCCAGAATACACCAAAAAATTGGGTTTGACTTATCCGTAGTAATAATACTTTGTTTAAAGCACCCATATATACTTGCGGATAAGCTGAACCAGAATACTATGAAGAATGTGCCATCCACGGATAAGCGATTTGTAAAAATTTTAAATGGAATCTGTTCTGGAAAACATTTATTGATACAAAATATGAAAACAAATGAAGTCCTTCAGAATTTATTTAAAAAAACATAAATTTCAAGGGTCGACTTATCTGCGCTTGGGCTTATCTGCGAGTATATATAGTACTTGGATTTCTGAGTATATATAGATACTTTTAATGGATACTCTTACTTTATTGATATTGAATTTGCCCAGGCTTTTATACAGAAATTAGAATGGGTGAGATCTATTCCTGCTGCAAAGTGTATTGGTTCTAAAAGAATCTGGATGAAATAGCTAAGAATTCTCTTAGATTGCTTTTGGTCATGAACCAAGACATTTTTCCTATATTCCTGTTCAACTTAGGAAAGCTGACCAAATTAATAGTTAAATTTTACTTCATCATGGATTATCAGTCACCTCCATTGCATCTGAGGAAAGCAGAATAGTTTAGAGGAAAGAACACTGTTGTACCAGTCCTCATTACCTCTGTTATCCACCATCTGCCATTTGAGGTGACCGCATCATTCTGCCTAACCCAGCTTTATTATTTGATCCAGCATCATCTTTCCTGCTTCTTTGGAAATGTCTAGTTTGTGTTTTAAAGCTTAGCAGTCTAACTTTGAAACATCTAAATTTGTAACAGCTGTATTCAATAACATATCAAGCCATGGTCCCATCCTAGTCTCTAATTGCATCATTAACCACATCATTCCTAGATCATATCCATGGCAAAAATTGCCAGGAAAAGATGGAAAAATGCAATTAGTCTTGCAGAAAAAAAAGATTGGTGACCAATTTCTATACTCATATTTGTGTCATCTTAGATGATCTCACCAAGCAGGGAGGGTGGGGATCCAAACTGTCGGTAGTCAAACTAACTTTGCACAGAATCCTGTCCATTTCCTTAGAAGTCACCTGCTCAAACTCCTCCCAGATAACCTTGCAAGATATGTCCCAGTCACCTCTCTATAGGACTTGCCCAGCTGGGATCAAATGTTGAGTAGATCTGAGTGATTTTATCTTCCAGATGCCTAGAAAATTCCTCATAGCATCCCTATTTTTCCTAGCTGTCTTCCCTCAATAGGATCTAGGTCACTTTAAAAGGGCCGCTGGGTAGCAGTCTGCAGATGTAACTAAATACAGATGTTTCATTGCTCATCACCATTGAGTAGGCTCAAACTGGAGCTCTTGTGTTTAGTGTGATTCATTTTCTGCCAGCATCATTCTTGGTGTCTCCTCTGGTCTTCATCTCCCAGAGCTCCTCAATTCACCAAGGGGTTCCCTTGGATTGGAGAACTGAGAGAAGCCAGTCTTGTCCAAGGCCACAGATGTCCCCTTTTTCCTGCTGGGCAACTGAAATCTTAGCAGAACTGCCCGTTAGAGCTTTGGGAAGATCCCCAATCACTCTTTGGAAATCAAGCGATTCTTCAAATGCCTGTAGATGACTAATCAAATGGGTTCTCCTTATGGAAGTTGGTAGCACCAGTCAGTTCCAAAGCAATCAGAGCATGATCCAACTATGATGAGGGCAGATGTTAATACCCTCCAGTATTATGTCATGTCAAATTGTGTCACATCTGCCCTCAAATGAAAAATGTCAGGTGTGTGGCCTGCCATGTGTCGAGCCCTCAGTGGTATGATGTATGTCCATGGTTGTCATGGTGGGCATGACCTCTTGGGCAGCCTCCCCCAGTACTTTAAGTCTGAGGAATTGTACCACCAGCCCAGTGATGAAGTCAAGCAGTAAGCTTGAGTAGACCAGGTAGGGATGCTGTTGTAGTGCAGCAGTCCCAACTTGTCTCTAGAGCCCAACAAGGCATCATATACAGTTATCTGCAGGACAGTGCCCCTAGATGCTTTCAATAATGAATGACAATAGCTACCCCACCTGAAATCCAAATGATCACATCTCGAAGAGGGCAATTCCCTTCCTTTCATTCAAGCTCTGTAATTAAACTTGCAGCGAGAAGGCATCTTGATCAAACGTTGTTGCTTTGTTACATTAAATATTTGTGTAGAAATATGGTTTTCTGCTTATATAAACTACTTTGAATCAAATATTTTAGGGATATCAAGAGGTAACTAATTATAGGTGTAAATATATCTTCTGGTAAAACCATCTGATTTTTACATTACATTGCCATTAGGCTTGCCTTCATACCATTCTCTACATGACTGAAGAATTACTTCCTAACAAAGCAAATATTTTAAAAATCTGTTAGAGCATAAACAGAATTCATAACTGTTTTCTAGAATACCTTCACCATTAGAGTTATCTACTATCTGGTGTAGATTGATGATTGCTGTTTAAAATTGTTCTGTTTTGTAAAAGCATACTCATTTATCTTTCCAGGGCCTCCTTCAGAAGCAGAAAGAACTGGAGACATGCCTTATTCCAAGTGTCATGAGTCAAGAAGAAAACTTTATTTTACCGCTTTAAGAACTTCAGCTATGATGAATGGATGTTTTGCTGTGTTGGCACTTTATACTACTGTAATTATGAACCAAGTTTGTAGAATACGGACTTTGGTGTATTTAAGATAAACTTCCAGTACTGGAGGAAGAATTTTATTTCACATGATACTGTATGATAATGTGATTTTGTTTACACAATATTTGTATAACTAATTTAAATTTTATGTATTTAGCATGAGAAATAAAATACTTGAATTTTCAATACCCATGGCTACCAGTGTTGCATTTTAATTTGACATGTAAGCAGTGGTTCAGATACATCAACCCATGTTTAAAAGCTGTTCCTGGAAAAATCTTAATTAAATCATTTCAAACACACAGCAGTTTTGTGTCTCTATGGAGATAATGAGCAAGAGCATAAAGAACTCGAAGTGGTGATCTACGTGTACAAAACCATAATGATGAATGTCAATGAAGTAATCATTTTACATTAAAATGTTAAGACTGCTTTATAAAAACTTTGGATTATGTATGCGCCACGCTTTACACATTTTAAAGTGAGTTATGAGCCATCAGTATGATTTTACAAACAGAACTGAAGAGTCATAACTCAATTATTTTTTAACTGAAACAGGCTGTACCAAAGTAGTCTCAGAATTTAGAAAACATGTCCAATAATGCAAAGTACTAGAACGTGCAGCTGAGTATTTACAAGATTTAGAAGATAATCCTATCTTCCACTGTAATATTAGATTTTTAATTTCATGTTTTGAAGCACTGAAAAGATGAGGTTTTCTAATTTGTTTATTTCAGCTGTTTGCCAAACAGGGCATTCATTTTGATTGTGATGCTATAAATATAAAAGCTGCCTCATTTTAAAAAGGGACAAAAGATTATTTTCCTTATTAAGGCACGTGTTAGTCCTCTGCATAAACAGAATGCACCATTGAGTGAATATGGTATATAGCTAAACATTAATAGCCTTTATAGTAAATTGAATCTGTTAAAATTGAATACAATTATAGTTAGCTTTTCCAAAATGTATTATGCAGATATCTCCCTTTTCCTGAACTACACATATTAATTTATTTGGGTCTTCCATCTTGATCCGAAGAGACAGGTTCTTATAGTGAGTATTATGTCTGAAGAGTTTTAGATATTTCTAATTGCAAATTAATATAGTTATAGTTACATCTAATGAGTTGGAGGATATTCCTCACTGTAACATAGTTCTCTTCCCACCTGGCAATAAAGTTTAAGAATATAACAATACAATAGTGTCCAACCAATTAGTAGCTTCTTTACCTGAGCACAAATTGATAATGCGTAGTCTACCTCTATTTTTTGCACTGAACATTTCTTGTAGAATTCATGGCAATCCCCAATCAAAATCATGGCTTAGCATTTAATCTGAATCGAACCTTAAAGTAATACTGTCTGACATACCAATTACGTTTAAAGTATCACACACATGAAAAGCTACAAGCTCAATTCTATACCTCTTAATCTCTCAAAATACATGTCAGATTTCCTTCTCCAAGACAGAATGTTATTTGGAAGGAGAAAGCCAGCACTGCTTTCAACTTACCAACCTCAGTCTTTTGCAATTCTGGAAAGTCATAAGAGGGGCAGGTTGGGCAGGACTGAGGATCCACAGGGTCCTAAGCTCTCACCTTCCATCATCCCCCCAACAGCTGCCATAAGAACAACAACAACAACAACAACAACTCAAGACCATCCCAGCATGCAACAAGAGGGATCGGAGGAAAAAAAAATACCAACAGGGCTTTAGGACATAATGGAGTAGAGTGACAAGGCCTTAGGACTACCTGCAACACATTCTTTGTTCAGAAGCTGAAAGTAAGGTTTTCCACAAGATTTTCTTGAGATGGCTGTTTATTAATGAACTTGCAGCTTACGTTCAAGGATTCTATAGAACTGGTCTATTATTATACTTTACAAACTTGCATTTTCAGGCAGGACTACATAAATCCAAGGTGGGACCCAAATGCTAAATACAAATGTATAGATATAGTATATATCTACTAAACAATTTAAACAATTGAATCAGGCTAAGGAGAGAGAAGGAAAACCAACAGAAGTACTTAAATATTTATGGTAGCAACTATCCACTAGTATTCATGGCGGAATATGCCCAAGAGTCTCCTCAGATCTGTAATTGCTAGTTTAAGTGATTTTGTACAACCTTTTAAATCAAGATTGCAGATGTTTATCTGCAACAGTCTGGTTAACCTATACCTATATTGTATTACAGCCTAATACTAAACATGTTTCCTCTAAAGAGATCAAAGTAGTGCCATAGTTCCTTCCTTCCTGCCAACTCTTTTAACATATTTATGAGGTCATAGGCGAGTTACATATTCAGTGTGAATTGGAACTGGGTTTATTTAAAAGATTTGTATGGCCACCTGCCTTAAATACAATTCTGGGCAGCTCACAAAAATAAAACCCAATAACTATAAAATCATAAACCATAAAACCAAAAAACTTTATTAGGTTTCCTAATACTAGTCCAATTTTCCAATCACAATCACTTTATCCTGTTTTAAAAACCTTCTGTGCCTGTTTGAGGTAGATTCTTATATACTACAAGATGCTACACCTGTATGCAACGATGTCAAAAATTTTGAACCCATCAGAATTATCACACTGTTCTGGGACTTACAACATGATCAGAGCTTCATCTAAGTCCTACTAATAGATGAACAGATTCTTATTTACACACTGAAGTCTACTTTGTTATGTCATTATTGAACACTTTGAGCCAGCATTCACCATGTTTGTTGGAAAATGTGAAACCCCAGGATAATTAGTTATCTTAAGGAGGTAGGTTCAGCCACACATTCCAATTAATGAGATAATAATCTGGTGTGAGCTTGAGACGCACTTCTCTATAAGATAACACACACATTAGTTGCCATCACCAGAGTTTGCTCTTGGTGACACAGGCTGGTAGAATGAAATAACGTCCCAATCAAGACCTCTGTGGACCTCAGAAAAAGGGTTGTCAATGATCATGAAACTGGAAAAGGTTATAAAATCATTGCCAAAGCCTTGGCCTCCATCAATTCAGTCAGAGAGTGCAAATGGAAAAAAAATGCAATACCACTGCACCCTCCTAAGGAATGATCATCTCACAAAAATCAGCCCCAAAGCAAAGCATACAATACTCCAAGAAGTCATGAAAAGCCCCAAAGAAATGGAACATAATCTGCAGGGCGGTCTTGCATACTACTGCCTTAAGTTTTCCAAAGACTACTTGGATGACCCAGTAGGATACTGGATCAATGTTCTAAAGAAAGATGAGACAAACTTTCTGGTATTTACAAGAAATGTTACACTGGGGGAAAACAAAACACTGCATCCAACAATTCATCCCAAGCACGAAGCATGGTGGTGAGAGTATCATGTTTGGAGCTGCTTTGCAGCCTCAGGGCCTGGGCAACTTAAAATCACTGAGTGGTACAACAGATTCTGCATTGTACCACCAAATGGTAATATCATGATATCCATCTATTTACTGAAGCTTAAATTAATGAAAGTCATGAAGCACAATGATCCTAAGCATACAGTAACTCTGAAGTCTTTACTGCTAAAGGATGTGCCGCCACTTACTAAACTGAAAGCTTCACACAGCTTTTCCAGCAAAGAAAGTGAATGGTGGAGTCCTCGGTGCTCTCTGAGCTTGGTTGTTTGCTTGCAGATATGTTACTGTAGTCTGGTGTAATCAGTATCTTCCTATCTATTAATCAGACTTAGACAAATCTCAGATCACAGTATTGGTCAGGTCATGCAGGTTTTGGAGTTTTTTAAAGAAGTCACAAACTTTGCTTCACCACTCTAGTTAGCTATTTACAATGATAATACAATGAAATTATCAATGTGTAATTCCTCTTGTTGACACAGTGCAGATTCTGTTCAACATGTAGTCCTTGTTTAGTGAGTGCCTCAGCAACTCTTTGCAGTTACAATGGTGATTAAAAAGTAAACTTTGTGACCAATCCTCACATTTACAACTTTGCAGGTCTGTAAAGCAAAGGAAAGCTGAAGATCATAAGCCTAGTCACAGTTTCACTTAGCGACAGCTTTGCTTAACGACCCAGTTGCCGGTCCCAATTGTGGTCGCTAAACAAGGACTACCTGTATTTTGATTCTTCAGAAGAGCAGGTTTTATATATCTTATTGACATCTCTGGTCATTTTATGACTTCTACTGCAGACTTACCTAAGTATTCTCTAGACATGTTGGATTTCATCTTCTGCAATCAGACCCTCACTAGATATGTCAATTTAAAACCCTGTCCCTGTTCCTCTAAATACATATTACAGCTTACATTCCCAAACTAGTAACACATTCTTTGTTATTCTCCTTAAATTTCTTATTTCCATTGTTCAAAATTCAGGCTGCTAGTCATTTTAGCTTGCCTACTACTTTTTCCAGTATTGGGTTATACAGATAATTCCATTTCCTTCCTTCCTTGTCTTGTATCCAGAACATATATTCAACCACTATCATTGTTGGTTTGCTCCTCCCTTTAAGGCTTGGGTCCCATAGCTTATTTGCCCCACCCTAAAATAAAACAATTAATAGTTGGCATGCTGCAGAACACCATTACTTACAGCATTATCTTTATAGCCAAAATGCTCTGTATACTATATAATCGAAATAGGTACTTTTAGAAAATGAAAATGGTTAAAGGCTGCAACTCAGGACTTTTTGCTTGGAAGCTTTCTTACTTGCCAAACAAAAGAAAGGTAATTTGGGGAATAGTATACCCTTACCAGTTTGCCTCCTGCTAAAGGGTGTGTGTGATGACCAGCCATGTCCATCACTGCAACTATTTAATGAGTAAGCAAACCCCATTGTGATAATCATTTTGTGAGTAAATACAATACACTCTAGAAAAATGTCAAATGTGCTCACCATTTAAACCATTTGGGAACTCCTGCTTTAAAGCTTTAAATTGTTTATGCTCTCTGCATCTATTCCTGCTTTCCAATCAAATATATTAACAGAAATATATTTTAGCCCATTTTATTTTCTATTAAACATGACTTTAGGTGCCACTTATGGCAGTAAGTGTGATCAACACAAAACAAATTCTTCCATGTTATGCATTAATTGCATGGTTCTGCATTACAGCAGATCACAGAATGCTGCAGATTCCTTGAGGGATTTTATATGCTGTTAACAGTGCAAAGCACTTACAGTTCATATTCATAAAGTTTGTAAAATATAACAGCAGCATTCAATTCTGTTATGAAATGTTTTAATAAAAAAAATCCAAATTCAGGGATACAAGAGTATATATTATGACAGTAACTCCATGCAGAACTATTCTTAACTTCCTTGATTGATGTCAGTGAGCCAGTGCACCTACATTTACACAGAATTGTAAATTTTCTGTCAGAAATACCCCAATTTAGTATTACCATGCTGATAAAAGACCTTTGAACTTGGAATACTAATCAGGGTATTATACACTTTTGGTAATTGCAGAACTTGATGGTATGAGAAGGTAACTTGATTTATAGCAATAATGATAAATAACCCTCTTGGCTACATCTATTTCATGGAAACAGATGACACAACAGAATGCAACTTGCTACTAAGTCCTCTCTGGACAACTTTTTTATTCATTTCAAAATGAACTGCACCTACTGTTTATTCTAACTAAGGTATGTAACCAAAAATCCAGGATAGCTGATGAAGTAACTAGAGTTGGCTTTAAAGATATAGAAAGATTTTATACAAAATGTTCACATATGTACGTAACAGCTGTTATAAAGAAAAAGTGGTTTGAATGTCCTTTTACACTTCGCATTAAAAATGAACCCTTCCTCTTTCACATATGCTTCAGGCAAACATTCAAATTACATTAAGTTAGACTTCAAGTTGGAAGCCTTAATTACACATGAACTACAAAATGTAAAACTTAGAAGTGCCAACAAACAAGTTCATTCAAGTACAATATATGTTAAAAATATATATATTTATTTCAAACTTCAGGTGCTTCACCTGGTACAGACCATTCATGATTTAAATAAACATGGAAACATCTGAGATAAGAGACAAGAAATGTTTAGATCAGAGAATAGAAATGGTTAATTCACTTTTTTTTTAAAGTCCGCAACAAATATTAAAAAAAAAAACATTTCTGCTTTGCTTAATTCTGTTTGGGAAATGGCCTCAAAGAATCACAACTGATATCCCAATTATTGGATGAAGACGAAGACTGGTCCATATCCATGTTCTGACTATAGGCAGTCAGAAAGTAATTTCCACTTTCCTGTTTTTGACTGGCAGACATAGGGTACGTTGTTCCCAAAAACGTCTGATGAGTGAGAACGTTAAAATGACTGAACTGATGGGGCACGCTTAACTGTCTATTGTACATCTGAAAGCTGAGAGGAACTTGTTCAGCTGAATTAGTTCTCTCCCCTTCCGCAGAGCATGTAGTTGAAACAGGAGTAACTGGTTGTATATCTTGCATGACAATTTTAGAAGTCTTTTCTGTCAGAGAGTACTGTTGTTCTTCAGAAGACAGCAGTGCATCATTTTGAGAGTTTTGCTTAGAGTCTGTTCCGTGTGGTCCTTTGGTCTCTGTCTGAAAATCTTCCAAATGGGAATCATATTTTGAGGCATCATTGCAAACTTCTATTTGTGATGCTTCATCCCCTGAATCCAGAGACATGTCCTCCACATCCTTTTCATCGTTTTCTATAAGAACTACATTAAGAAGAGAAAAATCCTACTCTATTGAAATAGAAAACTTATCTAAAAATACTATGCACTACTCACACAGTTTTAGGCTTCAGGTCTCAAAGTCGCATATCATTTAAGGCTGGTCTTCTGTCATTTTTGTTCACTTACTCAACACACATATAACCCTCTGTGTGAACGTCCGGATATTCCGATGCTAAAAGCTTCTGCGAAATGTGTTCATGCTTACTGTTGGGAAACCCCAACTTCCAGCTCCAAAGGATTTAATGTCAAAACAGCATCTAAAGTTATACAGTAGGTCAGAATTTGATATGAAAATTACCCATCACAATTACTGACACCCTCACTCACTGCTTGTTTTCCACACCTCAGCTCTGCCATCCTTATCCTAGCCCCTCTACATTTCATGGAGTTTCTTGAACACCCTATCAGACCAACTTTATATTAAGATGATGTACAACACTACATTCTTCTTTTCTATTTTTACACTGTGTTCTACAATTTAGAAATATTGAATTCTTTACTTATACTGAAGCATATGCACACTAGATCCCCGCTTCAAGTATCTAGCTAGCTATACATGAGAGAAATTAAACAAGTATATTATTACCTGATCGTTTTTCATAATCGGTGGGAGGAAGAAGGCAGCTTTCTTCAGTAATTGAGCTATGGTAGCCAACTAGACTTTTGAAGTTACGCATAAAGTAACTGACAGTAGTAACCACTATTCCATTATCAGCATAACTTGCAAATGTTGACACATTCTTTTCTAAGCAAAGAGGAAACAAAAAATGTTCAGAATATGACAACATGTTTGTGTAGATATAGATAAATATATATTAAAATCATCATTATTTTCTACCTGTCAGAAAGACCACATGCCTCTGCTGAATATTCTGAGATTGAAGTCTTATGAGACATTCTAATTCTGGAGGACTTCGTGTTTGAGAATCACAGCTATGGTATGCCAGAATCTCAACCATGTCTTTCTTTTGATAAGCACTCAGAAGCGCTAGCAAATTCATGGCATTTTTATTTGTTCTATTGGAAAGAAAAAAATATATGATCTGCATTTACATAATATAAGCATTTTAGATAAAATTACCAAGATGATTCCTAATTTTCTCCAGAAAAAAGCAAAAGTTAGAGCATAGACACTGTTTAAAACAAATGCAGGCTATTAAATGAAAGCATGGTTTTGAATTGTATTAACAATAAAAAAATGTTTGCATTTTTGCCTTAAGGATTTTAAAAATGAAAATAGAAACCAATATACTCATAGTAATTGGAAAATAGTAGGTAAAAAAAATCTTTAACAAATATAAATAAATGATGCAGCTACTATCAGAGCTATTTCAAGTTATCTTTTTTGAAAATATCATAATGCTTGCATACCTAATACATACCTTACAAGTTCCTTCAATTTTTTCTGTATTTTACAGTGAATTTTCCATTGCCACTTTCCACCTGGAGTACTCAACTCTCCAAGGAACTTCAGAAACTCATTAAGTTTACCTAATTTTGAAAACAGAATGTAAACCCTAGCTTATATTACTTAAAACAATAATTAGATAAATTTGTACAAGATACAGCACAATGCTTGAGCACAGCTTTCATTAGTAGCATGTTGCTGGGATCAACTCCAGGAGAAAATTACTGACTTCAAATAAGAATCATGATAGGAAAGATAGCTATCTTTCATTTGGAAAGGTTAATTTTAAGTTTTAAAAATCAATTAAATTTATGATACTTCCTATTATTATATTAATGTTAGTTGTGTCACAGTAGAAGTTTACATGTCAGTAAGCTAATTTTACAGAAAATTTTCAAAAGCAAACAAAGTAACTATTAAAATTTATAGCCAAAGGTTTTGGTTAGATCTTTATGCATATTACATTTCTCCTGTAAAAATATTTTATTAGAATAGTAGCAATTGTTTAAAAACTAGTCAGTCTTTTGAACTGGCAGAATTCCAGTTTTCTATGTTAAGTTTCAAGTACAGAGATACAACATTTCATTGCTTTCTGGAAGATATTATAGATACTATAGTGTAAATAAAATGATTAATAACATTCCCAATTTTTTGTTTTTTTATTTCCCCACTGCAGAGTACCCACCTTCCATGCTAAATTTTAATAATGGTGTAGTATTACCAGTGTTAGCACTAATGCAAAACCATGATTAATATCAATCAGTTTGTGATGAATAGATTAATCTGGGCATGTGAGAATCTAGTCAATGTTATATAGTTATTACTGATCTACATTTAAGAACAGGACAGTGTAGTTAATTAAAGTCATAGGAGTAAGTAAAATAGTGGGCTCAAGGAATCAGGGACATTTCAGAGCAGCAATAAAAAATAAAGTGGAAAGCTATGCCTGTGGATTGAGGCAGTTTTCTTCTTTACTTCTGGACAGCACTTCTGTATGAATTGTTTTACCAAAACTTTAACGGCTGAACAGTATTTTCTCTGCTAGTGAGAGGTGTTTTTTTTTAATAATATAAGGAATTTTTGCCCTAAAGAACAGAATTCTACAGCATTATTTTATAATAAAATTCTTGGTTAAAATGAAGCAAAAAATAGAACCCCAATCATAAGCTCATGTTTGACTATATGAACCCTTAGAAATTAATGATCTGTTAGGAACGTAAAATAATTTGTAGACTCTGCCCTAAGCTTTAGTGAACATAAGCCTTACCAACGGTGACAGATTCTGGGTTGAGAACAGATTCATCAGATACAATGAAGCCACCAGAAACAAACAAGTCATTGTAAGTACGATTTTTCACATCATCCAAACTGTCAACACCAGCAAAACTGACACATGAGAGTCTCTTCAATGATACTAAACATGGTATCTATTTTAAAAAAGTATACAGATAGAATTAGATACCAGTACAATAAAATAAATTAGTTAAAATTATACACTTTATTGACAATGGTATTCCCTACTGGTATTAATATTTTGCATTGATAGTCTATGGCTCAAAACATAGGAGATACAGAAAATAACAAATAGAGTGTGCATGAAACAGCAAACAATATTTTGTTTCAAACCCAAAACAAAATCTGCACTGCCAAAGTTCCACTATACCATTCCAGATTTGCAAGAGTTCCATGGAAATAAAACCCAGAACACTTTGGTTGTTCAAAGTTTCAGCCAAAACAAAACCTGGAATGCACCTAGAGTGATTTTATGAGGCACATATAGTAAGGATGTTAGACATCAGTCTCCGTCCCCACTTTTCTTCTGCATGACCTGAATATTCCTCCCAGCCCCGCTCCTTCCATCCCTCCTCTCAGCCATCACCACTGATATCCATTGTGGCATGTTCCTTGCTCAGCGGGCATGCCCGCCTGCCAGCCTGCCTGCTTAATAATCCCAGTATCTTCCCTACCCACTCAGATGCTGCTTATTTCCACAGGTGCCATTTCCTGCTCTTATCCTCACCCAACCATTTCTACCCTAGACAATCATGTTTGGTTCTGGGTCTGGAAAAACAAAAACAAAAACAAAAAAACCAAAAAAACCCAAACCACCAGAGTTTCAGTCCATATATAGACCAACATGTCCAAATCACACATTTCAGTTTGGGCACAAATCACCCAAAACCAGATGTTCCATACATAGAACATTTAAGCATGACATGTTTTGCACATTATGAAAGCCACTGTAAAGTGCATAAGTACATTTCATTTACCTTATGAATTAGATTAGCAGTATCTTCATTTTGAATAATTACAAGCAATTTATCCAACTCAGCTCTTCTTCTCAAGAACTGCTCAGGGTGGCACTCTGTATTACCTAATTTAGTAAGATATTCCTAAACCAAGTGAAGAAAATGTTAAAGTAATACAATTAATACTAAACCCAAACTGAACAATTATAAAAGAAGATAAACATACAAAAATGAAACTACACAAATAGTTAACTAGCGATTTTTTCACTGAACTTGCTTACCTCCCCACTTTTTGAAAAGCCTGCTTTAATTACACTATCCTCTCTCTAATTGCATATTATTATTTTAAACTAATTAATTTTCCAGCCTACCGCATGCTTTGTTGCATGAAAACTAGTGTCATAAAGCGGTTCAGATGTTGGACTAGGACTGGGGAGACCAGTTTTATGAATCTACCCTCAGGCATGGAAACTCACTAGGTGAGTTTGGGCCAATTACTCACTCTTAGCTCCCCATACTTCACAGGATTGTTACTGTGAGACTAAAAAGGAGAACCTTGAGCTCTTGGAGAAAGGTGGGATAAAAAATTAACAAATACATTTTTAAAATATGCCAGATGTATAGTGCATCAACAAAAAAAACCCTTCCATTCTTTAAAACATCTGTACAGAAAGAAAGTTTTTTTCTCCTATTTGTTTTAATTTGTTCTCCTATTTTACTGAAAGGATGGGAATTCTAAAGTTTATGTGGTCCATGCTTTTCCTTTTTGTTTCCCTTGTGCTCCCCTCACTCCAACAAGCCATCAGTTTGCAGGTGTGATTTCCTGTCAATTTTTGGAATATATGGAAAGAAAAAACAGCTATTATCAGCTACAAGAATCACCTCATCAAAACACACATGCAAAAACATAAATCTGGCTTACCCACTTACCGCAATTCCTGCAATTTTCTGAAACAGATGCACATAATTGACTTACACTCATGTACAAAGCTTACCTTTATTTCTCTGCAAAGCATACTCTCTTGTTCTTCATGAATGTAGAACTTCAGGGTGTTTTTTCTTACATCTTCAATAATTTTGAAAATGCTGTCAAACACTTCAGGTCTTAATTGGCTAATAAAACCAGCCAGAGCAGGCTGCGTTGTAATATCTGACTTATTTACAGGCTTGGGGGTCTTCTCTGATTGTGGCAAACAATCAGCAGGAGACCCATTTGGCTCAACTGCTAACTTTCCCTCCATGTTGGTATTCACCAGCTTGTGCTCTCTTTCTAGATCCAAAACCACTAACTGATTCTGTTCATTAATGACTGCTTCTCCCTCTATATTGCTGCACGGTAGCTCTGGAAATTGTTCTTCGAAATCATTCGAGGAAGACACAGGCTCCTCTGGGGGCAAATTCAATCCACTGCTGGTAACAGAATTATCTGCTGGTCCAGTGCTTCCAGTAAAGGACACATTCTGGACACCATATGAAGACGACAAAGCAACACTGTTCAGCTTTTCACTTAGTCTTTCTACATATTCATGGACAGTAATATCTGATGCTTGTAAACATATGAACTCAGAAAGTCTCATAACTCTTTCCTGGGCTGAAAAGACAGGTCTTGATATTCCACTGACATACATAATATTCTTCTGCTGCAAGATTTCCTGAATCTTGTTGGTAAAGGTATTATACTCTTCTAATATAGCTGTTTCTATTATTCCACTTATTGAATGTTTACTTGACACATAATTATTTGTTTCATTTTCACACTGTTCTTCAGATTTCACCTCTTGACCTGCATGTATTTTATCTTCTATTCTTCCTTTCTGTTTGCCTGAAAAGGCAGAGTATGCAAACTGATAATCAGAGCTTCTTTGTCTGTTTATAATGCGTGGGTCGTGTTCAGAAGCATCCTTTGGTGCTGAATAAGCCAACAATTCATCTTGAGACTTCAAGCCTATACAAGAAAAGTTGGTAAATTACCTCTAAAGATATTAAAAATATGCCTTAAATAAGTATATTGTCAACAGCAATGTATTCTGTCACTTTAATTGATAAATATTATTAAAAAAACATTCAGCATTATAAACATATGTCAATATACTATACATAATTTAGTTGGTGGGATGTAGGCAGCAGCATGTTGGCTTGCAAAGTAGTCTCCAGATTACAGATCTTACTTTGCACAGAATAGTGCAGACATGCTTGAGGTAAAACTGGATTTGTTTGTGCTTTTGGCTCACTGGCCAAATCTGCAAAACTGATCAGCGCTATTGGTGTCACTAAAGAATACGCATGCAGCACAGGTACATCCAAGACTGATAACCCAGTCTATGCTTTCTCTACTAAAAAGTGTTATGTGAAAGCCTTGATTGATGAAAGGCACAATGGGCAGCAAAGGTCAGTATCTAGAAACTTATCTGGCAACAATAATGGCATATACAGAAGACTGCAACTTGGAACACAAAGAGGAAATGGTAAAGAACAAGGATGAACAAATAAAATAAAATGAAGAAAAATAATTCTGCTGTGGGCCTGTGAAACTAAAAAAGGAGAAGGATGCAATAGGTCTGAATGAATATAGTCTGATTTTGTACAGTAAAGCTGATTTTGCAGTATAGTCTGATTTTGTACAGTAAAGCTGATGAATGCATACAGGGCATACAGATGTGGATTGAATACGAAAGTGAGTGAGCAGTTTGAAAGAAGTATGTTGAGATCTGATCATATAAAGAAAACAAAAGAGGGTCAAATTGCAAAAGGAAGTATGGTGGAAGAGTGAGTGAGTTAAGAGGAAGGGAAGAAAAATCATGTTTGAAAGAGTTGATTTAGAAACAGAAAGATAAGGTGTTTAAGTTTCTAGGGAAAAAAAGACAATATAAAGACTTGCACTCCAGGTCCCCTTGGTGAGACAATGTCATCTATCAGAACCAGAAATGCGTCTTCTCTGTCATGGCACCTACTCTCTGGAACAGCATCCCCCAAGAGATCTGTGTGGCTCCCACCCTGATGTTCTGAAAGTCTCTGAAAACCTGGCTGTTCTCCCTGGTAGCCTGGTTGTTGAGCCCTGTAGGTTTTTCTTTTGTTGTTATACATGGTTTTCTCTTCTGGAAGTATTTGACTGATATTTGATATATTTCTCTATTTTTTATTTCTTTTAAAATGTAAGCCATCCAGAGTCATTACAGTCAGGTGGCCTCTTAATTAAACAAACAAAATGCATGGATAGGGTGGAAGCAAGAATGGTTTGTAAGGAGAGAAAGATGTAGAAGAGTGAACAGTGTTGGTGTTTCAGCTACTTTCCTTTTTTTTTAATTACCGTATTTTTCCGACTATAAGACGATACTTTTTTCTAAAATCCTTACCCTAAAAATTGAAGGGCATCTTATTCAAGGAAGTCAGCCGAGAATCGCGCGGTTGCAAAACTGCCCATACTTTGTTTCTGCAGAGAGGCTTCCTCCTATTGCCAGCCTCCGATCACGAGTGAAATAGCTTGTCTCCCAAACAGACTTCCTCCAATCACGAGCCTGATGTAACTGACGTCAGCTGATGCTGAACAAACCAATCAGAGGAAGACTGTCTGCAGAGAGAAGCTATCGGCAGTTTCACTCGTGATTGAATGTAATCAGTTATGCAAAAGAGCCTGGAAATAGAGCTGCAGAGACACAGTTTGGACCTCCTCCCACCGAGTGTATCAGGTAAATGTTAACTAATTACTAAATAAAAATGTGTTCTGCACTATCTTTATATATTGATTTCTTAATTTGGGGTTGGAAAAGTGGGGGTCGTCTTGTACATGGGGGCGTCTTATTGTCGGAAAAATACGGTATATCATGCCTTTAATTTCTTCAGCTATTTCATACTCCTTTTCTGAGCTTTGCACATTTGCTTACCCCAAAACAAAATAGTACAACGGATGACTATGTATTCAGCATTAAATTTTTCTCAAGCTAGGTATCAGCTACTTTTTCAGTATTACAGTCTTGTGTTACAAACCTGTACATTAATAACAATAAATTAATCCTAACAGATGTGTCCTAATTAATTTAGGACACATCTCATGCCCTAATATAACTGCTTAGTCAACATCTCAGTGGCACAATTTCATAGTTCCTGCTGCCACACTTAGTTTCAACAGTGAAAAGAACATATTAACCCAATGAAATTCCTTCTAATAGCTAATGACAAAATAGCCAACCTTACTTACACCTATGATTTTATTAGCAAGGGATTTATATTAGGCAGGGAGTGCTAGTTCTATGGCACAAGACAGAATCAATATAGCCATCTGATTTTTATCATATTCATCAGCTAGGTTAACGCAAATTATTTTTCAAAACTCAAACAGGAAAAAAATAACAGGAAAAAAAAACCCTCAATGCACAAAACATTAATCATACCATTCAGATTAGTTTGCCAATTTCATACAAAATGGTATATTTTAACTTAATATTAATTTTTCTTCACACTAGCCAGTTATCCTAGCTATGCAAGCATTTCTATTTATCATATTATTGATTCCAGTGGAACAAACACTATGTTACTCATACCTATTAACAGCAATAATCTTTTAGAAATGTTTGAAAAAGATTTCCTGCTGCCTTTTTAAATATAAAGAATTCAGAGTTTAGCTAATAGTTGTGCTTGCACAACTGCTGCTTCAGGCTACTTGTACCCCTTCATGCTCATACTTCCCTCTCCCTTCCAGCAAGGCACAATAAAATGCTGGTTTCCTACAGCCATTAGCAGTGGCAAGCAGCAATCCACCAGAGTCACTTTTCGTGAGATAGGCAGTATCTAACTTTGAAATATAAATAAATAAAAATAAAATCTAGACCCTGTTCAACTGGCTAGTAACAGCCTAATTGCTTGGGTTTCCTGTCACTAATGGCGACAGGAAACCAACCATTTATTTCCTGCTGACAAGCAGATCATGCTGATCCACTGGCCAAGAGAAAGGCTGGCAGAACTCCCCACTGTTCCAAGACCCTCTCAACTGGATAATCAGATTATATGTATTCCCTAGGCATCTATTCACTAATCTTTTTAGTCTTTACTGGAAATGTGCAAACGTTACATTAAAGATAGCACAGAGCAGAAAGTATTAACTGGTGATATCTGTACCACAAGTGGGATTTAATTAAAGTTTAGGTGTGACTTTAAGTCTTTAAAAATTATTGTAAATGGTAAGTATGCCTGAAAGCATATAAATGTCGGTCTTGAGAAAAAGTAAGCTTTTTGTTTCTATCATGGTAGGATTCAGATTCTCTGCTAGAGTGACTAATATATGAAAGGCTGAAACCACTGATACAGAATACAGACTTTTTGAAAAGGAAGTTATATAAAAATAGAAATGCTAAAAGCTTCCAAATATAGCAGAAGAATATAAATCAAACCAGTAAGAACCTCTTCAGTCACTTATGGTTCTGTAAAGGAGAGTACATTACATTATTTGTCACAATTTCTTATTATAATTTTTGACAGAATTTAACAATAGAGACCAAGTTGTCATTGAGCAGACTCCATTCTGATTAGTGTCTTCAAATCAAAGGAAAATGAGTTTCAAACAATTGTTATAAAATAATTACAGGAGTTTTGAGGACTGGGGAAGGTGAGAATATGAGAATTCTATTTCTATTAACAACTTTACCTAAATAAATTAAAGGCTAAGGAAAGATCGAGATAGACATTATCTTTGAGCTTTTATCTACACCAACATTTTAACCAGTGAAAAAGGGAGGAATCATTTGAAGCCTCAACTCTCAGAATATTCCTTTCCATTTAAACTAAAAGTAACAGAGTAACACATTATCTACCTTTTTTTACACAGATCTATAATTTTGGGCAGTGTATTTTATTAGAGAAGACTCTCTAAATTGCATGGGCAGCAAATTGTAAACAAAAGTTTTTAATTATTAATATTTGCAGCACATTGGGACAAGTACCATTTTATCAAGGCTATTTTTCACATGCAGAAGGTGCCATTTTTAATATGGTTCTGCTACAATTGGCATGCATCATATAAGAAGCTATTTACATAAAAATGTTTTTCATTGTTTTTCAGATCTAACCCATTGTTAAGTAGTTTACATCAAAGTAATTCAATTGTAATATAATACAAGTTTAAAACAGAAATTTTTAATTCTATTTTTTTTAGAAATGCTGCATTTTGTATGTAATTTTACAGATTCAATCAATGAATTAAAACTAATAAAAAAGCAACATTCTTTATTAGAATACAATAACAAGTGTAGATATTCATTCCCAGAATGTAAGAGGAAGCTAAAAACATTTCTTCTTTTCAATTCCTATATATGTAAAGAGTCATAATGTAACAGCAGCTAGTATTAGTGCAAACTATTTCTCCTATACAAGCTAATGGTGGCTTGAAGCTAAAAATGGAGAGATATAGAAAAGTAGAGCCTGAAGGAATAAAACTGGAACACTGGATTCCATTCCTAACTTTCAAGAGAAAATTAACAGCAAGCCAATAGTTGCACTCTCTTTAAAATACAGAATAAAGAAATGAAGTAACCAGATTCTTTGCATTTTCTCAGCACCATGAATGAAAAGGAGATGAAAGATTTATTTTACTTTGGCTATTTTACAGAGGAATAACAAAAGGCAAGTCTACAAATTTAATTTGAATGATGTCAACAGCTGAGTCCGTAGCTTTCTGGGTAAAGTATGACTTTTTGTTAATTTGCAAGAACGGAAAGAGGAAATAGTCATACTCATTATTTCCCATGGAAAGTACTGTCAGACCTTCAGAAGTTGTCCAAAAGTAACTCAACAATGGAAGATTTTGTAGCTCTCCCCACAAAGGGAGCCGCAGGGGGGAAATTACGCCGTTATCAAAAACTCTCAGAGGTTGAACTAAAGCCTTCAGGATACTTCATGTGACCTATCCCAATAGTAGCACTTAATAGCAATAAGCAATATATTTATATGGAAAAATAAATACTATTAAACTTCATTAAATCTGATATGATACAGTACCAGCATATATATAGTACTGTATAAACATTCAAATGGAATTTTCCATTAAAATGCTTCCAGGTGCTTTCATCAAGTTTATTTTGCCACACGTAAATATTTTTTTTATATTTCAACAAATTTTCCTTCACCTTTGTAACTTAACAGATCATGAAATGAATCTATTTCAAAACTAAAATGTTCTTATAAAATTATCAGTGACAAACTTCTGCATAATGTATTTCCAGCAGCCAGTAGTAAAATAGGTTACTCAAGCTAGCATTAATCAATATGAGTTTGAGAAGGATAAATGGAAACACAACATTTTAATACTCTACTATAATCAGTAAACTGGCAGCAAAATTAATAATGAGAGCAAATAAAATGATTTTTTCACTTTTGTTGGATATATGCTACATGACTCACTTGTTATTAGAAGCTCCAAAGAATGCAAAACACTCTAGAACATTTTACTGTTCTGCAGTAATTCCAAAAGGACAATTAGATTAGGGGTATGTGCTTCAGATGTGCATACTGCTTGCTCATCTCTACTGTTCAAACTCACTCCAAACTATACAATAGCTGTGAAGCAAGGAAAACACATTCAACTAACCTAGACATTTCCTAATCTAGAGAAAGGAACATGAAAGAATTCAGCAGAGAAGCATTACAGCACCAGAAGCGAAAGAAAAGGTAAATGCCATTTTATACATTTCTTTATTAAACTAGTAAAATTAACTGAAGCCAAGAAGGATAATTACTTGGAACTCATAACTCAGGACATTAGTTGAAGGAAGGGCATCTTGCAGAGGCATACAGCTCTTGCTGTCTCGCTCTAGCTCGAATGGCTGCAGGAAGAACTTAATTCTAAACAAAGACTGGGAGAATAGGTAAGAATCCATATACAGTGGTACCTCAAGATACGAACGCCCCACCTTACGAAAATTTCAAGATACGACCAGCTCCGGCCGCAAAAATTTACCTCAACATGCGAACTCCGCCTCAAGCTACGAACCGGATCCGCGGCCATTTGCCCTGCTGCCACGTGGTCGCGGCTTCCAAGAGGAAGTGCTAATGAAATCTGAGCGGGAGGACAAAAGCCCAAGGAAAGCAATGCAGAAAGAGGAAGTGCTAATGAAATCTGAGCGCGCGGGGGGGGGGAAGCTCCCGCTCCCGGCTGTGCGTGCGCGCTGATATTGCTTTCACTGTGCTTTTGTCGCTATGGAGAAAGGAAAAAGGAAAAGGAAAAGCCATTTGCCCTGCTGCCACGTGGTCGCGGCTTCCTGTGGGCGAGATCGCGGTAGCAAGGAGGCGTTCGGTGAGGCTTGTGGTGTGTTTTGTGGCGTTTGGAAGGTTTTTGGTGTGCTTGTCAGCATGGCTCCAAAGAAAATGCAGAGCGGGCGTGGCAAGAATAAGGCTTTGCAGCTAAGAGGCAAAGAAAAGAGGAAACCCCTGAAGGAGATCTCCCCGAAGTCCCTTTGGAGGGGGACTCTCCCTCCAAACAAATAACTGCCTCCCCACCCCATTCTCCCTCTTCATACTGTGCTTTTTTTCATGTTTTTGTGGTTTAAAAATAAAATGCATATGTTTCAGAACTGTTTGTATTTACATTGAACCTTATGGGGAAATTTGCTCTTTCCTTTGGCCATAGCCCTTGGCCTGGTGATTGCTTTCACTGTGCTTTTGTCGCTATGGAGAAAGGAAAGAGTGCGGAGGAATCAGTGGGGGGGGGAAGCTCCCACTCCCGGCTGTGCGTGCACGCGACATAAGCCTTCCCCCCCATTGCTTTCACTGTGCTTTTGTCGCGCACACGCCAAGGGCTATGCACAAAGGAAAGAGCGCGGAATTAAGAGGAATCAGCGCGGGGAGTGGGGGGGAAGCTCCCGCTCCCGGCTGTGCACGCGGGAGCCTTTCTCAGATTTCATTAGCACTTCCTTTTTCTGCGGTAGGGCTGACTAAAGCATGCCTGGGGAATTTCCTAGCCGTGCAACGCCGGCTGACACATTGAACCTTATGGGGACATGTGCTTCAGGATGCGACCAAATTCGGAGGGCGGATTAGCCGTATTTACATTGAACCTTATGGGGAAATTTGCTTCAGGATGCGACCAAATTCAGAGGGTGGAACGGATTAACCGTATTTACATTGAACCCTATGGGAAAACGTGCTTCAGGATGCGACCAATTCGACTTGCGATCAGAGTTACGGAACAGATTAAATTCGTATCTTGAGGTACCACTGTATTTTGAATAAAAATCACCGAGGAGAATTATCCAGTGATAAACATTACTTATAAAACAAGCAGCATATGTTTGGATTTCAAACCTATTGAAATCCAAACATTTAAGATTTTAAGTAAAGTCTAACTTTATAAGCAGCCCTGTTTTAGTTTGTGAACCCAGTTTTTATAAGTTTCAAATTTTAAAATAAGTAGCTTTAAAGGAGGTAAACTAAGGAAGAGAGCCAGCTTTATGTAATGATTAAGGCACCAGGTTAGAAACCAGGAGACTCAGTTCTAGTCCTGTCTGAGGCACAAAGACAGCTGGGTGACCTTGGGCTAGTCACTGCCTCTCAGCCCTAGGAAAGAGGCAAGGGCAAACCACTTCCAAAACTCTTGCCAAGAAAACTGCAGGGACTAGCCCAGGCAGTTGCCAGGAGTCAACACTAACTCAAAGGCACCAAAAAAACCCCCTGAAGAATGCCTGAAGGAAGTCAGAGCCTTACATTCCAGAGGAACACAACAGATTCATATTACTTCTGCAATTACTTCTAGTCACCATACCACTAACCTTCTTGGGCATGTTTTAAACTTTACAAATTCGTACTTTTAAACTCAATTCTCCCAATTTAACTGGCTACATCCAAGGTTTGGAGAAGTCAGTCAGAGATATAAAAAGGGAGCAACTGTGTAGAACTCTCCAAATTGATGAAGCCTGAACAGGAATTTAGTGTACATGTAATCCTCAACTTACGACCACAACTGGGACCGGAACTTCCATCACTAAGAGATGAAGTCGTTAAGTGAATTGCACCTGATTTTACAACCTTTTTTGCTGCAGCTGTTAAGCAAATCCAGCTTCCCCCATTGACTTTGCTTGTCAGAAGCTCCCTGGAAAGGTCACAAATGGTGATCACGTGTGAAGGAATGGTTGGATGAAGGCCGCGCTTGAGGAGATAAGCATTCCCTTAGCCCTCAACAGGAGCGTGGGAAGTTTAAGATGAGACTGGCACCACCCTAAGGAATTCGCAGTGTTGTGGCTTGCTGGCTTGGGAAGTTAGATTCAGTCTGGAGAGATTCTGTCTTGAGGTGGAAGCTAAGAAACGCAACAGAACTGTATCTGCACTGTCTCGGGGAGTTCTTTGGGCTGAACCTGACATCAATCTCTCCAGACTGCATCTAACTTCCCAAGCCAGCAAGCCACAACACCGTGAATTCCTTAGGGTGGTGCCAGTCTCATCTTCTTAAACTTCTCATGCTCCTGTTGAGGGCTAAGGGAATGCTTATCTCCTCGAGCGCAGCCTTCATCCAACCATTCCTTCACATCACATGACCCCAGAATGCTGCAACCGTCATAAATACATGCCAGTTGCCAAGCACCTGAATTTTGATTATGTGACTGTGGGGACACTGAGAGGGTCGTAAGTGTGAGGACTGGTCATAAGGCAGCTAACAACATTAAAAGTAAATAAAAACAAATATATATACAAAACACATAGCAGCAGAGAAAAATCATGAATAGCCACTAATATAACCAGGAGACAGGCCCTTCACATACCCAGGGCCCATGGCTCAAGAATAGAATCAGGTTTTAAGGCCTTACACAAGGCCAGCAGGGTTGGGGCCAGTCTGATCTCTGGAGGGATGGGTTCTAGAGGGCGGGCACCACAGCAGAAAAGGGCTCTCTTTCGGGGCCCCACCAGCCAACACTCCCTAGCCAACAGGACCCAGAGCATACCCTTCCTGCAGGATTGGGTAAGACAGGTAGAAATAACTGGGGGGAGACAGTCCCTTAAGTAACCCAGCCTCAAGCCATGAAAGGCTTTCAAAGTGACTACCAGCATCTTGAATTGCACCTGGAAGCATACTGATAGCCAATGCAGCTCGTGGAGCAGTGGTGTCAGATGCCCTGAATAACCAATGCCATTTACTACCCATGTCACTGCATTCTGCACCACCTGGAGCTTTCAAAAGCACTTCAAGGACAGCCCCATGTAGAGCACATTGCAGGAATCCAGACAGGAGGTCATGAGGGCATGAGTGACAGTGAGCAGGGCCTCCTGGTCCAGGAACAGTCACAACTGATGCACAACCCAAAGCTGTGCAAAAACACTCCCAGCATGGCTGCCACCTACTCTTTGAGCAGGAGCTGTGAGTTACACACCAGGCCTGTGTGAGGCAGTGACACCCCATCTAGAACAAAGATGAAAGATCCCCAGAACCAGGAGTTCCAAAAACCCAAAGCCAACAAGTCTTGCTTGACTGAGCTGAAGCCTGTTGCATCCCATCCAGACCCCCACAGCCCCCAGGCACTGGGACAGAATTTCCACAGCATCACTCAGATGCCTGGGGTGGAGATATAAAGTCAAGCATCATCAGCTTACTAATGATGCCTCATCCCAAACTGGCAGATGACCTCACCCAGCAGCTTCATGTGAATGTTAAACAGGAGGGGAGAAAGTACTGAGTCCTGAGGCACAGCAGAGAGTAGGGGCCACAGAGTAGACCAACTAGAACTGATCCCGGAGGAAGGAGAAGAACCAGTGTAACACAATGTCACCCACACCCCACTCCCAGAACCAGTCCAGAAGGATACCATGATCAATAGTACTGAAAGCTGCTGAGAGGTTAGGAAGAGCAAGGATGGATGCACTACCCCCATCCTGCTCCCACCAGATGTCATCCGAGAGTATGATCAATGCCATCTCTGTCCCATACCCAGGCCTGAATCCCAACTGAAAGGGCTCAAGATAATCCACTTCTTCCAAGTCCTCTGAAGCTGCAGAACCTCCTTCTCCACAAATTTCCCTAAAAAGGGGAGGTTGGAAATTGGATGAAAATTGTCCAAAATGGTTGGGTCCAGTGATGGCCTCTTATATATTGTATTGATTTCCAAACTATACCCCTACAGGACAGAAGTTATGTGTGTGCAATTCTGTAAGTTCCTGGCTGAAGAAGCAACTCTGGAAACCACCCTGGAGGGGTAAAAGAGGGCTTCAGGGATGAAATAGTACCATCCCACTACAAGTTTAACAGGTCTTTAACAGTAACAAAGGTGAACTATCAGTATAGAACAATGTCACTTTACAAGGAGGAGGAAAACTTCTCTTAGAACACATCCAATTTTTGAAGGGAAAACACATATCCTCTCACTCTTAAGCTATATCATTAGCTCCTAGTGAGCTGCTCCTATACTGTATGATTTCACAGAGACACAGATAGCATGCAATGAAAATTTGCAGGCCAAATTGGAATTTGCCTACCTGGTATGCACAGAGGAGCTAGTCCACATATTGTCACAGAGGAGCTAGTACACATGGTGCAAATGTCATCAATTATGAGAAGTAGTTATGCCATCTGAGGAGCCAAACTCAGGACAGGATACCAAAGCAGTTTTCTTCAAAATGCTCTCAGTTCCATGCATGAAGCCAATTAGATATGCAGACATGAACAATCTCAATATATAGATAAGATAATGGTGTCATAAGGAAGGGCTTAAGGTTTATGAGGCACTGAAATACTTTTGAGATAAGTCAGTCTACACAAAATGTTGAACCAGGAAAGACTCAAACTGATGATGCTTGATATCAAAATGATGGCAAAGAAGTAATTAAACTAATTCTGGCAGGATGAGAAGCCGACAGAAAGCACCATTTTTATAATAAGAGAGTGACAATTATTCTGATTGTTTAAAAAGAGAAAGTAGAGATCTAGAAATAGATGGAGTAAATCAAGAATACCACAGGGCCACAAAAGTAAAGGCATATGCCAGAAAAATCAAAGGGAAGACTGTGAAAGTGCTTGAATGCGAATGCCAGGAGCTTTTGAGCAAAACCAGGTGTTTGAATATTTAATGCTAGATAGCAAACGTTACAGAAATACAATGGAATGAAAACAACCAATGGCATGCAGGTATCTCAAGACACAATCTTTTTACAAAGCACAGGGAAAGGCATACTTAAGACAATGCTGTTCTCAACGTCAACAATAGCACTGTCTCACATATTAGAATTCACAGATAGAACGAACTATTCCACAGAATTACTGCTGTGTCTATGCTAAAACCAAAGCAATTTAGTATTGAAAACATACTATCACTCCCCCAATCAAAAAGGAATGATAATCTTAGTATACCAAGTCTGAAGTTGCACAGCTATGAAGTTGAGAGTTGAGCCAACTCCAATTGCTGTGGACATTTAAGTATCTTTTTGCATGATGTTCTAAGGACAATCATCACCAGCATTTAAATGGTTCTCCCTTATCATTTTAATTCTGTAACCACTTATCTTCTTTTAACATAATTATGAATTCTTTGCATTTTTAGAGAAGTCAAATTACCAGAACTATGAATTTATCTCCCATTTTCATATTAGCAAGCATAATAATATCTTATTTGAAATTAGTTCATAATTATGTTTTAAGCTGTGATCATTTTTTTTACAAAACACTTTAAGGAAAAATTTAAATCTGATTTAAATTTTCAAAATGTGATTTAAATAATTCATTTTTATCCATCCAGCAGCATGGCCAAGTTTTACCTCAAAAGGTACACCTACAAATAGTCAGCAGATTAGTAAAGAAAATAAATTAAGAGTTAAGGAGGCCAAAATGGATCAAGGAGAAATGTACAAAATTATATACTCAGTATTAAAAAAAACTGTTGAAACCAACCTGGTTTCAGCACAGTTGAGCCTCATACTACTGCTGTTATAGTCTTTCAAGTCAATCTTGAATGGTGACTTTATGGACAGGTCCACGCAGTTTTATTGGCAACATTTTTGGAAGTGGTTTGCCAGTACCGCCTTCTAAATTTTTTTTTTTTTTGGATTTCCCATCTGGAAAAGATCTGGACTGAGAGAGAGATGGCTTTTGTACCTATGGGTGAACTCAGGTCTTCCCACTCCTAGTCCATTGCCTTTAAACACTACACTAAACCAGCTCCTCTTGTATTAACAATCTTCTAGATTTTCTTGAGGGTAACAGCAAGCATGAAAACAGGGATGATTTTAAACAAAGCCTTCAACCAAGTTCCACACCAAAACCCCCTGAGCAAACTCAGCAGCTGCAGAATAGGGACAGGTGCTGTCATGGATTGGTAGCTGTCTTTAAATAAAAATAATAATAAAAAAAATTTTTTCAAATCACAAAGATGTTTAAGTATTGGGACTCATATATTTTAATTTGTGCATCATTAACCTCCAGTTAATGAGCAGTGGCCAATCTGCTGATACCAAACCATTATCAGTAGTAAATCCTAAAAAAGGAATGCAAACAAATCCAAAACATCTCTTCAAGCTGAGCAAGTAGGCCTCAACATGACAAAGGTGGACAAATAACTGCAAAGTGATACATACTGACACACACAAACATGCACACACATACACAGAAATATTCCAAACTTCACAAATATACAAATAATGGCATAATGGATCTTGGTTGGCAGTGACTGATCAGGGAAGGTATGTTGGAGTAATGGCAGATAACTTAAAGAAAATGTTATCCTAGAGTGTGGGTATTATCAATAAAACAACTCCAGGCTTGGAGTCATTACAAACCAAAAATACAGTAAATGTTTAAGACAGTAACACTCTTATGTAAGTCTATGGTGAAACCACACAAAATATTATCTATGATTCCAAACAGCACATCTGAAGAAAGATATTGTAGAGCTCAAAAAGGTGCAAAGAAGAGCAACTAAAAAGATTAGGTAGACATGAAGATGAGAATAGTTCTTATACAAAATAGACCATAGCATTTCTTAGAGCAGAAGTAGGTAGAAAGGAAGATATGTCTAGATGTCCATGTGAGGATCAAAATAAGATTTTCTCCCTCCTCATAAACTTAGAGCTTGTAATTATTCATTAAATCTAAATGCAGGACAGATAAAAGGAAGTATTTCTTTATTCAAAGCAGAGTTAAACTGCAATTCACTCTCAGATTTGGTAATGGTCATCAATGTAAAGGGGAACTGAACATATTCATGTAGGATCAGGCTAACAATTGGCTGCTAGTCTTGAAGGATGCTTGCTATCTCCAGGAGCACTGGCAGCATACTTTAAATATCAGATACTGGGGAACAAGAGAGGAAGCAATTGCTCTCTTCTCCTTGCTTGTGAGACTCTTAAATGCACCTGACTGTCCAATGCATGATTGATTGATTGATTGATTGATTGATTGACTGATTGATTGAACGAATGAATGAATGAATGAATGAATGAGCGTGCACTGGCCCAATCCAGGGAGGATTTTCTTTTTCTAAAGTTCCAAGACAAATCACATTCTTTTACGGTTTATGCCTGGGCTTCGGTGAGAAACAGACTAAGGCCAATGTGATATGGAATCTAAAAACTCCACAAAAAAGTTGTTGCTAAAAATATAGTTTTAAGTGAACCGTCAGCACAATATATATAATTTACCAAGATCATACAATATACTTTATCATTAGTGTGATATACTTTATCATTAGTGTGATCTAGTGTACAGAAAAAAAAGTGAAAGACTTTTCATCAGTACTATTCCAATTTGTATAAAAGGCAAGACATTTCTCTGGGAAAAATAGATGAGTATCTAAAATTGCAAAACTTACCACGATTTACCAATGTACAAAGACAAACAATGAACGGACCTATAACAATAATGGAACTTTTAGAAGCTATAAAAAATATTAAATTGGGAAAAGCACCCAGGCTAGATGGACTACCAGGGTCTTACTATAAATGTTTCAAGGATGAAATTTTATAGCCACTTCAGAATACAATGAATTCTATTTTACAAGGAGATAGGATGCTACAGTCTTGGAAAGAAGCTAATATTACATTAATACCCAAAGAGGGACAGGATTTAAACCTAACCAAAAATTACAGACCAATATCATTACTAAATAATGATTATAAATTATTTACAACAATTTTGGCAAATAGACTAAAAATAATTTTACAAGGCTTTGTACATGAAGACAAAAGTGGATTTTTACCTAAGAGACAATTAAAAGATAATGTTAGAACAGTGTCGGATATTACAGAATATCTGGAACACCATAATGAAAAACAAGCAGCGTTGATCTTTTTGGATACAGAGAAAGCTTTTAATAATTTTAATTGACCTTTCCTGTTTAAAGTTTTAGAAGATATGGACTTTGGTGAGAATTTTATAACATCAATTAAATCAATTTATATATCACAGAAAGCACAAATTATTGTCAATGGAAAGTTAACGAAACCATATGAGATACAAAAAGGTACAAGATAAGGATGTCCACCATCCCCACTTTTGTTTATCTTGATCTTGGAAGTTTTAAATAGAGATATAAGACAAGATGAGGGGATAATGGGAGTTAAAATCAAGGAAGAGACATATAAATTGAGAGCCTTTGCATGTGATCTGGTGTTGGTGCTAGAAGATCCTCTGAAAGGGATAGAAATACTAATGAGAAAGTTAAAGGAATTTGGTGCAGTAGCTGGATTTAAGGTTAATAAACAAGACAAATATGCTAACAAAAAAGATGAAGATACGAGACCAAATAGAACTGACGAATAAAACAGGTTTTAAGATTGAAAAAAAGGTAAAATATTTGAATGTTAATTTGACAAATATGAATTGTAAGTTGTTCCAGAATAATTATTTTAAGACATGCAATGAAATTAAGAAAGATATGTTAAGATGGGAGAAATTACAACTATCACTGTTGGTGATTACAACTATCACTCTGTGATAAAAATGAATGTCTTATCTAGGATGCTATTTCTGTTTCAGACAATACCAATCATGACTACAGATTTACCATTTAAGCAATGGCAGAAGAATATAACTAAATTTATCTGGCAAGATAAAAAACCACGAATTAAATATAAGGTGTTGCAAGATGCTAAAGAAAGAGGAGGTTTAGCCTTGCCAGATTTCAAACTGTACTTTGCCACTTGTTCTTTGCTTTGGTTGAGAGTATGGGTGTGGCTGAGAAATAGCAGATTATTGAATGTGGAAGGACACAAATTGAGTGGCACAGCTATTTATGGTATGATAAGGTTAACGTGGATTTTAAGAATCACTTTAGCAGACGTGTCATTTTGAGAATTTGGAATAGATATAAACCTTAGATTACGTCCAAGAATACCCCTATGGTTATCTCCACAAGAAGCATTTTATAGGCGATATCCTTGATATTCATCAAAGAAAAATCAAAATAAAATCAACAGAGGTTGTGACATCTCAAGGACATTCATGCCACTGGTTTTCATATGTACAACTTGGAGAAAGATTTAAAGTTGATAAAAAGATATTTTGAACAAAAAAAAGCTGTTTTTGAAACTGAATTGTGTACCAATGATGAACATCTTATTGCTAAAATGTATAAGCTTTTGTTGAGAGTTGAAACAGAAGTTGAACAAGTTAAAGACTGTATGATAAAATGGGCTAAAAATTTTGGACATAATATACAAATGGAATGGGAAAATATGTGGATGAAAGGGTCAAAATTTACACTGTGCTATAATTTGAAGGAGTATGTATAGATGGTATTTGTCACCAGAAAGATCATCAAAAATGTACAAAGGGTTTCAAACATATGTTGGAAATGTGAACAACAAGAAGGGACTTTTTATCATCTTTGGTGGACATGTAATAAGGCTAAAAAATTCTGGATCCAAATTCATATATTACTTCAGAAGATTTTAAAGGTTAATATACAGTTAAAACCAGACTTTCCTCTTGGGACTGATGGATAAACAATTGGAAAAAAAGCTCATGGACCTTCGTTTTTATATATGATAACTTCAGCTAGACTTTTATACACTCAAAGGTGGAAAGACTCGACACTACCCGCAAAGGAAGAATGGATAGCGAAGATGATGGAGTTAGCCGAGATGGCAAAATTGACAGCTTTGCTTAGAGAAAAAACATTGACTAACTTTAACGCCAACTGGAAGCCCCTTTTGGACTTTTTGCAGGAGACAGAAAAAAAATGAAATTATGATTTATGGATTTGATGATTAGTTAAAATAATAGGTTATACAAAATATGTACGTTAAGTTGTAGTTTTAGAGTAAGAGGTATGATTTATCTATATCTGCTATATAAGAAGTCAGAAGTCATTCTTTTTGTAATTTTTCCTTTCTTCCCTTTACTTTCCATCACTTTTGTATTCATTTCTAACTCTCTTGTTCTCTGCTTCTCTATTAGTTCTTCTGTGCTTTCATCTTAACCCTTGAGAAATTAGCCTCAGAAGAATTCATATAACTTTTAAGCTTTTATAACTTAATCAAGTTCTTATTAAAAGAAAAAAAAAGTGAAAGACTTCAGCAAGTTTTCAAAATTTTAATAGAATTAATTCAAGGGATCTCTTAAATTATATGCTAGGTTATTAGTATAAACTCCTAATTGTGATAACATAGTAAGAACCAAATTCTAGTGTTGGGGGTGACTAAAAATGTAAAGTGTTTTGTATACATATTTGAATAATTTGCTACCTTGTTATTTCCAAATGTCACAAATGTATGAATGTAAGTGACAAAGTACTGTTATTTCCACTGTGTAAATGAAATAAAAAATTGTTTCTTCCTCAAAATGCAAACAGGTAAGCAAGAAACATCTATAGTTTATTTCTTCCCATATTATGACTAAAAACAGTTATTTTATGCAAATAGAAGTGTTTCCCAAGTGACAGCAATAAACTGCCAAATATTTATTTACCACTGCAATGAGAAACAGTCCAGTCTGCCACTTGGGTTTGCAAGAGTACTTCCTTAAGCAGATTTGTTTCCATTCTAGAAGTTTATCCACATGCAAATGTTAGAAGGACATCTACAAAACTAAATAGGTGAGAACAGAAATGTGAAAGCCTCTCCTATTTTTCTAGAAAATTAAAAAAAAGAATCATGAAATATTTATTTTAGAATAACAAATAGCATTTAAAACACATAATGTATCTCTATTTCTATATGTACTAAAGCCCTTTACAACCCCCAAATGATCTCCAAAAACTATGCAGCTACAAATACTTTCCTTCACAGGACCATTACAACTCCTACGATGAAGAGACATGCCATACATGTGTGGGTACTTTAAATGGGCTGCATTTCTCAAGTTTCAAACTCCGAATATACTTGCTTCAGTGGATTAATTTCCCAATTATGTGTAAAACTGTTCAGTTGGCTTTCTGTCTTCTGAAAATTTAATGCTGAGAAAAGGCTTCTTTTTCAGCTACCTGGATAGCAAGGGGCATATGCAGTAAAGGCCATCCTTCTCACCTGTTTGGTTATCTCCATGCTTTCTCAGTTGATCCTCAGGAACTCTTCCTACCCCTCCTGAGGGAGAGCAGCAGTTAGCAAGTTTAGAGTTTCTCAATATATATAAAGTACATCCTTTCACACTTTTTGTTCTATAAACCAATTTAAATCATTAGCCCATGTTAGAGAATATAAAAGTAATGTTATTAATTTTGAGTATCTTTGGATCTCATGGAATTGTCTTTTCTTTCAAGAGAAGATTTTAATTCCAGAATTGATTATATCTATAAACACTGCAAGAACCAGCAGACTGGAAATTCCCATGTTAATCATTTTTGGTGTACTAGAGGCTTGAGCTACCCAACCATGCTACTGCTGCTTCCATACCCCTATTATTTCAACAATTTCACATTCTTCATTGAAAAAGACACAGAGATCATACAGTTTTCATTTAGTCCATAAAAATAAATATGGAAATTACCACCAAAAGCAAGTAGATCCAGAAATAGCATAATACAATACTGTTAAGTTCTATCTCTTAGTAGTAATACAGCATTTTAGAAGAAAACTGGGCTTCAAATAAATTAATGTGATGCGGCTATAAAAAAAGGCATCCTATTGGACAAATTGCGTTTCAAAAAGAACCCTTGAGAAATTAGCCTCAGAAGAATTCATATAACTCTTCCTTCCATAAACTAGCATAACCATGATCTTCCATAGGTCTGGAAATCAAAATAAAAGTTAAGATAAACTGTCAATGAGAGAAATCTCATTCTTAAAGATTTTTAGAGCCAAAAGTTTCTTTTGGCAATTCTGAGTTCAATATAATCTGTACAACGTTATTGGAACAGAATTTCTCTCTAAATGTTCTGCAAAGTTCTCCTGTTATCTTAAATACGTACAACTGGTATGATATGTAGTGATTTAGATCACAAAGGCTAATTGGTAACCTGTAGACCAAATCCAGCCAATTAAGCTATGATACTCAAAGATTCTATCAAAAATTGCTCCACCAGTAGTAGAAACATGTGTTTAGTTTCACTCTTAAGGAAAATAATTAAACGTGTTAGTCTTTAACATGCCACATAACCCAGTTTCTTTTTACTGCAGAATAAAACAACCACTCCCCCAGAAACTGTATTTTTTTTTCATTTTTTATAAGTTCTATATGTTCCTAGTTGCACATGCACTCATGATGGCTGTTACTATGTAGCACTGCTTTATGCTATAGCTGATCAGCCTACAGCAAGAAAATAAAATCAAAATACAATTATTAACCCCCAAACTATCTAGACACTGTATTACGTCAAACACAGAAGTTAGCTATTCCTGCATTAATACATGAAAGGACAGATTCATAACCTGAGTCTCTTCCTCAGCCATAGAATTCTAATGTTCCATCTCAACTGTGTATTACAGAGCACCCTAGCTAAATGCATAATGGTATATTTAAAAACATGTCTCAAAGTACAAACAATATAAACAAAGGACTCAAAATATAGTCTCCACTAGCAGAAGTGGAGATCAGCCTGTTGTAAACTGTCATGAACTAGCTGAATAGCCTGAGGTAAAAATATGCTGTTAAAAACATTCCATATCCCTCCATGGTATTTACAACTCGATATCCGAAAGATACAAAGATTTAAACTATATACCTATCCTATTACTCACCTGTGATGGGAATCAGTTTCCAATGTATTTCAGTTGCCTCAGCACTGTTTGAGTTGGAATGCTGCCTATGATAATTCTGTTCAAGAGGTGTGCTAGAACAGGGACTGGTACAACCATCAAAGCTGCTTATGCTTCCTGTGCTTGTTTCCTAAATAAATACATAGTATTTCAATTGTTAATTATATGGTTTTATATATATTAATGTTAACATATGGTAAGAGTGTGTGTGTGTGTGTGTGTGTGTGTGTGTAAATGTTACCGGTGTTAACTTCGATCATTTCAATATCAAGTCTTCAGAAAGTAAAACATTTTTGTTCTATATTAATTTTAAACCACCAATTAACCACTAATGTAATATCCCTATCTGTATTTACTGGGGCTCTTACTTTCAGGAAATTCGGGTACAACTATAACTACAAGTTGAGGTAACTGCTTTACTCACAGTATGTTAATATTGCAAAAATCACTTTGAGAGAGAAAAGAAAAGCAACTCTCAAGATTGCAGACTTATGATAGTTGCAACAATACTTTTTTTTAACAGTTATTTCAAGGCTGCAGTCTAAGAAACAATTTATTTCAACTGGAAGTATTATTTTATTTCAGCTGGAAAGAAGATATCTTAGAGGACGCAGCTCTTCCCAGGCTCCCAAAATCAATTTAATCTCTTGATCTCTTCTAGTGAAGGAATGATTATGCCCTCTCCCCATTACAGACTGCACAGTCAACAAATCAACATTAGTCACAAACAGTAAGAGAAAAAAAATCTCATCTTCAACTGTCGAATTGCCATTACACGACAAACATAGCAAAACAGATAACCAGCCCTAGTCAAACTTGTGCCTATTCTGTTACCTCCTCTGTAGATGCTTACTATTTTAAACCTATTCCTGGCAATCCTGGTGCAAATATATTCAATACACTGAGCACTCAAGCCACATGGAGCTGCAAGGGTCATAAGAACACAGGAAGTGCTTTATACTGAGTTATTGAATCATCTAGTTCAGTGAATCACCAGGATTTTGGACAGAAGTCTTTCACAGATCTGCCTAACCTTAGCAATTCACAACTATACCCCTCCCTAAAGGAATTCTGCCCTAATGTTGTCCTATTTTTGCATCAGTTGGATTTCTCTTAGCTACCTAAGCTTACCTACAAATGCCTCCATTTTGAACACTGGAAAGCTGTTTTTCCAAACTGCAATGGAAACTCTCCAGCTTCTTCCCTTGCTATCAGAATAAAGACACTCCAGGTACATTGTTTTAGCAGTCAAGTCTTCTAGTCTACCTTCCTGCCTGCCTCTCAGATGGTGGGGAGAAAAAATAATAAAGAACTGCCACTTATGGTGAGCTGCTTTTGCCAAAGAAAAAGAAGAAGTCTCCACTAAAAGGAACAAGAATATTTTTTATCTACCTAGGGCTTCAAGACTGAAGTAGTACAAGAGGCTCAATGATACAATATCTACAATGCCATATAATTATATGGAGAGCCAGTTTAGTGTAGTGATTAAGACATCAGGCTAGAAACCAGAAGACCATGACTTATAGTCCCACCTTAGGCACAAAGCCAGCTGGGTGACCTTGGGCCAGTCACTCACTCTCAGCCCTAGGAAGCAGGCAATGGCAAAACTGCAGGGGCTAGTTGAGGCAGTTGCCAGTAGTCATCACTAACTTGAAGGCACACACATACACATATAATTACATGGAAAAAGAGCTATGTCACTAAGCTTTTCTTCAGACTCGAGTTAGATTTTCCCACATAACAAGTGTAGCAGACACAATTGCTCAGGATAGCAAAGCTTCATGATACCCAATTGTCCTTGGCTTCACTAATCTGTCCTCCAATTCTGTTAACCGTATAAGAGTTTTTGATTGCTCTTGCAGTTAAATTGCAACAGATTTAATTTCTTCAAAACAGAAACATTCTTACTTTTAAATGTAGTATATGATCTGGATCTGTTTCAGTACTGGAGACATCAAGAGAATTAGGCAAACATGGTGCACTCTTTTCTAGCTTGACTGGGCTTTGGGGATCCTTGAATTGAGTATTTTCATGTGTAGTATTAGGAAGCTCAGGTTCTTCCTTGATCTTTGGTGGAATGAGATTGTACTCAACTGTTTGCCTTGAATAATTCTCTAGTGAAGCCTGTTTAATCAATCTTGGCGCTTGAAAATCTGTAATAAGCACTTCTGAAAGTAGTTTCAAAACACCAGATAGGTCAGCAATAGGAGGATCAGCAACATTCTGTTGTCTCAAATCAGTATCACGTCCACCAAGATCTGCTATCACTGAAAGAAGTGATTCTGGTGCTCTGTCATCAAGAAACCCTGCTGGGGGAGGGGTAGAAATGGACAGAAAAACAAAATATTATGCCTAAAACTTTCTACTATCCATTAATCAATTAATGGATCTGATACACCCAAAAAATACATTTTTATATTTTACATTTTGAACCTCATAAATAAGTTTTCAATGGCAAAAATGGATCTGCTTTTTGCATAAAATATCAGCAGCTAACATGTATACTGACCCTCAAGCCCAACAACTTGCTTGGCTATTTTTAATGAACAGGTGAGCTTGGCTGATTTTTAAAAATCTAAGCAGGATTAGACCTGGGCTAGTACTTACATGAGAGACCACCAGGAAATCTCAAGTTTGTTGACTAAACTGGGAAATCAAAAAAATCTCCAAAAGGCAACAGTTGCAGACTACTATATTATTGCCAAAAAGACAACATGAATCTGACCATGCAATAAACAGGAATTAGTTTTGACTCAAGGGAGATTTTTACTTACTTAAACGACAAGGACTTAAATCTTCTGCACTGCAGATTCTGTACCCACAAAACTGATAGAATGTGCCCAATGCCAAGACACATAACAACAAAAATGCTGCACTCATAACTAATACAAGCAATAAAAACTGTATGAATGTAAAATAGTCTTTCAACATGGATTTTTCATCTGCATTAAGTTTATGAAATTACAAGATTCAAACTACAAAAAAGGTGCTACAAAAAATTAGCTATATTTTTCTAAACTCTACAATTAATACAGAGGTTCTTACCCTCATAGTTTTCTAAAGTATTGTTCATTTTTAACTGTTTTTTTGGACTCTCCCCCTTATTTTCTAATTTTCGTTTCCGCCTGTTTTCATTTCTATTGTCTTCTGAGTCAGATTCTCTGTCTACGTTTTTCTTTGTATAATGAATTAAATTAATCAGATCTTCAATATTTCCTCTATCACGGTCTCCAGAGTGAACAGGCTTTCTTTTGGAAGCTACAGTTTCACATTTTGATCCATTTCTTTTTCCAGCTTTTCTCCTTGTAAAATCAGATTCTTCTTCCAGTGCTTCATAATCTGAAACAGGACTGAACTGCTGAGGTTTTCGATTGCCATCCATTATTTTCTTCACTTTAGAAATAGGAATCTGGTATGCTTCTGAACCAAAAATATAGGAATGCAAACAGCTCTCAAGGTGGGATTTATTTTTGGGACCAGGATACAGAAATGTTTTCTCATCCAAGGTTCCTTTATATTGATATAAAATAAATTCTTTATATTTACTGTATCGTTTAAAATAGTCATTTATATACTTTTCCACCAAAGTATTTAATTCAGATTTAGGATCTTTACGAGAATGCACATAAGCATAATGCAATGACTGGATAAATCTTGGAAGTTCTGGCATAACCTCATGGGTTTCATCCGATACCAACGTATTCTCACTTTTCTGATCATTTTTGTGCCCTATGTTCAGAATGGGACACAAGGAAGGAAGTAAAGGAAAAAAAGATCAGTAAGCAATATAATGCACTCTGCCTTTCCTTGAATAAACTTATATAGTCTGCCTTTCCTTAGTGGGGTCAACACATGCATTCCTCCCTCATCATTTTACCTTAAAAACATACTAAGATAGGTTACACTGAAGAAACCATAACACACTCAAGATCTATCTTGGGATTACTGTAATTATTTAGAACAACCATCTTTTCCTGTTCTGCTTGTACTTGAAGATGAAAGCCTGAGATATGTCTCACATGTCCATCAGTAAGAATAATGAGGATGGCAGACATGGAAAAAAATGCTTTTTCAACAGTGAACTTAGTACTTCAAACAAGAATTTGACAAACCTTGTTATTATATATGTGGGAGCAGGTTAAAAATTCATTTGACATCAAAAATTTGCTTACAATATAGACTGTTTATTGGACTATTTCTTTATACCACCATTTGTTATTGGTTTTACTGGAAGAATGAATTTTAAATGTCTGGTTTTGTTGTTAGTTTTTATTATATGTAATTTTCTTATTCAGTCTGGAAGCAATTTTGGAAGGGACATAAAACCTTTTAATTAATAAATGTCATACCATTTACCACCATTTATTGGTTTACCATTCTAATTTCAGTACTTTTAATTTACTTATGCATGCACAACCTGTATTAATTCAAACTAATACATACAGGCTTATTTATTTATATACACACACACTCTTTTCAGTAAAATAATCAATATATCACTTATATAATGGCAATAACTATATGGATTTTATTCTGAGACTTAAATTATTTGCTAACAAGCACAAGCCAAGTCCCCAGGTAGGGTGGTGGGGTGGCGGTGGTTACCCGAGCCTCATGGGACACATCCAGGGGTGCTGCTCCTCAGACTGCCGGATGCGAGACCCTATTTATTAAGTTGGGCACTAAGAGGGATCATTTGGGATTGTTGCTGTTGTACCAGCCTCCCTGCTACATAGCAACCTCCCTACCTGAGCTTCTTGACTCTGTGGCCGGGTTGGCAGTGGAGCTCACCAGGCTTATGGTCTTGGATGACTTCAACTTTCCTTCTCTGGGGGCAGGGTCTGAGATAGTTTGGGAGTTCACAGCCACTATAACAGCCATTGGCCTGCCCCAAGTCATCCAGGGCCCAACACATAATAGTGGTCGTACGCCTGACCTGGTTTTTCTGTCAGAGCAGTGGCAGGATAGTCTGGAATTGGGGGAGATATTGGCTTCTCCCGTCATGGTCAGATCACTCCCTGGTGAGCCTCCAGTTCTCTGGCACCACCTTCCTCCACAGGGAGGCTGGGCCTATTAGATTGGCCCAACCCAGGTGATTGATGGACCCAACTGGGTTTCAGAGGAAGCTTGGGATTGTTCCAGAAAGTCTGCTACATGGTCCAACCAAAGCCATGGTGGCCACATGGAATGGGAGAGTGACCCTGGCTTTGGACCAGATTGCACCTGAGTGGCTGCTCGGTACCCATGGTTCCTGGAACTCTCTGTGGTATACGGAAGAGCTGAGGGAACTAAAAAGGGTTAAGAGACACCTAGAGCGCCACTGGTGAACAACGAGGAGCGAAGACAACTGAACACAAGCTAGAGTCGCTAAAACGTTTTAGGGAAGGTTGTGGAGAAAGTGGTCACGTTGCAGCTTCAAGGGACCCTAGATGAAGCAGATTATCTGGACCCCTTCCGGTCAGAGTTCAGGCCAGGCTACAGAATTGAGATGGCATTGATTGTGCTCTTAGATGACTTCTAGCAGGAGTGGGATGGGGGTAGTGCATCCATCCTTGCTCTTCTTAATCTCTCAGTGGCTTTTGATACCATTGATCATGGTATCCTTCTGGACAGGCTCTGAGAGTTGGGGGTGGGTGGCATTGTGTTGCACTGGTTCTCCTCCTTCCTCTGGGGTCAGTTCCAGTCGGTGTTGATATGGGGAGAGATCCAGCCCACGGCCCCTACTTTTTCTTGGTTTTCTCTTCTCTCCTATTTAACATCTACATGAGGCCGCTGGGTGAGATGATCCTACAGTTTGGGGTGAGGTATCATTAATATGCTGATGATATCCAGCTTTATGTCTCCACCCTGGGCCGCCTGAGTGATGCCATGGATGTCCTGTCCCAGTGCCTGGAGGCTATAGGGGCCTGGATGGGGTGCAATGGGCTTCAACTCAACCTAAACAAGACTGAGTGGCTTTGGATATTTGGGCCTTCTGGTGACAAGATTTTTCCATTTTTGATCCTGGATGGGATGGCACTGCCCCAGACAGACCTGGTGCGCAATCTGGAGATCCTCTTGGACTCATGGCTCCTGCTAGAACAGCAGGTGGCAGCTTGGCTAGGAGGGCCTTTGCATACCTTTGGGTTGTTCACTCAACCCAAACAAAGCCACTCAGTCTTGTTTGGGTTGAGTTGAAGCCCATTGTGCCCATTCCTGGACCAGGAGGCTTTGCTCAGTCACTCATGCCCTCATCTGGATTACTGCAACATGCTCTACATGGGACTGCCATTGAAGAGCATTTGGAAGCTTCAAATGGTGCAGAATGCACCTGCGCAGGTAGTAAATGGTGTTGGATATTTGACACATGTAACATCACTACTGCGTGAGCTGCATTGGCTGCCAGTGTGTTTCTGGGTGCAATTCAAGGTGCTGGTTATTATCTTTAAAGACCTTCATGGCTTGGGACCAGGTTACCTGAGGAAATGTCTTCTCCCAGTTATTTCTGCTCGTCCAATTCAGTTCAGCAGGTTGGGCATGTTATGGGCACTGTAAGCCAAGGAATGTCAGCTGGTGGGGACTAGGAGACATGTCTTCTCCACTGTAGCCCCTGCCCTCTGGAACATTCTCCCTTCAGAGATTAGGATGACCTCAACCCTGTAAGGCCTTGAAGATCTGGTTATGTGCCCAGGCCTGGGGCCCCAAGTGTGTTAAGGACCCTGTTTCCTGGCTATATTGACATCTATGGCAATAATTTTACTTGGTAACCATATATATTTATTTTGTATTGGCTATAACTGTTTTTAATTGTTTTATTTTTTTACAACTGTTCATTGCCTAGAGTAACTTGTTGAGATGGGTGACTACAGAAATCAATCAATCAATCAATCAATCAATCAATCAAATAAATAAATAGCTAGCTAGCTAGCTAACTGAGCTAGGAAAAAGTGTCAGGATCTCTCCTTTCTAGTACACATCAGCATTTAATTCCTCACGTGTTCCACACAAAACTCACTGCATTCTAGCCACCTTAAGAAGTAATTTCCTTTTCTCACAAGATGAAGACTTTACTACAGATTTATTCTAAGGAAATCACACAAACACTTTAATTACACAGTCAGGAAATTATACCCATGATTCTATATGGAGGAAAACTGCTTTAGAAATTATAGGATTGGCTTACAATACGCAAACTAATTAGACACAACTAAGTTAATACAGCAAATACAGCATTTTAAAGCATAGATGTTCATAGGAGTTAACTAGGTTAGATTTGTTTCTTCCAAGATTTCACCACTTCAACTGTCTTTTCTCAGGCCTCAGATAGGGATAGGAGAAGATATGAAAATATTTTGATTAATATTCTTTCCTTACTGTAATCTATCAGTACCACAGACTTGACCACCATCAGCTTTTTCAATCATGTGTTCAAAGAACCAAATGTTGTGAATGCACACTGGTTCTAAGAGAAGTCAGTTGTAGCTATAATCTTTTGGTAACACAGTTGCTACCAAAATTGCTGGGCTAACACTCATGGCCATAAGAACTCCAGCCTATTTTAAAGAATGAAAAATCCACATTATGACCCAAGGCTGGATCTGCAACTTTGTAATACTATTATTGTATCAGAAATACAACAATAACAATTGACATACCTCCACATTAAATACTGAAAAAATTACCTGAAGTCACTAAATTTCTAGGCTTTCGAAACAGAAACAATGCCTGCAAAACACGAGGCCTTCCTGTTCGATTATCTGATTAAAAAATAAAGGGGGAGGGGAATAAAAGAGAAAATAAAAGTTATAAGGTAGCAATATTACTCATTAAAAGCAATTGTTCAAGAAAGACATAGCATTTGCATACCATATGGGGAAGCCATTTGATAAGGAGAAAGAAGCAAGAGATATCCTCCATCTACAAGTGGTTTTAAAATAACCTACAAAAAAGACATTTAAATTAGGAATGGATTAAAGTATAAGCGCAAAATAAGTTTTGTTCATGCTGTAGTTTCAAAAAGTACAAGCCAAGTTGTCTTGAAACTTCCTGTAGTACAAATATGCATATAGTAAAATTACAGAAGAAATCTATACTCACTAGGTTGTCTGTCTCTAGCTTTTGAAGTAAACCTTCCAAATTACTTCCCGATCTAGTCTTTTCCACAACTTCATACAGACTACAATACATTCCATTCTTGAACACTGAGAATACAGAAAAAAAGAGCTGACAATAAGCCATCTCCCCATTAGAGAACAAAGTTAGCACAATGAGCCTCAAAAACATCACATAAGAGAATTTCCCTCCCCTTTCATCCCTCAATAAGCCTTTCTATGGGAATCAGAGGACTTGAACAGGATGGTACTGGAAGGAAGGGACTCTTCAGGAATGGGGAACTACCCATTTTTGGAAAGAACTGTCCGGTGCAAGTCCTACTTTATTGGCTTAAGATGGCTCACATGATTCCAAGCAATCTCCCCCTTCTCTACATCCCACAAGAGAACAAAAGATGGGCAAGTTCCTTTCCATGAAATTCTTTCTTTTAAACTGTTTATAATTTAAGTCAGAGTTAGGCAATGCAGTGTTGTGGGCTGTAGCCACTACTAAGGTGTTTAAAATGGTTTGAGTTCAACACAGCAACCCAGAATGTTTTATGCCTGAAACAAAACTGATATTTTTGGAGTGTTTCAAATGACATTGTTTTAAGTGTTTCATGCTATACTGAGCCACATAGTTGGAATGTTATCTACTGAATTTTCCTGCTCCAGACTGTACAGGAGGAGATGATGGTCTTGACTTAGACTGGATGGACTGACCTAGTGGTTGGAGTTTAGAAGTGAAGCAATGTGGATTTATGCAGCCCATAACACTGTAAGGAAGACATTCAAATCTGATTGCTACCAATGAGAGACTAAGAAAGGAGGCTTAAGGTTGCTATTAAGGACCTGATAACTGGATTGTGACTCACTGCAGCTTTCCCTGTTGCTGGAAATAAGTACACCTGATTGCCCACCTCCAAACTAAAAAATCACTGAAGACTTAAGTGAAGTCCGCTCTTATTGTAAATAACATTGTAAATTTCAAAGCAGTATAATGGAATTGGTAAGGAGATGAAAATGTGAATTTTCCCATTCCCTTGATTTTCAAATGAACTCCCTCATGAATTTGAAAGGACATCTCCCCCAACCCTACATCAAATAAAGCCAAGCCTGTTTGCTAATTTGGAGGAATTAATTTTTTGAAGTTAGGTGTTATGTGTACCTTGGCAGGAGCAGCACTGTTATGATGCCTTGCTAGATACATACACACATTAAATTGTATCCTTTTTTCCCCTTTTTAAGCAAGATGCTTGTCATTAAGCACCCCAATCATCCATCACCAGCCCCAGTTAGATATTTTTAGCAATATGCTTATCCCCTCCTGCAGCAGAGGACTGAATTAAAGTGCCCCCCCCCCGTTACAAAGAGATGAGATGCAGCTAACTCTTCACCCAATCAGCCCACTCTCCTCCATTAGCAATTCAGAGATTGGGGGCAATGATCAGGAGAAAAATCTGCCCCTTCCTGAATCCAAGCCTACAGGTGGTGGTGATAGCAGCCCAGAGGAGCCAGCAGACCACATATCACCACCATACTGCTGGCCCATAAGGAGTGTAGAATATGAGCACTTCAGGTTTCAGCTTGGAGACTTTGCTCATGTCGTGGGGGGGAAAAAGATTCACTGTAACATGAAACAAAGCAATGGATAAAGCCTTGGCAATCCAACTTTACACGAGTTACACACTGGCTAAAGCCTTTGGGACTAAGCAAGTATTTGTGCTTGCCAGCTTACATGACCCAAATATTAAAAGGAAAAATCAAATCATTTGTGGTGATCCCCCCTTATAGAGAGAAATATCTGGGTTATGGAAATGCCAGGTAGAAGTGAAGAGATTAGGCTATGTTCAGGTAGCAGTGGCCGGGAGGTCCAGCAGGCTTTCCTTCTCCAGCATCAGCCACAGTCTCAATCCTGTCATGAGATTTTCCTTGGCAGGCTCAACAATGTTAGTCCCATCCTTGGGCATCATGCTTTTCACTGCCAGGAATAACAGTGCTGATTGTTGGCTTGGCCAGCAATACAGAACTCTCCAAGGCAATGGATTTACTCCAATTTTGATCAATCAATGCCAATTTCTGAACAAAATTGCCAATGGTTGTCAAGCAGTACATCTCTTAGGCACTAACAAGCATCATGGGAGTGTTTTCCCAATTCCTGAGCAGCACCTGAAGTATGCTCACACTCAAGAGATTCCACATGGAACTTTTTTAACCTGTGCACAACCTATGTTGCAGTGGGATTAATCCACCATTGCTCCCATGGGCCACCACTCTCCATCAGTCTGACTTCGACAGACTAGCCACTTTACACTTGGCCAATTATGTTTCCAGGCTCAGTCACTGACCAAATTGGGTCAGACAGGGTATACCTGGGCTCTAATGAAGCACAACACAAATTGCATTGCTAAGGAAATGCTGAATCCTACAGACTACGGCAGACAAAAGAATAAAAGGCCTGCTTTGCTCACAGTATGATTATACGTTAAGATTCTCTGCTATGGGGAAGTTGAATTTCATATGGATGGATTTGTAGTATGGAAGGATTATGAACCTTTGACCTATAGTGTGATCAGAGGTCCATCCATGGCTTATTAACAGATTAAGAGATTTTGGTTAAACGACACCCAACCCCAGTGTATACACAATACCAGTGTATTGTATCATGCCTTTATTGAACACATGGAACTAACATTCACCGTCTTTTTTGGAAAAAGTGAAGCCCCAGGGTAATCAGCTCTCTTAAGGAAGTAAATTGAGTTAGATATTCCAATGAGAAGACAATCATGTGTGTTTGAGGGGGCCATCTCTATAAAAGAAAATCACATTAGTTGCCATGGTCACAGTCTGCTCTTCATAATAAAGATCTGTAGAACAGAATCATGTCCCAATCAAGAGTGAAAACAAAGAATTGTCACAAAGCTGGAAATGGTTATAAAACCATGATCAAAACCATGGCTCCCATCAATCCAGTGTCAGGGAAATAAAGAATACAAACGGAAATATGTAATACCACTGTTATTCTTCCCAGGAATGGCCATCTATCAAAATATCTCCAATAGCAAAGTGTACAACTTCAGAGTAACAGAACAGGATTGCATTGGCTTATGTCAGTGTCCTGAGGCCACCATACAGAAATCTCTGAACAAGAGTGATATGGACAGGAAGATACTAAGAAAGAAACCACTGCTCTCCATAAACCACGTTGCTGTTTGTCTCAGATTTGCCAGAGATCATCTGGATGACCCAGCAGGCTACTGGATCAAAGCTCCATGACAGATGAGGAAAAAAGTGGAAAAATGGTATTTGGCATTAATAATAAATACCATGTTTTGATAAAACAAAAGACTGCGTCCAACAAAAGAATCTCATCCTAAACATGAAGCATGGTGGTGAGAATATCATAATTCTGGGCTGCACTGCAACTTCAGGACCTGCACAGGTCACCATCTTTGTACAATATATTCTAGATTGTAGAAGCAAATTGTACAGGAGAATGTCAGCGTATCTAAGCACGACCTGAAGCTTAAACAAATATGGATCATACAGCGTGACAACAATTCTAAACACAAAAGTAAGTCTACAATAAAATGGCTGAACGAGAGGAAATTTCAGGTTTGGAATGGCTGAATCAAAGCCCTGACCTTAACCCAAATGAAGCGTTGTGGCATGACCTGAAGTGAACAGTTTGTACAAAACAATTAAAAAATATCTGTGAGACGAAACAACTGATCAGTCAAAATCATTCTGAGCAAATGTGTAAAACTGGTCAAAAGACAGAAAAATATTTGAAGTCACTACTGCTAAAGGAAGTTCTACCATTTACTAATGTAAAATTCCAGTTACTTTTTGCAAGAGACTGAAAGTTCACTGAATGTATTCAAGACTTGACACAATACACTGTTTTGTGTGTTGTTTGTTTAACCAGTATCTCTTTAACTATTAATCAGACATAGTGGAAACAGATGGCACAGTAGGTCACAATACTGTAGGTTTATGGTTCTAAAGGTTTTCAAACTTTATCTGACTATTGTAGTTGGATATAGATTACAAGGAATCAGGTGAGTGAAAATGCTAAAAATACCACAGAAATGTATACATATGTGAAAGCACTATTGTGCATCATCAGTTCCCACGTATGTTGATCATCTTCTGATATTAAATGAAAATTCAAAGAGTACTAATGCAAGGTTGGTTTGGCTTGTTAAGTTCAAAACTTCATATGCATGCCATGAATGCTTTTTTATCCTGTTCATACTGAACATCTCTGAAGATGAAGATTCATGATCAAGAGGTAACGTGCAAAGAGTGGCAATTCATACCTAAGTTCAATACACTATTTTTTAAAAAGTTTTCTGTGTTGGTTTGATTGGCTAGCCAAGTGAAGCTCTTTTTAGCTTTCTAGAGCAGTTTAAAAAACCAGACTATGTTATGTTTGGTTGACTTGCTAAACTTTTGGTGTACACCGCACTCTGTACACTCTTGTGAAGACTGTGGCAACTTCAAAGTGCATTTAAAAATACAAAAACTCTACTCGTTGTTTTGGACTGGTTTGTTGAACTTCAGTGTTCATGATCTTATACAAGCGCTGAAGCAATTCCTGGTCCATATGCTTCAAAGGCAAGTTTCGGAAAAGTGTGTGTGTGCACACGTGCACACGCATACCCTGAGCAATTTTATTTTATTTTTTGTTAAGATATAAAAGCAGACAGAGCTTTGCATTTTCTCAAGGGGCCTGAGCAGGACTGAGGAAAAGCTGAATTTATTCTTTTTTGTTTTTGTTCTCATTCCAGCAATAGTCAAGCAGAAACTGTTAGCACACTTTTTTTGGGGGGGGGGGGGGTTATCAGCCTGCCACTGTCCAAATGCAAAAAAATCAAACAAACCTGCTAAGTAAATGGGTGACAGATGATGCTAAGAGGCATCTGCAAGGAGGAATAGAGACATTTTGCAAAAAAAAAAGGAAAAAAAAAACCCTCAGTGCTTTTGTGTATAGCTCAAAGGAGTTTTACCTTATTCCAACTTTCCAACCTTTCTGAGCAGCTTCCAATATGAAGATATTAAGCATGAAATAATTGTTATTTTCCCCTAAACCCAGCAAGACTGGGTTTCCTATGTGGTTTCTAATGTACTGTGCACTGGATTTCTAAGGTAATACCAATGTCAAATTTGGGCATCCAGATTAAACAGTTTCTTAGTAATCATACAAGTTTTTTAGTTGCACATTCAATCCTCCATTATTTTTCCAAAAAGGAAGATTTTTAATCAAATAATCATAGTAGCTTAATTTCCTCATTTCAGAGTACAACAAGAAATTGTAATAAAAATATCAAGAAAGAATCAGATTGTCTACCAAAAAGCGAGACAGACTGAAGTAACATTCTCTTATTTTTATAGCACATCACATTGTATCCAGGGAAGGTGAATGAAAGGGAAATTACTTTGTCAGCCAAATATTAGCCAATGGCCATTGTAACACATTTTCTGCTTTTTTGTAAAACTATATCAAGCAGATTCCACACTATCTAAAATAATTCTGCTGGACCACACAACACTAATGACATTGTGAAGAAAACATACTGAACAATATACTCTAATCTATGTTTAATTGGAGTTTTCTCTATTTGTGTTCTAACTATTATTGTTCTGATTAATCACTCTAAACTTTCCATTTGACCAGTAATCTTTGTAATGAGAATAATTATATGGGTAAATATTGCTTTCCTTAACTTAGAAAAAGTTCTTACCTTCCCTTTCTCCCAAATAAGTTTCTTTAGCCAACACCCGTGACGAAACTTTCTGTGCCAAATTTTCAAAGTTCATTACCATTTCAACATCAAGTTTTTCAGGACTAGTGGTCAAAGAAGAAAAAAGTTAAGATTTACTTAACACTTTTAATCACTCTTTTATTTTATTTTATTCTAAACTGTTCTTTTTTCTTTCATATCCTAAAAACCTGAAACTGTGCAAAAAACTTAATGGTTGATCAAGGATCAAATTAGGAAAAAAGTTACAGCCAAGTTTAGGTAAAGAATGTGACGGTAGCAAGACTCAGCGGACAGCAAGACGAAGTGAGGCAACTTGACTATGGGCTATGCGTGCAAGACAAGACTAACAACCACAGGTGACCTGGGACCAGAACTACAGATGCCAACTGTTAGAGATAAATTTGGGAATTCTTTTTCTAAAAAGGCAAGGAAACTGGCATTGGGTGCCTATGAATCAGAGAGGGAGGCCAGGATCTCAGGAAAGGCATACTGGCTAGTATAGATCATAGTCTAAGGTAAGAAAGGCCAGCATCATGGAAAGTAATTCACAATTCTGAGAAGTCAATTCTGAGAAGTCTCCCCCAATCCCAAAAACCAGAATAGTGAGAAGACTGCATATGTAGCCAGTAAAGTATAATGGTTTACAGCACTGGATTTAGACTGAGGACACACAGCTTCAAGTCCACCCTTAGCCATGGAAGCTCACTGGGTGACCTTCAGGCCAGCCACTCTCTCAGGCCAACATACATCTCATAGGGTTGTTGTGGTGAAAAACCTTGCTTTCCTGGAGGAGAAGTGGGATATAAAACAACAAAATAAACATTTGGCCCCTGGACTATGGGAAAGTAGCCTGCTGAGACATCACAGAACAGTATAGAAGAGGATTGGGACTTGTACTTAAGGAATGAGGTGCTCATCAGATTTGTTTATGTCAGTACATATGCATAGCTTCCAGATCCACCGAGTGGACTTGCAAGTACATCACTGATTGTTGAGTGTACATCACTGAAGTGTCAACTTCTCCTATTTTGTTGATCCTGTATTGTATATCCACTACAGGGAGCTATTTTTGGAGTAAGACATCAAATTTGCCAATGCGTATATATGCTTGCTATAGTATTAAGTTCCTCAGTGAACCCTGCCTTAATAAACTATTCTTGGATCTTGTATATGTCAGGATTTTCTCATGGGAAGAAATTTCATCTCGTTCTCTGTACAACAAAACTTATTTTGACTAGCTTATGAGTTAATGTAAACAAAGCATCTTGTGACTGTGTTGTGCTATTTACTGCCACCTATTGGCATGTGTATGCTAGTTATTCAGTGGGGGGGGGTACATGCTGGCAATATAATGGGAGGGCTAGATGCCCAGCCTGTCAGTCGTGTATAGTTTCATCTATCATGTAGTTTTATAGGTTATGTAGTTGTAACTAATAACCAAGTAGTGTACCTCTTCTCTGAGAGTTTTTAGCTAGAGACTTTGTTGTGGATAAGTCTTGGATGCTAAGATGAGAAGAAGTCTTTGTTATTTCCTATATTTTGTATGCAACTTGTATTTTATGAAGTTTTGCATTTTTATCAATAAAAACCAGTTAGTATATATTTTTCTGAGTGGAATTTCTTTGGAGAGCAAAATATGGACATTGCATTTTGCAAGCTCTCATGCTGATGTGTTTTTCCTGAGAGCAGAGTTTTTGAGAGCTTTGCTGCGCTCTGCACAACAGTATACAATCCCGGGAAAAGTGAAACATAAGGAAGCTAGCAAAACATTTTAGTAGTTGAAAATAAAATTGCTAGTGTTGTGTGCAGAACTAGAATGTTCTAGACTTTCAAAGATTTAGATAATCTAGTCCAACTCAAACTGACTTCAAAATACTTACAGTTTGCAGGGAAGTGTAGGACGTTTTTCAGATATCAAAGCAGCATGACAGACAAGCTTTCCTTTGTTTAAAAGCTGCCCTTTCCATAAAGTATAACTTGCCTTATCTACAATAAAAAAGGACAAAAATATACAAAATACTAAGATGTATTTCTAAGAAACAGGGTTTTAATAACTATCAGGGCAATTATATGCAGTGTTAAAACACCACTGCTAACAACATGAATAGACAGTCTTGAATTAAACAACTCACTTGTTAATAACAGATGATCAGGAATTGCATACAGGTAAGTTAGCATAGGAGAGACAAATCCTCCTACTCTGTCCACCCTAACCTCAGTTTTATTTTTTGTACAGACAGGGAAGAAACCTGTTCAGTAAGCTTGTTTTTGCTTTTACTATTCAATGAAAATAATTAAGACTAGCAATGATATTTACTGTATGTGTTTAACCTAGTAAGTAGAAAATAATATATCTTCTTATGAAATACTAATACTATTGCCAACAGTAGCCTGTAGCACAGGTGAGGAGTTAGAGAAATAGACACAATGGCGTTTCCTGCCCACTTCCAGTTTTTTATCTAAAATGAGACAACATGGTGACGGACATAAACATAACACTCTCTGTCCACTAAGTAAATGGAATATCACTTAGTAAACATTTCCTTTCTGTATTAGTAGAATGAAGATGGTCATATCCAGGTCCTATATGGATCTCTCTCCATGGAAGAAACCAGTGCAGGATCTTCAATTTAACAGCCTTTGTTAGGGTAAAAGCATCCATTACTTCAACCTCCTGATCCAAAATAATTAGTTTGTCAAGGTGCCTGAATGAACAAAAAGCACCAATACCACCTAGAAATTATGGGCTAAATTACCATTTATCTTCTTGTGGCTGCAAAGTACATTGGTAAAATGCCTGAGAAAATAATGAATACAGAAAATGTTCTTTCTTTCCTGATTGAAGAATTTAGATAAATTAGAATAAATATTGAATACAATGGAATACAAAATATACTTTAAAATGGATGCTTCCCAGCCAAGTATTCAAAACATCTGAGTGCCATCTTGGGTCCATGCCATTGCTGTTTGGGAAAACATTTAACTGAAAACTAAGTATGTCCAAACACATGAGCTACATTTAAGTTTAAATCAAGCTGTACATTCATTTCATCAGATATAAAAGCTGTTTCTATAAAGAATATTACTCTTCAAGATTAAATGAGTAAATGGTACAACAAAGGTTCCTTTTCTACAGTGCATGAAGAATTTATTAACTGGATTGTTCCTCCCACTCGCTCCAGTACACAAATTAAAAGTTTCTTAACTGTCACTGGAGTGGGGAAGAGCAACACCCCATTTCCAGTTTACATTCCTGCCTAATTCCAGTTCCCAAGGTTTGGTGAAACTGCATTTTCTCTTTACCTTTGAAAACATGGGAGAAAAGTTCAGCACTTTTCTGAATACTTCTGAGGACCTCTGGGATGGATGGGATACTTGCCTATGGCTGAGACAACTAATTAGGTATGTTTGGAGGAACCACCACTCTGTGGCAGCTCTCTCAGGAATCTTCAGCAATCTCAATACTGCAAGTTAGCAATCTAGTCAACTGCAACAGATACACAGTCCCTGATTCATTTGCATTTATTCCCAATGGACATATAAAATATAAGGAGAAACTACTACCTATGTATGGTTATTCAATCAAACTTTACATCTAAGAATTAAGAGTATAGTATAGTAAATCCAAAGAGGCATTTTTATAGAGACAAGGCAGGACAGAGGCAACATTCCTCCTCTTTCCATTATTCTTCTTAGAGAAAAGCAGAATAGTGGGATCGAAAACCACTAGCTACTACTAGCCCAATCCAAAACCTACTCCCATATGCTTGTTTATGGGGCCTGCTTCTTATCACTCCCTCTGATGGAAACTTGGTGAGGAAGATGATTCTGTAAAGGCCTCAACATTACCTGGGTTCCTTGACAATATGGACTTTTCTATCCTCAGTAGTAAAGACCATAAAATCCTTGGTGTAGGGGATGCTATTGCAAATGTTGGCAATTCTGCCTCCTTACATCAAAATGTTAATTGAGACAGACCTCTCCCCTACAGAAACAGAAAGGCATGAGCTCTGAGGAAAACAAAAAGTGCCAGAACTTCCCACACCGTCTATATCAGACTTTATATAGTTTGCTGCTTCCTCAGAGTCAAGTTTTGAGAGATCTAGTAAGAACACTAAGTCCAGAACTATGTCTTTGAGCCCCTAGAGAAGCATGCTGTGTTTAGATTTCAAGGGGCTTCTGACTCCCTCCCAGGTCCTCAGAAATTATAGGGAAAGTTAACTGCAATAACAGAGATGGCTAGTTTCTTCAGTTGGTTATATAAGCCATTTGGTAAAAACACCATCTTTCTGCTTTTTTTCTTTAAGCCACTATGCAATGAACAACAACTTCATAATCAGGCAAATCAAGAAATTTTGAATTTTGTGCAAATATATTTTGTTTCTTTCAAGGTAGTTATGGCCAAAGAGTGCTTCTCTATAATTGTCTGATACAGTTAAAAAAAAATATTACAAAGTGGATGGTTTCCTCCACTTTTTTACATTTCTGCCTGACTCCATGTCCTAAACAGGCAAAAATAAAACATGATACAGTCCAGAGTTCAGCATCTCAAAGTTGCATTTTCAACGAATATTAAAAACATTTAATATAAATTCAATCAATATGTTTATAATTATCTGAATAAACTATATTTTTCAGTTTTAAATACCAAATACATTTATACATTTAAACCAGTTTTTTTTTTTATATTACAGATGCGCAGAACAGTTTATGTCCAAACAGTTCTTTGCAGGATAACAACTGCTTTCAAGCCAAAACATGCAAGTTTCATATGGATAGAGAACAAAATCTGGACAGAGGCAGAAATCAAATTAAATGAATAATAATAAATAATAAAATGAACCTATTTTGTTCCAGATTCAGATAGAAATAAAACTGTTCCAGGCAGGTGGAGATTTTGGGGGGATGGGGGAAGAGAACTGTGAGAAAAGGCCAACAGCACTGGTTCTAGGAAGATTGGGAAGGCAGGCAGGTGAAATATGTTGCCTAGGGACCTGCTACAAGTAAGAGGGAAAAGAGAAAATGGTATGCGCCAACCTTGGTGCAGTCGCCCTGTAAAATCATTCCAGATTCTTGCAGGTTTTGTTTCAGCAGAAACCTGGAATAAAACATCCCGGATTTTCTTTCTGCTAACTGCAACTGAAGTAGAGTGGCTTGGCACTATGCTCAAAAAAAACCTTTTCTGTTTTGTGTACACTCCTATCGTATATAATATTTATTTATTTCAATTCATATGGGCATCCACTCACTATGCAACTCAAAATAATAAAGTGACTTTATATCTGTAGAGGGTTTCTAATATTAAATATATTTCAAATTTTCTTAAGTTTTCCTTTTTTTTCTGGGAGAGTAAACAGGGGAAGATTAAATACTTTTTCACTGTTTCAGTATTCCCAAAATCTTCGCATTCTAATTCTGTTTTATTTGCAATCAATTGTAATTAAACTTAAATATAGGTAGTCCTCAGGTTACAATGGCAATTGGGGCAACAATTTCCATCGCTAAGCAATGCAGTCATAAAGTGCAACGTCATGGGATCACATCACTTAGCAACAGCAATCCTGCAGTCCAGGTTGTTGTCGTTACCCCAGGTTGTTAAGCGGGAAGAGGCGGGAGTCCCAGGCAAGCGGGCCAACAGGTGAGAGCTGCAGGTGAGAGCCGCACATGTGCAGGCACCATGTGCAGGCACTCTGGAACGCAGGCAGGTATGCAGACAGGCGCTCCAGAGCACAAGTGGGCAAAAAAGCGGTGGGAGCTATTTCCGACTATATTGACTTTGCTTGTGGGAAGCCGATAGGGAATGTCAGAAATCACAATCAAGTGACTGCGGCTCACTACAACATCATAATCACAAGCTGGGCACTGAGCGCCTGGATCGCAATCACATGACTATGGGGATGCTGCAATGGCCAGAACTCCGAGGACCAGTTGTAAGTTTGAATGGTCGCTGAATGAGTGATTGTAACCTGAGGACTATCTGCATAGTAAATATTACGCACCAGTTATCTATTTAATAATTTTCATCTTCTGGTATATGAGAACTTTTAGTGAACTCAGGGGAAACAATTCAGACAACCATATGTGACCATGGAGTTTGAGACTGCATCTTTGAAATACAGTATTCCTATTTGGTACTTAAGTGATTTATTTCTACAATTTAAATCATGCATAGTGAACTCTGGTCTGCAGACCTAATCTAGTTCAATAAACTAATCTATCCCCTTGCCAAGGCATTTATAATATTAATTCTGCTTTGTCCATGCTTTACCTCACTACCTCACTTAAAAAGAGAGAGCAAATCACATGTAAAGCTGAACACCAACCAATCCTGCTACTGTTTCTGCAAAAACACCAGCAAAACACAGGCTATACTTTACCTGCATCTATGTTTTTGCCAGCTAAAAGGAAGAATAAGGTACTAACAAAGAAACCTTCCCTAATCAAGGGGTGCAAGGAGTGATGCCATGGAAAAATAAATAACACCACGAATCTGGTGTTAGTCTGTTAAGCCCTATCCTCTAACAACCTCCAGCTTATTGAGTTCAATGAATTAGATTTAGCTTCCAGGCCTAATTCAGCTCTCCTTACATTTTATTACTTGTCTTTATTTACATTTTTCAAATTAATGAAAGACTCATTATTATATTTAAGTCCCCCATTTCTGTGAACATACCTGAGAAGTTCTGTGAAATGTGTCAGAGAAAACCTACTCTGGTTTCCTACCTTTCTGCAGAAGTAAAAAAGCTCTCTAACAGAAAGCCCTATCTGTGATAGCCCAGAATATAGACCCATCTTTAAATACTTTTAATAGATTAATTCTAACTAAAAAAATCAATAATTGAGGTTTTTCTGGAAGGAATAAAAAAAATTTATATATTTAAAACAGATGAGCATCTATTCCTTTGTAGAAAGGGCATCACAACTATAGGTAGTCCTCACTTAACTACCTCAATTGGGACCTGCAACTCCATTACTAAGCAACATGGTTATTAAGTGAAACATCATGTGACTGTGCCTGACCTACATCACTTCTGCAGTCGTGAGGCAAATCACCTGTGGTTGTTAAACATACCACATGACCATGACTTGCAACTTACTGCCAGCTTCCCCACTGACTTTGCTTGTCGGAAGCCAGTTGTGAAGGTCACAAATGATGATCACAACCTCGAGACACTGTGGCCATCATAAATGTGTGCCAGCTGCAAAGCGCCCAAATCGCAATCATGTGATTGCGGGGACGCTGCAAAGTTCAAGGACCAGTCATAAATATACTTTTTCAGCACCGTCGTAAGTTCAAACGGTTACTGGATGAAGCAGTTGTTAACCAAAGATTATCTGTACACAAGTTAACATTTCAGGCAATAGCCCACAATTTTATTTAGTAATTGAATTCTTACCAGTACTCTTATCCATATTAGAAGTCTTTGATCTACAAGCAAAATAAATAGTTAGAATTTTAAAAATGCAGAGACAATGCATTTTTGCATATAATACAATCTTGATTTTATAGCATACAATTTATAAAACATTCTTCATATAGAAAGGAATGGAAAGAAGAGAGATATTCGTAGCTATATAGGACATATATATTTCACTGACCACCCACAGCCCATCAGCTATTTCCACACCTTCCAAAACAATAAGAAGATAGTGGAGGTTTGTTGGTTAAAGTTACTCATTAAAGCTATACATTTTTGAACATTGCAACCAAGTAATGACTAAAGTCACTTGCAGGAAAGGAAAGGAAAGTCACTTGTGTCTCTGCCAGGGATCAGCTGAAACTGAAATGCTTTCTTCCTACCAGGCTATCTGAAAAGATTAAGGAGGGCTTACCCAAATTAACAAGACTACCCCAAAATTGTAAACCTTGTAGATGTGTCAAATTTATCTATAGATCAACTTTTATTCTCTGATTATTCCTTTTAATCAGAGAGGTGTTTTTATTATCTGCATTTGTAATTTATCTTCCATTCCTAGGCTCAGGAAGAATGTTCATTTTCCTTAAATCCAGTTTGTCAATTGTTGGTCAATTGGTTGCTGCAACAGATACCTTCCCTAGTCTAAGCAAATAAATAAATAAAATCTAAATGTCCCTCATTATTTCCAAAATATATCCAACTAATTATTTCTTAGAATTTCAGCAAAGCAACAAATCCCAAAGGGAAACTATGGAATACACAAAGAGAGCATGCATAAAATCCTCTGGATAGTACCACCCTTAATACATGTTATAATAATAATAATACACAGAATAAACTAATCATGAAGCATTAAATATTTTGATGAAATAAGATGAATTATCTTTTTCACAGGGATGTTCCAAACTAATATACCAAGAATCTCAACCATTTATCCACACAAAGCAAGTTTATATAACCTGAACTTCATTAAGCCAAACTGAGGCCACCAGGGATTCTATTAATGGGAAGCTATCATTCATTTGATAGCTCAATTATCATTATACTGCACTTTTAAGTGTCATTTCCCCGGACATGTTCAGGATTATAGTTAGGATTTTGGAGGCTTCCTGTTTCTATTTCTTGGCCAATCACTTGTTTGTTACAACTATTTTGCTCAAGATTTTGAAGTCTGCAGTGTTTCCAACAATTACTTTCTCCCTTAAAATAAAACACCCTCCCCAATGTCTATGACAAGTAATCAAAAGGTTTTAATTTTGGCACTGCAAATATGAATCAAGCAACATCCCAAGCTCATTACCATCTGAACCAAAACCCTAAAATACATTTAGCAGCAGTACCTTAACTTATTTGAATCACTGGGGTGGGGCAGAAAAAGAGAGCAACTGAGAATTGTGAGGGAGCCTTTCAGGGTATTCTGTGGTCAGAGATTGGGACACACTAAAATACCAATGGGCTGATGTTAAGCATAGCTAAGAGACATGAAAATATGTACCAATTTTTTTCAAGAAAAAAAAATTCATATATATATATATCCCATGAAAAAAGAAAATTAATATCTGAGCCTGTTACAACCTGTTGTAATACGTGAGCCTGTTACAACCCCAGAAATTATAGAAAGTGCAAGGTTGTCTTCATTTAATACTAGGCATGAAATTGTATCTCTCAGATGTATGTTACAGCTGATATTATTGGCATGATTTGTAGGCTAATGGCTGTAAAAAACTGAATATGGCTTTTTCCATGTTGTAGAACAAACTGCTTCTGAAGTCAAAAGAAGCCTTCTCACTACAGTTTAGGGAGAATTTAAAACCTACTTGTTTACACAAATACTACCAGCTATTTTAACAGAGTGTAAGGGATGTGAATAGCATATAAATGGTTTGATTAAATAAAAGTTGTATTATACTTGTATTAATATAAGTAAAGCCTTTACTCACCTTACTTGAGGCAAGTACTTTTGCATTTTTTCACCCTTGTACAAAAACGATACAACAGCATACGGGCACACATGTCTTGGTCTATGCCTGATCTCATGAAAGTGATATTCATAGAAATAATACTGGAAACAAATTCATAACAAACAAGTTTGACTTTGCATATATCCACAATTTTGTCTGTTATTTACTGGTTCTCAAACTCAATTAGATGATCAGCAAAATATAGTTCTAGTTTGTGCTGAAATTTACCTCAGTGCTGATATAATAAAAGCAATGTTGGGAACAAAAAACAATTTGCCAAACACGTATCTGTAAAATAATTTAGAAATATGCTCAATTATACAAGTTCAGTGGAATCATACATACATACATAGCAATCACACTATTACCTTTAAGGTAAGCAAGATTATTCACAGTGCAGAAAAGGAGTAGGAAATAATAAATCAAATAAAGCCATGAGAGAAGAGAAATATACCTAAATCTAGTTTGCACCAACTCATTCAGTAGACTTTCCATAATTTTTTATCACTGCAGATCATTCTTGCTTTCACCATATCTATAATCATTTCATAAATTGTCTTTTGTTCTTTGAACTACTCATTTTTCTCTTTTTGAAGATCTATCAGCTCCATTCCCAACCATGACCTTCTTAGTCTTTCCACTCCTTTTCACAAATTAAATCTTCCTTCATATATTGTTTTGCAATTCAGTCATTCATTCTTTCCAGCAAAACCACCTGAATATACTTCTTTCATCCTGGTCATTTACTTTTGTATTCAATCCACTAATTTAGCACCCCAAATTCTTGCCCTTGTCTCTTAATTTACCACAAACAATTAACACACTTCCATTGCATGAAACCTGTTTTTATGTTTCTCTTGACATACTTAATTCCCATTTCCAAGTAACGAAATGGGTAAAAGAACACTCTTATACACAGCTATTTTTCTCATCTATAGACATTCCTCACAATAGACCACATACTTCCCCCAACCTTTCTATCAATATCTACATATGATCAAATTTCTTCATCCATTTTCCCATCATTAGTAAACATTTCACCAAGATACACAATTCATCCGCTTGCTATAGTTTTTAATATGTAATTTGCAATTGTTCATTCCATTTTTCTGTTAAGTGCAACCAACTTGGTCTTCAATACATTAATTTTCAGATCCATACTCTTCTCACTGCATCTAACATTTGCTCCAAATCATTTGGGTTCTCAGCTAGTAACATGGCAGTTTCTACAAAGAAGTATATACATTCATATTCCCAACCAACATGTGACCCCATAAGAATTCTTCATGCATTTATCCATAAATGCAACCAAGGGAATATCACACACCTTGTTTTATTCCTTGTTCAATGTTAAACCATTCACTGAGCACTCAATTTATTTTCAAGCGTGCTTTCCTTCCACTATCTGCAGTCAGCATCCAACCTTCAACTTGATAATAATGCAAAAAAAATCATAATTCAACCCAATTCAACTGAATTGCTCTCTAAATCAACATACAGTGATGCTTAACTGTTTGTGAATCCTTTTGAATTTTCAATATTTCTGCATAAATATGAGCTAAAACGTAATCTGTTCTCCACACAGTTTATTGAGGAAAATGATCCGAAGCTACAAATTTTAGTGTGACAAAAGTATGTGAACCTTTACTTTCAGTAACTGGTGTGCCCCCCTTGGGCAGCAATAACTGCAACTAAACATTTCCAATAACTGTTGATCAGTCCTATACATCAGCTTGGAGGAATTTTAACCCATTCCTTCTTATAGAACAACTTCAACTCAGGGATGTTGGTGGGCTCCCATCTTGAGCTTCAGTTCACAGTTGGATACCCTGACATTTTCCTGTAGAATTGGCTGGTAGAATTCATAGTTCCATCAACGATGGCAAGCTGTCCGGGTCCACAGGCAGCAAAGCAGGCCCAAATCATGATACTGCCACCACGTTTCACAGGGGGGATAATGTTCTTATGCTAGAATGCAGTGTTTGCCTTTCGCCAAACTTAATGTTTTCATTCAAGCTAAAAAGTTCCATTTTGGTCTCATCCATCCACAGAACATTCTTCCAATTGCCTTCTGGCTTCTCCATGTGGTCTTACTGTAGACGGGCGGCAATGTTCTTTTTGGAGAGCAGTGGCTTTCTTCTTGCAACTCTGCCATACACATCATTGTTGTTGAGTGTTCTCCTGATGGTGGTCTCATGAACACTGATATTCGCCAATGTAAGAGAGGCCTTTAGTTCCTTAAATGTTACCTGGGGGTCTCTGAGACCTCCTGGAATATTACATGCCTTGCTCTTGCTGTGATCATGGCTAGTCAACCACTCCTGGGAAGGATAACAATGGTGCTGAATTGCCTCTATTTATACACAATCTGCCTGACAGTGGACTAGTGGAGTCCAAAGTCTTCAAAAACCGTTTTGCAACTTTTTCCTGCCTGATGAGTATTAACATCTCCTTTGTTCAAGCCATGACACACTTACACATACCTGTTTTGTGAAGATTAGACTTTGATAGTGAATACCCAGAATTCTGTTCTTTAAATAATGCAGGACCTCCCACACTCACACTTGATTATCATCTTACTGATTAAAACACCTGACTCTAATTTCCCCTTCAAATGAACTGATAATTCTAGAGGTTCACATACTTTTGCCACACACAAATATGTAGCTTTGGATAATTTTCCTCAATGAATAAATGAACAAGTATGTTTTTGATTCATTTGTTCTCTTTATCTAGTTTTAAGAGGTATGGAGAACAGATGTTTTAGATCATATTCATGCAGAAATACTGAACATTTGAAAAATTCAAAAGGGTTCACAAACTTTTAAGCACCACTGTACATATTCTTTCTTCCTCACATGTATACATTTCTCAATGACATTCTAAAGAGCAAATATCTTCCCACATGTTTCTCAGCATAAAGCCACAGTGCATTTCCCAAATGATGGTCATTGTCACCATTGTACCCTTTCACAATTCTGCCAAACACTTCCTAGGCAATTTCACAAAGTAAAATTAGTGAAATTTGTAGGTTTTACACTCTCTTTTATTACCTTTCTTTCAGTATTGATTATTTGTACGTCAGGTGGATTTATTCCATTTCTCAGGCACAGACCCAGGGTTCAACGTTAACCATGTAATACAGCTACTCCATACGCAACCACATTCAAATTTTAACATTTCTTTGGTTACACTGTCTATACTTGACACCTTCCATTTTTCAACATTATCACAGCATTTGACTTCTGCATTGCCATTTTTTTCTTCAACACTAATATTTACAGAATTCCACTCTTTGACATATCACTATAATTCCCATACAAATGTCTAAAATACTTTTTCTAGCATTTTCTCACTTCAGTTTCATCCCAATAATCTCACACATTTATTTTTAATTCCAGTCATTCTGCTGGGGCTCCTTTTTTACCCTTATTTATCCACTTCCAAAGCAATTTTTAAAAATATACATCAAATTACTCAGCATTTTCTCTGCCTCTTTTCTTCTTAACCATTCCTTATTCTCTCTTTTTCTCATCTATATCTTCAGTAACAATCATTCACTTATATGCATTATTTCTCATTTATAGCCCTTTTCACTTCACTGCTGTACAGAGGATGCTTTTACATAGTTCCTATTAGTTAACTCTCTTTAATAATATTTTATTGAAATTTTTAAAGTTACAAAGTTAAAAGTTGGAAATGAAAAAGAAAATTGAAAATACAAATTATAAAAAAAGGGAAAAGAAAAAGTGAGATAAAGTAAAAGAAAAAGAAAAAAGATATGAAAAGTAGATAACTTCCAATCTATCTCTGGCCTTAGGAATAATAAGACTATCATAAGTGCTAGTTTTTAATACATTAAGTAGGAGTAATTCTTTGTCAAACATATCCCATTACATTTATAATCTAATCTTCAAATCCCCATGTAAGCTTCACCCCACCTGCATTTTGCAAATAGTCCATCAATGGTTTCCATTCTTTAAGGTAATAGTTATTTGAATTTTCTTTTAATAAGCAAGTCAGTTTATCATTTTCTGCCATTTCCATCAGTTTTAACAACCATTCTTGTATTGTTGGTAGTCTCTGGGTTTTCCAAAATTGTGCATAAAGAAGTCTTGCTGCGGTAATCATGTATTGAGTAATTCTAATAAAATGTTTTCCTATTTGAAAATCCATTATCCCCAACAGGAATAGTTCTGGTTTAAATGGAATCTGTATTTGTAGTATGCTCTGCATCAAGGTTTGTATTTGAATCCAAAATTTCTTTGCAATTTTACATGTCCACCACATACGGTAAAACGACCCCTCTTGTTGGTTACATTTCCAACAAACGTTGGAAATTGTCCCATACATCTTTGATAGTCTTTGGGGTGTCATATACCATCGATACAACATTTTATAAAAATTTTCTTTCAAATTATAACCTGTTAGTTAACTCTATGTATTTGTGTAACAGTATTCTTTTCACTATATCCCAAGTAGCTTCCACATCTCTTTTCTTGTGTCTAGTTTCCATTCATTTTGTGGGAAAATTATCTTCTAGTAGTTTTCATACAGGACTCATATTTCTTCATCCTGCAGTCATTCTACTTTCAGCCTCATTTCTTTCACTTCTTTCCTGATCTTTCAGGCCTGCATTTTCTCAAGATCCACTCTAGATACTACCAAAAACCAGTATGCACAGTCTTCACATTTAGAATCTCTCACATCTCTGCATCTTTTACTGATTCTCTCAACCTTTTAAAATAAACAATCAAATCATCCTTTTTGAGTTACTCCTTTTCCATGAATAGCCTTGCTTAAATCATGTATTCAGAATGAACAGAACTTTTTCTAAGCAGGTGTTCACCAAACAGTCACTATTCATATTCACTCTCACATCTCCAAATGGCCCAATAACTTTTTGTCTCAATTTTTTCCCCGAACAGCAATTATTTGGAATGGTGCATAGTTTTCTCCCAAACTCATCTCTTTCATTATCACCTCACTGGAGCATAACACACAATCTACAACCACACAACGCCAATCCATACTTTCTGATACATATTTCAACCCTTTCATTCATAAGTAACTTTCCACTTTCATTTCACCTATTCATCGACTTCAGTCCACAAGATCAAGCTTTTTTTACATCTATTACATCCTTCCATTTTTTTAGTTTCACATTTATAACTTATCTATTTTTCTTTCATTTGTGCACTTTACTTTTTATTCCTCTTGCATTCCAAGTTGTAACCTTCCACATGCTATAGTCATCATCAGAGGGGCTCTTCAGTCAATCGAGGCTTGCACATAACACTTTTTAGTAAGGCAGAGTAATAGACTAAATTATCAGACCTAGTGGTATATATGCAACCTTCCCAGCTAACAGTAAGAACAGTATCAATCAGTTATGGCACATTTTTGTCAGTATGCCACAAGTACAACCAAAGCCCAATATTATTCCAAGCTCATTCATGCTATTCTATAAAGTCAGGATTTCTAACCTCACAATCCAACATACTGTTGCCCAAGTCTCACAAATTAGAAGGTACTTTTCTATTACTACATCAAACAATTATAAAATTAAGGCAAGCATATATATATTTTCAAGTTATTATTTTTACCTGTGTACGTTCATATGCTCTGTAATTACGGCTGGACGTAATTTTGTTTGCAGTTTTTGAAACATGGCATTCATGTTTTGGTGTAGGATCGAATGCATTTTTAACAGCTGAGTCCATTACATTCACTGTCTGGTTATCATATTTATCATATATAGTCTTCATTTTTCCCTAAAATATTAGCAAATGGTTATTAAAATTATACAAGGCACAATGCAAGCCCACAACATTTTCCATCCTATAAAGTCACACACAACACTATAAAACATTATAGTTCACTTAATCAATATAACCTTCAGCTTAATCAAAGATGATTCAACTAGATTTCATCTGAAATGGCATTAATACTGTCTAAATTACCAGTGCTCTTTTTAATCCTATGGAATTAAGTCATACTGATATACAACATCCCTTAATAACAGATATTTCCAAAAGAAGAGAATATGTGTAGCTCAGGGTTGAACTGTGGAGTCCTTGGTGCTCTCTGAGCTTGGTTGTTTGCATATGTTCCCTACCCAACTAGGGAACATCATCAGTGCTTTTAATAGATGCTTAAATTTTAAAATATTGTAATCACATTTATACAGAAAAAAGTTATTTAAAGTGCTTTATTCAGATGGATTATTGTGTTAAAAAACAAGGTGTTATATTGATTTATTATTTCCCCTTAAGACATAAGATGAACCCTTAACAAAGTTAAGTGAAATCCAAAAACTTACCTTTATTACTTTAAAAATAACAATATCACCAGTTGCACTAGCTTCCAGAGGATTAGCCTGTAACAAGTCAGCGTATCTGGAAAGATATACACCTGTAAGATGTGAAAAAAAAGTATGTCAACAAATGACATTTACAAAATTATTTTCTGGTAATGTGTAAGAAATGTCAAAATGGCCATTACCACATTATGTACTTTCTATATATATATTACAGATAGAATCCAATGGTATCTTTCCAGTAACAGAAGCTGCTTCCAGTGACAGAATAGTAGTGCATTTGCACTATTTTCTGCATCCCAAGCAAGCTAAGTATGTGTGCTAGAAGGAGGGTTGTTAATCATCACTTTAGAGAAGATTTTGAAAGTGTGTTCAGGAATATAAAGACATCTTCCTGTGTAAGAGGACATCCCCCTTTATGATACTAGATTTTATCCTAAAACATTCTGTGACCTGAATGTTCTGAAACTGAAACCCCACCCAAATGAGTAGCAACAGTTACATATTTAATTTAGAAAAAACAAACTTATTTAGAGAATGTGTATGCCATCCGCTTCCTTAATAAGTCAGGAAGTAATCAAATCATTTAATATTTATGTGTGATAAATCAAATTACAAGTCACCAAAGTTATTTTTTATTTCTATAAGAATTCTTTTTATGATAAGCTATTGAGAAGTTATTCAGATTAGAGCAGAAAATGAACAAGTCAGGCTGGTAACTAATTCAGAAACTCAGGGTAGGTCAGCTGGACAAAGCTGATGTTCTGTGCACCTACACTAAACTTACCATAAGATTGTCTATCCAAGATAGAAAAAACAAATATGGTTAAAAATGTATTAATCAGAAATAATATGTCTTCTGCCTTCATATTTCTAGTTGCCACATATTTAACAACAAAGAAAGATATAGTTACCCATGGAAGGACTGCCAAGAACTGTTATCTTGGAATGGCCCACCAGTAAGCCATTTTCACATATATTTTGCACCTGAAATTAAACATGATTTAATGTACCAAAATCATACAGAGTTTGTGACACCATAATGATTGACCAATTGCTATTATCATATTAGTCTTCAATGTATTTTTTGTTTTGCTACAAACTACCTTTTGAAATAATATTAGGACAGATGGTTTTAGAAAACATACAGTTCAATGTTAGTTGAATGTTATCCTTACACAGTACATTTTTAGTTACAGTAATCCCTTGATTTAATGGATAAATCGGGGAAGGATTGTCTGTTTAAGATGAATGTCTATTAAATGGTGAAGCAGATTTTTTGAGACCCAAAACATACTCACACCAAAAAAGGGGATAGGACATTCAAGTCATAGCTGAGGAGCAAGAACTGCAGATATTCAAACACCAGCACAACAAGTGAAGATGATCACAGCAAACATAAGCATGGCAGATCAAAATGCCAAAGCTCCATCATACTTATCGTTTGCCAAAGTCACCTTCAATCCAATGTCTGTCCATTAAATCCCATTCTGGTAGACCAAGATTTACTGTATTAAACTTCCAGTATTGATTGGCACAGATCGTTCAATAACATTTAAAGTGCTCAAAGAGCAAATATGTCAGAAGCCATTAATATTTACATCAGGAGTGTTTGATGACCTCTTTTACCACAGTATTACTGAAGCAAATAAAGTAGATAATTACAATCTTGTCTTTGTGCTTGTTAGGCACTCCCAGTATTTTAGTAGCTGCAATCGCAAAACAAGATAATTAAAACTTCCCTTCTCCTTCCTTGCCGGATATGGGAGATGGAAATATCTGGCTTTGCCTTTCTGCTTAGTAGTAAAGTGCAGTTTCTGCAGTGCAAATCCTTCAAAAATGGCACACTTCTTTTCCAATAATGAAAATGGCAGCATCTTTTTCAAAGCCTGCATACCTGCTTCAGAAGCAGTCTTCAGCTATTTCTATATGCTGAATAAAGTGACATGCATATGGAGATAGCACCCACTGGAACATGGAAAGATGTGGCTGCGTTAACAATTCAAAAAGAAGTACTCAATACTACATTACTACATGCTCTAAAGCATCTCTTTCAAAGGATTTGCACAGCCTTCCTACTCTGTAGTCATTCCAAGTACCAAGCAAACACATAGCCAAAATAAACCTATAACTTAACCTCACAAGCTCAACACAGATAAAAGATGTAGGGGATCAGTTTTGCCTCAAAAAGTCTCTCACCCTCCTCCAAACTGAAGTGACAAGCAGATTTTGCCTAATTCTGTACTTTATTTCAGAGACACAAAATTAGGAAACCTGCCAATGAAGGAAAGGTATGTTCATGCAGCAATAAGGTTTTGTCTGACTGCTAAACATTTATCACCCACCCATTTTCTGCATCCTCATGTTTGTCTTTTATAGTAGTATATATATATTTTATCTTCTACTATAACAGAAATTAACATTAACTTCTCAGTATTAAGAATTTGTTTAACAACATTCTTCCAGATACGCAGACAGATTATTTATTTATTTTCTTTTATGATTCAACTCTGTTGACTTGGGGGAGAAGACCAACAAGTGATACTTTAGAAGTTGCTTCACAAAAATTACATTCTTACCAACAAACGATCAACCTTTAGAAATGCATACGCCTCAGCAAGCTCTTTCTCTGATCTGCCATCTTGTTTCAATTCTTTTCGTTTTTCTATGAACTTAAAAAAGACAAATATATTGAACAAAAACTAGTACATTTAAAGTTGATAGCATACACTAAAACCCCTTAAATCTTGCAGAAAGATAAAATGATAAAATACATATTTTGGGACTTGTTTTTAGCCTCAAAAGTGTCTAGGGGTAAGAGTGAAGGTTAGATTTTTCAGGACAGATGGGAGAATACACACTGATTTAAAAAATAATTTCTACTCTGTTGTCTTTCAGCCAGAACAGAAGGTTCTGAAGGGAAGGCATGGGGAAGCAAAATATTCTTTTTCTGCAAATAAATTGCCATTCTCATGCAACTTGCAAATCTGATACATGATACTCAAAATTCTATATTTAAAATTACTATCTACAACTCCGCGTATGAACTGAGTATTTACACAACGTACATATTACATACTCCTATGGGAATTTCATAAATAACCTAAGTATTATTCATGTTAGAACCAGAATACAAAAAGTTGCATTGTACACATAAAACTTCAGCACTGTAATTTCTAGTTCCTATACAATTCATGTATTTATGTAGCTCATCAACTTCAAGCATATGTGCACCCGCACACACACACAAACATATATGTAGAAATATAATTTACAATTTATTACTTTTGCCACATATTCTTTTTTATTGATTAGCCATTAGGCCATATCAAAGTACAGAATATTTTTGCCAATATTAAACACAGAAGACCTTAATATTAAATAATCAGCTTAAGACTGAAACTTTTATTGCATAACAAATATTTTGTTGTAATTTGCAGCTGCTTCTTAATGTTATATTCAGCTCTGGATGTAAAAGTTAAATAATTCTATGCTTATTAACATCGTTTTAAATCATAGTTAATACTGATATATTTTTTAAAATCTTTATTGGTCGAAATTATCTGAACATTAGAGTGTTAATAATCTGTAGTCAACGCTGTATAAATACCACTGTATCAAAATAATATAATGTATTATGTCTTATAACAATATAAGGAAACAAATTAAATTTTACAAAATTAGGAGTACTTTTTAATTGCAATGACACGAATGGGCTTCCATTTCACGTATCCTTTCAATGTGTGTGTGTGTGTGTGTGTGCGCGCGCGTGTGCGCACACGCACCTTCAAGTCAGTATTGACTCCTGGCAACTGCCTGGACTAGTCCCTGCAGTTTACTTGGCAAGTTTTTTCAGAAGTGGCTTGCCATTGCCCCCTTCCTAGGGCTGAGAGAGACTGACTGGCCTAAGGCCATCCAGATGGCTTTGTGCCTAAGGCGGGACTTGAACTCATGGTCTCTTGGTTTCTAGCCTGGTGCCTTAACCACTACATCAAACTGGCCCTCTTCAATATGTACAATACTAAAATTAAAAGGTTTTAGAATGGAAATACATTTTTATAATTTTTGCTGTACTTCTACATTACTGAAGCATATAATAATTTCAATCATCTAAATAAGTTCTACTGGCTTCAGACAGGAGGTTTTCCAGTACTCCCTGGATATATCTTAAGTTTCTGCATGCATAGCACTTAATTATGTACATTGATAATATATTCTCACCTCCTTTTCCAACAGTTCACTATGAATCAAACTGGCTTTTTTGTATGTGAATCTGTCTTTTGAAAGGACATCTAAATACGATGAATGCAAAATATTCACAATGTCTTCAAATTCACGGGATTCTTTTGTTATAGGCTGAAAAAGAGCTACAGAGAGAGAGAAAATTATCATTTCCCCAATAAGAAATGGTCACTCCTGGAGTTTAATAAAACTTATAAAACTTTAGAAACTAAAACATTAACTCAAATATTCAATCAGTAAAACTCCAAGGTAAAGATAAAAGGAGTGGGTTAAAAGGTGAGTTAGTAAATCAGAAATCTAACTATTATCCTAATAGCACAGAAAAACATGAGAACTTAGGTGAAAAGCTGCTTCTCCTACATCATAATTCAAATGGCTTACTTATTCCTTTATTCTTACCACTGTGTAACTGAACCTAAGGTTCTGGACCTCCTTAGTAAATTCTATAGAAATAAACCAGACTTTGTTCTTTGCTTATACATTTTGGATTGTTTTGAAGTATAAAACCAACATACTAGGTTCAGCAAATATTCTATTTCTGGATTATGTTATTTATTCATAAAATAGTGGAGCAATGCACAAACATGCTGCTTCTATCCAACCAATCAGGCTAACACAATCATTCTGGTATACTGCTACAAACAAGAACTCTTAATGTTAAGAAATCCAACATATTGCAATTATATATTTTTTGCAATATGAAAGAATTCCAACGCAACAACTATTAAATGGGTTAGAAAAGTATTTCACAGCGTTAACAGTGATATGATCAGTTATTCCTATGAATAAATTGTAAAAAAAGGAAAGATTCCCTTAAGTTGAGTTTGACTCCTGTTGATTAAATTTAATTTCCTTGTTATCAATAATTATTGCCTTCTTCCAGGATGTTTTTTCAACTTCCCCATCTACTCTATAGCTCTGGACTTTTCTGATCTTCTTACATCCAAGAACTAATCAGATTCAACGTTATTTTTTTATAAAACAATTAAATCCAAAATAATGCCATTGACTTTTTTAGGACCAGATGATGTTTCAAAAACCTTTCTACTACTCTCAAATCAACGGTGATTTTATTTACCATGTTTGACTTATACTCAATAAAGTAAACAAAGCATGCTTATTATATATACTGCAAAAGTATCTGAACAATTTTCTAGGAGCCAGCAGTAGTTAAAAGGAAACATTTTATCACAGAAATTAATGAACATGGTTTGGATATTACATTCAAACACATCCCCAACCAGTCTCAATCCTTCCCAGAAAAACATTTTAATGGTCCCCCACTTTCACGACGTAGAGAGATGAGGGCTTGCAGGCACTGCTTTTTTCCTGCAGTGTTTCCTTTGTGGAATATTCTTCCCCCTGAGATACCATTAGCTTATATTTTAATAACTTTTCATAAACTTATCAGAAGTGTTTGATTTGTTACTGTTACAATCTGTTTGTTTGTTTTACTTATTGCTGGGTTTTTTAGTAGTTTTTTGATGTCTCTTACATATTTAGCTATATGTGTATTTTTTAGTTTTGTTTTACTACTGTATCATAATTGTCTTAACGTGATTACTGGAAGATACTGCAAGCCATTAATTTATTTGATTGCGGTGGGTAATAAATCAGTTAAATATTCAAATTATAGAAATTAACTACCACCTGAACAAATATTTTAATATTTGACTAGCTTGTATGAATTCCCCCAACTTGACCGTATTTTATTGTAAGTCTAATTATTATAAAACAGTAATTGTTTAAAAAAGGGGGGGTTAGTTAATTCCCTCCCCCTTCCATTTTATCCAGTTTTAAAGCCATTATCTTTAATTTTACTTACTGAAATTCAGTAGTTCACATTCTGTGCTCACCTACATAATAAAATTCTACTGAAGTCAGTTACAATGTGACTTCAGTACGCTGGGAAAAATCTAACATTAACTTAGAGCCAATTAGCAAGTATGGGATTTTTTCAATCCTCTGGTCATTTGTGCTTTTCTTGTTTTTTGAGTTATGTTCACTTCAACAGTAATAATCTGTATTTTTTAAAATATTCATACCTAATTTCTGTCTTATCAAACTGTAATTATAAGAAGTAATTCAGCTAAAGTTTCTCAAAATTCAGATATAAATGCTCAGTATGTTATTAGCCATACCCAAAGTGATAGCTCCAGATGTCTTAGATTACAACTGTCAGCATGGTTAACAATCAGAAATAATGAAGTTGTAATCTAAAACACCTTATTTTACTGAGTACCACACTAAGTCAGGGCAGAGCTGGGTATGTGCACTGGGTGTGGGGAAGGTGAGTAACAAAAAGTTTCCTTATGCAAAGCTTTTGTTCTACTTTTAAAAGTTTAAAAAACTCTATATATAACAGGTAATATATGGAAGAGAATGCGAAGTGCAGGTGGGCTGTGGAATGGAATGTTTATCCTTTTTCCGAAATAGTACAATTCAGTGCAATGGCATAGGCACCCATTTTTCCGTGCTCTCAAAAATTCACAAAATTCAGGATCAAAGGATACAAGGAAAGAGAACAGGAAACAGTGGGGAAAAAAGGAGCCATGACTTTGTTTAAAAATTGCATTTCAGAAAGAAACCTGATGAGCTCCATAATATTCAACTTTTTAAGCTCTAAAAACCAAAGTAATTTATTCTTTGTAGCAACTGGCAAAGTGTATAGATTCAGATGTAGCCACCTCTAACATTTGGGTTTGGAAATTTTTGATACCAGATTGCCTGTTTTTCAGCATATGAACACTGTTTCATAGAGCTTTAGCTCTTTCTATACCATCTTATATTCATAGATTGTGCACTGTATTGTTGTAACTGTTATATGTGGTCTTTGATAATAATTGTTTTAATTATTGCAGAAAGTAGGTGATCCAAGAAAAAACAAGGTGTCTATGCAAAAAAATGGAATTTCCCTGTTACATATTATAACAAGAGTCACTTTTATGTGAGATGGACAGCTATATAAATGCGATAAATAAATAAATAAATGGCATAATAAACAAATGTCAGCATTAAATTTGATTCAACTTACTTCATACATAATATTTATATAAGAAACCTGCATAGAAAACAAAAACATGTCCTTGTATAATCAAGAATTATTTTTAGATTGTTTTTAATCTTCAATAAAGCTGCCAATTCTTTCATAAAATCTGATGGTGAATTATATATGTAAGATCTTGTTCATTAAATCAAAGAAAGAACACAAAGCAGCATTAGTATAAATGAAAAAGATATCTGAACAAAATGAAGAGTTCTTGGATTTGTAGTCTGGAATAACAATTTTAAAAAATCCAGATTCTATGAGAAGTTTCCTATTTTTTGTCATTTATGAAAGAATCTTATTATGTATAATCAGTTTCTTTTGAATCATAGCTTAATGCTCAGAATGTTAAAAATCTAATGAACACCCCTAAACTATCTGTCAATTCAGCACCGCCTAATCTGACTGAGAAGCAGAAAGCCAGAATCTCAGAATAACGGATGTCCTACCTTATGCAGCAAAATGGATATGAAAACTCAAGGTGATGAAGAGTTAACATAAGATCATTTGCATACAATACTACATTCTGTAATAAGTGAGCCATGATATAAACTGGGATGAATAGAATTTTTTCCATTTTTTTCCTTCTACATAATCAATGCACTCATGTTCAAGAGACGCTTCAAATGTCTTCTTCAGAAATACATCTATTTATCTTTATCTAATTATGTTATTCCATCCAGAACAAGGATTTCAGAGTTGCAACAATGGTTTACAGGAATCCTCTTTGTATATATTACAATTTGTCTAGAAAATGCACTAATTATTGTCTCCCTTACATTAGAATGCATAGAACTATCACCAAAACTCCAAAATTAAAAAAGTTATTCGCTTAATGTGGCTAAAAGTTTGAAGTGATACTTCTTATACTACTCTATTCTATGAAACGGTCTCAAACATTCTTGACTTTGGAAGCTTTTTTAAAGAGTCCTTTAAAAATTATTCAGCTCCTTACAAATTATTCTCTAGTTCATCCCTCTGAAAGAGAAATTATATTTCCCTCTCACTCGTCTCCAAGGAGTTCTAACTCGCCACAAACAATCTCTGGGAGGAGACTAATTACATAATCCCTCTATTAGTTTCTTCATTGCTTTGCTCTTTTTTGAGGCAAACACTTTTTACAATTCTCTGGACACAATGGTTCCCACAATATCATATTCCACCTCTTCTTTATTAGACTTCATTGCTTTATTTTAAAAAATAGGGTAAGGTGGTGGCCAGCATTTGTTTACAATGTATCTTCCTTGATTTTTCTTACTAAATTTAAAATTATCTTAAAATAACATTGTTCAATTGATGTAAATTTTACAGTATTCTTTTGTTAAAAACAAAAGCAAGGCACCAATAGAAATGTGCTTCCAAAAGGTCCAAGATATTCTACATGGTTCCAGTTCTGGAGCTAATCCCATACCAGGGTAAGTCTATGAAGGAATTTTCTTCTCTATTTCTTGAAATATGGGATTCAGATATCATCAAAAACCTGAAGAGTGAAGTGACCCAGATTATCATTTTCCACTGAAGACACATCAACGATGCCAAAGAAATGAACCTTTCTGAACCTTTCTAAAAAGCCTCTTCCAAATTCAGGGTCTTAATTTTTAACAAATAAAATAACTACCAGTTTATATTTTCTATTTCATCCAAAAATATAAGTATCTAATTTCATATCTTCCCTAACTATTCCATCATGGAATGATCATCCTTCATGAAGCATCTTCGGCTATTTACAAATTGAACAGACATTTGTAAGGACAGCTGGAACATCTCTTTATGCCATGGCACAATACTTTTCCATTGTTAAGGCCTGAACACAAGGGCTGATTGTCCCAATATTGGAATACAGAGCAAATCAGAATAATCTTTAAGAGGAAAAAGACAATTGCTTTTTAAATGATTAACTGCAGCATTAAATCTATTTAAAAGCAACAAGTTCTAATTGGCCAATGCAAATAGCAACAAATGTTGCAGTGATAAACGTATCTTCAAGAACCTAGAGATCCTTGTACCTCCTATAAAGAATACGCAAGGCAACAGATTAAAAACTGGCACTAGTGCAATTCATATTTCAGAGCTCAAGCCTGATTATTTGTACTGGAACTAAGTCTTTGAGATGTCTGTAAGAGTATGAATCTGGATTGCTCTTCTGGTTTTCTCTTTATAATATTCCTGAGATCACGATTTTTAAACTAAATCAAAAAGGCACTGTTTGGCCCATTATTATTTAAGATGATAATCAAGGAAGATTCTCAACCTAACAGGACATTTGATTCACCTGTGGTATGTAAACCAGAGATGTCAGCTTCAAGAATGGGTCAAATCAACCTACCTTGCCTTTCTCCTTATACAAGGTAAGTCTATTCTAATACTGCTTAAGTTGATGAGTCTTCTCAAAGAATGAGAACCAGACAACGGTATTTACAAGTCTCCAAAGAACAGATGATCCTTCCCCTCCCTCTCTTTACTGAGGTTTAAGAAATAATCCGCTTTTGAAGAAAAAGATTCAAAGTAGATTTTCAGTGAAAGCTAACTGAAGACAAAACGTTTTGTGCGTTGCCACAAAAGGCCACATTTACAAGGCAGACACCAAGAGCGCTAGAATCAGCAACTAAGCTTCCTTTGAGGGGCACGTGGCGCGGAACCACTTCCGTCCCGCAAAACGAGGGAGAAAAAGCGCCTTGTAGGGAGAATGAAATTCGTCTAGAGCATCTCACGGAAGTGAACGCGTTCAACAGTGTCACCCGCCTAACCTCTAAGCGGAAGATTTCCCTCCGTTGCGGAGAGCGTGAAGGAGCCAAGTCAAGCTCCCTTAAAGAGGCATCTCTTCCGCGAGCATCGGACTTGCGGCGGCATCCAGCCTTTTCCCAGCCCCCCAAATCGCATTCAGACTCTTCCGGTTCTAACGAATCCATGTCAAACCCAAGCGGGTTGCGTTTTCCAAAAGCCTCTCTCTCTCTCTTCTTCCCTGCGAGGTACAATCGTTTGCCCGGGTCGCTCTCGCTCGCCCCTCTGCGAGGCTGCCTGGACGCGGCTTTCTCCGCACCCGCCAGCAGCTGCGTGCAGCGGGGCGAGATGCCACCATGTATGCGGTGCGAAAGGGGGAAAGCGGAAGGAAGGAAAAGGAAGGGGGTGAGGATGGGGATTCGAGGAAACAACCTTTCTTTTCTCTGCTCTTCCTGGGAATCTGAAAGTTTTTCTTAAGAGGCAGATCTTCCGGGGCTCTGAGGAGCGAGGCCCCCAGCCCCTCGCTAAGGGGCTGTGGCGGTGCCTGCTCGAGGGCCGCGGAGACCCCAGTCTTGCGGTGGCCATTGCGCGGGGAGTCCCTGTCCTCTACGGCGGCAGCCCCTAGCAGCGACTCCTCATCATTTCGGCTTCTCTCAGAGCGGCCGCCATTTTGTGTGCAATCGTCCGCTTCAGCTGCTGCAGCTCCGTTCTCCCCACCGAAGAGGCCGCTGCTATCCTCCACTCGTTGAGAGGGCTCGGGCGCTTTTTCACCGCCACTCATAGCTGCGGCATCCGCCATTCAGCTGCCCAACACAGTCAAGGAAAACACTACCCTGCGGTTGTCCCCCAGCAAGACGCCCCTTCCTCAACGCCATGCACGGCGCCCGCAAACCCACCACCGCCACCCTCTTCCTAGCCTGCTACCACTTCCAGCTCTCTCCTTCCCCGCTATCACTGTAACATGGCGCTGGGGCGTCAGGAAAGAGGAGGAGCTTGCCCGCTTCCTCTCGCAGCCAATCAACGCTGAGCGCTTCTTATAAATTTGAGGAGGCAGGCCGCGCGCTCTGCTTGGAGAGGTGGAAGGGCGTGGAAGCTCGTGAGGTAGAGCGTGGTTTTGGTTGAAGTTCGGCTTTGTTGGTTGTCCGCAAAAAATAGGCTGTAGTGTATTTTTTTGGATCAGTGTCATCGCACAATTCTGATTTAACTGAGTCTTTAACGAGGAGGGAAACTGAGTCTGTAACTAGGAGGAGGGAAAGGATTCCTAATAGATGTTCTAACAATGGACAACTTGGCTGAAGTTCGTTCCTCGTACTTACTTTCTTCAAGCTTTGATTGAAGTACTTTACGCTCATTAGTTTTCTGTTCTTAAAAATGCCTTAACTTCGTCTTTGCAGTCGTTTACTGTTAGCCCTGCTTCCTAGGCCAAAATAGTGGATTGGTATCCAAATGTTTAAAAAGATGGGAAATTTGGCATACAGAAGAACTATGAAGTTGCTTTCACCTTTGTAATGTATATTGCATTATATATGGAAGCATATACAATGCCACTTTTTCATGAAATGAGAAAATTGAACAAAAATTGAGCAAATGAAACTTGTATTTCAAACTTATTTTAGTTTATAATTGAAAAATAATTTTAATTGTCACAGATTCATGATTTTGAATGTCATACCTTTACATAGTACTGTATGTTACAGACTTTAATAAAATAAACTTTTTTTTCAATTGCCAGGACACCTTGGTTTATTTGGCTTTCTAAGTAATGCTCCACTTTTGTCTTATCACAGAAAACCTTATTATGATTAAGCTGCAAAAGCAGGTGCCCCAATATTTTTGAGCAATTAAATTGAATCTGCAGTTTCAGGGCCACACTTGGTATGCTGCTGGCCATATTCCTCTAATTAAACAAAATTATAGACAAAATTGACTTCATTTCAATTTAAAATTAAAATGAGTGAATTAATTTTTCAATTCTGTAATAATGTTTAGATGTTCTGTATAAAAAGTTACAATCTTTTTGGAGATGGGACAGATGTCTACAAACATTTTGGAGATGGGACAGATGTTGCTTTGGACTTACAGTAGTACACCTATAAATTAAAATGACTGAATTACCATAGTAGATTTAGAACCAGAAGAGGTAGTCTGTATCTACCTCAGCTTTCTGGGTGGTGTGGTAATGTGATAGAATCCATTCTGTTTCTTCATAAATAAGAGCAGATGGCAGTGCTAGTTGTGCACATAGCTTTTTGGGTCAGCTTTTCCTTCACTAATAATGTGCATATGGTTAAGGCACTAGGCTAGAAACCAGGAGACTCTGAGTTCTAGTTCTGCCTTAGACGTGAAAGACTTCCAGGTGACTTTGGGCCAGTCACACACTTTCAGCCCATCCATGTGTGCTACATATGTATTCTTCAGTTTTCTCAAAGCATTCACACATCACTGTCATGGTACAATTTTGTGGGATCAATTTGGATAGACTTAAACTCAGGTATATCTGAATGTTACTTCATTTCCTCTATGTTATATTAAGTTTGGATTTCAATTCCATCAGACCCAGCCAGCACGACCAGTAGCAAGGAATTGTTAGACTTATAGACTAAAACACTTGGAAAGTACCAGAGGTTTAAACCTGTTCCAGATGATCTCAACATTCAGATATATGATTTTATATTTTATTTTTTTTGTTTACATTTTTGATATTTTCACTTTAATAATTATCTTTTTATCATTGTTTTTTATTCATTAGGTATTCTATTTAGTTGTTGTATGCCACCCAGAGTTGCTTTGTGTGAAATGGGCAGCTATGTGACAAATAGTATGATGAACTGTTGATAAAGAATGAAGGAAAATGTTCTGTAGATCAGTGTTTCTCAACCTTAGCAACTTTAAGATGTGTGGACTTTAACTCCCATTATTCCCCAGCCAGCACGGTATAGATGCTGCTGTAGATGCTAAGTGATTCTATCCGTTCCTTGGTATGTTCTAATCCGAGCTGCACGGTCATTCCTGAGTTTGAGATGGTAGGATTGAAAGTGAATAAATACTTTCTGCACTACCAAAAGATGATTGAAATTTATATTCTTAGCAGTTTGGCTTGAATATAGTGGGATTACTCTTCTTCATTGTGATCACTACTTGGATCCTTTCCATTGTTCTCAAACACTTATTAAAATCCAAAAGGAAACTCATTATCATCATGAAGTGTATTGTATGAACCTTGTTTGTTAATGGGTAACATTAATTGGTTAAAATAAAGTTATTAATGCAGGTGTTTGACCTGCTAGTAAAGGCCTGCTGCATTACTTGTTATGAGTCTTGCTGTGTAGTAACTTGATTAACTGACTACCTGGTTAAACCAAGAATAGGGATAATTAGTTATTCTTGTGATGGAAGGAAATGTATTGAGAGAAACTCATAAAGGATCTGGGATCAGCTGTAAATAAGGCTGGTAAGAAATAACGTGATTAAGATTTCACAAAATTTGACTCTTAATTAAAAATAATGAATTAGATTTCAGAGAACTTATCACATCTTTATTTCACTGAGTAAATCCTGTCTTTTACATTTCTGTTCCCCCAGGGGGAAAAAAAACCACTTCTGATTTACAAGTTAATGAATATAAGAATTGAAAGTTGGTACTTTAGTTGCCTAGGCAACACAGCAGAGGAAAAGATCAGCAGTCTTTGATTTTACTACATGTATACTTAGATGATCCTCTTAGATGTAGCAATTATCATTATGGTAATAAAGTTTTAAATCATAAGCTTTCATGGACTGCAATCTGTTAAATATTTGTCACAAAAATATGGCAATATTCACAAACTATTAGGACAACACTACATCTCTCTCAGAGCTGGTTTTTGAAAGAAAGATACAAAGCCCGATTTCATTATAAAGAAGTGGAGTGGTTAATTAATCAAGAGGTTTTGTTTGGGATTATATCTTGTTTTTTGTTTTAGTCTGAACATAATATCTGCAAATATCCATTATGGCTTAGTGGGTTTTTTGTTTTTATTTTTAAAGAAATAATTATTTCAAAGATCCTTAAAGAATGAAAACAAATAAGGAAAGAAAAATACATTAAAGATTTACAAGATATAAAAATTACATAATGTATAAAATGTTAGGAAAAAGGGAAAAATATTCCACTATTCTTAGTAGTAGTATTAAATTGGAACAGGGAGAACAATGATTGAGAGCCCATTTGATGTAGTGGTTGATACTGGAGTACTATATCAGTGGAAAACAATACCAGTAAATGTTCTCATACTAGTAAATAAAATATTTTTCTTCCACTAGTAATTCCCATTGTTACATATCAATTGTCTTGTTTAAATTCTGCATTCATTTTGTCATACAAACATTCGCTTGTTCAGCTTCTGAATCACATTTCAATAATAATTTATATATAAGCCCTAAGAGATTATCTGGGTTTTGTGTTATAAGCATTCCAAATTGGTCAAATCTTTAAGTACGCCACCTTGTTTTTGTAGAAAGCGAGGGAGATGATCTTGACAGAAATACTGTATGTGAGAACTATTACCTAGGCAAAGAGGGCTGAAATATTCTTTAAGTCCTGGGAAGTAAGATAATATTTGGAAGCAGCGTAGGCAAATGCCTCCCTGATTCACTGGAGTATAAGGAGGAGCATAATCAAACTCGCAAGTTTCTGTTTTTACAGTATACCTCAACAAAGTATTTCTAGTCTTCAGGTAGAATTGATTTTCTTGTCTACCTAGTGGAGCTGACAGTTTTTGTAATTCCTTTTTAACTATATTGCTTATTGAAAAATACTGAAACCATTGAGGTATTTCTGACCATTCCAATGAAAGGGTCTTGAAATATTTAATCTTTCCTATATTGCAGATTAAATCTTTCAGTCTATATGAATTATTTCTCCAATGATTAAATATTTTAGCATGTTTGCTTTCATGAAAATAAATATTTAACAATGAAGCAAGAGAGGACAAACTTGGGGGTTTTTCTTATTTTATATTTGTCACATACTTTTAATAAGCTACTTATAACTGAATGGTCTGTTTGGCATTGAACAGTTGTATCATACTAGAGTATTTATGCAGGCCTTCTAAAAGTCCTACTCCTTCTATAGAAGTAGTCTAACTATATGGTCATATGGTCCAATCTGTAATCCAGGTCAAACAACTAGCTTGATAGTATATCTTAAAACTGGGCACAGCCAGACCAAATTTGCTTATTATTATATTAGTAGCATTCAAAAAATATCTGATGTCTCATATATTTCTTTGGGACAGATCCAATCTAATCAGGATAAATTATTTTGTCTAAAAGACTATGTAGTCTCTTTGCAAGAATAGCCATTAAAAGTTTACAATCTACATCCAATAAGGAGACAGGTGTATTCCGGTATTCCACACTGGATAGGTTAGGTCATTCCCCTCCTTATAAATCAAGGATATAAATGCCACAAAGGAAGAAATGCTTGACATCATTATATCTCATTTATTACCTCTGTTAATTGTTTCAACATCCTTTTGAAAGTCTTCAGCTATATTGCAGAAAAATCATCTAGTTCTAAGTATTCAGTTTTAACTTCTGTATTTCTACCTTTGTTTAATCTTCTGAAATTGGCTTGTTGAGTAATTATTTTGTTATAAATTTCATAATCTGGGTTGTAATCTTTAGACTTCCTGATAGTCAATTGTGGCTTAACACTATATACAAACTAGGTCATTATGGACATACTATACAATACTTTATACCATAATTTTGTTTGTTTTTAAGGTTCCACCTTTGTTCTTGCTGCAATACAGTACAGTATTCATTGTGACAATTCCCTCCTAATTATTAGTTGGATTCATGGCTAGCCAAAATGGATTTGATTTTGGTTTAGTATGAACTCAGTTGAGATTAATTCAGCACATCATGAGTAAGCAAATAATGATTTAGTGCAGTGGTTCCCAGACCATTCTTTTAGATGAACCACTAATCATCAAAAGCTTTTGAGGACAACCACATATACCAGTATATATGGTATATACCAATATATATATGATAGACAGAGACACACACACACAAATACCAATGGCAGTGCAATTCCTGTGGTCGTTGCCTAAATGATTCTACAGTATCCAGAGAAATCTCAGTCTAGCCTATAATCTCCCATCAAAATATTCACTAGGTCGGAACCTGCTTAGCTCCAAATGCTCACAAGTCGGCCAGGTGCTGCAATCTAAGGTTGGTAATATATATTAACATTAACTGCAGCTTGTAGGCGGGTGAAATTGAACCAATATTTTTAAACTACTTCATGAATACCCTTACAGACCAAAATTTTCACATATTCACTTAGAATGGTTCTAATTAGGGCTATTATCTGGCCTGCAAAGCACCTGGTGACTGGATGGCAGGAAAGAGGTCTCTATATCCTTGCTACCATCTACAGGTAGTAGTTTGGATCTTTGTAGCCCTAGTTACATCCAAAATGAGAAGTGATAACAAATGTGAAATTATAATATTTTAGGGACATTTCTTTTTATAATTTAATCTATCCAAACTCATATACTGACAACTCCCAGTAACTCACAACAACTCAGCTCCAAACATCAGCAAATGGGCATATTCCCCTAGCCTAGCCTAATCAGACCCATGAAACAGAAGAATCCCATAAACAATCAATCACACATTATGTAATTAACAGTGCGTCTTTCATGGGACTCAAAACTAATCATCTGGTGTACTTGCCTTATTATACTTAATAGTAGAGCTAGGAATCTGCTTTTCCCGAAAGGAAGGAAAAAGAAGAGCAGAGAAGTCATCTGGTTTCATGAGATCTTTCAGGACTTGACAAAATAAGCAAATAATAATCATTAGTCACCATTTAGAAATCCACAGGGAGCCAATCATGCAGATAATCAGGGTTTGTACAATTTATCTATTACGTTTTAACTAGAGATTTAATTACAGCCAGCCTGGTTCAATAATGAAAAATGTGACAATTTCTGTTTTGGTTAATTAGGCTTCCTCTATAAAGACTTGATCCCAATCCTAACCTGGTTTGAACAATCCCTATTCTTTTTTTTCTTTTCTAGAAAAGATGTAGAATTTCCATACGATTTCCCAACACTTTAGGATTCAATTCTTGGGATTGGATCCTAAAGTATTTGAGTAGACAAAAGTTAATTGTAGAAATCAGACCTTTAGACTGCAATAATTACTGAATGTTAAAATTAATAAAAATTAAGATTATTTCTAAATAATTTTACTTTTATTAAAATAGTTCCAGCAGATGGCAGTAATAGTCTAAATAATTTCACTGTATTCTCTTTGGTGTGTAGGTTAGTTTTTCATAATAAATTGAATTAAGCCTAAATTTGTGGGACAGCAAAATAATAAGAGATACAGACTGTTTTGTCTACCCTGTGATTTTTTTGCTTCTTTTGATGGTGGAGAAAGAGAAAGTCATGATCCTGATGTTGCTGCCAAATATTTGAAGGTAAGATCTGAAATTCATTCTGATGCCAAAATACAATAGTAGTCTTCCCAGTAATTTTGCAAATATCAAGTAGACACTTCTTTTCCTCATATCTAATTTTTCCCTTCAGCAGGAAGAAAGGCTAAATCTGTAGCCTATATACCTCTCTACTGTTGTTCCTTGTAGACTTAGGGTATTATTACTGTTATTATCTTGATTTTCATCACTGTTTTGATTTTTTTCTTGTTATATTATTTTTTCTTTGAGGACTTATTTCTATTCTTTTTTAAAGCTATGTGCTTTTCCATAGTCGGGGGGAATTATATTTTTATTTGAGGGGCTTTCTAATTTTTTAATATACAAGATCTTGTTTCAGATTATGTTTTTCTTTTTTCTGGCATATTGGGTCTTTCTGTTATATCTGTGATACCTAATATTTTATTAGATTTTATCTAATAATTTTTTATTAATAATATTATTAAAATAATAATGTCATCATTATTTCTTTCATGCAATAATAAAGGCCTGAGGAGTTTATCAAAAAAAAAAGTTTGTTGGGTTTTTTTACAAATTGAATACATTGAAGCTTGTAATAGTTATTTTTGCAAGAAAATCATATTCTTCCTGATGAAAAACATTTCTTGACAAGGAATTAGATTGAATATACTGTGTGTGTATATATGTACACACACACACACACACACACACACAAATTGGCTACAAGAGTTGCTATTTAATAAAACTTAATAAATTATTATTTTTATTAAAATGTTTTGTAATTTTATAACTGTACAAGAAATGTCAGTTTCTGAAGTCCTTTATATAATCATGGTCATTAGAAATGTTGACATTTGGATGGTTTTATTTATTTTTACCAAAGAAAAACAAATGAAATATTTTACATGGATATTTTGCTAATCTTTTTTTAGTTTACTAGTGGACTACATAATAAAGGCCATGATTTTACTTTCTTATTTGATCCTTGAAATGATTGTAATAGATTTCTAAGAAGAATCCATCACAGAGCTAAAGTACTTTCCATGTTTACATAATTTAATGAGATTGATATTTGGGAATTAAATCTGGCCCAATAAGAATATATCTATTATTCAATTCCTCATAGTACATGTCTTTTTCTGATTAGTTTTTAATCTCTCTATCCATAATTGATTGAATAGACAACTGCTCTGTACGTTCCATGTATCTTACCATACTCCTGTGACATTAATGTTTTTGGGAAGAAATTATTACAAATGGAATTATTTCTCCACCAGTTAAGATACATTGTGGAACCCAGTAAAGATATTCATATCTCCTCTGATATTTAATCCTGTTTTGGAACCTCTGCAACATCTTACTGGACAATCTAGTAATATTCATGGTAGTTTATTATTGTATGCTGATAATATTTTGGGTCTTATTCTGAATATACAAGAAATAGGAATAAATGTGATCTATTGCCAATTGGCAAAAATGTTTCTAAGGCAAGCTGTCTATTCTCTTAAATGCATGGGGATAATTATTCCCAGAGAAATCACTGTTAGGAGTGGATATTTTAAAGTATGAGACAATGACTAATCATTATATTAATAGTTGGCTGAAAATACCCAAGGGTTTATCAGGAACAAGAAATGTTGCAAAAATGGCTTTAACTTTGCAACGATTTTAAGAGGGTAGTCTATGTTAATTCTTAAGATACTTTAGATTCTTCAGTGGTTCCTTGTCAAACCAGAGATAGGAATTAAATGGGATGCTACAGGGATCATCCCTAAGTACTGTTCAATATTTTTATTCATGAAATGGATGAAGTAGTAAATGGAATGCTAATCAGATTTGCAGGTTACACAAAGTGGTTAAGTTTTGATCCACATTTATATGAGAAATTGACATTGTGAAATAACCCACATTGAAGATAGCAGAAAATATTTTCTATTGGAACAGCTGGAAAACCAATGAATAAATACTGTAAATCAGTTGATTTATAATGGTTGTTTTAAGGGCTTTAAGAGATTGTGTTCTGAATAGATCTACGACATGCACTAGGCACTTGTATTGACTAAAGAGTATGCCCCAGATGCTTTAGCAGCCTCCAAGGAAAACAGTGAGTCCAGGTTTTAAGAAATGTAAAACATACTTACAACTTAAAAATGAAATTAATTGATCAGAAAATATTATATAAATGCAACTTAGGGAAGAAATATAATAAAGATGTAAATGTGATGTTAAACTATATTTCTAAAATATGGAGTTGTCATTTTATGAAGAGCTTTGGCTCTACCAAGCCTGGGGGTCAGCAAAAAGTATAAATGGAAAGCTCTACATACGCTTCACCATTGTTCCAATGATAAAATTAAATATAGCTTTTAACATTAAAAATTAGGAAGTGAAAGAAAAACAAAAAGCAAAATAGCAAAGAGTTGAAAGTTACAAGGACTACCATCTCATAGTCCCTGACTGCCTACATGCCTTGAGGACTTCAGATTTTTAAATAAAGTTGTAAAGGAAACAGCATGTTTTCCAACTCCCGCATCACTCCAAGCCTCTCAAAAATCCAGTAGGCAAGGGAAGAAATTGAAGAACTATGGTCTATGGTTGCCTTGAAGATACTCTTTTCTCAAAATACTTGGCATGGGTTCCTTGGGAGAATCATTATGAAAATCCAGCAGAAAAGTCCCCAAAATGTCTTGACTGATGTCTTAAATATGCATAAAAGTTTAATCTGTTAATTATGGAAGGGAATGAAGGAAGCCGTAGAACAAAAAGCACCCCTCTTTAAATCATTGAAGCAGCTACATCAGCATGAAGCACATCTTTTAAATGATTTGCACAGCCCTACTGTATTGGCTAGTACATAATTGATATTTGCTTCCCTGTAAAAAAACAATCCCAAATCCACTCCTATTGTCAGATTTTTAAGGGTGTACAATTTTGATCCTGTATCTCAACAACTACAGGTACTTGTTTCTGTTCAGATACGGCAGACAGCTTAAAATTGGTTAAAAAAGAATTTGATAAAGTTCATTCTCTAGATGTCACATCTCAAATCCTTTATAAATCCATTTCGAGCATCAGTAAGATATCTTCAATTAAGCTTGGATAAATATAAAATTAATATTTTGAAGTAAGAGAGATTCTGGCTTCCCCAATTAAGCATGGAGATATGCAACATAATTCAGTGTAATTTATTTGAAATGTTTTGAGAACAGCATAAGGCTATTATGCAAAAATATTTAATCACTAATACAGTATTTTTAATCAAAACCATACAATTCCTCTAACATTTTGGCAAGTATTTGTCAGTTCAGTAGTTCATAACTTAAGCACACAATCCTTGGTATATTTACTGAGAATTAGTCCCACTGTGTTAATTGGACTTATTCCCAGGTGTTTTGTAAGACTGCAGTTTAATGTATTTTCTATTTCCTCTCTTTTGTAAGTATTACTCCAAGCCCAGTCTGGGACATCATATTAAACCACAATTCACTGGTTCTGCTTCTCTTGATTGGCTAATAGTTTCCAGAATGAAGCAAGTTAAATAAATTACAAGATCGAAACATTATGATCATAATGTTTTAATCCTATACATACAGAAATGTCCTTAACAGTGATATTGGTAATAATACTTTTTTAAAAAATAGAAGTAAAATAATCTACTATATATTGATTATTTTAACATAATGACTTCTGTAACAGATTGTGAAACGTAAAAATAAAAACTGACACCTTATTTACTCCCGTAGTTTTTCTGTAAACATAAAATGTGTGATGTATACATTTTGCCAACATTATTGTTTGTACTGAAGTTGGAGTCTATACTGTACAGAAAATAACAGTATGAAATTTTCAGTGCATTAGGTTGTGTATTATAGGCCCATTTATAAGAAATCAGTGAAATACTGGATTTATTCTTGTTCATTAAAATTAATGTTAGTTAATTTTTTACTCAGATTATCAGTCTATTGGTATTTTCCCAACTTTAGCTGGACAAAACTGATGTTCTTCAAGCTAATAATGGAAAGAATGGCTGAACATTTTTCTGAGATGTTAATCAGAACCCTTTGCAGTTGAGTTACTAGAACAACAGTGGGTGCTACACACAGCGCTCTCAACAAGGACTTATGGAATTGTTGGTGCTAAATAAGGCAATACTTTGTTGGCAGGTCTGGTAGAAGAAAAAATCTGAATCATGGTTTTAAATTTGCAATCATGGCTTATTTTAATCATAATTTGCTAAGCAATTTAAAATGCTGATAAAACACAGTATAAACATGAAAGTGAATTATCTTAAAAACCTGATATCTCTAAAACTTTCTAGTCGGGATCCCTATTCCCAATTTTTGCAAGGTTGATAAAAGTTTTCTATACATCTGAAGCATGTTATATATGTTCTGAATCTTAATGCTAAGAAGCATATGAAACAAGTTTCTTACACATAACGTGATAAAAAGTATCTAATCCCAGAGGTGGCCACAGGATCTGATGTTTTTGTCAAAATGAAAAAAGCAGTATCATGCTGTAAGATTTGCCCCTGTTGTATGTGCGTGTGATGTCATAACATATATATGTTTTATACATGTGATGTCATAACATATATATGTTTTATACATGTATAAAAGGGTTGGAGCTTGTGGCTTCTTTTGTCATTTGCCACCCCTTCCCCCTCAGGCATCTCCATCTGCACCTACAAATGAGATTAGGCAATGAAGTCTACAGGATATGAGCAATCATGGGAACAGAAAGAGAAGGCTTATTTGCTGCTCACCTAACTGATTTTCCCAGGACAGGTCTTTGTGAATATGATTTTCATTTTTAAAATGTAAAAATCAAAAAATGTAAGGCAAGAGCACCATTTTATATACAAACTGATATATTACCACAGAATGGGCTACACAAAGCAAAACAATTCTGTTTAAACAAACTCAGTAGAATATGTCAACTGTCATTTCTGGTGCTTCCATGCTCTTCTAATGTTTATTAAAATTGGGTCTGCTTATTTCAGAGCATAATCATATAAAGTTTTAGATTTTCAGTACTAATGAAGTACCATCTTTCAAATGATTAATTAGCTTGCATCCATGCACTTAGAGAAGACCTACTTTGTTGTATTAGCCAGAAGTTAATTGTTAACGTGTGTATCTTAAGTTTCACCCTAAAAATTTAAATCAAGCTGTATTTAAGATTGTCGCTGACTTAATATTTTAGTTTATCCTAAGATACAGCACTGCTTTATAAACGTTTGGACATCACTTGGCTCCTCATTATTTTATGAACACCTTCCACTATCTAATACTCCATTTGTGATGGCTTATTCACACATGCAAGTAATGAACTTAATGATTCAAATCAATTCATTGCGTAATAAATAACTCAGTTGTAACTTCAGGCTTTTTGAAACTATGTCTTTTGTAACTTCCTGACCTTGATAATCTAAAAATGCCATGCAGACAACTTGTGTTCAGCTGCCATATGACACATCAAATATGGGCACTTTTTAAACAGGGACACCTGCTATATAATATGTCTAAAAACAGTAGTTTAGAAATCATGTCTACCAACAGGACATGTGAAATAATTGGTCAAGTACCTGTCTCAGCCATGAGACATTTACAGACTATCACAAGACTATACTTGCCATACATTCCAAATCACACATACTGGCAGTTACAGTATTATGGTCAACAGGTACAAATATAATAACAATTGAGTTGACATTGTCACAAAAATATTAAAAAGTGCTTCTTGCTCCACATATGGAATGCAAATACGTACATATAAGACATTGAAAGCCTCTTGAAGCTTTTGTCAGACATTGCTTTCTAACGCTCTGTCATTCTCCCAAGAATCTGTCTCTTCCATGTGGTCACACTCAAGGCTGATTTCGCTGGTGTCCATGCTACAGTTAGACCCACTGTCTGACTGGTCCATTTGTTCAGAGTTGGATTCTTGCTGGAATATGCTGTTCCTACTTGATGCTATTACAGGTCCTACCAAATCAGAGACTTCACTCTCACCTGAGGCACGCAAAACCAGTTCTTTGGCTTGACGGATAGAATTGAGCCACAGCTGTTTGTTGAAGGTATCGTTTGCTTGTAATGAATGGGACTGGCTTTGCGATCCATGTTTGAAGCTGATTCTAAAGAAGTTTTTAACTGGAAGAAAGGAACCTAATTAGTATATGGAATGCTTTATGGAAGATGATTTAAATGCTGTGTTAATTTTCAGAACTTCTGGCCTTTGATTTGTAATTTTCCACATAATGCTAAGGACTTAAAACAATGGCACATGTTATTAATAATTTAAGAACTGGGATAGTCTTGATGCCAGACTACATGAAGGATGTGTCAAAATAGCTTCTTAACAAAACAGTACATGGACAGAACTTTAAACAAGAAAATAAGAGTTCTGAAATGTCAGTATTTGATAAAAATTGAAATCTAATTGATTCTTACTCCTCTCATTGTTGCTGAATGCACCACGTATGGATCCACCCAATCGCACCTCTCCGTCTTGCAAGTCTTCCAGCATAAGATCCTTCACAGGGATGGGCTGTCGATACATTTGGTAGCAGAGCTGTTCATTATGCAGAATTGCCCGTGTAATTACCAGCACTTCTTGGAAGAGAAAGACATGAAGTTTCTGAGGAGAAAAGAAAAAGAAAATTTGAGTTTTTTTCTAGAATTCTTGTTTTTAAATTTCCTATTTAAAAAACCAATTACTCAAGAGTAAACAAGGTGGAAATATTCAATGACATTTCCCCTTACATTCATGAAAAGCTGGAGATATGAAAATTAAAAAAGCAAAAATTATTTATCCAAAAGATACACTTTAGAACAATTTATTCTGAAGGAAAAAATTCTCCACTGCATTTTAAAATGCAGTGCCCAAAGAATGTCTTGTCTGTCTTTACACATATATATTTTTCCCCAGATACTTTACCTAGTATGTAGGGACAACATACCCCCAGATATGCTTTTACTACCTGATAAGAGCAATAACCGGCCAGGCCAAACTATTATTCTTTTTCTGACTATAGGAACGCTTACAAGTTCTCCAGCAATACCTACTGTTACAGAAAGGAGATATGACCCATCCATGCATTAGCTGGTTAGATGATTGCAAAATAACATTATATGCTAATTTTTATGTTGTTGATATATTTTGTAAATATTAAAAGGATCATATGGTAGGAATTGGATTTTTCCCTAAATCTACATAACATTTTACAGTTAGGTAGCACTATACTTTCCAAATTTTTGAGCCTTTATCACATTGCAAGCTGAACTGTGCCTTGAAACCACAACATTCAAGATACCAGAATGACAGAAAACAAATGTGTAACTGTTCAAAAATATCAGGATGCACCATGAAAAATACATTTTCTGGAGGGGTTGTAATTCTGACTATACCTGTGCAAAAAGGATTCCTTCTAGAGATGTGCAAAGCTTTTCAAAGATTTAGAGCTCAAAACTGGTTATTCCAACCTAACCAGAAGTGTTGTAATGCTGTCCTGATCATTCCGGAAGTGTTTTGAACTCCAAAGGCTTTTGGAATGGTTGGAACAGCATCAGGACCCTTCAAGTGATTGTAATAGCTGTTTCAGAGTTGAAGTACGGTATGTCAGGTTCAAAATGTTTTGTATTCAAAATGTTTTACATAACACTACTTGTTTTCCAATATATGTAAGAACATTTCCTTTTAAATATAAGTCATAAATACAATCTGCCATTTAACAGCATAAAACGGTAAATGTCAGCCATTCATAAAAATGAGCAAGATATCTAATTCCTAAACCAAATTTCGTAATATGAATACAAAAATTAAGAAGAAATAAATTCTGTAATTTTAACACAATTATAAAAAGTCATGCACTAGCAATTCTAGCAATTCTAATCTACAGATATGAAACTGGCATCCTCAAGGCAATATGATGGATCTGACTGCTCATTTAAGAATGTAGTGGGTGGGTGGGGGGTGCCCTAAGGAAATCTATTGGACGGATGGATGGATGGGTACATATGCATGCATGCATGTATGTGTGTGTGTGTGTGTGTGTGTATATATATATATATATATATATACATGCATATAGAGTAAGAATATTTTCTAACACACGTTTGCTCCTCTGCTGTTCTAAAGTCTGCTAAGGTATACTAACCAACTGCACCCTGAAACATCCAAGAGTGTGGTTAATTTGAGCAATAAACTGTTGAAGCAAAAACCAAAAAGAGAATCAAATAAACCAGTATTTTTTTTTTAATTTTGAAAAACAAATCCCTTACCGCTCCCCTGTTGTTTTTCAGTTCACCATGACAACACACAACATGTGACTCATCTATCAGGGAGTCCCTTTGGGTGTCATCAAGATATATCAGCCTCTCTTTGTAATACTGGCATTCAGATTCTCCTGTCTTTTTATTTATTTCTGCTACTATGCCTTGAACAATATTCATCTGGAAAAAAAAAAAAGAAATGATTTAATTTTCCAAACCAGGTTCACAAGCAGTTGCTAAAACAAGAGCTATTGAAAGTTAGGTTTTTGATATTCTTCTAGCGCAGCACTTCTCAATCTAGGCAGCTTTAAGATGTGTGGACTTCAGTTCTCAGAATTCCCCAGGTTGCATGCTGGGGAATGTGCAGGAATGACATGTGCAAGAACTTCTCAGTTATGGAGTCCTTGGGGTTCTCTGAGCTTAGTTCTTTTCTTGCAAACGTTTCATTACCTGGCTAGGTAACATCTTCAGTGCTAAAATGGGATGGGGTTTGCTCACTGTGGCATGCCTTGCCAGTGCTGGTGGGGGTTTTGTTTTGCTCCTCTGTAGTTCCTTGATTAGCATATGTTTACTGGTTGACTGTGTGCCTGGTGGTAACCTTTGCTTATCTGGGTGATGATTGTTGGTGAGGCAATCTTCTGGTCTTTTGTCTCTTTTGAATAGTATGTAGATGCTGTTTATCTCTATGTGTCTGTTAATTGCTGCCTTGTCTGAATACCAAGCTTCCAAGAATTCTCTTGCATTTTTGGATTTAGCTTGGTCTAAAATGCTGACAGTTTCCCAGTTAAAACTATGGTTCAGTCTGTCCATGTGTTGTGAGATTAAGGAGTTTTATCATGACTTCTGATTGCTAGTTGGTGCTCGTGGATGCGCTCTGCTAGTGTTCTGCCTGTCTGTCCTACATAGTGTTTGTTACAGTCCTTACACTCTATGTTGTAGATGACTCCTGTTTTTTCTTCTTGTGCCACTGGGTCTTTTGGTTTACTTAAGATATTTTGGAGTGATTTTGTTGGTTTGTGTGCGACAGAGATGCCATGTGGTTGTAATAGTCTGTCTGTGGTTTCTGAGACGTTTCTGATGTATGGCAGTGTGATCCTTTTTGTAGCTTGTGTTGATTGTTCTGTAGTGGGTTGAGTGGTCAGGCACTTTTTGATAAAGTTGTGTGGATGTCCATTTTGTTGGAAGATGTTGTATAGGTGGCCTGTTTCCTTTTTCTGCTGTTCTGGGTTGCTGCAGTAGATTTGCGCTTGTTTGAATAATGTTCTTACGCAGCTCCTCTTGTGGGAGGTTGGGTTGTTACTTTGGTAATGGAGTACTTGGTTAGTGTGGGTTGTTTTCCAATATACTTGGGTTTCTAATTTGCTGCTGTTTCCTCTGCTGATGAGGATATCCAGGAAGGGTAGCGTGTTGTTGTCTTCTTCCTCGCTGGTGAATTTTATTCCTTTGAAAATGTTGTTGATAGTTTCATGTGTCTTCTCTATTTGTTCCTTTTTTATTATAACAAAGGTGTCATCTATATACCAGATCCATACTTTTGGCTGTATGTGTGGAAGTGCTATCATTTCTAGGGATTTCATTACAATCTCTGCTATGAGCCTGACAGCGAGCATTTCATTACCTAGCCGGGTAATGAAACGTTTGCAAGAAAAGAACCAAGCTCAGAGAACCCCAAGGACTCCACAGTTCAACCCTGAGCTATACATATTCACCTCTATTGGTACTTCTCAGTTATGTTTTGTGAGCAGGAATATGCCATATCTTAATCAATATAGAATTCATCATATGAATACCCACAGTCCTTGTTTAGTGACCAAGTTTTGTTCCAGCGACCAGGTCGTTAAGCGAAATGGTTGCTAAGTTAACACCTGACACAGAGAGAGAGAGAGAGAGAGAGAGAGAGATGCTGCGAAGATCACTGGTTGCTGCCCTCTTATTCAGATAAAGTTATCTCATACAGCTACATCAACGTTATTCTCACTCCAGTGTGCATTGTTGTCAGGTGCATGAATTTGGTCGTAAATGCACACATTGGTCAGAAAATGAATTTTTTATTACCGTTTATTACCATCGTATTTGCAAATGCTCACTAAACAAGGTAGTTGCTAAATGAGGAGTGGCTGTATAGCAGTATTATTCATTCAAGTAGGCTAAATTAGGTAGCCTATATCATCAGAATCCCTTTATGCTTACACATAAGCAACAGGACTTTGTATTTTGATTTTCTAGTTAAAAGTTCTAGTATTACATGCACCTGACCCCAAACTTACATTTCAACTTGCTATGCCATAGTAAATAGGGATATTTTTATAAATAAACCTAAGTGATAAAAACCGGTGCTGCACACTTCTAGTAAAAACAGTTTTATAAAACTTCCCCAAAGGGCTCAAGCTTCATTAAGTCAACAAGGGGAAGGAACTCCAAAATTTCTGGGAGCCCTGAGCATTCAGTGTCTTTGCTATTGGAACGTGGCTAATACACAGTATTCTTGAAATGTTAATCCAAGCTCAGCCTTCGAACACTTAGGTAATAGCAGATATTCCCAGGGGATTAAAGAAAAGGTTTGGCATGAGTAGCTTTGGCATACTTCTGTTGTTTCTTACAGCTATATCCTAAGAATTATTTCAGTGTGACCTGCAGCAGGAAATGAGTGCACAGAAGAAGGAAATGACCCAAGAAGGACATGTTTCAGCTGCTCTATCTGAACAAATTGCCACATAAAAAGAACAGCAGTATCCCTTAAGAACAGAAAAAGAGTACTGCTATACAAGGAGAAAGGTCTCTCTAGTTCAGCATTTCTGTGTTCCACAGTAGCCAAGCAGATGCATCCACCAGGTTCACAAGCAGGACCTGAGAGTGAAGCCTGAGTTACAACAAGGGTATATGACCGTGCATATTCAAACCTATTTTCATACATTAGTTAACACACCTAATTACTTTGGTTAATGGACATGTCATCCCTGCCTTGTGCAATTGTGACATACAAATCCAAAAATGAGCTGAGAAAGAAGCAGGACTATGGAAAGGAGGAATATTTAAAGCTGTGATATTTAGATATACACACACACTCAGAGAGTACGACATGGTTCATGTGTTATCAGATTCTTTGTTGTTTCTGCTTCAACAGCTCAACACAACATATGGAAACCAATAGTTGACCAACCAATTTGGGCTGTGGAGGTCACCTGACCTGCTTTGCCAAAGGAAAGAGACTACTTAATTCACTTCAGTAAAGAGTGGGTTTGGGGCTGGATACAAGCCATACTGGAGCTGCCTAGCCTGGAAGACCACTTAGCCAATGCTGAAGGAGGGGTCTTCTCACAACATCTTTCTTCTATAGTGTGAACTCTGAGGGGGAAGGTGGACAGGGGCCTGAGGCACAATGGAACAAACACTCTGTTAGAAGCAAAGTATTCCTTTCAACTTTTCCACAGCCCTCTAACAATACTGCTTTTCTGCTTCTACACTGCTAATATTCTTACATTAGCTGTAAGTAATTTTGCAAGCCAAGCACCTACAGAATGTAACTCTATTCCAAACAGGTGCCTTAAGATGGATAATTCAACATTTTAAAAAATGGCTCTATTTGCTATATTGTTGCTAAACACATACAGCTTCTTCAAGGTGCTGTTGATCTGGATGATCATTTGGTGTGTGCCTCAGAATCTCTCTGAGTAGCAATGGATACTTCACCAGACGGCTTCGTGGGATATCAAGGAAATTCCATAAATCTAATTTGCGGCTGAAAGGTGATTCCAGGCAGCGCTGTAAGAAGTCCTGCACTCTATGATCCTGCTTCTTATGGTCCAGCAAAGCTTTAGCAGCTACTTGATTGCTACAATAGCTGTCATAAGAATTCAAGAATGGAAGCTAAGGAAGAAAAGAAAATTGAAAAGAATATGTGGCAAGAGGTTTTATGTGTTCATATTCAAAAATATTTGTTGCTTTCAAGAACAGGCTCCTTACATGGATTGTTTTCAGCATTTTAAATCTGCTACTCTAGGATTCTAGTCAAACAATATTGTAAGTTCTAGAACTTTTATTTTCCCACCTACAGTTTAATGTCTTTGAAAATAGGTATTGCGGCCTTGTATCCAACAGTAAGTTAAAAAAGCAAATTTTTTGAATAGGTGCAATATAGTTGAGTCAGTACAACTTCTGAAGCAGGTTCATATATGTCACCTTAGAACATTATATTTTTACAGTCAACAACACTATGCAGAGATTATCACAAGCACTGCTCATCAGCAGATGCAAAGCTTATAAAATACACATTTTGTTTTAGCAAATGAAACTGTGAAGGCAGACCAGTTCTCTTTTATGTCTTTGGCTGTGTGAAGTTTGTTCTTTATCTTTAATCTTCTACAGTGTTAGAAAGGTATCTAAGTATTAAAATCAAAGATCTTTTTCTTTAAAAATTAATACCTTTCCAAATATATTAATTTTAACTCAAATATTGACAAATCCTGCTAATATTCATAATTCTATGAACATGTTTCTAGTGTCAGTTAACATCAGGACTTGAAAACTAGGAGCATAAAAACAAGTATGAGCATTTTACATACCCAGCTCACAAGAATGTGACCAACCGATTCTGTAGATCCATCAGGCTTCCTAATTTCTTTCAGTCTCCTAAGAAGATCTGATGAAAATACAAGAATAATAAATGCTATGGGAATGAATGGAAGACTTGGTTTATGAATCATTCACTGATCATGTTCATAACATGGAGAGCCAGGCTTAGCTGAGAACGTACCAACTGGTTTTTCCTGCATAGGAGAGATGGCTCTTGAACATTTGTGTGAAGCAGACATGATGGATTTTCTATTTTTTTGGCTAAACAAGCAGAAGAAGGAAGCTTGCCAGTTTATGATTAGCATCTACTCATAAAAATTCTGCCAAATGACATTAAAGCCCTTCTCAGTTTTACAAGGAAGTGAGTCAAGTGACTATCCACTAACCCTCCTGTTTCAGTGGCAAACCTCATGAGATATACCTACTGGTTTCTTCATACATCTATTTTAACTATAGAGTAGTTTTAGTTTTGATCAGAGCAGTGATGTTACAAAATTATGATTTGGTATTTCTTATTACTAACCTTTTTCTGTATTTAAGCACCCAGCCCACCCTCTAAAGCTGGTGAGGGGCAATTTGGTTTTATTAGGAACACTCAATTCCGTAATGAAGCCTTAATAGATTAATAGATTCCAACCAATTCTAAGATACATTCCTCCTCCATAAACATAAACCTACGCAGATGTTATAGAAAGATTGAAATATTAGACATTGCTGCACATTTCAGCTTATAGATTTTGCACTCCAGTATAAAATTGTATATAACTGTTCCTCAAATATACTGAATGCAAGGAATTATACCTTCATGAAGAGGAATTAAAGAATCTAGTGTTCCAAAAATTTGGTTTAATTCTTGTTCAGACATTATGGAGAGCTTAAGCATTGGATCATGGTAAGCCTGCGAAAAGACAGAAAAGCCATACAATAAACACATATTTAAACTCTCTATTAGTGATTATATTTATGCTCTAGCTCCTATATTCAAAGTTTCTTTTCATTAGAATTCTTGTTTATGCATTTGTCACAGAAACAGTATTACCCAGTTTAATCTAAAGATAAAATATGTAAGCATGTAGTACCTTCTTTGCTAACTTTAAGTCTTCTATCAAGTCTTCTTCTCCTTGTGAAAGTTCAAATATAGCCTGTAATTTAAAAGAAACTGAGACTTTTTAAAATAAACAAATAAATGTGCTATTTCAATATTCTTAAATAACAGTCTGAAATACGGCTAAAGACACATTCAATTTTTCGTTTTCTACTGCAAGGACAAAAAAAAAAGAGATTATAAAACCAATAGATTAAGTAGTTCTGTTTTTATGTGTATGTTATATTCCAATCTACAGCTTTTTTGTTGACAATTATTAGCTGTATGATTAATTATACAGGTGAAACTCAAAAAATTAGAATATTGTGCAAATGTTCATTTATGTCAGTATGGCAACTCAAAAGGTGAAACCAATATATGAGATAGACGCATTACATGCAAAGCGAGATATGTCAAGCCTTACTTTGGTATAATTGTGATGATTATGGCGTACAGCTTATGAAAACCCCAAATTCACAATCTCAGAAAATTAGAATATTACACGACATCAATAACACAAGGATTGGAAATAGAACAATATCGGACCTCTGCAAAGTATAAGCATGCATATGTACTCAGTACTTGGTTTGGGCCCCTTTTGCAGCAATGACTGCCGCAATGCGGCGTGGCATGGATGCTATCAGCCTGTGGCACTGCTGAGGTGTTATGGAAGACCAGGATGCTTCAATAGCGGCCTTCAGCTCCGCTGCATTGTCCGGTCTCATGTCCCTCATCTTTCTCTTGGCAATGCCCCATAGATTCTCTATGGGGTTCAGGTCAGGCGAGTTTGCTGGCCAATCAAGCACAGTAATCCCATGGTCATTGAAACAGGTTTTGGTACTTTTGGCAGTGTGGGCAGGTGCCAAGTCCTGCTGGAAAATGAAGTCAGCATCCCCATAAAGCTCGTCTGCGGAAGGAAGCATGAAGTGCTCCAAAATCTCCTGGTAGACGGCTGCGTTGACCCTGGACTTAGTGAAGCACAGTGGACCAACACCAGCAGATGACATGGCTCCCCAAATCAACACAGACTGTGGAAACTTCACACTGGACTTCAAGCATCGTGCACTGTGTGCCTCTCCATTCTTTCTCCAGACTCTGGGTCCTTGGTTCCCAAATGAGATGCAAAAGTTGCTCTCATCAGAAAAGAGGACTTTGGACCACTGGGCAACAGACCAGTTCTTTTTTTCTGTAGCCCAGGTAAGACGCCTCTGACGTTGTTCGTTGTTCAGGAGCGGCTTGACAAGAGGAATACGACATTTGAAGCCCATGTCCAGGATCCGTCTGTGTGTGGTGGCTCTTGATGCACTAACTCCAGCCTCTGTCCACTCCTTATGAAAGTCCCCAACACTTTTGAATGGCCTTTTCCTGACAATCCTCTCCAGGCTGCGGTCATCCCTGCTGCTTGTGCACCTTTTTCTACCACACTTTTCCCTTCCACATAACCTTCTACTGATGTGCTTTGATACAGCACTTCGGGAACATCCAACTTCTTTTGCAATTATCTTTTGGGGCTTTCCCTCCTTATGGAGGGTGTCAGTGATGGTTTTCTGCACAACTGTCAGGTCAGCAGTCTTTCCCATGCTTGTGATTCCTACTGAACCAGCCTGAGAGACCATTTAAAGGCTCAGGAACCCTTTGCAGGTGTTATGGATTCGTTAGCTGATTAGAGTGGGACACTTTGAGCCTAGAATATTGAACCTTTTCACACTATTCTAATTTTCTGAGATTGTGAATTTGGGGTTTTCATAAGCTGTACGCCATAATCATCACAATTATACCAAAGTAAGGCTTGACATATCTCGCTTTGCATGTAATGCATCTATCTCATATATTGGTTTCACCTTTTGAGTTGCCATACTGACATAAATGAACATTTGCACGATATTCTAATTTTTTGAGTTTCACCTGTATAGTCCATTTTGCTAGTTCAGAAAAAGTAAAGTAAAGGTACTTGTAAAGCAGTGGATGCCAGCATAATAGTTTCACTTACTTTGGGTTAGCCTTCTCCTATACTAGAATATGCTATTTTTATATCAGTATTTCAGAACAAGTTTCATATCTTCACACACATAGGCATACTTTAAAAACATTTCAAGTTATGACCACCAGTATTATAGGCTGGATTCACCATTGTTCATTCTGTCCTTTCCCCTATATGTTGCTTAAAATATTCAGTTATCACATCCATTATTTCTTTCTCTCTTTTTTTTTTAAGTACACTGCCAACTATCGAGGTCTTTCAGTGGTCTACAATAAAAGATTGTCATCATCTTAAGTGTTTATAGATAACCTGCTGTTGCTTTTGCTTTAGTAATTGGTCAGGGGGACTCAATTTAACAGAATAAGAGTCAATAAAGTTTTGGCAACAAAACCCTGTATGAGTTGGCATCAGAATTCAGCATTACTGAGCAGCTGCTGAGCACCACAACTGGCCCGAGAACCAATGGCTGCTAGAGAAACTAAAAAATGCTATGTATCTTTTGCTCAGAGTCTGTCACTGTGATTGCTAATAATAATCAGGGAATGTGCACAGAGCACTATATATGAAGCCAAAAAATAGGGATTTTTTTTTTCTCCATTTTCATTCTCACTTTAGACCAAAAGAGCAGAGGGAAAATGAGAAAACCTTGCTTCCTTTTGTCTTTTATCTTGTATAAGTTTCCACTTCCTGTCATTTTAAGTAGATCATTGGTTTTACTATCAGTTTCAGGACAAATTGATGTGTGCAAATTATTTTATTTTTGTTTACTTAAAATAAATTGGTGTTCACTCTATCTTCTTGCCCTTGTTTAAAAAGTTCATTTTTCTAGCTTCAAAATAATTTAAGGGAGGAGGGGATTGTTCAAATCAAATCAATGTCATTCTCTTTTCTTTCCCCACTTTACTCATGACTTGATTCAAAAGACTTTTACACTTAATGTTCTTGAAGTGCATGATAGCCTTGTATGGGTCTTAGTGGCAAAGCAACTAGACTCAGTTTATTTCCAGATGAGACCCGGTCTATTGTGTAAAAAACAAGAAAAGCCGCTACCTTAGGCATGAATGCTTGGAATATCAAATAAAACGTCTTGCTTCTGATTAAACATGCACTAGATCATTCTGAATGAACAGCTCAAAGGCTAATCAATTTACAACACCAAGAGACTGGAATGAAAAAAATAATTAATATCACATGCCTGGTAGGCAATGAATATTTTAATACAAGAAGATAAAGGGTTCCAATAATATTCCTTTGAGCCAGCTCTGTGTTAACAATAACTAAATATTATTTCTTGCTTCATTAAGCTGCAGCTCTCTGTTAGCATGCTGCATCTGGGCTGCAAATATATGGGCAACCATCAGATGGCAGCAAAGTGTTAAGAGTTTTCTATATCTTTTTGTTCCTATTCACTGGGTCACCTGGATTTTTGCAGCCCACATCTTGTATGTCTTCTCTTTATAGAATATTCACACATTCATGAGCCTTATGATACAACATTCATTTCAGAAATACATTAGTCTCCATCTGATTTCTAATGAAACTTCTGGATTGGTTATCTGATAATTTTTTAATAAGTGTAAGTCTTTGTTATGTTGTCTCAAACAATGCTTGCCAGTATAATCCTAAGTATAGCCCTTCAATTGTAAAAAAAGTTTAACACTTGATCTTGTTCTCATGACACAATTAAGGGGGCCATGGAGGAGAGTAAGCATGTCAGTGCATTCCAAAACTGAATTAATGAAAGTTAATAGACCCAGACAACTAGTAAGGTTAGATTCAGCCTCAAAGAGACCATTTTTCTGTTGTTAAGCTAATTCCTTTATTCAGCTTCTATGTTATGCAAACTACTTATCAGAAGGTTAACTATTCCTTCAAATGTCTAAAGGGGCTTTGTGAAAATGGGGCTTCCCTAAGTACTAACTCTATGGTTATTTTGGTTTTCATCCCACCCTTGCTCAGTCACATAGGAGGTAGTGATGGAATTTATTGTAGACCACTGAAAGACCTTAATAGTTGGCAATGTACTTAATAAACCAGGATGGTTATGGACATTGCTTCCTTGTACCAGACTGTAGTGGTACTGTCCCCAGTCACACATCCATTTTTCTCCCCACTCTGGAGTGGGGTGGGAAAGTAGGAGTGGGAAGGTAGCAATGACAATTGGATGGCTAATTGAACAATCTGAGACCATGTGCTGGGAGAGCAAATTTAAAGGCTGGTTAATGTGTGTTGTGCTAACATCTTGAGAGTTGCACATGTTCAGGAAGGAGACCTTCTTACCTCATAATTATTGTCTAAGTAGCCATTCTAGAACTAAGGAAGCAAAACGTGCAACTATTATTTTGCTATTCATTCCTGCCTTTCAATATTCTTAATCAATGGAAAAACATTTCTAGCAACAATTCACACTGGCTGAGTTCACATATCAAGATAGGCCATAATGTTCACAAAAAACAGCCCCAAAGACAATATAAATAAGCAAACCTCTTGACGCTTAATTTCTTTGGAGGTGAGCACCTGATTGACACAAACATCAAAAGTCTCACTCCAGAGTTTACTATCTCGTCGTTTGGTGCTAGCAGAGGGTACATTCCTCATCCAGGGACGTGACGCAAGTAGATCAGATCTGCTCTCGCTACGAAAACTGATAGAACGCTATGAAAAGGAAAACTAACATTACTACTTAGATAACATTTGATTTAAAGTATTGGTGCTGAATAGAAGCAGGATGAAACTTGGTTGCTAATTTTGGACCAGCCTAGCTCACAGGTGTCTTAGCAATAACACTGGGTGGGAAACCATATACCACTTTGGTCTTTTGGGAAGAAAACTATTATAAATGTTCCAACAATTTCCTTTTGAAAACTTACCCATAACTAATCTTTGTTGAGTTCAAAAAACAGTCAAATAAGAAAATTGATGAAGTTGAAATACATAACTTGGGTTGGGGAAACCCTGCAATTTACTGTAAATGAAACTGTACATTGGAAATTACCACTGTAAACAAAATGCATGTACATATTTTAATCACAGAAATGAAAGGAAAGTGCTCAGAAAATCTTAATGTTCAAATGTGAGTCTCTGTAATTAAATACATTTTATATTCCTTGATCACTCGTTTGCATATGCACATTTTAAAAAACTATTATACCTAAACCATACTAGTACGTAGGCAGAATCTTAAAATGCATTTTGCAAAAAAGAATTATAGAGCGGGTCCACTATCATCAAGCAATACTCCTTTATCCCTGTTAATTCACCACATGACACTAGAGGGACATGCAGCAGGAGGGATCTAATTGACATCTACTCAGAATAAATCTCATTGAATTCCAGGCAAGGGTATATAGATGCCATCAAGATGTGTTGGAACTGTATCCCAGCCAGCGCCAGAATTCTGGGAGTTGCAGTTTCAATATCACTTGAAGAATACTAGAGCATATCCTGAGCAAAATTTTTGGAAGCTTGTATGAAGGAAAAAGAAAAAAAAATATTATGCTAAACCTAAAAGACAGGTATTCGGTAGTGGTGCCAGGCATAACTTCCTTGGAAAAGACATCCCATTGCAACAATATTGTTAATATAATCTCTTTAGTAGATGTAATGCTCACTGCTAACAGCTAATATTTAGAAAACATCATTGGATTATGGCCTCTGTATGGAGGAAGGTTTCCTCAAGAAGGGGCACTCTTTCAAGTAGTTCAGTTTCAAGCCATTTAAGGTTTAAAATTAAGCAGTAGCACTTTGAATTTGGCTTAGAACCAAACTTACAGCTGATGAAGTTCTTCTAAGTTTGCTGAAATATAATTCAAGGAAGTAGTGGCAGCCAAAAATCTAATTGTTCCAGCCTTCTCAAATTGAAGCTTCTAGATTATATTTTTAGAGGTCTTAATAATGATTAGTGGGCTATTGCAGTATTAGCAAAGCAAGCCAAACTCCGTGTTACAAAGGCTATCTGGATTTTTAAGTCCAAGTGTTGAATTCAGGAGCATCTCCAAGCTGCATGCCTACGCTCTTTTTTTGGAGGGGTGGGGGGAGAACCCACTCAGAAACTATCCAATAGAACTTTCTAAATTAAAGAAAAATTGGAGAATTATGTATGTACAGGACTGAGATCTTAATATTCATCCTTCCTGTGCATCAACCTAGGAACTTTTGTCAACCGATCAGTACATCATTCATACAAGTTACAAGGTAAATATATATATATATATATGTACCAAAAGAAATGTAACAATCTCAAAGCCATCAAAATTTACACCTTTTATCAACAAAATATTGAAAATATAAAAACAAACAAAAAAAGCAGACTTCAGGCCGACAGAACAAAATGCTGAATATTATATAGATGTTCTGATTATCTTCCTTGGCTGTGGATGATATCCGTATACTGCCTTACCTGTGTCTAATTCTCGTTAATGTCAGAGATTAATTTGGTGGATATATGGCAACAGTGAAATCAATTATAACAAGATTTTTTTTCAGTCTCACTTCACAGCTGTTCTTGACTAGGTTTCATTGGTACCTCAATCTTCAGAGGAAGCGGTTAATAAATATAATATATGTATTATAGCTATGTCAGTGTTCCCAGCAACATTATCAATTACCACAAGAAAGAGTCACCCAGTTTTTATAGATGGTACTGAAATACTCTTTATTAAAGGATTCATACTTTATAAAACAAATGCAACAAGAGTTTGAACAATTCTTTTTAATTATAAACAGACATTATGTTTATAATTAAAGCATTCTGGTTGCTTAGGGTGTCTTTAAGGCATCTATATGTGGTAGTATTACTGTTTTTGTAAGGCTTAATGGAAAAAGAAAAAAAATCAAGAAATCAAATGGAAAAATACTGGGGCAGGGGGAATTAAGGAACATCTGAGCACATATGAAACTTACGTGTAAAGTGCTATATAATGTTTTTATGAATGTTAAGCAAGAACTGAATTATCTTTATGTACCTGAAACAGAATATTCATTGAATCGTATAAAGCAAAGATACTGTGAGGTGAAAGACCTGATACGTTACTAGCCTCTTCCTAGTAAATAACTGCAGCAGTGAAATATTATTTCTACTATTAAGGAAACCCAGGGTAAAATATATAAGGACTCAAAACTTTGGTTTTTACTTTTACTCTTGATTATATAATGCAGACTCAAACAGAAGAAAGGAACTAAAGGAACAAAATTAATAAATTATATTAAAAACTCTTCTTAAAAGTATGTATGATGAAGCTGCCTACTGTATTTAACTTTATTTCTCCAATAGATAGTATTAGATCTATAAAAACAGGAAAAGCTCCTGGCCTGCAGCATTCTGAGAAGCTTCACATTCTCTTATGGCAAAAAATGGGGAGCACTGTATCAGTCCCCAGAGTGGAACACAGAACTCAATGGAGAAACCACTACTAGCAATGGTGAGAACCTAGGAACCTATAATGACGTCCATTAAACTGACAGCTGATGGATCAGCCTACCAGGATGGACAGGGTTTGGCCAAGTCGAAGCCAATGTTTTTTATTGTCTCCCTGATACATAGGAGCCTACCAAAGGTATTGTATGGAGGAGAAAGAGGGATGAGACATCGAAGTAAACAGCTACTTGCCTGACTCTGGAGGAGAGTACATAGCAAAAGAGCCACACTACTAGATTGACTATCAAGGTTGGCTGTGGTAAGAAGGCTGCTGTGGAAGTTACAACATGGCCAAATCCCTTGCAATGACCTTATAACCCCATCAGAGTACTAAAAAGTCCATATCAGCTTCAGTTGTTCTTCCAACTATTCTGGGGAAAATCAATTATCTGTCCTCTGTCCTTGAAACCCGAGCACAGACTAAAATGTCCTTCTCAAGCAACTTTTATTCCGAATGTTATAGTTCATAAAAATCACAGAGTTGGAAGGAACCACTTGGATCATCAAGTCCACTCCCCCTTGCTCAGTGCAGGAATCCATATTAACAAACTATATTCAAAAAGTAATACTATCCCTAGGAAAGCTTTCCCTTTGAAATATATTGTTTGAGGACATCTGTCATATTTGAGCTGTCTCTTTCCTAGCTTCAGACTGGAAGTTAAAATTATACTTAAGAAATTACTTCTAATATTTGGTTTCAGAGTGCATCTTCTCTTGCTCCTTCTTCAATAAGTAACAAAAAAGGCATGTTTGTTGTATTATCTAGTTAGAATTGAAACTACAAGTTGAACAAAGATCAGCAAAAGGACAAGTTCTGATCTATATCCAATCAGTTAGTTACTGTAGTCAAATTAAATTTTGAATTCTTTTAATAATAGATCAGAATAAGTGTTTGTTTTATTTTAGTTAAATGCTCTCCTTGTATTCTTCTCATTTTACTTGTCTGCTGACAATAAGCTACCTATTGCCGTGCAGTTGAACAAAAATCTCCTTAAACAATATTCTGTAAACATTATTGAAAAATTATCAAACCCTCATCCAACTCAGATAATTTCTCCAGAAATATATTAGAACTTGGGTACCAAAAACCATGTCATGTCCAAGAAAAATCAAAGGCACTGATGTCTCTCTCTCCAGACAAAAAGTATCCCACAGGGCAACCAAGAGTTTCAGAGTCCAAATCGGATACAAATCCAACTAAAATGCCTTTAGAAAACTTGCTGTAATCTAGAATATTTAGATCCAATTGGATACAACTTGAAGAAAATGTGCAGCTATATGTGTGAGCCATGTTTGGATGGCCCCAAGTTAATCACAGAAGCCACAAAATCTTGATTTACATCAGACTCATAGCTCTGGTCCCTCCAATCCATGATTCTATGAGTTCTCAACCTTAAATCTCACCCAGGGCAAGTATGAGTAGCAAGGTATTTTGCTATGAAATATATTTATATAAATATAATTTATTAACATTCTGAATAGAAAGGTAAGAACAGTGGATTATAAGGGATACAGATACAAAACATTAGACTGGTACTTGATGGACTGGAAGCCTGGATAGAAAGCTTAATCCTAACTCTGGTGAGCAAATGGGATCCATCATTCTTATGGTTTTTGATTTATTGCTTTTCTTTTCCTAACCCAGCATCTTGATTCTGCTGCCTGACTCCTTGGATCCAAGTGAAGAAATCATACAGATGGTAGGCATGACACCAGCTTGGTGTGCAAGGCATTTAAATTATTCTAAAAGGAAGTTAGTCTTTTCAGATGCATGGTGGGGGAGGAGAACTTAAATGAGCAGGTGCTGGAGAAAGGGACAAAAGACAGGCATGGATGCATGAATGTTATAATGGCAGCCTTTGGCCAATGATTCCTGGCCCTAAATGTGCCGTTGATTTTTGTTTCAAGTCTGGCAGGGAATTTTTTCCCCAACAAAAATGAATCTTCGGTGGGATTCTGCTTGTTCTATTCCTTTATACTAAGTATTAAGGTCTTGGTCTTTGTGTGAATTATTCTGCTCAGTTGCATTTTTTTTACCTGCTTATAAAAGCAGAGAAGGGATTGTGCAAAATCTTGATTTGTTTTTAGTGGGTAGGTATATCACAGTGGACCCAATGCCTTTTTTTATTTACTTTGTTTTGAAAATCTTATGGTTTGTTCATCGTGGTAAGGACCATGATAAATAAATATTTTTAAATAATAGTATAAGAACACCATGAGGAACAAACAATTTTTTTCCCCAGTGGTACAATCAGAAAAGGAAACGAAAACTTCAACCATTATTATACCTACAGCTGACTGATACCAAACATTAATTCCAAAAGCAAGACAGTGTTCCTGGAAGAATGAATCAGTCAATCAATGAATCAATAATACACCCACAGTCATACTGGGATCAGACTAACGCCCCTTGAGGAAATCATTTTAGTACTGCAGCACTTGAAAAGAGATGCACAGAGCACAATAGTAAAACTTAACAACATCTAATTCACTTTTCACTGTGAGCAAAAAGTACTAATGAATCCTTTTTCTGTCTGGGTAATATTTTTATTAACAGAAGAGTAAGGTTGCTTCAAGCCAGAAGATTTCTCATGTTACTCATACATTGCTCTTTAATGGAAGCCACACAAGGAACTGCAATTTATTTTTGTCATCCATGTTACCTTTTTTGGTATATGTTCCATTATGTTTTGTCCACATCAATCAGTACAAAATAAAGAAGCAGGACTGCCTATTTTAGAAAATTATTTTTATTGAAGCAACAATAACCATTTGTGCATGTGTTTCAGTGTCAAAATAGCTACATGTTGGTACTTTCTCCCATCTCCGCTCTCATTTTTAAACTGGAAATGGTGCTGGCTTTCTTTGTATGCTTGTTACAGGCTAAACACTCATGTAGATTTGGTGAACTGTAATGCATGTCATGGACCAGAGATCCTAACTGCTTCTGGATGGTAGGATATCTAGAATTTGGAGAGCATGTTAAAGGTACTCTTAAAAAATAGCTATCATGGTTCATTCACAGTAGATTCACTTCTAATCAAAGCATGTCCTAAGCATGTCTGAATTATATGTTGGTCCCAGAAGCATTTTTTGAAATAAAAATTATGTTTAAGCTTGGTGATTTTCTTTGCAGTATGCTACCTTCCCTTTAAAGAAACAAAATGTAAAGAACCTAAATCAAATAAAATAGCGAGGTACGGATCTTGCAGGTTCCAGAGGAGATATCTGCAGGCGCAGTATCACATTAGGGATCCAGCTCTACATTTTATCCTCTGCAGCATGTTACAGAGTTTAAAAGGCTGCGCCTGGAGCAGCTTGCATCTTCAAAAGTCAATAACAATATCTATTAACTCACTCTATAGTCATTATTTGGGTGAGACAATTTCCAAGTGAGATTACAGACTGAACTGCTTCTGAAAACACTGTTACTTTCAAAATCTGAGAAATTTAGAGTGCAATGAGAAATGAATATGAATTGCTTCATATTTATATTTTCTGGTTGTTTGGTAATCTAAAGGTCAGTTTTCTCTCTCCTCAAAAAGATACACAAAAACAGCTAAGTACTTATATAATCAATATTGATCTGCTTTCATGTATCATTTAACCTTCAAATTATCAAAGCAGTGATTCATCAATATTCATTTTCATGCAGTCTGTACAAGAACATGCAGATGAATGGATCTCAGGTTCATTAAAACCATAATATTTTACACTATATTTGCAGTTTTAAATACATATTTGAAAACTGAGCAGCAACTGAAAAATCTGTTCATGGGACATAAACACAAATATTAAAGTTGTCTATTTCAACAATAGCAGAATTATTAAAATTTAAGTTTGTAATTTCAACTATTAAGAGTTCCTAGAAAAGTTACATCTTAGGGGGGGAAATCTCCAGTTGAATATTTTACATTTTTATTGATAAGAAATTAAAATGCAGTGATATTTTAACATTAAGTTATATTCTCCCCTTTGTCAGAAAAACAGGAAAGGTTTACAGAAAGCACAGTAGGGTCAATAGCAACTCTGTGAATATATATTGTTATGCAACAGAACTCTTTCATTTGCCTTCCCAAAAGTAAAAAAACATCATACTGTTTTAGATTTTGGAAGTATTTTTCACTGATACACATGTTCAGTATGGAAAAGTGCTGTATGCATAAGACAAGAAAGAATTCACAAGCACAGTTGTATTCATTACACCAAATCCCACTTAACAATTTTTAAGAGACTCTTTACCTGGAGAGTCTGACCAAATCGCTTCAAAGGAGTTGTTCGGACAGGAGGAATTAAACTTGCTAGCGATGTCACTCTAGAAAGAGGCTTGACCCGCTTGTTACTGGGCTCCTGTAAATTTTAGACAAATTAATTACATATAAGCATCATTATACAGGTGATTCCTAATACAAGAGGGAAGCCACAACAAAATGTTACTTGCCCACTCATCCCCAACCCCCAGGGCTCCAACCAGAAAAGGAGATCTTCGTTTTAGATAATGCTAGCCTAAAAGGGCCAGGTTGTTAAACATGAATCTGACTGCATCTTTGATACTATTACATTCATGTTTACTCTACTATTGCACTGGAGACAATTAAGAGTAGAGGCTTAGAAGATCACTCCATTGTGACCCTACCACCTAGATGATCTCATGTAACAATGAGAAGACAACAGGACTGAGCAGATTCATATCACACTGATTTCTAATGGCCATTTTTCTTTCATGGCTCCTTAAGTCTCCTAAAATAGTACAAGGGAAGGGTGTTATGCTCATGGTTTGTGTGTGTGTATTCTTCTCAATCCTAAGGAGTGAGTGCCTCTTGAATGCTGTTAAAATACTGTTACATTCTACATACCTTATGACATTCTCTCCCCCAACACACAGACTAACACCTTCAACATTTTATGATTAAGTTACCCTCAAGAGTTCCTCAGGGTTAAGCTATCCTCATTAGTTCCTTCTGAGGTTTCTTTCTTTTTCTCTGTATAAACTAATATCCTTTTGTATTTAGGGTTTTTGTGTTAAGCTTCTACTTTTTGGTTTCAGTGCAGTACAATTGATAGTTCCCTTTCTCAAGTTGGCTCCTTGGATCACTGGTCATGATACCTGGGATGATGGGAGATGTAGTCCAACACACATGGAGGTAACATTAGAGCTGGCAAAGCTATAGGAATAAATGAACACAATCAAGTTGCGTACTGGCAGTTAAGATATTTTTGCTCAGAACACCCAGCTCTGGCAAACATGAAATGCCTGCAGTACCAGAGAGTATACTGCGTGAGGGGCACATAAACCCAAAATGAGTGAGAGGTTTTCTTTGAAATGGGGCTTATTATTAAGTAATTGTATACAGAATTACATTTTGTTAAACAACCCCATTCCGAAAATTCAGCTCCCCAAACAATTTCTTATCTCCTTTAATATTGTAAAAAATTCAGCAGCTATGCATGTTTTGACAAGATGTTCCTGAAGGGCATAGATACAGTGTAAAAACAGAACTATTTAGCCTCACATATTTCTCCCTGCTGATACTCAAATCGTTATGCAGTTCTGCATTCAATAATGAAAATCTTTTGAAAGAGGCAAAAGTTAGAACACTAAACTGACAATATCAGTAAAGAACATTTGCACATTTAACATTTTCATTGAAGTGTACACTGTTCAATATCCAATGTATATCTAAATGCACTGAAACATATACATTTATTATATTTAAACATTTAATAAGCATCTAGTATTAAGTAAAACACTTAAATAATATATCACATTCTATTTAAATCCATGTCTGTCAAGATTTTCTGAAGAGATACTAAGTTGTTTCTGCATGCCAGAAAAATGTAAACAAAATTGACATAACCGGTAAACAAGTTGTAAAGTTTATGATTACCCTTGCCTTCCTAATATCCATCCGACACTGAAGGGATCTTGGGCAGCACATGCAAAAGGCAAAATCTGAGAGAAAAAATTAAATGTTCCAGGTAATGTGAAAAAAATTACCAAAAAAAAAAAAAACCAACACCCCAGGACTTCTAGGAGATATGAATTTATTAACTCATCAAAAATCATATTTTAAAGAACATCTTAAGCACATTCACCTCTCTTTTTCAGCCATAATTATGAAGTTTACTTAAGCACCTTGTAACTCCAGGTTTCTAGGAAAAAAAAGTCCCAGGGAAAATCAGCCAGACCTTACTACAATCTTCCACATGTTAGTAAATGCATGGTGGCAATTCTTCTTGTAAAAAACAAGACACAAACAAAAACCAGAGCAGTGGCAGCTTCCTTAATATTGGTCAGAAATACTGTTTCCATCAGCGCAGATATGGACAGGAGCATCAAACGCAAAGCTACGTATTTATTTCTCTGCAGACAAAGCTGAAGTCCATCAATATCCCCTAAAACCAGGCACTAAAATTTGAAAAAGCCTCCCATATATCAAGACCCTGTTCTGTTGTGGATGCTCTGAAGACAACAACAGCCAGCTTGCCCTCCTCTTTAGCCAAGGTGGATTCAATTTCCTTTGTCTCCAGCAGTGGTGACTTAGCTCAGTCTTTTGGAAGGTACATTTATTTTTACGCCACTGCAGCACCACCAGAATACTGAACACAGGAGGGAAGTCTTCGAGCGTTTGCTATCATTCTCCTCTAAATGGCCCTTCAAGCCACCAGCTGCTTCTTGTTTAGCATGCCAATGCTGCTGTGACGCGGTCCTCCCGGGGCAGAGAAAGGCTTCTCGTCAATCACACTGCACTGCAGTCCCAGGCACCTAAGTCCCAAATGCATGGGACAGAGCTAAGCTGCGATCCCCTTTTCTGAATGTGTGATATTCTTCAGAATGTAATAACCAGTATTCAAACTATACTGAGTTACAGCTGGCTTCCAAAATTCAGATTCAGGTATTATTGAAAACTTGTTATCTCTACCCTGTAATTCCAGGAAGTAAAACATGGAGCTTCAAAATGTTTTAGCAATTCCTACTCGTTAATTATCTGATTTGTCTCCATGAGCAATGACCTTCACAAAAATAAACCACTCTAACTCTGGATGATAAAAGGAAAACTCATTAGATGCTGAAGATGCTGATTCGTTCCAACCTTTGATGTGTAAATGAAGTGTCTTTTAGACGTTTTACCAAACCCTTGGAAAGCATATAAACAGCTCCCTTGCAGTTAAGAAGCAAGAAGGCTAAATCAATTTTCTGTTGAGACCCAAAGTCCTTTCAAGGTATTCTGTCATGGGCTGCAGGTTAATGGTGGATGAGGCCACACTTCCTCCCTCTCTCTTTCTCAGACATTATCTTTCTTTCTCTCTTTGCTTAACTGGCTGCCAGTGGAGAGACAGATCACAGATTACTTGCTAAAGGCCACATGCTTCCTACCCCTAGTTTAAACAATCCAACCACGTGGGCAAGGTCCAATTGCTTTGCTCTTTCTGCAGAACTAACTCCCTAACCTAGTACAAAACTAATTTTCTGGGATATAGCCAGATAATTTGCCCTTGCTATTTAAGTATCCTCCCCATAAACATTCATATATCAGCATTTCCCTCCTAGCTGGAATAATCTCTAAAGGGCATTCAAATCAAAGGACAAAATGAGTTCAGAGGTGGTATATATTTATATAGGTTATGTTTTCCTAAGCTTAATTAATGCCTGACTATGGAGAATACTGCAGAGCCAATCTACTAGTGAAGTCAGTTTGCTACAGGGTTTGCTGTGATAAGACAGTTGCTGCAGAAGTAGCATCATGCCAAGTCCTTCGAAATGATGCAGGACTCTGTATTTATATCTATATAATTTGGCCCTCTTTGTTTATTAGCTATCTTCCCAGATGTTCAATAACTGTTCATAAATCAGCATCTCACACACCGCTGGAATAATCTCTAAAGGGCAATTTGTTAAATTTCATCCCATTCTTTAGGGCCATTCTTCAAGCTTGCCTCTTTTAAATCTTCTTTTTCTCTTCTAAAGTGTAAACCACTCCTCCTAGTCTTATGCCATCTGCAAATGTGGTAATCTTCCCCTAAACCCTTCAATTCAGACCATTAATAAAAATGTTGAACAACAGAAGGCCCGGGATACAGCCTTGTAACACATCATTTGATACTATTTACCAGGCTGATCTGGAACTACTTGTGTGTCATGTACCAATAATGAATCTATTAAACAGCTGTATCCTAACCCGTATTTTTACCATTTTATCAATGGGGATATCATGAGAGCCTTTGACAAATGTTTTGTTGAGATCAAGGTATACTACATCCACTTCCAATCTATTAAGCTGATACATCTGTGTCAAAAAAGTAGATAAGATTAGTTTGGCATGACAAGTTTGTGAAAAACCCATGCTGGCTCTTGTTGCTTTTGCATTTCTATCTAAATGCTCACAAGTATGCTGTTTAATAATCTGCTGCAGGACTTTGCCCAGTATAGATGTCAAACTGTCAGGTCTGTATTTTCTAGGTCCTCCATCTTCTACTTCTGAAGATATGGATGTTTGCTTTCCTCTGTTTTTCTAGGCCTTGCCAGTTGTTCAGTGGGTCTCAAAAATTTCAGTTAGTGACTTTGAAATCACTTCTGATTTTACCTTCAGTAGCCTCAGATGTAATTCATGTGGCCCTGGAGGGTTGAATTCATTTAAAATTAATGAAGTGTTATATTACCCTCTCCTTGTCTATCTTGAGCTTCAACTTTCTCTTTGTACTATTGGCACAAAATAGTGTAAGAGTGGGTCTAAGGCTAAAAGATTTAAGCAACCATTTATATGCACACACACAGGTGCAGATTTCCCCCTTATCAGTGAAGAGAGCTGCCTCTTAGCCAGTGCACCCTAAGGCTTTGAGGGGGAGTCTCAGAAAATCTCCACCTTAATGTACACTCACTAAGATATTATGATCTAAATTAAAGAGTTCACTTGCTGGAATCCTTGTATCACTAACTCTTTCATCTTAATTCTTTTTCCTAAAGAGAACTGTGAGAATTGTGCACTTTAGGTTTAGGTAGCTGCTGAAGGCCAGACAAATGGCCATCTAGGGCTTTGTTTCTTTACTGGGAGAAGACAAATATAAAATAAAAGTTAAGGTATTCCACCTTTCTGCCATCACCTATTACTAATTCATATCTTTTTCTTTGCAACAGTCCTACAACCTCTTTGCCTTTCCTTTTTTCCTTTAACGTATCTGAAATAGCCTTTTATGTTGTTTGGGCATTTTTCACAAGCCTCAGCTCATTCTGAACTTTAGGCTTTCTGCCACAATCTCTACAGTTTCTGGCAACTGCTTTATATCCTTTTTTTGGTTATGCAATCTCCCATTTCCTATAGATGTCTGTTTTTCTTTTCAGCATTTCAGGAAGCTGTGTGATCCACACTGATATTTTTAGTTGTTTTCTACTAGCAATTGTTTGTGATTGTATCTTCAACTGCTTCACAAGATTTCCCATTCTTCTCAGTCATTTTTCTCCTTCAGGATTTTAAACAATTTGATCTAAAATATCTCCCATCCGAGTTCACTGAAACCTTCTCATATGAAGTCCAGTATACATGTCTAATTCTTCTCTGTCCTTCTTCCCCTTGAGAGTCATGAATTCAGGGATAATCTGGCAAATTCCTCACAAGGTTCCAGTCACCTTCACTTCTTCAGCTAATTCCTCCCTGGTGGTAAGAATCAGATCTAGGACCTAATGTGTAAGTTATAGTCTTCTTGGGCTATGTTCTAATCAAGTGTGTCACCCCTTCAGCGATGCCTCGGACATCATACTTGTCATCCTGTATTAGGATTTCACATTCTCCTTGTTTGTTTTCCATATCTGGTGCCCTGGAGTAGTAAAATCTGCGATTATGAGAGGTACCTCCATTGACATCACTGTTGTAGTTTCTTGCCGATCTGCCAGTCCTCCCTCCATTATTGTGTTTTTCCTTTTGACTCCAGCATTGCTTGCCTCAGTTGTTGGTGGTATATTTGGTTCTGGCCTTTTTCCATCTCTCATTTTTCAAATTTAACACCCTCCTGATGAAATTATCAAGGCACTTGCCAAGCACACACCTTCCCAGTCTTTGTGAGACATATTCCATCTACTACCAGGGGTCCTTCATGTAAGTAATACAATCCATGGTCAAATAATCCAAAGCCTTTTTGGTACTATGGTCTACAAAGCTGGTTGTTCACTTCCAGGACCCTGTTCTCTTTCTTACCTGCCAGTTCCTTCACCTTACTGACCAGGGCCTGGTACTTTCTGGAGATCCATTCAAGGATTCTTCTGGCAGTGTTAATGGTCCACACATGAATCAGTATGGGCAGTTATTGCTGGGTTTGAGGAATTTGGCAGCCCATCTGTCACATCCTGGATATAGACATGTGGAAGAAGACACACCTCTCACAAATGTGGCTTCAGTTCCTCTCAGGAGGGAATCACTACCACAATGCACCTTTTCTTTCTCAAAGTCATTCTTGGGTTTCCTCAACTCATTGGGCTCTGAGTGTCTTTTGCCTTGTTTTGTGAAGCCAGGCTTGGTGATGCTGTTCAGGTAACTGTGGATTATCTTCTAGAATAAGAACCTGAAACTGTTTGCTGAGCTCCACTGACACTGAGTGCCACCTCAACCCCTTCCTTTTTTGGATCACATGCTTCCAATTGTCTTCCTTTTCATGTTCTCTGGTATTCAATTCCCTTCTCTACTTCTCCAGAGGAGCTTCACCTATCTAGTACAGGAACTTCTCACATTCCCTGGTGTGTTGCAACCCAAAAAGTAGTTTGGGTTCTCTTCAGGCAGGAAGATAAACAATGCACATACTATGTAGACCACTGTGAAATTTTCTTTGCTATCCATGTTGCTTGGCATCTCTGGTAACATGGACCCTGCCAAACTCTCATTCAAAACTCCTGTTTGCTCACAGTTCAGTCACTTGGATCATAAGCTCCCAGATGCTGCTTCCCTAGAAGAGCTCTAACTTGGACTAAGGTCCTCATCCCATTGGAAGGAATGTAGCCTTATATCCAGCGGTGTACTGGTAAATGTTTTCAAACTGGCTCTGCCAGCTCCATTGCCACTGTTATGCTGTGCCGGTAGCCACAGAATAGCTGATCAGTGCACTAGGTATAGTGACTCAGCTGTGCTCTCAACTGGCTTGCAAAATTCCAAAAAATTTAACAATTGGCTCTTATGAGTTGGTACGAGATGATTCCAGCATACCACTCCTTACATGTAGACTTAAAAAAAGTCCTGTGTGTAAGGCTAAGTTACATTTATTTTACAATGTTTGTTAGTTTTCTATACAGTTCATTCAACAAAAATATCCCACCTTCTAACTTCTTTCTGAACAATAAAAGGAGAGCCAGTTCCATTTTACTTGCAGAATATAGGCCAGTTGTTCAGTACTAGAAAGGTACTGACCTGAATAATCAGTACTAAAAGATTACAATATGATCAGCACAAATATTGCAAAAATAGGCTACTACATTTGCTGTTTCTTACGAAGTTATTTCTTTTCGCCTTATAAAAGCTGTAAACATAAGCATGCTTAAGACTAAGAAGTTTTTAAACAAAGATCTTCTATTAATACAGTAAGACAGAACAACTGCACAAAGGGAAACAAATCTTCAAAATGTTAAATCCCAAGGATCTGCTCTAACTGTAAATTCAAGTGCCATTCCACTTTACTCAGTGTCAAATTATTCTTTTGGTCATTCATACCCCAAATTAACATTATTAAAGGTTCTGAAGAAACGAACCATTAGAAAATATTACAATCACAAATGCTACATTTGAAGATACTTTATTTAACTACCCAGTTTTAAAAGTTTTGTATTTGTACATTTCTAGAATAGGTATTCCAAAATTGTGTCATTACACTATTCCACAGCACATTATGAAGCAAAAAAAAAAAAAAGTTTAAGAATACCTAACTAAAAGTGGCATAAAGTAATACATGGGTGCAAAACAGTATTAAATATTCATACAAACTTTTCTATGGCTTAAATAGCAAATATAGTTTAGAAGAAAACAAACAAACAAAAAAATTAAGTAGCTAAAACTAGTCTGAAATACATTGAGGAATTAGATGGTTTTAAAAAATGGAGATGACAAACTGTCTTTGACAAAACTAGATAAAAGTGAAAATAATTATTCACACATATTTCTTAACTAGTGTCCCTGTTAACTTTCAGACTGGATCTCATACATAACACTGCTGCAGCCTATCCTGTTTATGAGTGTTCTTCAAGATCAAGGTTGTTTGTATATTGTCAGTCAATGCCACCAATTTTGACAAAGCCAATGAGCTCTTTGTCTGGATTGGAGCATTCATCATACTTCTAGCTCACCATCAGTACCGTCTAAACACCTGGACCTGTTATCTGGTGAAAACCATCCTGCACTGCATATTATGGACTGAAAACCATTATACTGCACACATTCAGAAAATTGCATTATGAACCAAACATCACCCTCCAAACATGGGGAACATTTCAGGAATACATTGAGGTAAGGATTAATGCTAGAAAGATGCAACCGAGAATTGTTAATAATGTACTAAAAGATACTAAAACTAAAACAATACGTAGCCTCTGTTTCAAATATAAACTACTGGTGTTGTAACTAAAATGAAAGAGAAAAGCTTTGCTGCAGACTATTTTTGGCACAGTTTCTGTAATTTACTTTCAAAATTTCTATTTGTTCAACACAGTCACAGGAATATGAATATGAATACAGATGCTAGTAGTAGACATATGGGGATGGGGGGAGAAAGTCAGAGATCTACATTAGTTTAAATCAGCACTGGGTAAAATTAAAAATGAAGTAACCAAAGACATTTAGTGAAAAAAACATATTAACAGAAAATCGCATTGGATCACTGTTTGGTAGGATACTTTTGATATTTAGAACTAAAAAGAGTTTTGTTTTTCAGTTTTGCAAACTGATGGTCCCTCTGGATATATAATTCATGAATTACAGTCCATGTACATGTTGGGACTAAACAATTTCACTGAATGTATTGTCGAAGGCTTTCATGGCCGGCATACAAAGGCTGGTGTGGATCTTCCGGGTTGTGTGGCCGTGGTCTGGAAGTTCTGTTTCCTAACGTTTCACCAGCATCTGTGACCGGCATCTTCAGAGTGCAGGAGCACAGACAGGGGCAGTTCTCTCTGTGCCCAGGATGGTGTGACCCTTAAAAGGCCACACAACCCGGAAGATCCACCAATTTCACTGAAGTTATTAGATTTTTTTCAGGAAATATGTATGAACAGACTACAATTCCTAATTTGCGTTCTCCAGAAGAAAACTTTTTTCTCAGAATAATTTCTTTAGTTTCATTACCAAGTCGGAAGGCTACAGAAACTGATGGAATACCCACTGAAATATGGCAAGCAACAGAAGAAGAATCAGTCAAGGTTCTAACCAAGCTATGCCAGCAAATCCAGAGAACAACACAGTGGCCAACCAATTGGAAGAGGTCAATCTATATTCTAACACCCCCCAAAAAGGAGACTTAACAGAGTGTGCAAACCATTGTACAATATCCTTAATTTCACATGCTAGCAAAATACTGCTTAGGATCATCGAATGCAGATTAGAGCCTTACATGGGAAAAGGGATGCCCTGACATTCAAGCTGGCTTTAGAAAAGGCTGAAGAACATGAGACATCATTTCTGATGCATATTGGATAATTGAGACAGCCAAAGAATATCAAAAAGAAGTCTATCTGCTTCATTGATTATAGAAAGGACTTTGATTATGCTGATCACATCAAACTGTGGAATATGCTTGGAAAAACAGGAATTCCAGAAATCTCATTGTCCTCTATTGGACCTAACTTGCTAGTTTTCCTTTTAATCAAGTGGCATAGTCCTCCAGATGTCACTAAACTACAACTTCCAACAACCCAGGTTGGCATAGCCAATGGTAAAGGATATTAGAAGTTGTTATTCAGCAACATCTGATGAACTCTGATTTAATCTGCTTGTATCATAAAGTATATGAATGAGAATGTTTCTAAGTAAATTATTTGCCAGGTTTCATTAATGGGTTCTTGTTCAGCTATTTCTGAATCAAGATCCCAATGTGTTTAAAATCTGAAAAACCCTGATAGCAAGCATCTTTGTTTAGAGCGGTGGTCTGAATTAAATTAATGAAAGTAGTTTGCCAGTTCTGATTTAATGAACTTGTTTTCTGTCTTCAATATCTGTATGAAAAGTAATTGGATGTGCGTGGAAGTTGAAAGCAATATGTAAAAATTAGTTTTTATTCAATTCTTTTGTATTTCAGTGCTATACTCTGTTACAATGGCATAGCCAATATGTTTATTGTACAGAATTGAATGGTGATCAAATTCTTAACAAGCTCATAATGATTTAAGCATGACCCCAGATAATGAGCAAGAGAATGCCACTAAAACACCTTCAGATAGTGGCCAATACTGCTAGTACAGACTCTCAATCAGCATGTGAGATGAATCTCAACAAATGATCATTTCAGAACAGCAAAAACATCATAGGGATGTCAGGAATCCAGGCAACACAGGATTAATAAAAATAGAAAAGTATCTTGTACTCAATTTTTATATATCAACTTCAGATAACAGAGGAGTTTAAATACAAATCAACATCATAAGGCCTTTACAGAAATAACTGTGCAGTTATTTCTGTAAAGTTTCTGTAAAGCTTCAATTTCAACATGATACCATAGCTCTTTTTAATAAAATTTTAACTACTAGCTAATCTCTTTAATAAATACCAATATGCTATTCAATCATAATCCTGATCTGCCATAGCATTAAAATTATGTAGTAATCTTGTGAATTTCCCATTATGCAATACTGAATGAGTTCATAACTGATTTATATTAGGGTAATTCCACATCACTCTGTTTTTATTTTCTAGTCCCTTAAAAACAGTTTGAACATGATCTAGTACTTCCCATCCATGTCTTTACACCATGTTTGTCTGGTCATATGAGGGGGGTAAAAATCCCTGCAGTGAAACCACTTTTCTCAGTGAAACCCAGAATTCCTGAGGTGTAGTGGGGTAAAAAGGGAAACAGACCACCCACCAGCTCCACAGAGTTGCAAAGAAAAGTCTACATTTACTTTTGTTTCAAATTCACCACAGCTAAGCCCAAAATAAATCATTTCAGCTCTCAGACACAGCTGACACTGTGAGATCACACAAGTATGGAGCTACTTTCAGTCTTGCACACAATTCTTATGTAGAAATGCCTTGATCTATCGTGCAATTGTGGATAAGCTGCTTTGCAACTGTTTGCAACGTCTGGTCTATGATCGCTTTTCAAAATATTCTTCTTAAGTGCACGTTTGATTGTCTACAAAAATGCCCCCTTGCCAATTGTAAAAACACTACTGGTAAACTGAATTCTTTCTCCTCTTTTCTCCCTCCCCCCCCCCCCTTATTTTCCCTGTATCTGCTCTGCAGCAGAATTGGGAGCACGCAGGGATCCATTTACACGACTTGGGTTTAGTCCATTACATAGGAAATGAAGAGACAAGATGTGTTAGAAAGAAGCATGTTCTATTCCCAATCTAGTTCTCCTTCAACATTTTTATCAATCTAGTTCTCCTTGAATGTTCTCCTATATAGTTCTCCTCAAATGTTTTTACGTATGTATGTATATTATATTTCTATGGCTAAGACCAACTCTGGGCAATTTACAATTGGAAGAAACATGAAAACAATAAATTATAAGATAAAATAATACAACAAGACTTCAGAATAGTGCAGTTTGCAAAGCAATGGTACTACATGGGTGCACTCTCCAAACCTGGGCTGGTGCATTTGGGACCAACTGCAGCTTCCAGGTGGTCTTCAAAGGCAGCCCCATGTACAGTGCATTGCAGTAGTTTAGATGAAAGGTGATTAGGGCAAGAGTGATTGTAAGCAGTCTTCCTGATCCAGGAACAGGCACAATTGGTATATAAGGTGGACTTCTGCAAAGGCCTTCCTAGCCACAGTCATTACCCATTCTTCCAGGAAGAGTTGAGGATCTAACACAGTGTTGTCCAAACTTGGCCACTTTAAGATGAGTGGACTTCAACTCCCAGAATGCTGGCTGGGGAAATCTGGGAGTTGAAGTCCATTCATCTTAAAGTGGCCAAGTTTGGACAACACTGGTCTAACAGGTTAGGAACAGGTCGTCATGGAAGAAAATCTATCTCTGTGGCCACTAAGACTTGACACTGACTTGATGGTGCACAATTAATCAATCATGAAACAATAGTACAAGATACAGTAATTTCCAACAACCTTAATGGAAAGTGGACTAGATATAAAGAAAGGAAAGAGGATATGGAAGTTTCTTGGAACAGAATGAAAAGGAACATGCTATAGAGAGTGCCACAAAAGTATGCTAAGTTACGTTAGTAGGTAGTATGAAAAAAGGTGGTTGGTGGAATTATGAATTCAGCAGAGGCTGTGGATGAGGGAAGAACACACATGAGAATGATTGCTGCAAAAAATGATGAAATACATTGTATAATCTGTACATAGAAATGAAGCTGCAAAGACAACAAGAAACAGTTGCAAAGCGATTTTGATGAAAAAATACTGGGTGAAGACAGCTGAATAAAAATTCTCCAGCAGAGTGAATGTTATTAAAACTACAGGTGTGAAATGGTTTGGGCTGAAACTGAAGTAAGAGAATGTTGGAAGGAGTAGGGATTGATTTGGGAATGATAACAATATGTTGAAGATTGGAATTGAAACAATGCTGTAAGTGTCCAAGAAAAAATGGATACAAAAAAAAAAAATAAACACCAAGAGAATGCTGAAAAATGTTAAGACTGAAGAGGTACCGTATTTTTCCGACAATAAGACACCCCCATGTACAAGACGACCCCCATTTTTCCAACCCCAAATTAAGAAATCAATATTTTAAAGATAGTGCAGAACACATTTTTATTTAGTAATTAGTTAACATTTACCTGATACACTCGGTGGGAGGAGGTCCAAACCGTTTCTCTGCAGCTCTATTTCCAGGCTCTTTTGCATAACTGATTACATTCAAGCACGAGCTTCTCTCTGCAAAAGCCTTCCTCTAATTGGTTTGTTCAGCATCAGCTGATGTCAGTTACATAAGGCTCGTGATTGGAAGAAGTCTGTTTGGGAGACAAGCTATTTCACTCGTATTGGAGGCTAGCAATAGGAGGAAGCCTGCCTGCAGAGACAAAGTATGGGCAGTTTTGCCACCATGCGGTTCTCTCCTCGCTGACTTCCTTGAATAAGATGCCGTTCAATTTTTAGGGTAAGGATTTTAGAAAAAAGTATCGTCTTATAGTCGGAAAAATACGGTAGATAGTATTAGAGCAGAAATGTTAAAATATGGATATGGTTTGCTTTTGGAGAGGCTCTGTGATTTATTTGTTTGTGAAGACTGCATCTGTGCCTGAGGATTGGAAGAATGCTGTTATTGTTTCCTTGCACAAAAGGAAAGTTAACAAGAGTGAATGCAAGATAAACAAACACACGAGAGCTTGTTAAATGTGCCTAGAAAATTCCATTTTTCAGAATCTGGATTGAAAGGGTACAAGATGTGACAATACACAACATTTGGGAAGTGCAGTGTGGCTTTATGTCTGGGACAGGTTGTCAGAGACCAGATTTTTGCTGTTCATTAAGGAATTGAGAAAAATGAATACAAGAAAGAAAATTTATAGTTGATTTAGGCAAAAGTGTATGATAAAGTGAATAGGTGTGAATTATGGAATTTTGGCACAAATATGGAGTTCAAAGTTGGATGCTGAATATAATAAGGATGGTACATGATGGAACTAAAGCATGTGTGAGAATAGACTGGATGCTTAGCAAACGGTGCAAAACTGAGCAGGCAGTAAGGTATGGAAATTTAGTATCCCCTTGTTTGTCTAAGGTTTCTGGTCAGCTTCCTGTTTCTTATTAACATCTGAATTCGGCTTTACTTCTCATAGTCGTTCAGTTGACATTGTACAAATTTTCCAAATTCCCAATATGGCTATACAAGGAAAGAACTTAAGGTGCAATCTTATTCATGATTAGCAAAGTAGGTAAAGTCTAATCAGGCTTGGCTTCTTAAATAGGCATATAATGTCAAAATGGTTTTTGTTGATTGCCCCACAGGAAGCTGGCACAAGTAGAGCTTCACCAAGACAAGCTGTGCTAAGGAAATTTATCACTGAAAAGGTAGGAAGCCGTTATGAAAGAATTCTAACTGACACGTATCCAAATTCTTGCACCTCTCTCTGTTACACCACAAGATGTAACAGTCTGAAACCACTCTTTTGGGCAGGAGGGGTGATTACTGCTTCTGTCTTGCTTCGTTCACAGAGTAGTGTCATTTCAGGCTGTTTTGCTTGTAACGTCCAGAGAACTGATTTTCACATTTTTCTTGGCAGCAGTGTGGAAGTTTACCTTTCCATTCTTTCAGGGTTTTTTTGTTTTTGTTTTAATTTCCCAGTCCAGTCTACAAACATGGGATTGCCTAATGGACTCTCGTTCAAATACTAACCAGATCCAATCTGCTTAGTACTGAGAACAGACAAAGTTGGTTTGGGAATGGGAATGCCCTTGGTAGCACTTCCCCGTGTTCCATGATGCTTGTTCACAGGTAACAGAGCACAGAACTACAGCCTTAAAAATGGACTTGAGAGAGACAGTTATAACACCCACATTACCCATAAGATCCAAAGAATAACTCATCATTTTTTGGCCTTGTTGTCTCAATTTTCAGCCCAGCCTACCACCCAGGGTTGTTTTGTGTGATAAAATGAAGGGAAATCCCAAGATACGCCACATAGACACCTGAAAAAAAGATGGGATATAAATCGAATAAATAAATAAATAGTTTCATGAAAATGAGATACAATGTTGCAATGTTCTTAGTAGAGTATGATGCCTGTAAAATACCAATTCCAGCTCTACAAGTCAAAAAGTATTGTATAGTTATTCTGTCTTTTCCTCCTTACTAAATTTTGGAGTTGGGGGAAGAAAAAAAAGACAAGAAAATTAAAATTTAAAGCTATCATCTTGACACCCCCCCCCCATTGTTGAATAGATTCTCTGTTTAAAATAGAGCAGGTAACAGCACAATAAAAGGAAGTGCCAATTATTTGACCAGCTAAGTCAATAGAAGTTTCATATTCAGTGCTTCACATTGATTTTTGGAAGGGAAAGTGAGTTTAGAACAAGGTATCATCCAGCTCTCTTCCTTCACTTCCTGGTTCTTCCAGCACGGAGCCTCTCATGTCCTGCTCAAAGTGCCGTGGATCAGAGGTAACCAATTCCTAATAAAGGTCAGTGGAGTAACACCACCAAATAGATTGGAAAACTAACAGATGAACTCTGACAAGGCTACCATTTACATTCTTGTAATATCCAATTTAGATTACTTAAGCATTATAGATAGGATTGTTCTTCAAGATCAAACCAAAGTACATAAAGGACCCAATTCTCTTACAACTATTTGTCCAATTCAGAAAACTTTTTTTTTAATACCACTACAAGATGAGCCTTGCTGACTAATGACCAAAAACAATAAAAGATACCCTTTAATTCACTTTAGTTGCAATTTTATTGATTTTATCCACTTTATTCCCCTCTAGGGTATATGATTTAACATCAGTTTGTTTGGTTTTTTTGCTCTGTTTGATACTATTACACTGTTCTTTCATTTCTTGTAAACTTTTCTGAATATCATTTTTAATAGAAAGAAAAGACTAGAAATATTTCAATTTTGCAAATAGGGTAAATTTCATAACTATATGAAATTAATTCAGTTATTAAGCTTATAATTAAATCTAGACTATATAGCAACATATTGTGTCATCTTCTCATTTTTAGAACACAGAAGCTTTTAAAAAATAGGTAGCTAACTTATATCCTGGATGCATTCCTTAAAATCAGGAGATACATTTCTCTCCAGTTACGTAGGATTATTCTCTTTGTCCATACCCCAAATTTGATAGTGCCAAGGCTTTTCATGAGATGACAAACTTCATGTTCTAGGCATGTAATTCAACATCACATTAAGTTCCTTAACTATATTTCTTCTCAAGGTTATATTACCATATGAGGTAATTTTAAGCCCAAACAAAGGCTTAAAACAAACAGAAGGTCAAATATATATGAGAATGTTCAAATTTCTTATATTGCCACCATAAGAAATTGAATATTCATCCCTTTTTTAAAACATTCTTTTAAATAAACATATAATATTTTTGCTGAATTAATTTCATTTTTAAATTCTAAGAAGTATATTTCACATTAAAAAAAAACACCTGGACCTACTGATTTCCCAAAAATGGATATTCCAGTTCTTCATTCCATAGTTATCCACATAGATAACTAATACTGACTTAATTTTACTTTCTAGTATCTTTCCAGCTGCTGATGTGGGTTGAGGTGGGCACGCTCTGCCTGCTGGTTCTCGCTCTCTGCCTTCTATGCCATTTCATGCAAGGCTGCTCAGCTGCCTGCCACAGAAGGCAGGGCCTTGTGGGGTACGGGTGCTTATTTTAACAGGTTGGTGGTGAAATGCTGTCCATTTTGTTTGTTCTAACTGGGTGGAATCAAAAAGGGTTCTGCCAAGTGTCCCCTTCTAGGCCAAGTAACCGGATGCACTGTAAAACTGTAGTGGGAAGGGGAGATGTTAAACAGGTGACACCGGAAATGCTGGCCCTTTATTTCTTTCTGGGTGAAATTAACAAGCGTTCTACCAAGTTTCTCTTTATGTCCCAAGTGACAGAAAAAACTATAACATACTTCCCCCCCCCCCCCCACTAGTCCTCAGAAGACATGAAAAAAACAAAACCAAACAAAAAGCTTCTTTCCTGGTCTAGCTGGATGGAAAAAAAACAGGAATCCACCAACCAGGGTGATGTTAATCGCAGTCTGGATGGAACACCAGACGTACGATGTCAGCGTAACCCAAGTGGTGGACAGGGTTGAAATCTGGAGCAGGATTTCTTAAGCCAGCTTCACTTCCACCTGGTTCATGCACAGGAGGAGGCAAGCAACTGAAGGCTGCACGGCAGAAAAGCCCATAGATTCACAGGCTTTCTTTTAAAATAAAACTATTCTGAAACTGATCCGAAGAGGTGGGCATAGCACCTCATCCATGCTCTGGGACAACGGCGGTCACACCAAAGCACACAATCCTCTATTGCTGCAAAACTCATTCCATGAAAAATGATGCCTTCCCTGCAGATAATGACTCTAATTTCAGGTTTTGAAAAAGCTACAAATTAACCCTCCAAGAACAGGTGGCAGAAACAGTGTCGACCCCTCTGCCCCCCTTCCTGCATCCCAAATCTCTCATCTGCTATTATGTCCTGCTCAGGTTTCTTTAAATTAAATGTTGCTACTTGAGGCAAAATGTAGATGAATTAACAAAGTTCTTTACAGGACAAACAGCTTTAAACATTCATTTTGGAGGATGTTACATTTTCCTGTTTACTTCCCGTCTTTCCCTTTTAAAAATGGAAGTTTAAAATAACAATGTTAAACAAACAGTGCTAGCTAACAAACCAACCAACCTTGTCACAATGAAGTTGTTTACTACTCTACAGTTTGAAAATAAAATGTTTCAAGTTCGTTGTGCTAGGCATAACATGGCTTTTTGAGAAGGAAACTCTTTATCAGGAACTCATCCCTTGTTTCTCAGAAAAGTTGATTTTCCTCTGCTGTAACTTGTATCATTTTCTATTGAAATACTTAAATATTAAGTAAGATCAAATTACAATGTAACAAGATCTACTTCTGTAAAACAAAAAAGAAAAGTGCCAGAGACTCCTATTTGAAATCCCAATCTGAATCTGCTACATACTAAACATATTGCCTCCACCTCTCAGAGATGCAGACTCCTCCTAGACAAATCTGTTATTGCACGCTGATAGTGGTTCATTAACTTCAAAACATTTCTCATTCTAATCCTTCACCAACCAACCTCTCAGAGCTTTCTCACGACTCACCTCTGTCTATCCGGAAACCCGCCTGCCAGGTTCTTTGTGAGCCCCCTCTAGGTCTTCCAAGTAGCCTAATTGGAACAACGTATTTTAGCCTGCCTTATGTTTAGAACTCACATCACTGCCACACGAAGGCATTAGGCTCCTCCAGAATCAGCTCTGGCGGTTTGCAGTACATGTGTTGGGCAGATGAGCTGATTTATTTTTGGCTCAGGTGTGGTCTAACCCAAACCGGGGAGGAAAAGGCAATCTTTCCACTTGCATCACCTAAGTACTGCAGAGCTTCTGGGTGATCTGTTTTCCAGTTCCTAGTAACTCTTGCCTCAGCCCACCTCCCAGCTGCTGGGCTTCAGCCGATGTTCCTCTCTGTTCTTAAAAGAAAAAGGCAGCCTGACAGGTCCCCCGCCCCCCCCAGCAACCTTTCAGACGCACGTCATGCTGCAGAATCCACCTTAGACCACAGCCAAGATGGTCTGTTCTGCTTCTGCTGTTTTCAGATTCTTGGAGTTGTTCCAGACAGCACAGTAACCCAGCAAAGGAAGCAGGGATGATGTTGACAACAGCCTTGTCTGCTTCCCATTGTTTCTGGCACAAAGCCAGCTAGCCTGCAACAGGCCAGGCTGCTCTTTTCTTGTTTAACTACTGTCAGGTGGATAGTCAGGGAGGAAAGAGTCTAGCGATTTCTTTTCCTTCCTTACTTTTGGTTGGAGCAGGAAAAGAGGTATACAGTAATTGATCTTGGTGCTTAAACAGCAAGAACCTTCCACCGACTAGAAGCCTTTCAGTGCAACAATGGAATGGAGATGTGGCATTTCTGCAGCTATTCCTTTGTAGCAATTATTCAGATCGCTTGCAAAAAAAAAAAAAAGTAGATAAATATGCAGATTGCATACTGGAGTCATGAATGTGTGTGTGCATACTATTTACCTCCCCCTCCCCCCTTTTTTTTCTTTGCCATAGAGTGGTGTCTTTTCTTACCCCAAGAAAACTAGTGAACCAGCAGACTCAATCCAACAATTCTCAGATCTACACACATGTGCATGCGCACATTACATAGATCTATATGAAAAATAGAGATTACTCCAACACACCAATCTGTCACTGGAGTGCACTGCTAAATTCTCAGCATTGTAGTCTCTGCTCAACCAAGCCTGTTTTCTTCTAGCTTGGCGATGGCATTGTTCAAATTACAATACTACTCTTCTGATTTGTGAGCTTTACATAAAGCCCTCAATTTTTTTTTTAATAAAGCCCTGAATGGTTATTAACAAACCTTTTAACAGTGATCCCATGACTGTTTTTGATAACACAGCAGCAAAAGAAGTCAAGTCTCCTTCAAGTTGAGTACAATTCCTTGTGATTTCAGGGACATGTCCATGTTGTTCTTTTTCTGTTGTCTTATGGCAGGATTTTTTTTTTCCAACTTTCGTGCCTAGCTATGGTTTCAGAATTCCTTGGAGATCTCCCATCCAAAGGTTAACCAGGTCCAGTATACTCATGTTAAATGCAGAGAGTATTAATACATAGGTCATTTGCAATCTTTATCTATACTTGCATCTCAGTCCTTATTTAAAAACAGGATGGTGGCAAGATGAGAGACATGCAAATTCATTGCTTTAAGTAGCATTCAATCTTCTTTGATGCCCACAATTGGCACTCCCTAAATATGAAGTCACAGAGTTGAAGGTTACTATCATTATGAAACTAGGTTACAGTGCATAAACTGGTTCTCCTTTTTTAGTCTTTATCCCATTACATCACAATTCAATGTGTGGGTTGTTTTTTTTATGATTAGCAAAACTTAAAAATTGTTAAAACTGTATTTATTAGCTGGTAACCTTTCCCTATATTTAGTTTAATAATAACATCCACTATGTTGTATGTTATGGGAAAGTTTTGCCTATTTTAATGAAATCTACCAACTAACTTAGTACATATACTAATGAGTAAAGAAAATGGAAGCAATTTACCATTGCACACCTATCCACTTCATTTCAAGATTAAATTTCACTATGGCTGATATTTGTGAAAGTAGCAATGTAACCACAGTTTCCAACATAGGTACTGACAACAAAAACCTCAGATACCAAGAAAAAGACCATTACATACAACTAAATGGACAGTCAAAAACTACCCTTCCAAACCTGTCAAGTCCTAAAAATTTAGAAAAATCTCTTGAACTGAACCCCCATATTCTTTTATCTACTCTATCAGAACTCAGATGGAACCATCAATCTAAACTGTGTAGCAATAAAGCAGACTAGAAGATGTACATCTTCAACTATACATCTCTCAACCCAACAAGAATCAGATGACTTAGCAGCCTCAGCAGACTGATTTACCTACAAGCTGAGCTGTCACAGACTGAATTCTTAAGCAGTGCTTGGCTTGCATGGCTTTTAATGCCACTGTTCATAATTGGTTTTTAAAATTTTACAAAATAAAGCAGCTCCTTTCTGGAACTGAGTAATGCAATACAATTGTATTAAGATATTGCTTTGTTCTGAGGTTTTCATGGGGGCGCATTTATATTTGCTTCTCTATTTCCCCTCCATTTCAGGTGTATCTGTAACACAAACCATACTTGCATTATTTAACTACACACTCCAAAATTTCTTGTACAAAACTATAAATAACTCTACTTTTGCTAGTAAGCTTCATTTCCAAATCCTTCTGATTTCATATCTAGGAAAGGGCAAGATTTGTTCCAGCAAATTGTGCTTAATGATGATATGCTATACTTTACAATACTTTTCAGTATTGTAATAATAATTTTAATATATTGATATTTATACATGAGTTCTCCAAAGTACCAACTTGTCTGGAGGATGTAAGATCTACTCTCATAACAAAACCAAGAATATCGTTCAGGAATAAATACATTAATTCACACTTTTAAACACAGGACCTGTAATATCACATTTTTTACTTCACTAATACTTTTCAGCTACAAACAATCTCAGCCAGTTTCAAATACCCATGGCAAATGAGAGTGATATTTTCTAATATTTAGCTGCTCTCATTAGTAAACTAATTTTTAAAAAAACCTTAGTAGTGTGCTCCAATGGTTACAGGGTGAAAGGAAGCAACTGGTACTTAACGACCCTCGTAATATCTTAGATGATTTTGATCACATTCAGATAATCACAACTAAATCCAAATATGGCTATTCATATTCTTGCATGCAATCACTTTGCTCTTTCCTTGTTGCAAGTGAATATGCTATGAAGTTCTTGTAAACCAACACTTGTTTTACATCCAAACAGGGAATTTATTAATAGCCTCTAACTTCAAACCATGGTTCCATTTCCTCATTTGTTTGGAAACCATAAAAAATGTTTTCCCACTTAGAACATAATGGAAAGCTATAATTAACCATTTCCTGGCTGTTCTTGCTCACCTGCACAAAGAATGAACTGAAACAACTGCCTGTGACTACAGGAAGCATGTTCTTATTTTAGATTACTAAATGGAGATTTGTCAAACTATGTGGATACCATACCTGTTTCTATAATTTCAAAGTTGACTTTTTATCCATGCCTTTATTATTTAAAAACAAAATCTTCAAGAGAAGACATCACTGCTTTTTAAAATCATTTTGCAGAATAGCAAAGCACTTTTTCCATTATGTATGTTAGTTCTGATCTGAATACTGAAATACAAAAATCACATCTGCAGGAATCACCTTACTCTGAAGGTACAAAATGTAATTTTTCACCCCAAGGGTCAACATTATTATTCTTGAAGAAATTACTATTTTTTGACAGGTACACATGGAACATTACAGCTTCTTTAAACCATACATGTGAAAACCTGTTGTTTAACTCATTCAAAGTAGTCAGTTCTGGAAGCTTATATTTCATTCAACCATGTATCAAAAACAATCCAAAAATGTAATATTGTAATTATTAAAATATAGGACAAAATGCAAAGCACTTTGCAAAGTGGACAAGATATAATGATAAAATATAAAACTGATTTTTAAAGAAAATTACTAAAGTATTTTCTTTAGATTTTTAAAGCTATTGAATGTATAAAGTTAACATGAATAGTGTTAAAAAGTTGCAGAAATCTACTTTCATAGTAACTAAAATTATCTCAGAAGCACACATAAATTCAGCACTATGTCTTTAACTTTATTATTTATTCCTTTATCCTACTTGTTCGCTAGTAGGGATGCAAGATTGTAATAGCCTTACTTAAAAAGTCAACATTAAGACTTTCAAGAATTTTAAGCATATGGCAATGATTTGTCTTATAACAATATCTCCCTTTTCTATCTATGAAAAATACTACCGTTCATTTTACCAAATCAAAACCACTAATATTAGACAATTAAATGCACATTAATCATACTTACCTCTCAACTATCTATTCCAGCACTGAATCCTGTTTTAAGAAAGCATAGTCTGATTTGTGTGTGTGTGTGTATCAGTGCACTGTTTAATTTGTATAAATCCTCTCAGTGCAAAATATGAGATCGGCATCCATCTCTGAGGTTCTCATTGTTCTCCCCACCTAATGTAGATTCTTTTGATTAGAAAAACTACTGAGAAGCATTTAAAATACTTAAAAACCATACCTCTAGCTCTCGTGCGGAGATGCTTGCTGTCTGTACTTCCAAGTCACAGTTTGCTCTCTTGGCTGTGAAATAAAACGGATAATCCTTTGCCACCATGGTGGCTGAAGTAGGAGCAGTTTCAGAGATCACTGCTGATTCTGTAGGTCTACAGAATATGAAAGGAAACCTAAGTCTTCTCCTTACAACCTCTCTGGCATTTAGCAGCTGGGCGTTTGAATGTCCTCCTGCTGCTGCATTATCGAAGACAACTCTTGTATCCCACAGAAACAGGAAACAGAACAGCTCTTGAGTGTGTCAAGAAAGTGTAACAGAATACTGCTTATTTCTGAGACCCACCCACTGACACTGGATGGGAGGAGAGTGGGTGACATACATCAGTTTACATCAGCAATATACAGCAAATTACTCAAAGCATATTCAGAAGTCAGTGAAAACACTGCACTAAGAGCAATATACTATTTTCAGAAAGCAAGGAAAAACAACACGCACTGCTCGTAGCCCTCATCTGTTTAGAAATGCCATTTGAATAATGAACTTTACGTCTAAAGTATAAAATGCAAGGATATTAGCACATACAGTACACACAAAAAAGAAATGTGGAATTCTGTTTGCTTAGTTCTATATTTTTACAAGAGATTTTTCAAATATGCAATCACTCCCCCCCCCCAAATATTCTGGAATCTCCTCTATTGTAAGTTGTCTTATGAAAACAGGTTTTGAAGGTGGCATATAAAATGTTTACATATATACACACGCATGCGCACACACCATAGTTTATATTTACGTGAGTTAATTATGGATATATATGCATTGTACTAGGAAATTAAGCTTCACTGTAGTTAGCCCTTCAATATTACTTTCTGAACTGTATTTACTGAAGTAGTGCCTAGCTGGGGAGGAAAAATCCCCAGTCAGTCTCGTTAGTCTATCACTGCTGCCTTTTCTCATTGGGCAGAAGAAATGTCTATCTGGATAGTTAAACAGCACTTTGGTTATTAAACAGACAATTTCCACTTCTCTAATGCAAATGACACCAAGCCAAAAAAAAAAAAAAATTACGGCACAATGCATTCTAAAGTGTTTAAATCCATGTCGACTACAAAAGTACAAAAAGGGGAAATAAGTGTTTTGGGGATACCTTAATGCAAAAGACATTTGGGAAAATATGATGTACATATAATTTAGATTTTGTTTCCATTACACTGTGCCTATTAGCTGTTTAAAATGTAGTAGCAAAACAACATATTCAAAGTACGAGAAAAACAACTGTGATTAGAATAATCAGAAAAGGAAAAAAAAAATCTATTTTAAAAACATATTACAGAGGAAATTGCAAAAGTTATAAAAAATAATATATAATTTACTAAAGTTATGGACAATTGTGTATTTTTTTAAATGTAACTATTACAGCACTTCCCCTTCATGGATCACTGCCTTGTCGTGGCGAAGGGGCTTGTGTAACTCAGTGAAGCCATGAGCTATACCGTGCATGGTCACCCAAGACGGACAGGTCATGACAGAGAGTTCTGACAAAATGTGGTCCACTGGAGAAGGAAATGGCAACCCACTCCAGTATCCTTGCCAAGAAAACCCCATGGACAATGTTAAAAGGCTAAAAGATATGACGCCGGAAGATGAGCCCCTCAGGTCGGAAGGTGTCCAATATGCTACTGGGGAAGAGCAGAGGGCAATTCCAAGTAGCTCCAGAAAGAGTGAAGCGGCTGGGCCAAAGCCGAAAGGACGTTCAGCTGTGGATGTATCTGGAAGCGAAAAGAAGGTCCGATGCTGTAAAGAACAATATTGTATAGGTACGTGGAATGTAAGATCCATGAACCAAGGCAAGCTGGATGTGGTCAAACATGAGATGACAAGATTGAACGTCGACATCTTGGGAATCAGCGAATTGAAATGGACGGGAATGGGTGAATTTAATTCAGGTGACCATTATATCTACTACTGTGGGCAAGAAACCCTTAGAAGAAATGGAGTTGCACTCATAGTCAATAAGAGAGTGGGAAAGGCAGTAATGGGGTACAACCTCAAAAACGACAGAATGATCTCAGTGCGTATCCAAGGAAAACCATTCAACATCACGGTAATCCAAGTCTATGCCCCAACCACTGATGCCGAAGAAGCTGAAGTTGACCAGTTCTATGAAGACCTAGAACACCTTCTAGAACTAGCACGAAAAAAAGATGTCCTTTTCATCATAGGGGATTGGAATGCTAAAGTAGGAAGTCAAGGAGTAATCGGAATAACAGGCAAGTTTGGCCTTGGTGTACAAAATGAAGCAGGGCAAAGGCTAATAGAGTTCTGTCAAGAGAACAAGCTAGTCATAGCAAACACTCTTTTCCAGCAACACAAGAGACGACTCTACACATGGACATCACCAGATGGTCAATACCGAAACCAGATTGATTACATACTTTGCAGCCAAAGATGGAGAAGCTCTATACAGACGGCAAAAACAAGACAAGGAGCTGACTGTGGCTCAGATCATGAGCTTCTTACTGCAAAATTTAGGCTTAAATTGAAGAATGTAGGGAAAACCACTAGACCACTCAGGTATGACTTAGATCATATTCCATGTGAGTACACAGTGAAGGTGATGAATAGATTTAGAGGATTAGATTTGGTAGACAGAGTGCCTGAAGAACTCTGTCTGACGATGCTGTTAAAGTGCTGAACTCAATATGCCAGCAAGTTTGGAAAACGCAACAGTGGCCACGGGATTGGAAAAGGTCAGTTTACGTTCCAATTCCAAAGAAGGGCAATGCCAAAGAATGCTCAAACTATCGCACAATTGCACTCATTTCACATGCTAGCAAGGTTATGCTCAAAATCCTACAAGCTAGGCTTCAGCAGTACGTGAACCGAGAACTACCGGATGTACAAGCTGGGTTTTGAAGAGGCAGAGGAACTAGAGATCAAATTGCCAACATTCGCTGGATCATGGAGAAAGCACGAGAGTTCCAGAAAAGCATCTACTTCTGCTTCATTGACTATGCAAAAGCCTTTGATTGTGTGGATCACAACAAACTGTGGCAAATTCTTAAAGAGATGGGGATACCAGACCACCTTACCTGTCTCCTGAGAAATCTGTATGCGGGCCAAGAAGCAACAGTTAGAACCGGTCATGGAACAACCGATTGGTTCAAAATAGGGAAAGGAGTACAACAAGGCTATATACTGTCACCCTGCTTATTTAACCTATATGCAGAGTGTAACGAACTGCCACTTGTTGATCTTAAAACCAGTAACTTTCCTTGCAACCAATATTGATTCAAAAGAAAGTTCATTTATTAAGAATAAGTGTACAGATCCAAAGCATTGCTGAGACTGAATAAAAGCGCGCCAAAAACTGCTTTTCTTTCTTTTCCCCCCCTTACTTCGTCCCTTGCTGGCATGGCCTTGAACATTCCCGGGCTTGTGATAAGAAACCATCTGCATCAAACGGTCTCTCCTTCCTACTCCCCCTCCCCTTTTCCAATGGCAGAACCGCAGCATGTAGAAAAAATCATTTTTTTTTTTTTTTTTAAACTAACCATATAATAATCTATTATAAAATCTTGCGAGGATTCTGACACAGAGTACATCATGAGAAATGCCAGGCTGGAAGAATCACAAGCCGGAATTAAGACTGCAGGGAGAAACATCAATAACCTCAGATATGCAGACGATACCACCCTAATGCCAGAAAGTGAAGAAGAACTAAAGAGCCTCTTGATGAGGGTGAAAGAGGAGAGTGCGAAAGCTGGCTTGAAACTCAACATTAAAAAAACGAAGATCATGGCATCTGGACCCATCAATCCCTGGCAAATAGAAGGGGTAGAAATGGAAGCAGTAACAGACTTCATTTATTTGGGCTCCAAGATCACTGCAGACGGAGACTGCAGCCATGAAATTAAAAGACACTTGCTCCTTGCGAGGAAAGCTATGGCAAACCTAGACAGCATATTAAAAAGCAGAGACGTCACCTTGCCGACAAAGATCCGCATAGTCAAAGCTATGGTTTTTCCAGTAGTAATGTATGGCTGTGAGAGCTGGACCATAAAGAAGAATTGAACGCCGAAGAATTGATGCCTTTGAACTGTGGTGCTGGAGAAGACTCTTTAGAGTCCCCTGGACTGCTAGGAGGTCAAACCAGTCAATCTTAAAGGAAATCAACTCTGATTGCTCATTGGAAGGATTGATAATGAAGCTCAAGCTCAGATACTTTGGTCACCTAATGCGAAGAGAGGACTCTTTGGAAAAGACCCTGGTGCTGGGAAAGATGGAAGGCAAAAGGAGAAGAGGACGGCAGAGGATGAGATGGCTAGATAGCATCACTAAAGCAATGAGTATGAAATTGAGCAAACTCAGGGAGGCAGTGAAAGATAGGAAGGCCTGGCGCAATATGGTTCATGGGGCCACGAAGAGTCGGACACGACTTAACGACTGAACAACAACAAAAATTACAGCACTTAATTCTTATAATTTTTTTAAACAAATGCTTTAAGGGAGGTTTTACTCCTAAAATAAACCTTGCATTTTCAGATATTTTTTCACTGGATATATATATATTTTTTTATCTAGTGATTTAGTCAATGCATTTTTCTTGAAGGTAACTGGCTTTAAAGGGAAAGGATCACTTCTTCAGGATTATGTTTTAACTTGTTATTAATCAATCTATAATTCCTGAGAAAATTGAAAAGAAATGTGAATATTTGAATTCTGTTATCAAACATGGCTACATATTGTTATAAGAATCTGCCTTTCCCAAAGAAAGTCTTAAATCATTTAGCACTAAGTATTTTTTTCATGTCCTGGGATCTGCATGCCAAACACTTTTTCTCTGCAAATTCTAAGCATGCCCTATAGTGGCATGCTTTTTTTCTGCAGTGGAAAATAAAGCTGATAAAATCTGATACAAGATAATTTATGAGAATTTGAGAATTATATCATATTTGTTTCAGAAACTGAATATAGGTTCTCAGAGAAACTCCAAATCATGAAGTAGCATAAGAGACACCTAGAGCATCCATGCAGGAAAACAGAGTGAATTCCATCCAAGTATGGGTAAGAACATTTCTTCAGGATCACCTCATGGCAATGAGGGCAGCAAAATTATTACATCTGCAGAAAGCTGGCTGGTAGCCCTGACCCTCTTGAGTAAAGAGGGTCCAGGAGAACATTTACAGGACAGCTGGGAAAACTACTCTACACATCTGTCAAACAAAGTTGCTCAGATTTACTTGGAGTTAGAATCTAGTTGTACAGGTCCTATGGAATTGCATGAGGCCAGTTATTAGTTTAAACCTGATGATCCAGATGAAGTAGATAGGGTCCTTGGAGCTATGACCAGCCATCTATGTTTTAGATCAAGGTCCTTCCTTGTTGGTTAAGGACTTCCAAGAGGTAGTGAATACTTATTTGTGAGAGAGGGTGGTTCCACTTGTCTTGAAAGAGGAGGTTGTCCTCCTCTTGGACCCATCATTGGACCCAAAAGAACTGGGCAATTTCCATCCATTTTAGGGAAGGTGGTTGGCTTACAGCTCCAGAAGGCCATGAAGGAAAACAGATTATCTGGACCTCATTCAGTTGGGATTTAGGAAGTCCTATTCATGGTAACTCACATCATCTCCCATTTGGATTACTGTAATGCACACTACATGGGGCTTTCCCTGAAGAGTATTCAGAGGCTGCAAGTGGTCCAGAATGCAGCAGCACACGCAATCTTGGGAGCACATCACTTCTCCATTAACTGCACTGACTTTCAATGAACATCTGCATGCAATTCAGGGTGTTGGTTATCACCTATAAAGCCCTATGTGGGTACAGAGCCAGGTTATTTGTGGGGCCACCTATCCCTGATTATTTGTGCTCACTCCACCAGAACTAACAGGGTGGGCATCCTGCAAGTCCCTTCTATCAAGCAGTGTCATCTTGCTGGACCCCAGAGGTATGATCTCTTTTGCATCATCTGCCCAGTGGAACAGCATCCCACCAGAGATTTGAATGGCTTTGACCCTGTTGGCCTTTCGCAAAGCATTAAAAATCTGACTGTTCCCTCAGGCATTTGGGCTGGAAAGTTAAGCGAGCTCTGCTGGTTGATCTGGTTGGCTGTTGTTTTTTACTGATTGTAAACTGGAATTATTTTTAGAGCTCAGAGATATGTTACGTTGATTATTTAAGTTGTTTTTATTTTTACTGCTTTTTTTGGTTTTAATCCTTTGTATACTGCCCAGAGCAATTGCTATGAGATGGGTGGCCATTAAATTGTTCAAATAAATAAGGCAGTGGATAAACCATGATGTAGTTAATATTGGCACGAGAAAATAAAATTTTAAAGGGAGGCAGACTCAGGAGCAAATGCTAAGAAATTGCTTTCAGAGGGAATGGAAGGGAGGGAGAAGGAAAGTTCTAAAAAAGTATTATAAAGAATAAGGAGGGAGAGCTTAAATGGAAAAAATGGAAATCAGCTTGGAAGAGGAAAGATGTTCTCTCTCTGGAGGAGAAATCCAGACATCACCACAGCTGACAGACTAGGCCATAGATCCATCTGACCAACCACAGAGCAACTCTAGGGGGCAAGCAGGAATAGGTGACTGGCAGGATGGAAGTCAACTGACAGGCAAGCAACTGTAATATCTTTTGTACTGTGTCAGGTCCTAGCTTCTCTTTAATCTGAACAGCATGGCAAGGTTTAACAGTATTTTAAATGACAAACAAGTACAGATTTAACAAAACAACACTAGGTAAACCACAGATATTTTTCTGCTTTCAATCACTGCTTCCCACCCTCACTTCTGGAATTCTATCTCCAGAAAAATCAAACCCTGCTCTTACAATTTTGGTGGGGCTGACATTTGATCTCAGCGGACTTCTAACCCATCCTCCTCCCCAAGGACAGTCACTCTGTTTTAAGGGAAGCAGTTCCCACAGACCTTTGAGTCTTTTCATTGTTGTCACGTGTTCTTTTTCAATTTCTTCAATGTATTTCCCTGTTCTTCAGTACCTTCTTCTGGGAATGCTGTCTCCCCCTTACTTAAGGAATCTGTTTCCTCCCTGATCCTCTGGTGCTTCTGGCTAGGTATGTCTGTCCATCTAAGATACTGGGCATGCACACATGCACCCACAAAGCAACTGACATTAAACACAAACCAGACAGGTCAGAGGGTCAACAAAATTGTTAAAAGAGGTGGAGGAGAATGAATTGATGCAAAATCAACAGGATTTTTCTATGTAAAATTTATCTAATAAATTTTGGATTTTTAATTCCCATCTCAATAATTTATATAAATTCACTGTTGTCATCTGAGACCGTTACCATGCCATTCCTAGTTTATACTATAGGTAATCCTTGAGTTACAACAGCAACTGGGACCGGGATTGCCATCGTTAAGCGATGCAGTCATAAAGCACAGTGTCACATGACCATATCGCATAGCGATGGCAATCCAGGCAATCCTAGCTGCCATCATAACCCCAAGGTGTGTGGGTCATTAAGTGGGAAATGACAGGAGTCCCAGGTAAGGAGCATGGGAGTGCCGCAGGGAGGTGGGGAAAGCCCTGAGAGGCCTGGTGCAGGCCGCACACAAGTTGGGGAAGGGGGTGATGTGGTGCAGCGTGAGTGCAGGGAGGCCAAGGGAAGGCGGGCACAGATCAGCACAAGCACAGGGAGGCTGAGGGGTGCAGGTTGGCATGTGTGCAGGGAAACCTAGGGAAGGAGGGCAAGGGTCAGCACAAGTGCAGGGAAGCCAAGAGAAGGAAGGTGCGGCATGGTGTGAGCACAGGGAGGTCAAGGGAGGGAGTGAATGGTGCAGCACACAGGAAGGCCAGAGGAGGACTTGCGACCTTCTCTGCTGGCTTCCCTATTGATTTTGCTTATGGGAAGCCAGCAGGGAAGGTCTCAAATGGCGATCACATGACCATGGGACATTGCAACCATCACAGTGTGAGCTGGTTGCCAAATGCCCAAATTGCAATCACATGACTGGGGGCACTGCGACAGCTGGAATTTCAAAGACCGGTCATAAGTACCACTTGTTCAGCACCGTCGCAACTTAAACTATCACTGAACAAGTGGTCAGTAAGTGAGGATTACTGTACAGTAAATGTGAACATAGACTCACAACTGATTAATAATTAAGTTCTACTTAATATTAATAATTAATGATACTTTGTTCAAAGTTAGCATGTATATGTCATATACTCATACTTGTATATGACACCCTAACCACAGAATGATGAAACATATGAAACAAACATTGGGCTAAATTAGGTTTTGTAGATTAGAACAGAGGTTTTCAAACTTTTGTACCTTAAGTGCCAAGGAATCTGGATCTCACCGTGACAGAAATATTTGTTTGTTTGTCTATTATTTGATTTCAGTGCTGCCAGACTCCAGACTGACTCTGGACAGCTCAGAATAACCCACTTTATCAAAGACAAATATTTATATATTTATGAGCATTATTTTATTATATTTATCATTCATGATAAGTTTTAAAGAGTTAAAACTTCAAAATAGCTCTGAAATGGCCAGGAAACAATGACAACCTTCCATATTGCTCTAGGTCAAATTTAAGTATTCCAACTCAAATGAAACTTTACAAGAATCGTAGAAATCACACACACACACACACACCAGGTGTTATTAAAAATATAGGCATACAAAAACATCCAGCATTAAAAAAATGCTGATATCCCTTCAAAAAATGAAATACCATAACATAACACACACTATACAGGCCATTTTAAAAATCTGTGCAGAAACTGCAGCTGATACAGAATGCAGTCACCACATTACTGTACTAAATTAAACAGGCCTTGAGAAACATTCAACAGAAAGGGTTGGACAGAAAGCATTTCTGGACCGAATCTTTAATATTGGTGCTGGCCTATACCACCTTAAATTTTCTAGTCTTATATGAAGCTACCAAAACATAAACACTCCTGCTTGATGTTCCTTCTCTGCTTGACAGAATGAATGCTGCCTGGAGCAGGGCCATCCTGAAGTAATTCCATACTGCTGCTTTCCCCTACGTAGAGAAGTTCTCCCTGATCTTTCTTTGTGCTTTCATAATCTGCTGAGAAACCACTGATTTTACCTTCTTGTTTATTATTTCTGCCTAAATTTGCGTTGGTGCTTTAATGTAGCATTATTAGATACTTTGCATAGTTTACTTGGGAAGGCAAAGGAATATGGCTTTAATAAATAATAAATGAACGTTTCTCTTTTCTAAAACAGCCCTCCTGGGAAGTTGGGTTTTTCATGAGGACCCTTGTTGCAGGCAGGCAGGATGGGCTGGGTCTGTTGCCAATTGTAAAGTCAGACCAGAAAAAGGGGTCATTTAGCTGTGGATCAAGGCTGTGCCAGGTCTGTTAACCGGAATAGGCAAAACAGGCTCAATACCTATTTAAAATAAAGTATTATATAATCTGCCCCATTTGTTCAAGTTCTGTCCCCCTATCAAAGGGAGACAAAGAAGCCTAGTTGCTCCTGAAAATCTCAGTGAAGCCACAGCCAGACAAATAACCTGACAAATGCACTCCTTCTCCCTGACAGTGCTATGCAAACTCTTGCAAAGTAGTTACAGAAATAATTGTAAAATGCAAGTAACAGGATGAAGTTTGAGCCATGTGTAACTTCATGCCTGCAGTGGATCTCTGAAGGCTGACCTAATGAACCTGTCCTTCTCCCTTCTGCAAGCTGACACTTGTTTAAGCCTTGGAAGGATGGCTACATCCTGTTAAATTGCAAGCAAAGGGTCATGCTTCTGTTGTAATAGAACAAGGACTTTTAATCTAAATTCATGTTCCACATTCAGAATTCAGTTTAGAGAAATTATTTCTGCCTCTCCAGAACAACCTCTAAAGACAGATAATGAATAAGTTAAATTGTTCTTATTGATTTGGAAACAAGACCACCATTTGATTCAAGCTGCCACTTTTCAAGGACTTGTAGATGACATTCTAGTTGCTATCCAAACAAACAATACTCTATATACCTTATATATCCTCTTATTTCCCTCTTCATTTTTATAAAGCTATCTGGAAGACAAGTCTGTGCCCACTAGGGTAGCAATGTCATTGCTGAACTTTTTATAAATAAAAGATCAAGCCTAATATATTATCAAACTAAACTAAACTAAAACATCAACACTAATACTTCTGTCATCATGGAATAGAAACAATTTTCTCTTTTCCTACAGACCTCTTTGTAAAAGAAAGCAGCCAACATCTCCCTTTCTAATCTTCACTCCTGTAGACTAGACACAGTCATATGGTGATGCATGTTTCAAAAATGAATTAGAAATATTCAGCTTCACACAAATGCAGCACCTCTCTGCTATTCAGTAACCTACTTTCTTCAAGTTTCTGTGTGAGCCTCAAAAAGAAAGAAAGAAAAGAAAAGAAAGGATTCTGCTGCTTTAAATGTCTAATTAGTTTTAATGATTGGATTTCTTAAAGTGCCTTTTTTTTTTATAAACTCACATCTTCTGAATCATTTTTAAAATAGACACAGCTCTAATAATCAATGTTTCATCTTTTTTCCTACTCATTTCCAATTTCCAATCCCTTCTAAACATAACTGCCCTCAGCTGGACTTCCCTGTTGGGATTAACATTTTATTTCTTCTCTACCTAGTCTGTGGCACATTCTCTGCTTCCTCCCTTCTCATTTTCTGTTATCATTTTCTTCTTTCTCCCTTCCACTCTAGCAGCTCAGTAGTCCAGATCTTGTGACTTCTCTTGCAATATTAAAGTAATTGTAGGAATATGTAGGAAATCAGAGCAGAGTGTCAAATGCTCTTGCTGGTAGAAAAACAAAGGAGTGGACCTTCTTGCTTCTTTCAAATAATGCAGCACTGTTTACTGTTACCCAGATGAGTGTTTTTCATTCTTTGTTCATTTCTAGTTACAGCCATGCTCCACCCCATTCTTATTATACCTGGAACCAAGTATCTCTATCTGTGCAGGCTGCTTTCCAGGGATCTGTTCTACAGCATAGGGGATTCATGCCCCATGTAAGACCATGCAGGCTACGGAAGCAATTTTTCTTTAACTTTGGATGATCTCATTGCAGAGAAATTCATACCCAAACTCTAACATTCTGTCTTTGATATTCTTCTAATAATGCTATTAGCAGAAGAATACTCTCAGTTGGCAAATTTAGACAAATAAGATTCCTGTCCCCTCCAGAAACTAATATAAAGTTCATAGATTTGTCAACTGAAATGTTATTTCATTCATGTTCTCAAGGCCCCTCCAAACTGAACAGGTTATAAACAAGCTTAGTCTGAAAGTCAGAGACTTTCAAATATATACAGTAGATACATACCCAAGAAAATTAAAACATATTCTTATAAACCCCACCCCCAGCGATCTCAGGAACATCCATAGAATCAGGGAGTTAGAAGAAGTAGTTTAGGCCATCATGTCTAAACTCCTGGTCAGTTTAGGAGTCCAAACTGAAACTTCCCTGACAGATGTCTATCTAGTCTCTGCTACAAGGCCTCCAGTGAAGAGGAGCCTGTCACCTTTGTAAATAATTGGTTCCACTGTCAAACTGCTCTTACTGTTTTGAAGTTTTTTCTAAAATTTAATAATTTGCCTTTCTGTAACTTAAATCCATTATTCTGCATCCAGCAATCTGGGATGATGAGAACAGGTGTTCCTTAACCTTTTTGTGTAAGGCATCTCTTCAGGTACCTAAAAAATGTTAACATAATCCCACTCAGACTTCCCAAAACTAAATATTCCCAGTTCCTTTTCACTCTGAAGATCATCATCATTGCCCTTTTCTTAACCCGTTCCAGTTTGAATCCTGAATCCTTCTTGAAGAGTGATAGAGGAACTGGGTATAAACTTGAGGTGAGATCTGATCAATCAATAGCAGAATGATTACTTCCCATAATTTGGAAATGAAATGTAAGTATAGATGCAGTCAAAAATTTGCCTTTTTTTTTTTTTGCAGATCACATCACACGGTTAACTCATATTCAGTTTCTAATCAAATATTATTCTTGATATCTTCAGGATACCTGAAATGCCAAGCCAGGTGTCTCCCATTCTGTACAAGTGAATATTATTTTTGTTTTTAAAAATAAAACAAACAAATCTTAATTTTGTGTGTTCTAGGGTATTAGTTATTTTGCCCAAAGTGGCATCATTTCCAAATTGGATGAGCATTCTCCTCAGCTCTTCATCCAAGTCATTAATAAAAATACTGAAGAGTGGAGGGCCAGAACTGAATATTGTGGCATCCCATTTGATACTTCCCTCCAGTTTGATGAGTACTGTTGATAAGCAGTCTCTGATTACAATGTTTGAGCCAGCAATTTATCCACTCAATTGTTATGCCAGCCTTATTTACCTAGCTTGCTAATGAGAATGGAAAGAGCACTGACAATAGTGAAGGTCATTAGATGGCTGAAAATTATCTGAGTCACAGCTATTTCCAAGATAAAAAGGCATGGAATTACAGTGAGAGAAAAAATGATGTAAAAAACAGCATATACATTTTTAATAAAGATACTTAACAAGATGTTGAACTACTGAGTAGTTACTAAAATAGTTATCATTAATAATAATAAAAAAGGTGTTTTATTATGTTATTTCAGACCAATCCTACTTTTGGAAGCTTATTTAGAGAATTGTTACTGTAAATCTATTACAGATTTAGCCAACTATGTATGATTAACAAAAAGTGAACTACAAAGAAAGCAGAAAAATGCTTAAATTTATGCTAGATGTTAGATCAAGCATGGGGGTGGGGACGAAATCTATTATTTACCTAGGAGTAAATGTTATTGTTCCTTCCGTCATGGAACCCTATCACATTCCCTAGTTACTTATCTTTCTAAACCTGAAATGTTTAATCTTGTATCATGCACAAAGTACACAACATAGGACAGACTTCTCTAAGATACTTGCCAGAACACGCAAAAGTTTCTCCTGGCTGTTTTCCAGCATCTCTTTCTCTAAATGATACAGAAGAGAGAGAATGCTGTATTACCTCCTAGCATATAAATCTGCAGAAGAAGATGTATACTTCTACTCAGAAGATCTATACCTCCACCTAACCCCACTACCTCCATAGTATTAAACACCACATAGATGGCCAAGCAATTTTATTACAACAAAGTTGAAGATCTATAACAAAAATAATATGGAAATGGGTGATGGAGACTGAGATCTAGAAAGCCACAATAAACACAAACTACATCAGATTTCCTATTGTGAAGCCCTTCAGACTACAACTACCTTCTCCAGCCATCATAATTACTGGTATCTGAGACTACATCCAGTTAGGGAAGCCTGGGCTAACCAATTTTATTGGGAATAGGGATTAGGCAAAAGAAAAACAATACTGAAGTGCTTACAAGTATAACATTGTCGACATATTTATTCTATGTAAGAACATTCAATTTCCCTGACTTACCATCTCAGTTACTCACATCTGACTTGCTCTGCTTTAGTTAAAAAGTTCTAGGTTGTACCATCTTAACTGGATGAATAATAACCTATATACACTTAAATAAACCAAAGATAATATTGGGAAATGTTTATACTAAATAGCATTCAAACAATATTTGTTTGTTTATTTGTTTGCTTATTTTATTTATTTAGCTTTTACGCTATAATCAGAAGACTCTAACCAGTTTAACCATCTCATCTGAAAGTTTATTCCCTGAAACTGAAAAAACAGTAGAAACATGGCTTCTGAACAAGCATGCTTAACACTATTGTATAATGACAAAAGCAGATACTATGTCTGGTATACAGCAATCTTCAAAAATAATTTTGACTTGGGTCTATGATATAATATAAGAGCCATTTCGAATGTCAAGTAAATAGAAGACCAACATTTATCATGGAACAAGCTATTTGTTTCCTGAAAAGTGTGCTGAGATGAACCTTGAATCAAAATCAGAAAAACTGATACTAGTAGTTTTTGGTTTTAAAAATCTAAATTGTTCAAATTTACAATGCAGATTATAAAAGAGGAATGCGGGCAATGATAGTGGAACAAAAAAGATACAGGAAATCTATCCATTAATGGTGCTCCCTAAACATATATGTTTAACTTCTATTACTTATTGGAGTTGTAAGTGCATCCATTTGACAGTTTAATTTCAACATGAACTGTGAAACAGCTTCCTTCAGAGGAATGTTGAGAAATATATTTTTCCATTACATACTTCTACATTTAGTGCAAAGAAATCAGAAAACTATTGGACCACACACTTTCAAATATTGTTTCCACCAACCCCAAATTTACAGCAATACACTCACATTTCATACACTACAATACACTACAGACATTTCAGGGTTGGGTTACTTCATCTCAGTGCCACAGTGCACAGTCCATTGGAAAAATTACTGACAGCTTCATGGTTCCCCTCCTGCTTAACCCAGCATCAGTACAAACTACTAACCATGGTGGTCCTTCCCTAGAGAATTGACAAGGGTGTGGTACAGTGTGTAACTTCAGAAGTACTATTTCTTGTAAATAATTTTCTTCATTAAAAAAGTTATTGTTTGGAAAGTATTCCAACAAATTCTATAGTTCATTATGTTTTCTTCCAAATCCTGAGATGAGGATCATTTAAAGACACTTTAAAATAACATTTTAAAAACAATTAATGAATCATATTATTTCTAGTTATTTGACTAAGAAGGGGATCTTGAAGCCAGTTCTACGTCTAAATATCACAATTCTTCCTTATATTTAACTAAAGCCAGACAGGAGAGATGGTGAAAGTTTCCCCAAACAACATCCTACTTTTTGTCATCTGTCTTTCTCTCTCAATGGCTTCCTTCCAATGTCAAAAATCTCACCAAACAAGTCACTGTCCATAAATCATTTGGAACTTAATATATATCTGCAACATCAGTATTTTTTTAATTGCAAAAATTGACGTTCTGTACAAAGTGTACGAGAGCAGAGTGTGAAGTGCCTACCCTCATTCCCCACGGATTCCTTTCGTATACCAACTGTTTCAATATGAGGTTGGTTTCAGCTTATTTGATACTGAAGTCTGAGGAAAAGCCAAGGATAAGGTTCAACTGTACGATATAGGAGGGCCTTGGCTGCTATTGACCCAACAAATCGCACCATAAGAAGAGACAGATGGATCCAGATCAAAAGAATCTTGATCACAATAGATACATCTCCTGTGTTTGTTCTTTTCACAGTTAACACAAGAAGTTTCTCATTTTTTAGGAGCGGAAGTCAAAGTAGCCAAGGAAAATACCACTTTAGATGGTGATGCTGTCCTGCTGCTCTAGTATCTAGGGCTATGCTCCTAAAGCCACTGTGAGATTAGTGAAGTAATACTGCACTGAAATAATTGGCTGATGATTCCAGTGCAGCATTACGGTAATGGAAGAAACTAGATCAGGCCTAAACAAGATGTGGCCCGCAAAGCAGCCTTGTGTGGCCTGCCAGCGTTTTTAAAACAATCAGTAAATTCACTGCTGCCAACAGACACCACCCCAAAAGACACACTGCTGGGCACCTCCGACGCCTCCAGGTCTCCCTGACACCACCAGCCCCATTACTGACATCCACTAGCCACCAAACAGCTGATCGGCATGCTGGCTATTCCTTCACAGCTTGCAATTATTTTTAATTTACCAGTGTGGCCCTTTCCCCTCTACAGGTTATGCAGATCTGATCTATATGTTAGTCTTCTGTGATAGGCATTGCTATTTTAACACAAAAAGATTTCTGATCAAAATGCAGCATGCCATGATAATGAACTGTAATTGCATCAGACTTTAGCACAGTGATTTTTTTCCCCTCAGAAATGGTTAAAAAAGAGCCTTCTTAAATATATTATGGAAATATACTAACTTTTAATTGTGCAGGTGCTTTGGATATCATGATATTGATATAAGTCTGCAAATCATGAATTTGTTTTGTTTTGTTACTACAACAAGAAGTACATAAAATTAATGTCTCTAATCACATTTACATTCATAATCTCTCTACATTTAACAGTGTTTAATAATCTGACATTTTTATCCATGCTCTGAAAAATGGGTCCAGTATTAACTAGCTATTACATATTTATTCCTATATAATTTTTAAAGCTAGGCTTACAAAAAGAGCTATTAATTTTTGGTTAGGTTCCCAAACATTTCAGCTTTTCAAAAAGTATATCCTGAATACTTTATGATCAAATGAAACAGGGCAGCAAAATTGGAACAAAAACTCATCTGTCACATCTAATCCATCTTTTAACTAAAAGGAATGGAAGTCTTTTTAATTATTCCAACAGCAGATGGAGAGTGGCCTCTTTCAAAAGTACTGCCTGAGGCCGGATCGAGTCCAGTCTACTATGCCATGAAAGGGAAAGCCCCTTTTACAAAGAAAATGCAAGAGAGGGGAAGATCAAAGGAGCAGAAGGAATTTTGAAAGCATGTTTCCTTAGTTCAAAATATTCTTCTAAAAAGAGGAAGATGAATATCCCTCTACTGCACCACTCACAACATCCCTGTTCTATAAATAAAAGAGAAGTAATAAAAATATAGCCCACTAAAAATAAACTGGAGAAAAAAACTTTATTTCTTTTTAAATACTTCAGGCAGTCATTTTCTTTTTTTCCTTTGCTTTCTCTTTTGCCTTTCCAATCATAAGGCACAATAATCTAGAATCCAGGACCTATATTAATTTTCAAAAGTTATATTCATTCCCCTTTCTACAGATTAAATAACTCAAAACTTTCTTTTTTACTTCTAAAATTTAAGAAAAGCTGTAGCACACGACCACTTATGTCCAGGATACAGTCCACAAATAAAGCACTTAATGATGAAAATATGTTATGCATGTCTGAGCATATTTGAATTCAGATACCACCCAAGCTGGCCTTTTATATCTAACCTTACCTTGACTGATGACCAGTCAGGTAATACCTGGAGACCTGTATAAATTCACTGCAACAATTCTGACATACTAGTCATTTTCTGGCATTTGTTTATGCAAATGAGGATGGATACCCATCTTAATCAAATAATTCTGGATGGCTAACAAAACATAAAAACAGAAACATATATATAAAAGCAACAGAAAAGGCAACAAAAGAGCATTTCATACTTGACTCACAACTGCATATTCAGCCTGTATAAAATGCAAGATTGGGTACAGCACATTTAGACCTAGTTTTTAAAAGATCATGAAAGAGTTCGATATTCCGCTTCCACAGAAATGCCAGTGACTGCTATGTATAAAATTGTATAGATCCCAGTCTTTAGGATTTATTGTCACAAGTCACATCATTAATTACATAATGCATACTTACCTAGTCATATAATTTAATATAGGTATCGCATTACTTAGGCAATTAAAATGATGGTGATGCAACAATAACTGCTTTTTAAGGAATAGTATAGCATACTCCCAGCTCTCCCCAAAATGAAGACATCATTTTTTTTCCTTTGTACTTAAACTAGACAACAGAAATAAGAAATACAAAAATGCTTTTAGAATTTAAAAGATAGCAGATAAATTATCCACTGAACTGCTATCACCAAAAATATAACGAAGTTTTCCAAATATTTATTTCTACACAACGTTCAGCTGTATGAAATTATAAACATACATCCTAAAAGTTCATGGATCATTGGATTCCCTTGGAGGGGTAGGAACATCCATTCTGAAGTTCTGCAAAGTGACTGTCCTATTGAGAACAGACATCCTAACATCTTCCCTTTTTGGCCCACTGGTACCTCCCACCCAACAGATTTACTCCAGATGTCTGAGTTCTTCTTCTTCTGGAGAAGCAGTTTAATTCAAGACAGATGTAGGTAAATTGGTACTGAATGAAAGTCCTCTTTTCAAATTTTGGATACTGACCCAATATTCTGGACCCTATATTCTATCTTTTTTTCTGGATATTTAGTTTGAATGACCTAAGAAGGCCCAGAGATCGCATCCTGTTCAATAGGATTTCCATGTGTGGGTGGAAATGATTACTTATAACCCAAGTTTTTAAAGCTATGTTGTACCTTGTAATGTCTCATCTATATCAGTCTTCCCCCACCTAGTGCCCCTCAGAAGAGCTGGAATGCAGAATTGTGAGAATTCTCACAATTGCTAGAGTTCTAGCCTAATACTGGACCTCTGGTGTCCCCCAGGTTGGGAAATGCTAATCTATATTCTGGTGGAATTTTGTTCTATCCCAGAACTTTATAATTCTATTCAGCTACCTATGTTTGTCTACTTGTCTACATCATAATAATCTTGAGCACAGTATTTTCAATATTAAATTTCACAATTTCTTCTCAAAGTTTTTTGCTCACTTATTCTTGGTGTTAAATAAATCTTAGCAAGATTACAATCCACTTTGTTGAACAAGCTCAAAGACCAAGCTTTAGTTTCAATCCTTTTACTTCCAGTGACCTTCATTACTGGTCCTGGGGAGAAAAACACCCATCTGTGCTGGGCAAAGCTAAACAACTGCTTGAAAAAGGCATTTCCTATTATATCTAAGAGCAAAATTAGCCTAAGTGCTCATTTTGAGTTATATTAACAAAACCCTATTCCAAAGGGAAGATATTTGTTTCTTCCCTTATTTCATGAGATATTTGTTTAATGGTTAGAGAATTATTATATTACAATTAATTCAATTCCAGGATGGTTCAACATAACCTAGCATGAAGTAACAGCAAACCTGTATCATGATAATATTTTCAACTTGATGCTTATAATTAATATATACATATTATAATTTCATTGGAAAGATAATTTAATTGATATTTGCTTAGGAAACAGAGTAATCGTTTTTTTAAAAAAAATTAGATGCTTTTTCATAGTATTGTGTAGTTCACGTGATCGGTGCAAGTACTGAATGCCAGTTCTGGTGGTATATAATTTGTAAAATTACTATTCATTTCTCTGCATTATTGATACTGTTTAGTTTTACATTTTCTGTATTTTTAAATTCATGAAATATTACTACTACTCCAAGATTATATATTATAATGAAAATGGTTTCTTGAGGTAAACATTTAACTTCTTAAAAGACAGAGTGACATCTTAGTGGCTGTGATACATTTTTTTAATTAAACCTCTTGGGAAGAAGACGAACATCCACAAAGAAACTAGGTCCTTCCTTAAGCTGATGAAGGTAGCCTCCAACAGAAAGGAGGAAATAATTAGAAGTTCCTGACAGATCAGGTAAAAGGAAAATATGACCTTCAAGTTACAGTAATTCAAAAATCCCACTTCTTCCCTTTGAATGTAGTTATGAGTATTTTAGTTCAATCAGAAATTTCACCAGTAAGATATTCTCTTTAATAGGTAATAGAGGAATAAAACTTATCACTATAAAAATGTACCATGGTTTTATTCCTGTTCATATTTATTTAAGTGAAAACACATATAAAGAAAATATATCCACAGCATAGATTGGGGGCCAGTGGACACATTTGGAATTTTGGGTGCACACGTTGGCATTTTCACAAAATGCTCACCTTAATGGCAGCCATTTAAACAAATCCAGATGGAAAACACACCTTGGTGCCTCTCTCTCTCTGGAGCATCCACCATGTTCTTTACAATATCACGTTATCTTCAGCTTTGGCGGGGGGGGCGGTATATGGACACAGTTCCAAACAAAGAACTGTGCTCTTGCTATACACCATTTTTATTTTCTAAAAAAGTTTTAATATAGGAAATAAAAAAGCTTGAGGCTGGTTTTGTGTTTTGTAGCATACTAAGTTCACATTGTTTTCTTTAAACAACAGCAAAAAAAAAAAACCTAGGGAAATAAAATCATGTGGGGTATGGAGCTTGGCAAACACCAAAAAAGACGCAGCCAGACACATTGGCAGCCTCTAAAGTCCCGGAGGGCATCAAAGGACAAAATGCACTTACTAAGTTTTTAGGCAGGCTTAAGCAGATGAAATAAGACAAACTATTCAAAAACAGTCTAACAACCTAGAACTGAAAACAAGTAAACCCAAGACAAAAGAAATTACAGCTTCAGGAAACTATAAGGAATTTAAAAACCACTTCCACTCAATAGGTAGGTTCAGTGCTTTTGGAATAGCTTCCTTAGGAAAAAAATAAAAAGTTGCTAGTGGAACAACAAATGTTAAACCTTGTCTTGATTGGGCTGCAGGATACTCTATATCAATCCATCTCTATTCAGCTGGTGACTTTACTGATTAAACTGTTAAATAAAACTGCATATTTTAATTGATCTTGGTTTCCTCTGATATATTAAAGAAAATTGCAGGGCCAAACATTCTTTATTCAGGACCTTTTATTTGGTCTATCCACTTTCATAGCTCAGATTACAGCAACTGCCTCAAACCAATTTATCAAATGTCTGGAGTTTACAATGGGTAGGAATTTGAAGTCCAGTGGAAAAAATACCTTTTAAAAAACCCTAAGAAATACTTCCCATATTTTTTCAAATTTAGCACTTATCTCTCTGTGAGTCAGAGAGTGGGACTCTCTAATATATTTCTTAATCTATTCCCAGTCATATTTATTAGCTATCATTTTATTCTTGAAGCCAATACAATTGCATTCATTCAAATCATACTTTGTTAACAGAAAGTAGGCTTAAGTCTTTTTCCTTCTCTACTCATATGTTAATTGAGTGCAATTAGCTCTTTCAAAACTGCTCCTCTTAGTTTAGCTGTAGGAAAGCTGATATTCTGGAAGGTAATCTGATTTTTCTATCAATTTTTAGTGAGATTACCTTTGTTTTTGTTTATGAACTGGAACAATGTTTAGGAAACTCAATAAAAAAAGTACACCACTATGATTCCAACAGAATTCCATCTCTGGTCCTCAACTGGGCTGTGTGCCCCCATACAAAGCAGGTTTACAATCTTTTGGACTCAAAACTCCTGTTGGAAGTGCAACAGAGGTCGTGGCCAAGAAGACCTCTTCACACCTACCCCTTGTACATCAGATGCTGCCATTTGTGAACCAGGACACTTTGCTGATCACCAGTCATGCCTTTGTCACTTCATGCTTGCCTAGATGAGCCTGTCCCTGAAGACCACTGGGAAGCTAAAGCTGGTCCAGAATGCAGCAACCAAGTAGTAATGGGCTTGACTCAGTATGCCTGTATTGCACCACTAATTTGAGAGTTGCACTAGTTACTAGTAGGCTTCTGGGTGCAGTTCAAAGTGCTGGCTGTTACCTTTAAAGCCATTTTACAACTTGGATTGCCTTTTCTAAGTTGAATCTGCCCATCCAGTGAAATCAAGCAGAGAAGGCTTGCTTCACATCCTGACTTCCAAAGAATGTCATCACCATAGATGCCAAGGACGATCCTTCTCTTTAGTGCCCCCCTTCTTCTGAAATAGCATACTCCTGGAGATGAGGGCAGCCCCATCCCTGCTATTATTCCAGAAGGTGAGAACAGCTTGGAGAATTGAATGGCTCCTAATGGATATGGAGAAGTATGAACTGTATGGCAAGACTGATTATGACCTTATGATATTCTTGTTTATTCTGATTTTGCCCTCCAGGGTTGCTCAGGTTTGTGCCTTTATATGTATCATCCACTTTTATTATGATTGAGGAATTGTATTAATTTATATTTTCTACTTTTTACTTTATTTAATTACCTAACTATGTATCTTTCCATCCATCCATCCATCCATCCATCCATCCATCCATCCACCCACTTGTTTTATTTGTATTTGATTTGTGGCCTTATGGCCATAATAATAAAGACAGACTATTCTGATTTTGTTTACTGATACTGTATTTCAATCTAAGTACTGAAATGGGGAGTGCTTAGCTAGTTGTTTTTTTTTTTTATGGAGTAGCATATTAGCCCTTGTTATTAAATAAATAGAAGTTTAGATGCAATTGCCTACCTTTCTGGACAATGAAGAGCTATGAGGTCTGATTCAGCTCTGTGATGCAATATTCTGTCACAGCTTGCCAAATCTGAAAAGGCAAAGGGCAGCCAGCAAACCAGAAAAACAATTACAACCTAGTAAGACAGAAAAACAGAATACTATATACCCAAACCTTGTCTCTCCAAAAGAAGCCTAAACTCATAATCTTACAAGTTATGATACTTCCAAAATGTAGCAAATTTTCAAGGCTGAAAAAAAAACCCTACAGTGCAAACTTCTAGAAGGCCTTGCTGTCTGAACCTGTTGCATAGACAGTACAGAACCTGCTGTCTCTTGCAGACTTACCACTCATTCTTTGCAGAAATGAATGTTTAGAAAGAAAACAATGTTTAAAAAATGACTGATATGGAAAACTGTAAGATTAAACACGCTTTCCCCACCTATTCTTCCTTTCATCCTTATTGCAGCTAACCTAAAAATATAATAATAAAAATTTAAGAAAAATATAATAATAAAAATTTAAGAAAAATATAATAATAAAAATTTAAGAATGATACAGAGTTCCATGTAATGTGCAGTTTGGTCCTAAATCTCACCCGACAAATAGGCTGTAAGTGCAGGAGAACAGCATTCCAAGCTACTGTAACCTAGAATTCCAGCCTCCGACAGTAACCCAGAAGCTCACAGAAGATGGGAGCCTGAATGTCCAAGAAAACCAAAGCTATCCAATAACATCCCCAAACTACCCTGTGTCCACATGTCTTGCCAAGTACACTATCTGCCTTCTGAGGATCAGCTTCGATCAGTTTGCTTGCATCCATGCATGTCCTATCAGTTATTCGGATTGGTAGCATCTTGCCTTCAGCCAGTCCCATCTCTTTTACCCTCATGTTTACTCTCAATAACTTGTCTAAAGTCATTTGATTCATATGTGTATTCCAAACTGTCTCAAATGGGATCACATACCATACAAAGGCAACATTTCAGTTACTAATTCAACCAGAATGTCAGGTTCACGAATACAGTCAGGCCTATGTATTCAGTGACTCATCACTAAAGCCTCAACTTCTGCTGCTTTTCCCCTTGATCTGCTTTGACCCGTCGGCACCAGTTGCCTTCTGTTGTAGAAGTCCTGGTGTACCTGTCATATTTTAAAGAAGGATTGCTTCCAGTATGCCAGACATCTCCTCCTTATCCACCATATCACAATTCTGTCAGTTCAACAAATGTTTTGTTGAAAAAGGATACACTGAATGTTTTGGGGAAGGCAAGCCAGCCAGTAAGTTGTTTGTGTTCTGGAAGTTTCTATGATTTAATTTTATCTCTACTTGCAAATGTCTTTAGAGAAATGTCTTTGTTTCCCGACTACACACTAAAAGTTCATACATGCGCACGCACAGCATGAATAAACAATAAAATAATGCATACAACTACCAAAAGAGGAAATGCCAAATAGGCAGACAACCTATCTCTAGATAGCAATAGAGAGACACAGTTGCCAGGGGAAAATAGCCAATTGTCCAGCACAAAAAGCAATAGGGCAGGTCCCTCAAACCGGGCAACCAAGAAATCCTATCATTAAGCAGGGCTCTTTGGATGATCACATGGGGAGAGAGATAATAAATCCACCTGGCCTCAGAATAATTCAAAGCCGTGCCACCCCAGCAAGGCAGTATAGTTAAACAACATACTTCAAAATGAAGCCTTGTTTCCAAATGCTGCCCTATGGAGCAGAGAATTAGATATATCAGCACCATCAGTGACGCCCATCTAACCCAACCTCAGCCTCATCAGTAGAGATTATCATTGTGTCAACCAAGCATTGCAGCAGCTCCAGATTAAACAGGCTGGGGCAAAGGGCATTTCTGTATAGGCTCCCTTGCTACCAGCCATGTCCTTTTGGAATGCTTCAGCAGCTACTGGCTTTTGCAAGATGAAGCGATCAGCTTCAACCTCGTGTATATAGCATCAAGAGATCTTTAACACTCAGTGATTCCCTTGGCTTTCTGATGTCTCCCTAATGTATGTGCCAACAGATGAGGAGGCAAAAAGAAAACTATCCAGACAAAGTACATTCTAACTTGATTTTGCTTTCCAAAATTCATACATAGTACTTGAACTGACATTAATAAAGCCCTAGATTATATGTTAATATATATAATATAGGGCTTTATTAATATCAGTGATTAATCTATAGAGTTGACATTTAGTATAAGAAACATCTTGCTGCACAACAGGAAAAAGACCAGCTGACCTTTCTCAAGTATGAGAATACCCTACTGAATCAATTATAGACCCATCTAGCCAGCATTCCATCTCTCACAGTGACCCAAAAGATGCACTTAGAAAGCTTGCAAATAGAAGAATGACAGCTCTCCTCTCCCATTATTGCTTTTGTACTCCTAGCATGTAGAGGTAAGCTGTTTCCACGCCTGGAGGCAGTTCCCTAGAAGCCAATGATAAACCTGCCCTTTAGGAATTTGTCTAGTCCTCTTTTGAAGCCATTTAAACTAGCAGCCAATGCATCTTGTGGCAGCACATTGCACATGTAAACCTCTATCCTATGTTCTTGTGTCTTTTCTCTAAACAAAACAGCTCCAACCACTGCATCTTGTCCTGATATGGAACATAAGTTCATGCCCCTTGATCGTCTTGATTGTCCTTTTCTGCACTTTCTTCAGCTCCACAATTTCTCTCTTGAGTATGTCAGAGAGAATAAACACAATAAGTACAATAAATTTTGATTGGGGCATTGTAATATCAGCTGAAATATTGTGCCGCATCCCTTTTCTGATGACCTAGCAGAGAATTTGCCTTCTTAACCACTGCTGCGCACTGAGTAGATGATTTCACTTAACTGTTTACAAAGATCACAAGATCTTGGTCTTGGGTGGCCATTGACAGTTCAGTCCCCATCATTTTATATGTGAAGCACAGATTCCTAGCTCCAATGTGCATGACACTATGCTTGCTGACCCTGAATTGCACTTACCATTTAGTAGCCTAGTCACTAAGTAAGGAGAGATCCCTTTGGAGCTCTTCATAGTCCACTTCTAGCACACTACTCCACAAACTGTTCTTCTGCCTCCCTTATTAATCCCTTGCATTTCCTTTGCCAGTACTTATTTTCACTTTTTTTCACTTTTTATTGTTCTCTTGATCTGATTAGTTCAACAGTAAGAATCCCTAATAAGAAGGTATATATTTTAAGCACATGACATTTGCTAATAAATATGTAATTAGAAACTATTTATGGTATCCACAGTTTCCAAATTGATGACAGTGAATACCAAAAACAAATTCTGTATTTTATGAAAAAAACTCCCCTGCTGTAAGATGCTGAAGTTCAAATGCATCAAGTGAATGAACTAACTATACAGGCCTTGGAAAGCATAATTTGCCATATCACAGCACATTAAATAATATATATTTTATTTAAAAATCTGAATGGATCTTAATTTGTTAATAGGCATTTATGCTAGAAGGTGTTTTAGCTGTTGTTTTGAGAATACCAGCACAGCTCTGAAGTTACTAATGAAGTATACTAATGAAGCAACACTAATGTTTCTTATATTAAATATTAAAATACAGTGGTACCTCGAGTTACGAACTTAATCCGTTCTGTGACTCTGATCACAACTCGAGTTGGTCACAACTCGAGGTAAATTTTCCCATAAGGTTCAATGTAAATACGGTTAATCTGTTCCACCCTCCAAATTTGGTCGCACCATGAGGCAAATTTCCCCATAAGGTTCAATGTAAATACGGCTAATCCGCCCTCCGAATTTGGTCGCACCACGAGGCAAATTTCCCCATAAGGTTCAATGTAAATACATACAAAGCCTTATTCTTGCCAAGCCTGCTCTGCATTTTCTTTGGAGCCATGCTGACAAGCACACCAAAAACCTTCCAAATGCCACAAAACACACCACAAGCCTCACTGAACGTCTCCTTGCTACCGTGATCTCGCCCACAGGAAGCCGCGACCGCGTGGCAGCAGGGCAAATGGCCGCGGATCCGGTTCGTAGCTCGAGGCGGAGTTCGCATGTCGAGGTAAATTTTTGGGGCCGGAGCTGGTCGTATCTCGAAAAATTCGTAAGGAGGGGTGTTCGTAACCCGAGATACCACTGTATTAGTTAATAAACCATTTTGCAATGCAACTATTTCTAAACACAGTTTGCATTTTTCCAGGAATGCTTATGAAAAATTGGAATGCAACAAAAAACTTATTTTAGAATTACAGAAAAAAATCACAATGTTGAGTTAACCCCAAAGAGAATGATCTCTGGACAATTCATGAAATTTCTCCATAAATGGACTATAGTGGACTTAACATATATTGTTCCTATTTCTTCAAATTACACCGTAAGCATATTAATGATATTCTAGCTATAGGAGGAAAGCTACATTTAAATTGGAAAGTATATTCAAAAGATCAGTTCCATTAACATTTTTCAACCAAGCTTCAATAAAGTATGTATCTGGCTTCTGATGCAGATAGATAAGTCTTCACAATTATACCACATAATAACTTGTGAACAAGTTCTGTTATGAAAAAGCACTAGTGACATGAGTTGATTTCTCACTCCCACATTTCAGAAGTAGATATAGCAAGAAAGGGATGATATATATCTGAGTATCACACTCATAAACTATATACGATAAATTGACTGCACAAACAGTATTATAAATGCAATGAGAAATTTCATGTTTATATTTTTAAAAGAGTTCATTTGGAAGATGATTACATACATCACAACAGGGTGACAATTTATCCATTTAAAATGACTTTGTTCATCCTTGATTAAAAGGGAATTGGAGAAAGAAGCAGATGTGAATATCTTACCATCAAGACAAAATATATTTATTTTAATAATATGTTTATTCCTATGCAATTACCACCCACCTTAAACTTAGGGATGGTTTATCAGAACTTATTAAATTACAGCTTACAAAGTACTGGCTCCTTTCCATGTCCTCTTCTCACCTCATTAGCAACAGAGACTTTTATAAAAGCAAATGACGTATTATGATGTACATATACTGATGTACTAATCCTTGAGAAAGGAGGGAGCTTCTGTTTTCTGTTAATTAGTGGAAGAGGCTGAAACTGTTTTTAATCACTCAGAGGAGGATGAAAAAGCCCAGATACATACAGCAGAATATGGCATCCAAAGAGGCCATAGAAGGAAATGTATATGCCAAATAGATTAGGAGCAGGACACAGCAAGTTAGGTGAGCTAAAAGTGCTTACTTTTAAAGGAAAACAAAGGTAGGGAATTGTAAATACCTGGCGGAATGAGAGGACCAGCTATCTCTTGCTACAGACTATTTAAACCAGTGTTTCATAATGCATAATCCTGCATTATGCCTGTCCATATATGCCTGGACTCTGTAGCTTGGCAGAAGTTGATCTTTGTCTCATTTAGATTGCTATGTCTGTAATAAAGGAATGTTATACATTCAAGTTGAAACCTGTGACTGCACTGAGTTACTAGTAGAATTACTGCAGGCATCTGAAGGCAAACTTTACATTCATTTTCTCACTTAGCAATTAGACAAGAGAAAGCATTAAAAATACACTAGATAAAAAAACAGTACTACTATGACCCCCCATATATGAACGGACCCAAATTTATGTGGAAAGTCTATGCTTCCAGCCCTACAACAGTTGGCCTACCTATTTAGGACCAAGAGAAGGAGGCTCAGCCAATTGATGAACATCAGTTGTCTCTCCCTAGAATCTAGAACATCTTCATGGGCTCCATCTTCTGCCTTTCCTTTCTCTTTTGAGGTGGGGTCCTCCAGTAAAAGTATAACACTCTGCCTAACATGCAGACATGAAGCCTAGATGCTCTGCATCAGATCATCCTCACTGCAATTCATTTGTTTAAAATGCAAGATCTGTTTCAAGAAGGTAAGATGTAATTAGTTCAGTTAACTAAGCTGCCCTCTGAAGATGCCGGTCACAGATGCTGGCGAAACGTTAGGAAACAAAACTTCCAGAACACGGCCACACAGCCCGGAAGACCCACACCAGCCATCGTATTCCAGCCATGAAAGCCTTTGACAATACATCAGTTCACTAACTTTATTTGGAATTCTGTGTGCAATATGTTTTTCTTGCTCTTTTATTCCCTTTCTGAATAAACTCCTTTTTATAATTAGAGGGTTGACTACATTGTTTCAAAAATAGATTTCTTCTTAAAACCCAACTCGCATGCAGAACTGCATAATTGCACAATTACTTAACTCTTGTGTTTTCAGGAGTGCAAAAGGCTTGTTAAATTCTACCATTCTGGCAATTAAGAAGGAAGATCCAAAGCACTCCCTTGCCTGTTTTTCAAGAACAGGGCTGAAGTCCTTTGTAGGAAAGTATGAACTCCCCTGCTCAGGAGTCTAGCATATCAAAAGGTTCAGCTACTCTGATCGCAGCCCATTATAACTGTTGCTGTTTTTTTCAAATTAGGGAACTCTTGGAAAAAAGGTACTCACCAACTGATAAAAGTCACCAATAGAGGTGAATATGTGTAGCTCAGGGTTGAACTGTGGAGTCCTTGGGGTTCTCTGAGCTTGGTTCTTTTCTTGCAAACGTTTCATTACCCGGCTAGGTAACATCTTCAGTGCTAAAATGGGCTGGGGCTTGCTCTCTATTTATATACATGCTTTCCCAGTGCTGGTGGGGGTGGGGGTTTTGTTTTGCTCCTCTGGTAGTTCTTGGATTGGCATATGTTTGCTGCTTGATTGTGTGCCTTGATAAAAGTCATCCACCTTCCCAGTCTGTAACAGTGGCTATGACTGCATCCTGTGAATTTGAATTCCAACCTTGTATGTTTTCCAGAAGAGGTGCTCCAGTCCATTGATTTTTTTAAATTTTTCTGAATCTTTTCCAGCTCTAACTATATTTTTCTGAAGGTGCCATGAACAGAACCGTGCATACCAATGATTTGTTTAATGGCATTACAATATTGGCTATTCTACTTACAATCCCTTTATTAATTATTCCATACTAATACAACTAATTATTGTTGTTATCAATAAATATCACACTGGGTTGATCTCAAAATCTGTCAGGTTCAGCCCAAAGAACTCCAAGAGACAATGCAAATACAGTTCTGTTGCGTTTATTAGCTTCAACCTCAAGACAGAAATCTCACCAGACTGAACCCTAGTTCCCAAGCCAGCCAGCCACAACACCATGAATTCCTTAGGGAGGTGCCAGCCTCATCTTCTTGAACTTCCCACACTCCTGTTGGGGGCTAAGAACACGCTTATCTCCCTGAGCCTGGCCTTCATAAGTCCATTCCATCACAAAATTCCTTTCCTATCAATCACCACCAGCTCAAACTCTATATTGGGTCAGTATATATGTTACACTAAGCATTTTTTGCCCTATTGTACATATTCTTACCAATTTGCACTTGCCATTTTAATACACATACAGGTAGTTCTCACTTAATGCCCATCATTCAGCAACCATTCAAAGTTACAACAGTGATGAAAAAGTGGACTTATGACCGGTCCTCAAATTTATGGCCGTCTCAGCACCCTTGTGGTCATGTGATAAAAATTTGGAGTTCCCTGCTGGTGCAGCCACCCCCCCACTATCCAGCAGCTGACTTTTGTTGTCGTCCTTCCCTGCTTCCCCTCCACTGGGCTCATCATCCTGGTCACGCATGGGGGAGGTGCCATGGAAACATCCTGCAGGCCAGCGGGTGAGAGCTACAAGTGGGGAGTGGGTGCTGCAGGTGGGCACTAGGGAGCACGGGCAGGTGGGTGTGTGCCCCTGTCCTGCTGGGAAGGGAAAGGGCCAGGGTAATTCTTTGTGCTGCACCTTGCCACGTGCCACTGCTGGCGAGATGATCCTTTGCCATGTGCTGGGACTTCTTGCTGCTCTGGGGCATATTTTTTCTGTTCTCCCATCCTAACTGCACACCAGTGACATCAGGCCAGGGTGCGAGGGCCACTTTAGGAGGTGTGGCTCTTGGAAGACTGCTCCTGTGGCAGCAGGCTCATGGGCAAAATGGGCCCAGGCAAGTGATGCGAGGCACTTCTCACTTCCATAAGCCGCCAATGGGGCATGAAAGGAGGTGAGCTCCTAGGCAGGCACTTCTTGCCGCTGCAGTTCTGAGGCTTCATGTTGCGCCACAGCAGCGGGGGGGGGGGAGAACACAATGATCATGCCAAGGAGGAGGACAGGGAGGGAGGTTCACTGCAGGGAGTGGCAGAGGCACACAGTGGCCTCTTCATCTCAGCTATGCTGTGCAGGGTGGCCAAAAGAGGAGAGATTGGGGGAGATAGATGGGGGGGTTGAAGGGGAGGCAGTCCCTTGCCTTGGAAGAACAGAGGCTCGGGGCTGGGAGGGACCAAGCTGGGAATGGCATAGGTCCTCGCCTAACTACCATGTGGAATTTGCTTAACAGGAGCAACAGGGACTGCTGGAACTGCTGTCACTAAGCAGGGCAGTCATATGTTTCACTTAATGACCACTTTGCTTGGCGACAGAGTTGTCAATCCCAATTAAGGTCATTAAGTGAGGACTACCTGTAATTAACTTTGGACAGATCCTTATGAAACTTTTCACAATCCAATTTTTTCTTTTTACCACCTTGAATAGTTTGCATTCATGTAACAGCTCATCCCTCTCTCCTGATCACTTATGAATCTTGGGAGACATGATTTCTTCCAACCTTCAATTATGACAACTATTCATTTATTTCTATACTCTGATTTCTATCTTAAAATAAGTTATTCTTCCAGATTGTTATAAAGATTGAAAGGGGGAGGGAATAAATATACATAATCTTGCTTTCTGTTTCAGCATTTCAACTAAAGTATTAAAAGAAGACCATACTCTTCTGATATATAAGAGACAGAGAGGGTAATATTGTCAAAGTAGATTGTCCTCAGACAGGATTACAAATAGATTAGATACATTGACTTTATTATACATTCTGAATCCAGATTAACATTGGTCTGCTCTATTGGAACTTAGACTGACATGCATAATTCATGAACATAGAGAGCTACAGCTTGAGGTCTGCATCCTTCTACCCATATTGGGTATCAACATCAAATTAAAATCAAATAATAAAAGCAGCAACAATATATTTTTCATTATCTCAAGTCCAGTAATCAGAGCTGTAGTTAATCCCTTCTTATCTTCTGAATATAAGCTTCCTAGAATTTGGCAATTAAGTTTTATTAGCTTTAATTAGATCAAAAGAATAGTCAGCAAAATTGACTTTCTCATAGCCTCCCCAAATTCAGGTTTAGTCTTTAAAGCTATCAAAATCCATGTAGAATCCATGCTTTCAAACAGTACTGATGAAAAGTATGTGATCCAGAATAATTCCATAGAGTTCATAACCCAAAACTAATACCATTTCTAATTAGACTAATATTACTACATCGGGTCATAATAAAACATTAAGAGTATTCATTGTTCAGTGTCTGCTACAACAGGCATTTATGATATACTCTCTAGATTTGTGGTGCCAGAAATACACATTTAGAATGGCATTCCTCATCTTATGTCACAGACTACCACATTACATACTCACTGAAAAGAAAGACATTCCTTTTAAGTGTTTTAACCATAACATTTATTAATAGAACCATTCTGGTTAATAGAACAAATGATAAAATTTGCCAATATCAGTGTGCCTATGACTGATACATAAAAATAGACTAAGTACTGTGTGTTCATTTTCAAAACAGATACCACAGAAATTAATTGTATTGTTATTTTTAGCATGTTAAATTAAATAGACAATTAATCTGTACAGGTTTCTAACTCAATCTCCACTGACACCTAAATGGGAGCAACATAAAAGAACATCAGTAACAATCTAATTGGCTAAAAAGGATACGTTACTGAACACCACCAACTGATGAGCACAACTAGGAAGGCTATTGTCTATACAGGTAGTTGTCGCTTAGACCATTTGTTTAGCGACTGTTCGAAGTTACAACAGCAATGAAAAAAGTGACTTATGCCTGGTTCTCACACTTACAACCATCACAGCATCCCCACGGTCACATGATCACGATTAGGGCACTTGGCAACCATCGTGCATTTACAATGGTCACAGCATCCTGTGATCATGTGATCGCCATTTGCGACCTTCCTAGCTGGCTTCTGACAAGCAAAGTCAATGGGGAAGCCGGCAGGAGGTTGCAAGTTGTGGTCATGTGATGTCTTGCTTAACAATCTTGAGTGATTTGCTTAACGACTGTAACCGGGACTGCTGTTGCTAAGTGGGGTGGTCACATGATGTTTCACTTAACAACTGCTTCATTTAGCGACAGAGTTGCCAGTTCCAATTAGGGTTGTTAAGCAAGGACTACCTGTATGTCCCACTTCTAGTCTTTCCAAGGAAAGACAACAAGAGTTATTAAGATACTTCTTACATGACTAGATTATTGATGTACAAACATACACAATAAGAAAAATAAGAAAAGCGATGGCAGCTCCAATTATAAAAAATATATACTCACAGTGATGGGCTCAACCAACCTTCAGACCTCATGCCTAAATGAATATCTAAGTCTTCAAATTGCTTTAAAAATGGCAGTTACACCTTTTCTCTTTCACCTGGAGAGATTCAGGGTAGGGATGTTATTGGTTTGTCCCAGAGGTCTCTCACTCCCATCCCCATCCTTAAAGTGCTCCCTCAATGAAAAGGGAGAAAATAGCACCCTGCTGCCCCTTCTTTCATGTGATCAGGTGGTCATTCCATAGTCCTGCAGTCCTTTAAAAAATTGGGAAGTTGGACTAAGACCCCCGATCCCTCAGACTTTTCCCACTGTCACCTTATGTGATACCTTTTTTCTCTTATTTTAGTTTTATTCAAGACTAGACATTACTATACCTGTGAATATTAAAAGTGTTCAATATCATCTATCTAATTTTGGGTCATGGTTTTAGCCTTAAGTGTACACTTACCGGAGGATTCTTCCCTGCTGAATGGCAATAATTTCTAATCACTGCAGTACAGATTATGAAAAGACATTGCTGTTTTTATTGAGGTAAACTGAATGGTGTTACTGAATTATGGTAAACAGAATGTAATAAGGAAAGAGGGATATATATTCATGAATTATGCATGTGTGCTTTTAATTTGTAACACAGCAGGATAGTATTCATCTGGATTCAGAGTTTATAATCAAGTCAATATAGCTAATCTACTTTCAATCCATGCCAAGTAAACAAGCACAATATTAAGGCACCATCTATCCTTCCATCAAACCAAGCAACTTCCACATATCCTGAGCTACCATTTCTGCAACTCCTAATCAAGAGAGCTATAAGGGCAGCAGGTTGAACCCTTAAGCAATTTAAATTATTTAAACCTGCATTTAAAGGAACAAGGAAACTTTTAAAATTTTAAAATTCTCTGATGGCTCCACTATGATTGATACTCTGCTCTCTCCATGGGGTTTGTATATTTTAAACTTTTTGATAATATTTCCATGTTAATAATTACTTTTTATCTTTTTATAATGATTTTTTAAAATTTATTTGCTGTTTTCTTAATTGTTGTATTCCGCCCAGAGTAGCTTTGTGCAAGATGGGTGGCTATATAAATGTGACAAATAAATAAATAAAATCTGGTATTTATGGTCTTGATATTCATTACGACATTTATACATTGCTTTAATAATGACGTGGTGCATTATTAATATATATTTTTACATTTTACATTTATGCTTATGCAAATATATACTTTTACATGTTGTTGTTGTTCAGTCGTTAAGTTGTGTCCAACTCTTCATGTCCCCATGAACCATATCGTGCCAGGTCTTCCTGTCCTTCACTGTGTCCCTGAGTTTGCTCGGTTTCATGCTCATTGCTTCACTTTTACATGTACTTTTACTTTTAATGTTACTTTTACATGTTATGTAAATATATACTTTTACATTTTACATTTACATTTTAAATATTGAATACTTTGAGTACTTCGCAGGGAAAAGTCAAGAAAAAATAGTAACTAAAACAAAAAGAATTTAAAATATTAGGTATTTACCTATGTAATATTTCCATTGGCTAGACATGTGGAATGTTGCATGGTTTAACCGTATAACCGTATAATTTGGAACATTATACAACTGCTGTATATAAGTCTATGCAATAGATTTCTCAGGCCCACACAATATAATACAGTATAGGTACATGGAGAACTATTGTCTAATAAGAGCAGTTAACAACTTCAGGGGCAGAGCACTCCTAAAGTTATACTCCATATAGGAACAGAAATATTCCTTTCTGGAATATAAAATAATGAAACTTAATATAATCTGTGTTTTGCACTGAAACTTTAGGGAAAGGCAACTGTGAGACACAGTTGGTAGAAGAGAGTGCAAAAAAGTTGGAGCAAGATATAGCCTTTGTGTAAGAATCCATCTTTAATGAACTGTTGCCATCTAGAAAATTAACACTGTGATACATAACATCCATGTACACACGGAGGGAGCGAGCAAAATTTATCCTGTGGACAGAATAATCACAGTACAAAAGTGAGTAAATGAAATACCATACAAAGTTTCCCAATACTTCAGAAACTAGTGGGCTAACTTACATCAACTCAGATTTTAGAAGGCTATAATTTTAATACCATAAATGGAATATGGCTGCAAATGAACCAAAAAAACAACAAGCCCCAAAACAAAATTCAAAGCAACAGCAGGAGAAGCATGTGGGACTCACTGCTTCCAAGACTAGATTTATATCCTTCAGACATTGCATTTCCTTTCAAAATGTAAAGACTACAATTTCTTATCAAATTACATTTAGTAACAGACTAGAAAAACTCTTTGTTGGATTATATCTGCAAGAACATATATGTTACATACACATGTCAATCACATGAAGGAATGTCTACGGTAAGTTTTTTTTTAAATACACATTTCCCAAACAGAATAAGAAGTATACGTTTTAAATGCCGCTGTTCAAAGCAGTACTAACAATATGACTGATTTTTTTTTTTTTAATGAATAACTGAAAAAAAAAAAATTGAGATGCCTGGAGAAAGCCACTCCAGACTTTATGCTTCAGGTTCAGGACCAGACTTCCAAAGTGAGTTAGGCCTGGAGCTTATGGAGAAGAGTTTAAGGGGTGACATGGATGTCTTAATTGTTGCAAGGCATAACAAATCCTTTTTGCCCCTTAATCATTCCAGACTCCAAGAAATGCCTCTCAAAGGGCTGGAAATTTTGCCCTCACCCAATCTGGAGAAGGCAATCAGAAGACTGCAAAAAGGATGCTGGCTGACTGCACATTTTTGCATCCCTGAATTGAGACAAAACATCAATATATTTAATGAAAACCAAAATATTCTAAACATTTTTAATATTTCCTTTATCAGCCTATTTAAGCATTTCTACTCATAGTTGGCCAAAATCCTCCTCCAGCACTTTCCTTAAACCATCTTTTATGTTTTTTCTGCCATTCATCAATGCTTTGTTTATCATTTTCTCTCCAATATAAACAGATAGAGCGCAAAAGAATTCCCTCAATGAAGAAAGCTTTCAAGACTTTTTTTAAAAAATATTGTTCTGATTACTAGACAAATTTAATTAAAAGCTACTTTTGATTATGAGGCAGTAGTGTGCTACTTATTAAAGCCAACAAAAAAATAAAATGCAAGGTATTGTATGAAGAGTATAATGCAAACTAAATGTAATTATTCACACAAGCATTTCTAATGTTTATTTGCTACTTATAGAACTTCTACTAAAATTGTAGTAAATTGTATCTATGCACTATTTAACCAATTTGCAATATTATGCAGCAGCAGATCTGAGAGATAAAATCTCTCTTAAATAAAATGCAGCAGTAGGTACCTCTATCTAATTTATCAGAGATATCAATTATAAACCAGAACTTGCTCTTTCAATCTAGACTTATGTGCATATTTCAATTTTCACTTATTTTTCACTTCTCTTACTTTCAGTAGCTTATATTTTAGCTTACATTTAGTCTACAATATCTGGTATAACTCTTGCCATCTTTCAAGTGGGTACAGTTAACTCCTTAATGAAAGTCATCTGTAAAGTTTTATTTATATAAGATTACTGAATCTTTTTTTTTTTTGGAAATCTGATATAGAAAAATGGGAATTGTATATGGCAGCAGTACCCCCTACAAAGTAAGAGTTTTGTTAAAGAGTTTCACACGAAATCTTCTGAGCACCTTACAAACTGATTACTTGTATTGGTTAATTGTACTTTGAACTACCAATTTAGATAGACTGGAATATTTGGATTTAAGCCAAAGTAGTGCCCAGAAAAACACAAAGAATCAGTTTCACTTGACTAAATTATAGTTTGCCATCTCAAAACTCATATTTTCCAGATCTGAGAGTTTCATGATTCAGTCTGCCTGTACACACCATGCCACAATTTAATACATTATGAAAAAGCTTCACGCTCACACCACTTCCTCTTCCTTTATAATTTAGCAGAAAGTAATAGTCTGCAATTACATACAAGCCTTAGTTTATTTGATTAAACTGCTAAGGCAAACTTATTACAGACTGTGGTAAATCAGAAGAGACAGAAATTATTGAAAAGAAAGGAGGATAGCAGGGGGAAACACTGGGCTTACTTAGGTACAAGAAAATACACTTAAGGTTTAAATTCTCTGCATTCTTGGAAAGTTTATTAAATCTAATCTGTTTCTCAGATTAGATAATGGCTTCCAATAGTAAACTGGTGGAAAAACAAATTTGCTAATTCATCTCCTGTCTGGAAACAAATTGTTTCTTACTGATATTTTGATCAATACTGGAGTAGAAGGTGTGCATATATGTGTTTGTGTAGTTTATTTACAAACAATAAATTGATTTTTAAATTAAGTTGTTGGATTATTACTATATAGTTAGCAATTAATTTATAATAAAAACAAGTTCATTCTCACATTCCATTAAGCCATGAAACTTGCTTAGCATGAATGTGCTCATTTGCAGCTGCTGTTCCTCACCTCAAGTGGCATGGTTAGTGAACCAGCCATCTATAACTGATTTTGAATTCAATTCTGAATTTCTCTGAATGCAAGACGCAGGCTATTTCTGGCCAATCCGAGTTGGAAAGTATAGTCATAAAGAGGCCTAAAACAAGACATGTTTACATTCTCTAGCTAGTTCTCGTTTAAATCAGCCTTTGTCCTGCATTCTCAGATATGCTTAGCTTGAACAAATTATGGGTTGGTGATGTCTTAGCCATTCCACTCAGTGGAAGTTGAATTAAGATCACCTTAACAAAGCATTATTACTTAGTGTGATGCGCAAATTGGGACACTGTTTCTTATACATAGTTAACATGTCAACAACTTAATTTCCTTTTCAGGGATTCTTTTTTTCCTTCTTTTTAGGTTGCCCTGCTTTGAGCAGCTCTCTCTCCTTCAGACTCTACAACACAGCCTATCCTGACCTGAGTGCTACCCAGATATGTGGACCCCAACTGTTACAATTATCAGCTGTACTTATGCTGGCTGAGGAATTTGGAGAGTCTGTACATCTGGAGGCTGGGAAAATTATAACGATGTTATGCATGTCATGCAAACCACAGGCATAACATAAACAAAGAAACAATCTATTCCCAAACATACAATGGTAACCTTACAAGCTTGCATCCTTCATGTCTACAATAACATATCAAGACAGAGCTTTGCCAATTAAACATAATCAGCACAGAGCTTCTGTGCTGGTTTCAGGCAGGACCATGCAAATAGGACACCCAAACAAAACTTGACTATGCAACTTTCATTGTTCATCATTGTTCTTTCATTCTTCCACATTTTACCAGCAGATACTATTGGTAAGTGAATACTATTATCAATATGCTTCAAAGTAACTTAATTACAAAATGTAATGCAGTTGTTCCTGGCATGGTTTGATGTTTTGATTTCTCTAGTATGTGACATCACATACCACAATTAAATTCTGTGGTTTGGGGTCATTACCAGTACAATAAAAATAATTTACAAAGCATAGCTTACCTATTAAGCTACATCTATAAATGATTTAAAATATGCTATGATATCAAAGGCTGTTAAATAACAAAACATTATAGTATTTTTCAATAATTTTTATTTCTGGAAAACCTTTATGAATCACACATCACACCTGCCTTCCAGGAATTACTTGTGCTTTCATATTATGCAATACCAAATGCTTGTCAGTATAAACCAGTGCAGAAAACTGAAAAAAAATTATTGAGCAAACAATCTAATCAGCTACATAAAAATAGATAACTGACCATTGTTTTCACAAACACATAAATGAAATATTTACTAGCTCTGCATTATACATGATGAGGAACCCAAGAAAAAATGTCATCTATATGCTCTATTTATTTCTCCATTTTTACATAACTTATCATTGAGGTAATTACATAATAGGCATAAACAGTTTTGTATTGAGATGGCTAGCAATACACCATTTTTACAAAACAAACTGGACAAGTTTCATTAAACAATTCCATGTTCCAAATACTTACACTTGAATCAAAGCTACACACACTGATTGCATCTTCATCCTGGGCACTCTGCTTGCGTTTCTTCTATAAAATTAGAACAATAAAAAAGAGTTCAATAGCAGAAGACAGAGAAGCATAATACTACATTATATTGTATAGTAATATAAATCAATTTTTTTCAATTAAAAAACATGGTTGTTATCTACAACTGCTCACACATTGTCCATGCTCTCAGATTTCTTACTTAGTAAAGCCTTTCAAGAAACACACTCACACATGTACTCTTGAAAGAGTTTGGAACAAGAACATGTAAAAAAGGATGTTGTAATTAAGTAACATGTTATAACTATAACTATTATATAACTATTTTGTAATTCTCCATTTCAAAGCAAATTCCATTAATATTTTAAAACTACACATAACTGATTACAAAATTTGAAGTGCAGAAGGTCAGTATTAAATCAAAATTGACTAATTACTTACATAGAAAAACCACAGATGTGTAAACACTATAAAAATACCTACACTATTAGTTATTCTCAATCTTGTTTGTTGGCAAAAAAGTCACTAGTGATAGAATATTCTTCCCCATTTATACTTTCACCCCTTCCCCCCAATTTGTTTCAAAAGACTGGGGACACTTCTGACCTGACTGGGGAATGACTGCAAGGATGAAGAGGCTACAAAGAGGAAACTCTGTTAAGTGAATGGCATAACACTAGATATGGCCAGTATATTTACTTTTTATTTATTAGATTTCTATAGTTACAACGTAAACAAAATAAAACATCTGCAGTAAAAGTACTGAAAGATCCATGGTACAGAAACAGCAACAAACAATTACAAACAAACATCCACTGAAATAATCAAAACAACATACAAATTCAGCCAACCAATGGTGTTATCCTCTGAACTAAAAAGCTACCTGGAAGAGCTCTGTCATAACCATTTTCCAGAAGGCAACAAGATAGAAGTCTCAAATCCAAGGGCCATACAGAGAAATACTGCCTTTTGGGCTCAGCTCCCCTAATCTCATGGAAGTGGGGAACCACTTTCTCCAGGATGTATATACGGCATGACTGATTCTGGTTCAAGAAGGCAGTTCAGCAAGTTCTTCAGCCCCATGACAGCTAGGGTTTTATATGTCAAAGACAAGTTTACATTGTCCCTAAAATTTATTGGTAACCAATGCAAGGCCCACAGGACAAAGGTAAAACGCTCGTGGCATAGGCTATTGCATTTTTCACCAACTGTATTTTCTGAGTAGTGTTAAAGACAGTCCCATATAAAGCACATTGCATGAGTCCAAACAGGTAGTGATAAGAGCATTAGATACCATTAAAAGATCCTCTCACATCAGCTGAAGCTGGGCAAATGCTCTCCTGATCATGGCCTCCATCTCCACAAAGGAACCAGAAGGGGCATGGATCCAGCACATGGATGATGTAAAACCTATCTACTCCACTGGAATCTACAGGCCAGTCTATATTGTCTTTGGACTCTTTTCGATATAAATCCTATCAGCATATCCTAGAAATTAGACATTTTAAATCAAAGTATGCATCATTATGAACATACTTCCATATTGCCTCTGTATCACACTTATCTTGGAAGTCAACAGCAATATAGATAACTCAACCTTCAAAATGGCAACTTCACAATATTTGCTTATTCAACAGGGACCAAATAACTCATATTTTATATTCACAAGCACCTTATCCTATTTTAGTGGCAGCTAACAAGTAGCCAAGCAACTGATTACTGTGATCTAAACTACTGCTATCAAGACTAAGCATTAAGTCAACTCACAAACAATTATTAATACAAAAACCCCAGCATTACTTACAAACAGGAAGAAAGCGTTCAACTGAAAGTGCAGCAAGTAAGAGGCTTTATTTGCAGCATGCTCTAGGTTAAACAGAGCCTTAGTTGCAGAATCACTGTAGCTCCAGTTAAAATTGACTATGGAGATAGTGCTTGCCTCAACAAAGCACATGTTCATTCCAAAACAATTAAAAGGCAATATTATCATTACTATTAAATAACTTTTTAATATATATTTTGTGTGTGTGTATGTATGTGTGTGTGTGTGTGTGTGTGTGTATATATTATATATATATATATATATATATATATATATATAATACGCCTTTATATGTGGATGACAGTGACACAATCCAAGGTCTACCCCCTCCCAAAAAAATTCACAGATGTGATGGTCCAAGGGAAAAAAGAAATCCAAAATTCATAGTTTGACGATACTGTTACTAAAAGGTGTAAGTTAATTATAAGATATCCAAATTCAAAAGGCAAAACATGAGTCGGAGCATGCATCAACATACTAACTATTGGAAACTTCTTAAACTAAAGACATCTTTTCCCAGGGCCTCATGTCAGTTGTGGAGATTAGCCAGGTGAGCCCAGGAAGAGAGGCAACTACTTTAACATTCTCCAGTCAGGTGCTACGTGAATGCCGACAAGTATTCCAACTCACATTTTGTTCTCCAAATCTCGATCTCTGCTCAGCCCTAATAACGATGCCCTCGCATTAAACTTGACTCCTGGTAACTGTTTCAGCACTGTATTCTTGGAAGTTTTTCCAAGTACACAAAATAACGCAAGTGTTTAGTTCTTCAGACAAGTGACTACAAAATATGGGATGGGGAAGTAATAACAAAATTAAAAATTAGGCAGATGTTTAAGCATGAGTTCTACAGCTGTTTGAAGTCAGTCCAAAACTGAGCTTTCTGAACTGAGTGCAAACTCATTACTAGTTTGTTACTGGTATAAGATTACACACAATATTGAGGGATGCAGTAAATGGTTGCTAAGGCACCTTAGCATGTTGCTCTGGCAAGACATCAACTGGAGACCACAGTTGTGTTTTCAGAGCTGGGAAAGGCCCATTTTCGAGTCTGAAATGTGTAAGTATATTGCAGTACTCTACCAAGTAATGATAAACAAAGATATAGTCAGAAGTTAATTCTGTTTTAATCATAAGTTTAAAAAAAGGCTAATCTTTATTAATAACACTTAAATATCTAAATCTAAGATCACTAGCATTTTGAAGTCCTCTGTGACTCTTTAATATTATTAATTAATACAGGAACATAAAAGAAGCAACCAATTATAAAGCTAGAAACAGCCTCTGAATCCAGCTTCCTGCTCAGTGCAAGAATCCAAACTAAAACATCCCTGAGAGAGAACTGTTCCACTCCTCCTCGAACACAGTGGAGCTGCTCAACTCCATGGATAATTGGTTCCACCATTAAAGTACCTGAATAAAGTATAGAATAAAGTATTCAAATAAAAACTTGTTTTTATACCTTAGCATTTCCATTTCTATCTTGGAATTAAATTAATTATTTAACTGAATTACTTTAATTAATTAATTTAATTAATTCAATTTCTATCTTGGATTTTTTCTAAAAAAATTACTTCCCAGGACTTGGTTGTGAAAAAATATTTTATTGATTAATTTAGATTTAGTCTTTGTTTTTGCTCAAGTACTTCAGGAGAAATTTATTTTTTGTAGGAAGGCTCTAGAAAAGAACATGCCTATTCAAATCTATTCTAAGAAAAAAGACATCACAAAAAAGAGGTCTCAAAACCTTTAATTTACCTGATGTTGCATTAAAAAAGCAACATCACCCCAGGGGTTATTGCATATATACATTCTACAGTTATCTATAGAATCTGTACACCAAATTCCTACATTACCTTTTCAGTTTCTTTCTGAAGCCACACAGCATTACAGGAAGTTAAAGTGGGCCATCTGTTAGAAGTGAAAGACTGTGCAATTCACATCATCAGAGGCTATGCTTTTCCTATATTAACTACAGAAAAATAGTAATTAATTACATGCTGGACAGAAAGTAATCTGCATCTTAAAAATAAAAAATTGTGATTTTTTACTCTCGACTTGACATTACTTGATGGTTTAAGTGGCACCTTCCAACTCCCTGATTCCACATCAATTTATCTACCTTTGTACCAAACATCTGGATACAAGCATCACCCCTCCATATACTATGCTTCTCTTGAAGTGCAATGTTAACTGATTAAATCCAAATTCAGGGAAGAGAACTATATTTTGTTCAAATAAACAGTGCTATTTATTTCAAGGCTTTAACTTTTAGGTTACAACATTATTGCAGCTCATATATCCACATTAAAAAAAAAACTTAGTCATATATATGATACGGGTATTAGTGGGAGAAAAAACTCATCAAGATTGCAGTACAAAGGTGGGCCTTTGCACACTTTTGGGTTGTGCATCAGTTGTGCCCATTCCTGGACCAGGAGGCTCTACTCACTGTCACTCATGCCCTCGTGACCTCCCTTTTGGACTACTGCAATGCACTCTACATGGGCTGCCCTCGAAGAGCATTCGGAAGCTTCAGCTGGTACAAAATGCAGCTGCCCGGGTTGTAAATAGTGTCGGCTACTCGGCACATGTAACACCACTGCTTCAGGAGCTGTACTGGTTGCCAGTGTGTTTCCAGGTACAGTTCAAGGTACTGGTTGTCACCTATAAAGCTCTTCATGGCTTGGGACCAGGTTACCTTAGGGACCGTCTTTTCCCAGTTGTTTCTACACATCCAATCCGGTCCGGCAGGTTGGGCGTGCTCTGGGTCCCGTCAGCCAAGGAATGTCAGCTGGCGGGGACCAGGAGATGTGCCTTTTCTGCTGTGGTGCCTGCCCTCTGGAACATCCTCCCTTCTGAGATAAAGATGGCCCTGACCCTTTTGGCTTTTCAGAAGGCCTTGAAGACCTGGGGCCCTGAGCATGTGAAGGGTCCCATTTCATGGTTATACTGATACCGACGGTTTTTTACAGATCTCTTGGCTGCATTTATATTTATATTTAATCATTTTGTACTGTTTTAAATGTTGACTGTTTTTATTGTTGTTAGCTGCCCAGAGTCACTGGTCTGAGATGGGCAGCTATATTGAATGAATGAATGAATGAATGAATGAATGAATGAATGAATGAAAAAATACTTGTTGCTAGGTTGGACTACCCATGTGAACAGTTATTTGTGAAGGAAAGTCAACTGTAGAAGAACATAACAATCTCCAAGATCATTTTCTGAAGGATTTCTCTCAAATAGGTTTACTGCCCTATCTAAATGTCAAACTAGATGTTAAATGCAGTTTGATGTCTATCAAGTAGGCTTTTAACAATTTAAATTAGAATGCAAACAAAAGCAACTGCTTCTCTTTTCATAATCCTTTCTCTTAAGCTGGTATTTGCTTTTAATGGGAATACTACTGGCACTGGCTCCAGCAGACAGATTCTCAAGGAAAAGATTCACCCTTCACACTTGCTTTGTCCTTGTCAATTATTTATTTATTTCTAAACTGATGCAGTTTCCATTAAAACATAACAAATGAACTTGAGTGTTAGATGCAAAGATACAAGTAATGGCATTGTTTGCCCCTAAGCTGCAACTTTGTTAGACCAAATATTATAGCAGAAAGCATCTTACAAATTTCACATTTAATGCCTTCTCAAAAGGTCTGTGCTCCAGTCTGAGGCAAAACCGAATCCATGATGAATGGGGGGTATTTTGGAATAGAGTTTTATTCACCTAAAGCAGCACAGGTGGTTCTTTAAGCGGCAAGGTTCTTGACTAGAGAAACTGACAACAGGCAGTCCTACTCAAATTGTTAGCATGAAGGATTTCTGCAGAAGTCATCTGAAGAACCAGTCTGAAGTCCTACGCGATATGAGATGGCTATGATGAGTTGGGCTGAATTCAGGCAATTGTGCTCAGCCCTGAGAAATTAGATGGTCCTTTGGGAGGACTGTCTTTGCTCTGTCCTCTCTTTCACAAATGGCCAGTAACAAGAGTATACCTCATTCTAAAGACTTGGAATAATTTCTGCCCCATCATGTGGCAGAAGCAACTGTTCCATCTCGGGCTAAGTCTGAGAAATTCTGAACAGGCGAAAGGCAATGGAAAGAGACCTGCGTAATTTGTTTAATAATACCAGGAGAATTCCCTCGGTGAGCATGGGGCTCCATTTTTCCAAACTGAGTCTAGAGTCTGATTCAGGTAAAGATGGATTACTCTCCAACCAATCCAAGAAGACTATTCCAGGATAATTTGATCTGATTTTTGAGGCAGCTATCTTTAAAAAATACTTTTTAAAAAAATAATAAAAATAAAATCTCCACCACTCAGATAGACCCATGCAGAAAAAGCAATATCTGATTTGGTGTGACTATATTTAAAGGTGCCACTTTCTTATTTTAATTTGTATAAGGTATGAAGGGTAAAAACCAGGTGTCTGCTTCTTGTTAAGCAGCATCTGTCAAAATTATTGTAGTGGGTCAGACATTATTCCATCCATGTAATAATTACAGAACTGATATTGTGATATTTGCAACCATTTATATAATGCATGTCAATATGTAATGATATAAACGGATGCAAATTATATTAAAATGTCAATTACTTAATGATACAAATGATGTAAATTATGCTAGTTGTCCTGACTGTTCATTCAACAATGGATTTTGTTCATTGCTTGGGGGTCAAGTCTGAAGTTGCATCGGAGGTCTGCTGAATAAACAAGATTTTGCAGTACTTTAGTTTAGAGATGGGACAGCAGGATGACAATTGCTCCTGAGAATTCTTAGATGATCACAGACTAGTCCTTATCTGTTAGCATGTCTTACCTGGCAAAGCTGCTATGAACATATAACAGTATTGGGGAAAGAACCACACACACCATCATGAAATGTGGAATGCAAAAACTGAAACTGATAAAATTCTCAATAAGTGCTGTGAAGATATAATGGACAAAATTTACCTGCAAGATCAAAAGCTCCAATATAGCAATACAGTGACTTACACTCTGCAGTGATGAACTGTCTGAAACAATTTTTAAAAAACCCTGAGCCTAAATTGCTCCCTGAACACAAACAACTAACTAGATAAGTTCTGTAGCATCTACCATTAAATCAGAGAATGATCCAAACATTTGGTGTCCCCCAAAATTATAAACAAGAAGGAGGAGGGGGAAAAATAGAAAACAAACTGCCCAGTTCTCAAAGGGAATGGAAGTGAAAAGAGGTCAAGTTCATATGTTGCTCACAAAGAACTGGCAACAGGACCACACAGCAACACCCTGTTCCAAGCTATAATTAACAATGGGGAATCTGAAATGTAACAGCATGGCATTTAGTTTCTGGGGCAAGGTAAAAACAATTGAATTCTTCTCTTATATCAGATGCTCTTTTAAATATTATATTTAGCCTGTGGTATCTTTTATATACTGAAAAGCAAGGAAGTGACCGGTTTCTAGTAAAAATTGACTATTTTTTACTTTTAACAATAAGCCACATTTACAATGAGACTAATGAGACTGAAGTCTAGTCAATGTATCTTAAAAGCATCTAGTAAGCAGTGGAGACCTTGACAAAAAGATATTGTTCATTTTCAGTCATTTAATATTATCTCTCAAGGTTCAACTTGTAATTTTGTTTACGAACAATAAATTATAACATTAACAACACATTAAGAACCAGTAGAACTCTAAATATTAAAGTTCCCACAAATATAAAATAGAGCTTCTCTTCTCTTTACCCTAAATGCAGTTTTCATTTTAAATTAAGTTGGATAAAAATACTGATTAGCACTGATACAGAGTTTGATTGCTCCTCAGTGGTCACTTTCCTAGCCAGAGAAGGCGCTACTCTCCTTTGGCAGATGGGATGCTAAAACTGAAATAGAATGGCTGCCCAAGTAAACATATGGCTCTGAGGTTTGAATGAAAATATTTATCTTACAATTTACACTGCCACTACCATACAGCTAAATCAATGCACTTAAGGGAGGAAAAACTCTGAAAAAAGAAACAGAAGGCAACACCTAGCCAGACTCACTTCTATGTTAAAAAAACTACAAACTATTCTAAGTTGACTGTCAATAGGTAGTATCTTCAATTAAGGCTGCTAGAAACTGTGTTCGTGAGTTTTAAAATGGAATAATTGGAAATGTGATTCAAATCTAGTTAACTTTTAAATGTTGAGACTATGTTTACAGACAATTCTGTGACACCCTCAGCATCAAATTATTTAATTAGGAATCTCAACTTGGGAACTTGTAAGATGAATCATCCTATTTACATTTATTCATGCTGCAAGCTAGTATAAACAGCAAGTTTGCAGTTGTCAATGTTTTTCTACTTCTGCTTTTGCATGTATACAAAAGAGAGAGAAGCAATTGTATCTTAACAATGTGGCACAGGAAACCCAAAGAGAAACATCAGCATTTTCCTGTATAGGTTACATCCAGTAAGCTGCCTACAATGCAATCCAGTAAAGAACCAGCACAGAATGATTTATTGTAGACATCAGATGGCTGCTTGATGAAAAGAAATCCAAGCTAAAGAAACAAAGAAAACCAGCTGGTGCACATCAATCTGAAAGTGTGTGTTTGGGGCTAAGTATTACAGTCATCTTCAAATATTGTCTTAGGTGAAAACATAACTTGAGAAATGAAAGTCATTAAAGCCACAGTACACTACTTACAGTGAAGCTAGACTATTTGAATTCCATATTTGAACTGTTTAATTAGATATTTTTCTCACAGAAAATGGTTAAATGACTCATTCGTTTTGCAATACAGCCTGTTTGCTACTAATTAGATGAATTAACTTTTCTTAACTAAGGTGGCCATGATTAATCACGCATCAAATTGTCTAAAGCTATCTAAATATGTTTAATTGCATTAAAAAGTGGTCAGTTCCATTTTAGAACAAGCATTCCATCTTCCACATTTATCACAAAGAATTTCTCTAGATTTGTGCCTGCTGAGATGCACACATAAAAGATTATGTTTTTGTCACAACTGTTGTTTGTTGGTTCAGTTGTACAATTTGTTCAGTTGTAAACAAAACGCTCCAAATTATTATGATCAATCAATTAAATCTCTGACACAGTCCTCAGTCCCTATGTTGTACTTAAGCCTAAGAATGTACAAATGAAATAATGTCAGATTTTTCCTGCCTTGTTATCACAGACTTTGAAAGTGTTTGTTTTTGAGAGGAAAGGAGAAACATATATGCAAAGTCTCCCTAAAGTTCTTTTGAAACTTATGTTTAAAAACATTAATATACTAACCAGTCTGAAAAGGTTTATAACAAGCAATACTAAAATTTTCTTTAGATTAACAGTAGCTATATATTACTTTATTATTATATTATATATTATATTATCCAGATTAATGATATTTCTTTTATTTGAAATTGGCTGCAGGCATCTCTTAAACAAATATCACACAATGAACTGCTGATAAGATCTCTTCCTTCTTGCCAAAATGAGCTCTCTTGTTCCAGCAGATATAAATCTTTTGATTGTACTTAACAATAGGTCTAATGGTCTGTTCATATAAACAAAATCAATAATGAATAATATCCACAGAATAAATGCAACCAGCACCAAGAAGAGTAATAAATAATAAGGCAATGAGTGCTCTGGGGAATCACCCACGAAGTGCAAACAAGCTGAAAACACTCCCTGAAAATAATTCATTTTGCAATCCTATACTCAAGACATGCTACCAGGGGTGTATGTGTGTTAAGATGTGTCATTTTTGTTTACATACAGTGGTACCTCAGGTCACGAACGCTTCTGTTCACGACCAATTCAGGTCACGAACAGCACCGTTCCCAAAATTTTGCTTCCATTCGCGAACTCCGCATCAGGTGATGAACAGGATCCGTGGCCATTTTCCCTGCTGACACACGTGGTCGTGGCTTCCTGTAGGGAGGGGGACTCTCCCTCCAAACAATAACCACCTCCCCACCAGCCTTCCTGTCCTCCACGCCTCAAGCAAGGTTAGTGTTCTCTCTCTTCATACTGTACTGTACTGTACTTTGTGTCATAAGTTTGTGGTTTAAAAAAAAAAATACATATGGTTCTGAACAGATTAACCGTATTTACATTGAACCTTATGGGAAAATTTGATTCGGGTCGCAACCAATTCGGGTCGCAACCAGAGTCGCGGAATGAATTAAGTTCGTGACCCAAGGTACCACTGTATTTTGTTTGATTTTTAAGATGTATAATCTACACTATTCTAAAAGCTCTAGGAGGTAGATAAGTAAAATAATATGGCACAATAATTATAAAATAAAATGCAATTACCCTAAAACAATAACAATATAATATCACCAGTGGCATAGATCTTACTGTAGCTATTGATCTCCAAAGGCCTTCTGGAATAGCCAGATCTTAAATGTCCTCCAGAAGGTCATCAGAGTGGGGAGCCATTGCTGTCTTATGGGATCAGTTGTTCTGTAGGAAGGGAGCAGCCACCAAGAACACCTCCCTTCATGCCCCCTGCTGGTGTACCTCCTAATAGTAACTCTAATGATAAAAAAGACCCACCCACATTGCCACAGGTGTCTGATTCCTTGTTGACTCTGCAGGCTGATGGTCTAAATATGGTCTTCCACTTCAACCTCTGACTTAGAGGATTCAGACAAGACCATAATGTCATCCATCTTAGAGCAAATATGAGCAATTTAATCTACAAAATGATCAGCCAGACACCCGTCTCTAGATAGGTCCTTCCCTAACTGTCAGCTATTTCTTCTATCATTAAGGACAGATTAGCATATTTTACACTCCAGAGATGCACTGCCCAAGGTCCATTGGATTCAATGCCCAGAGCTCTTACAAAAGTTGAGGTAAACTGTAATTTTTAATACGAGAGAAGGAAATTATTGAATGTAGCACTGGAGAGTAACCTCATTAAATTAATTAAATGAAATCAAACCAAATTTAATTTTTATCCTGGGCTAAGGCATTTTATAGAGTATGGCTTTTACATGCCACTCAAAGACCATGTGTAGCTCTTAGCATGGAAAAAGTTATACACTCCTGTTATACATCCTCAGGTCCTGCTCCTCTCTTATCAATACAATTCCTCTTTCCTTCACTGACCACAGAGAAAGAATTGAACTAACTAGTCTGGTTTACATTATAGGGCTGACACTCTCCATCCAGGAAAGGGTGCAAGTGGCAAAGAAGATGGAGCTGTGTAAAGGCTATCTTAGCCACAACTGCCACCTGCTCTTCAAGTAGGTGCTGTGAGTTCAAAAGAACCTCCAGATTGTGTACCACTCTTGAATGGGGAAATCATTGTCTTCTTGTTTATTTTAAAAGAAGTGAACTCTTCTGGTGGAGACAGTCAATCTTCCAGCATATCAGTTCAAATAAAATATATATTTTGCTTCACTGCATGTGCTTGGAAGCCCCCAGATCTACAGTGTTTAAAAATAAAGTCTGGATGAGGTTACAGTTATGAATGTCTTCAAGAGTTTTTGATTATATTAAAAGACATCTACCTAGATAAAAAAATAATCTCTTATGAATCAGGCTGAATATCTGTATTAATTTGGCTCCCACAAAGAAGTACAAACTAAGTGACTATTTTGAAGTTAAATTTTGTAGAATTGCCTCATCTTACCTTAGGTTACATTGCAATTATGCTCTGGTGGATGGAAATAAGATCACTAGGAAGAAAAATACATACATACACTAATCTTTAAAATAAAAGCACTTACCCCTCTGAAATTCCAGCCTTTTGTGGAAGGAAACAAGGAAAAGTTGTGCTGTTGCTGTTTAGGCCTGTAAGATGGAAAAAAGAACATAATTTTTTATAATTTTGTTTCTCCTATCACCGGTTCTTGATGGTCCCCATGGATTTATATACATTATACTAATAAGCTAAAGACAACAGGTAAATTAACTTCCTCAAACTGTAGGGAAGCTTATTTAATCTACAGCTTTTAAACATCCCAAGAAGCATAAAGGCAATAATGTAATAAATATCTATACTCAGGTGAAGGGCATCCATAGGGAGCAGTGAAAACCTGCAAGAAAAGGAGGACACAGCTTCACAATCCAAGCCCTGCCCCTTTCATATGCCTCTTGAGGATTATGGCCATTCTTTGTGGATGCCGCTGCTCAGATGGACTCACAACTAAAAGGGCTGTGAATAGGCAACAAGTCCTACTGTTCTAGGGAAGGGTATACAGTAGCAGTTGTCTTACTATCATTTTGAACAGGAAAAGCAACAGGAACAAGAAAAAAATGGTATTTCCCAATGAAGAGAAATAACATTTGGGAAATTAAGACAAGAGGAAGAAACAAGATGTTAACCTCCTCCCTTTGTGTCATAGTCTGTTTGGCCTAGCCCTTGGTGGTATATTCTGTTCTCTGTTTTTGCACCCTCCCCCTTTTCTTCTAGTTTAATATCTTCCTGATGAGATGAGCAAAACATTGGACTTTAATTCCTCTCAACCCCAGCCAGTAATGATTATTGACTAGGGATTATGGTAGTTGAATGCAACATAGCTGGAGAACACCAGCTTCAATCAAATTTAAGCATGTATCTCTACTTGGCATCATCTGGATAAACAGTTGAGCTTTCAGTGGAAAATATCATTATGACAGACTTTTTTATTTGTTAGCACCTCCATGGAACTAAAGCCATCATTACATACTAGAATCCGCAAATTCCAAGATCTTAGATTAGAATAATTTTATCCTGTATCAATTGGCCAGAATATGGATCTAGGGGGTCTTTCTGTTTAATAGAAATTCTCCCATATGTCCTTCAACAATTTATAATTTATCATTGTTTTAAGTCATAGTGATCCACTTAAGTAAACATAAGAGAGTTAACTGTGCTTTTTTGTGCTACAGTAGTTTTGTCAAAAATATTCTTATAGGAAATAGAAATAATCTAACCACCAAATTCACACCCCACGCCTAACTATTAACAACTAATGAAGAAAAGTAAAAAAAATGGGGGGAATGACTAACTTCTTGAGGTGTAGGTATGCCTGGGAAAGAAGTACTCTAAATTTCTTCTTGATATTTTCCCAGCCTGGTCCATTTTCTTGTTATCATTATCAAACAGGAGACTATAAGAATGAATTTGTATACTTTCCACCTATACGTTTTGTTTCTTTGTTTCTTTGCTTCTTTACCATATATTTTCTGCATCTCTTTGCTCCCATCTAGGGGTCATCCAAACTTTTTCAGCCCAGATAGGGTAGCCCTATATAATCAGTCTCCAAAAGAGGTCCTAACACTTTCACAGTATAAAATTAATGTACAACAATTCTTCAAGCATTTGTTCATTTTACCAAATCTACCAAACAGAATTAGAACACTTTCTATTAGACTGGCAGAATTAGGAATAAATATTTACGGCCAGGAAAGGCAAAGATTAGCAAACCGCAGATACTTAGTGTAATATAAACTAATAGCTCACATATACAGGTAGTCCCTGTTTAGTGACTGCCTTGGACAGCAACCATCCACAGTTACGACAGTGATGAAAGACTAACTTTGCGACCCAATGCCTGTATTTACGGTCTTTGCAGCATCTCTCTCTCAGTCACATGTTCACCATTACAGTCAATTAGTACACATTGTCCTGTGCCTGACCCTTTTTTTCCCTTTTTCCCCTTCTCACAGAGCAAAGAGATTGCCTAAACAATCTATCTCTTCTTGAGCTGCTTTTCTCCGCAACACATCCCTAAAAAGTGCTAACTGTATGTTACCAAGCTGTGACCTTAATTAGTTGATTAGCACCCTCCTGCCAGTTGGTGCTGCTGTCTGACACTGACAAGATCCTAAGCAGTTTCATAGTGAAGGCTTTTATTTGCCTCCTAAGCAGACCACACCAGGCAAACAGCTGGTGCCAGCACATTCCTTTCTATGTGTATTCCCGACTGTGTGCTTGCTTACTCTCTTATAATCCCTTCCTCTTCAATTAATGTAAATACAAACATTAATTCTCTTCTTGCTAATTATCCCAATGCCAGGGTGAGCATTTCAAAGGGTGGGGGAGTGGGGAAAAAGGGCTATAAGATTTGCCCTTTTATCCAGCTTCCTCATCAGTCAAGTTCTGGAAACCTTCCCAACTGTTTGGGTTCACTTGGCTGTTTGGGGTTGTATCCTTCTGACACTGTAAAGCAAAGGAAAGCTGAAGTAAAACTAAGCACAGTTGCAGTCATGTGATTTTCACTTAGCAACCGCTTCACTTAATGACTGAGTCACTGGAACCAATTGTGGCTGCTAAATGAGGACTACCTGTAGTCAGAGACCAGATATGGTATAAGTGAATCAAACCCAACTATCTTGCTGGGAGAACTAGGGGAGTATTCTAAAGAAGTCAGCCTACTGTAAATTGTAATCCTAAAGGAATCTGTTCACAAACTTTTAAGATACATAATAACATCAATTCAATTCTTTGTTCACATGTCTTTTAAAAAGCAACTGTATTTAATATATGCTTGTGTGTCTAACATATGTCTTCTATTTATTCTGCCCACCCCAGCAGATCCAACAGAGTTGGCATGCACTGGATCCCTTCTATCAAGCAAATACAGTATAATCTGATAGTATGTAGGAAGTGTGACTTCTCTGTCACCATTCCTGCCCTATAGAACAGTTCATCTCCTGAAATTCAGAGCCTGATGCTGTTGGTGTTTGAAAGGCACTGAAGACTTGGCTGTTTCCACAGGCTTCCACCCAATGAAGAAGGCCCCTCCTATAGTGCCAGAAATCACATATTTTTGCCATTTTTGACACAATTGCTCTAAAAAAAATAGATTTTTTGAATTCCATCTTTATTATTTTTTTAAATAAATAACTCAAGGTGGCAAACATACCTAATACTCCTTCCTCCTCCTATTTTCCCCACAATAGGAACCCTGTGAGGTGAGTTGGGCTGAGTGTGACTGGCCCAAAGTCACCCAGCCGGCTTTCATGCCTAAGGTGGAACTAGAAATTCACAGTCTCCTGGTTTCTAGCCTGATGCCTTAACCACTAGACCAAACTGGCTGTCATTCCCTAAACAATTTCAGGCAGTAATACTTCACATTTACAATCTGACATTTTTTTGTTCTGTATAGTTTGCTGTTTTCTTAATCCATCTCTTTCATAAAAAATATAAGAAATTATACATATTGTTAGTTGGGGTGTAAGAAGTCAGGGAAAGAAGAAGCCTAGTGGAAACCAAGGGTATTCATACTGTTCAAATACGTATTTATATTGACACAGCCAGGGACCACTTTCGGAATCCTGACACTGGAGTGGCAGGCCTGCTATAGGAATGGATTTTTTGCAGGAGCAGTACTTTCTAACAGTGTAATTTATTTCCTTTAAAAATACATAGCAACAACATCTAGGAAAGGAATAAGGCTGATTTTTGTGCCTTTTAAAAGCTAATATAATTTAATGCATCTATAAATTTTTCATAATTGATACAGTACATGTTTGTGAGAAGTATAATTCCTAGTGTTCAGAATGTCTGGAGACCAGAGGGACTTATTACTGGTTTATATTAAGCATCTGACTTGACTTTGGGATATCATTTTTAGAGCTATAGTGTAAAGATTTATTATTATTATTACATTGGATTTATCTCCACCCATCTCCCCTAATGAGGGACTCTGGGCAGCTCACATACAGCATATGTACAGCTTAACAATTACAATTACAATTACAGTGCAGCCCTACTCTATTGTGGCCAGCAGCGGCCACAAGGGAGTCAGCTCATCTGGGCTTTGTTTCCACTTATGATCTTTTTCCACCCATCGCGTTAGTTGCGTCCAGCATCCAGCGTCCAGCATTTTTTCTGCTGATCGGGTCTAGCATCAGTTCCAGCTTCCCCGCGCAAAGCGCCGCTGGTTCCTCCCACCAAAATGGGAGTACTTATTTATCTACTCGCAGATGATACACTTTCGAACTGCTAGGTGGGTAGGAGCTAGGACGAATGACGGGTGCTCACCCCTTCATGCAGAGCTGGGCTTGAACCGCTGGAGTGCTGACCATTTCTGGCCGGCAAACCCCAGCGTCATTAAGCCCCTGTGCCACCGCGCCCATGGTTTTTGTTTAGAGGTTTTTGTTTCTGTTCTCAACTGACATTCTCAGTGAGGTGTTTTTTTTTTTTTTTTTAATCTGCTTAACAGTCATTACTGACCCTGCAGTGACCGCCCCCTAGCGGTTTTCAAGGCAATTGCATCTTTCTAGTTTCGGAATTAGACTTTGCCAGAGCCTAATTCCTAGAGCGTCAGCCCAGCTGGCAGCACAGGAGGCGGGATTTCCGTTGCTTCGCGCCCCTTTTTCGGACCAGCGCGGTTTCGTGCTTTTTTACCGGCAACTTGTCCCATCTCTCTGTTGAGCCGCTGCCAGCATTTTTCCTCCACCGGAGTGAGAGTGCTCATTTATCTACTCACGTATGTTTTCGATCTGCTGAGTTGGCAGAAGCTGCGGGTATAGAAACAAGAGCTCACCTTGTTAACGCGAGGCTGGACTCGAACCGCTGAAGCTTTCAGCCATTTCTGGCCGGCACTTTCAGCGTCATTAAGCCGCTGCGCCACCGCGTCCCCCTAAGTGAGGTGTTACTCATGTATATTAAATACATTTTTATAGAAGTTACTATGACAACAGTGATTCAAGACATATTCCTGGAAGGTCTAGCAGTGTCAACCAAACATTTGGAAACATTTTGATGTTGAATTTTATATTGGGTCAATAAAGTGACCCTGCAGATATTATTGAATAAATATGCAAAGTCCCCATTTTACCAGGAAATATGAATATGAATGTAAGACACTTCAAAGTATGTAGCATTAGCTTGCAGCGTGTTTTCTTAAAAGTTCTAGGAGTGAAATTAAGCCTCAGCTGTTGTGTTAGATTTTATAGAGAAGAAATTTTATCAAAGGAGTAGTCCAAAGCCCCAGCAGCTATAGGTACTCACATTATACCTGTGTTGCTCCTTCTCAACAATTATAAAAACTGTGAGAAAAGAGAACAATTTTTCATTGGAAAACTAAGCAAACAGGAAGTTCAGTCCCACTCAGAATTGCAATTCGTATCCAATTTGTTACCTTCACCCATCATTCATAGTCGTTTTGGTCAAAGATGACAAGTCACCTTTACCTTTCAAATCATGTCTAAGTTGGTCTCAAGGCTAGGTTGCTACATCTACATACAGGCACAAAAGGCTACCTTACAATCAGCCAATTTGCCTTAAATAATGCTTATAGTCTTTGCAGTTTGGCACATCTGCATATAAATTCTTGTACACACAGGTAATACAAGTTAGGATGAAACCTAACTTTCTAAAAAATACACCAACTAGAATAAGTAAGGATGAGGCACAAGTTACATTATATGCCAACAGAAATCTAGCCAGCTGAAACAACTAGCTGACCGCAGAAAAGTAAAAAAGGCAGGAAAGTGGCAAAAAAGAGATTTAAGTTTTCATAACAAAACTTCACCCAGGTTAGGGACATGCATATAGCACTGGCAAAATGTAGACAGAGGATAGCCCTAAGCAATTTCCTACACAATGACCTAGTGAGAGGTCAAAAACAAAAAACACCCACGTACTGGCTAGGAGGGGCTTGAATTTAGCACAGATTTAGCAACCAAAGTGTCAATTTAGATAGGCAGTGGCCCTTTCATTTATTTAGGTTTGCACTGATTGGCACAAAAACTTAGTTACACTGTTTGGTGAAGTAGCAGCTTAAGTTTCTACCAAATCCCAGGAACAAACATTCACAATGACATGTGGAAATTATGTGCATCAGATTCCATCAAGGTGGGTAGTTTCATATTTTTCACTCATGTCTTTACTGATCTTCTTACTCACTGTGTTTGGGGCCATTTTTAATCCTAGAATAAGAATATTTCATTGTTTTAGAACTTAATTTGTATCATCTTAAAATGAAAAAAGAACTGAAATGTTTTTTTGGGGGGGACACCCACTTTGAGGAGATACATCTTTCATGAATCCTAAAACAAGATCTCCCTTTTTCAATAACAATCATGAATTTGAACATGCAAGGACATGTTTTTGCTTACTTTTTAAAGTTCGAGTCATGATGTACAAGAAAAGTAAAGAAGAAATATAAATTTAAGTGTGAGTGATGGAAAAATGGAAAATAATTTAATTTATACAGTTCATCTATAGAGATGCTTATAATAATTACTATTATCAAGTCCTAATTAAATGACGAGTAGAAACTGGTATACATATATGAAGCAGCTTTGGTTCTGGTAATCTTAAAACAGAGTGTCGAAGAAGTTCTTTGTTTTATTATGAACACATAAATACAATGAACTTCTAGAATTTCTCTCCCACAAGAAGTTTTATTTAACATTATGAAAACATTATGTTTTCATTATCTCATCTTTGTTATCAATTAATTGCATTACACCGTCAAGTGTCATCTAGTCACTATATTTTATCTACACTCAAAATCCTCTTTGATAAATAACTGCAAGATAGTGCACTAAGGCTGTAATCCTAAATACAGGAAGTACTTGGCTGAAATTCACAAGTTTTACATCTAAATAAATTTGTTGAAAATCAGGACATACAACATAAGAATATTCCCTGCAAATATTCCCTGTTATTGTCAAGAAACCAAGTATTTATTTATGGGAAATTTATGCCAAAATCATCATAGATTTTGGCATAAATGTCCCAAATTTCATAAAATGACATAATAGATCACACAAATGGACATTTTTATGAACGTCTCTTAAAATTATTACCAAAGTATGTAAACATCAACATTCAATGTCTATAAGCTATTCAAGGGAATACCATAACTAAAGTATACATGATTTCTCTAGATTTCCAAGGAGATAATATATAGGAAACAAATTACTAAAGTTCAAAAACAAATTTCATTAGAATATAGTATATTAGAAAAAAGCTGAAAACAAGGGAAATATATACACATAATCACTTAAACAGGTACACAGCATAGCTATGGTCTGAAAGATCAGAAAAACGTCTTTTATTTTTACATTATCCCAAGACCTTAAAGACACATAGTCACCCCTTCATTTAAACTTCATAATAATCTCATTAAGTAGGATATCTTGAGTGACAATGAGTCATCTAATGTTACACAACAAGCTTCAGAGGTGTTTCCATAATGTTAATCCAACAGTCTAACTACTGTATAAATAGATCACTGATCGTCTACAGCAGTGTTGTCCAAACTTGGCCACTTTAAGATGAGTGGACTTCAACTCCCAGAATTCCCCAGCCAGCATAAGTCCACTCATCTTAAAGTGGCCAAGTTTGGACAACACTGGTCTACAGTAATGCCAAGATCACAAGGAGGAGATAGAAAATAATTTGAAGGAGAAAATAATATTCAGTTTAGGAAAAGAGAGCATTCCAACAATACAAATATCAGATACAGATGACTGTTTGCAAAGTAATATCTTGTTATATATGAACAAAAAGCTACCCAGAGTTATATGCCTGGCATACTTGTTGTTGTTGTTCAGTCGTTAAGTCGTGTCTGACTCTTCATGACCCCATGAACCATATTGCACCAGGCCTTCCTGTCCTTTGCTGCCTCCCTGAGTTGGCTCAGTTTCATGCTCATTGCTTCGGTGATGCTATCTAACCATCTCATCCTCTGCCGTCCTCTTCTCCTTTTGCCTTCCATCTTTCCCAGCATCAGGGTCTTTTCCAAAGAGTCCTCTCTTCGCATTAGGTGACCAAAGTATCTGAGCTTGAGCTTCAGTATCAATCCATCCAATGAGCAGTCAGGATTGATTTGACTGGTTTGACCTTCTGGGAGTCCAAGGGACTCCTAAGAGTCTTCTCCAGCACCACAGTTCAAAGGCATCAGTTCTTCGGTGCTCAGCCTTCCTTATGGTCCAGCTCCCACAGCCATACGTTACTACTGGAAAAACCATAGCTTTGATTATGCGGATCTTTGCTTTGATTATGCAGATGTCTCTGCTTTTTAATATGCCGTCTAGGTTTGGAGTGGCATACAAATAATGTAAAATAAATAAAATAAACAATATCTTGTCCTTAGAGATCAGCTGCTCTGAGCCCATGGTTATGTCATGGTGATTACTTATGGGCAATTTAAGATTTAATCATTGAAGGAGTTTTTTTGTACATGGCAAGATCAGAAAGCCGATTACATGCAATCAAGCTGACCCATAGTCACCCCAAAGAAACAATATCATGCACATTATGATGTGCTTAGGAGGATTTTACCCCAATACTTTCATTCTGCAATAAGGTATTACATCATCCTGTTACCCTTGGCCTGTGCAAAAGAGAAAGCTGCACATCCTATAAAAAGACAGTGTTCACATATTGTGCTAAGCCATGGGTTGTTTAATCATGGCTTAATGTATAAACCACTGTTAGTTAGTTCACTCAAGCTATAATGGCTGGTTCACAGAAATGCTATGCCTAAATCAAATTATAGCTGAGCATGATTTATGAACAGAGTGCCATATTAGGGTTAACAGGGCATCCTCTAAACATTTTGCATAGATTCTTTCACACACACACACACACACACACACATTTGAAGTATACAAGCCATGACATTTCACTTCCACAGGTAGCTGCATGGCCCAAGGCATACCTGCGTGAAACTCTTCTATATGAAAACACACAGACACACAATTTGTTTTGCTACAGAGATACACTATTGGAAATGACAAAAATTACCAGTCTAAACAGAATGATTCAAGTATGTATGTCTATTGCTAAACAAAGTTTTCCATATTTTTAATACAGAATTTGTACACTGATGTGAATTAAATCTCTATGGTATGTATATAAATACAGATCACAGTTTAGCATGAAGTTACAGAAAGTTTCCATTTAAGCTATACAACAGTTCTGTTCTAACAACAAAATAAGAATGATACAAGCTCAGAGAAAACAGGACAGGTTCACCACAAGCACCTTAGAAACAACTGTACCTTTATTGTTAAAACCAAATGATTATTGTATATAAAAAGAATCTTAAGGGACTCAAGTCACTAAGCCAGTGTTTCTCAAGCTTGGTAGCTTTAAGAGGTGTGGACTTCAACTCCCAGCATTGCAGGCTGGGGGATTCTGGGAGCTGAAGTCCACTCATCTTAAAGTAACCAAGGTTGAGAAACACTGCACTAAGCACTAAGTACTCTAATGCTTAGTAACTAAGCTTTAGGTTGTTCAGTACAGATATATGGACTAGCAAATTACATAATAAAAGAGAGATTATTCAAAAATCCTCTTAACTCAAATCCACAGCTTTTGGGCAAAAATGTGAAATACATTAGATGCCTCACCACAAGCATGATGGCTAAAATGACTTATGCGAGCTAAAAGAGATTTCCATCTGCACAAGACAGGCCTTTTGAACTCTTCCAGCTTCCCCACTGCAACCCCTCCAGGCTCCCAAGAGTGGCTACAGGAAAGGAGTTGATGTACTGCTGGATGAGAAAGACATTCTGCACAAATTAACAGACACGCTTCAGACCACCCCCACCACCCCCTTTTAAAAGCAAGTATATAAGATTCATAACTGAAGGAACATTACATCTTCTTTATGGAAATTATGAAGTTATTTACCCCAAAAGAAGATGATTCTGAATTTAAAATGATCCTCCCAAACAGAATTATGCAGGAAAACTTTTCCAATCTCTATACTTTTCCTCAGTACATCTTAAGTGAGACATCCATTTTAAAGTTAATTATTAGGGCAAAAACTTGGCCTTTCTTCCAGACAAACACAGTATTGTATACAGAAAATGAACAGACAGTATATAAAAAGCTACTCTTGGTAAATACCACCCCCTGCTGTTCAAACTGGCTAGATCTTCATATTCACAAAGGGTAGTCTCCCAAGCGCGAAAGAATGGTTTGCAACGCCTTTCTAAAACTGCTTCTTTGTTGTTTTATTACGAAGTACTATATGCACTTTGCTGCATCTGTTTCAAATTCTCTGTTTGTAATGTTGGCCAAGATTCATTAATTCTGAAACACACAAGTCTCTATGAGCTGCCTGCATTTTTATGACCGATGAAAAATACAGAATACACAAGGAACTTCCTTTTCCAGAACCAAGAAAGGGCATACATATCCTTACATATAAAGGTTTGAAGCATGTGGGAACAATATTCTTTTTCATAATATATTTACTTTTTCTAGAGTGAGATATTTCGGTCTCAGGTATCTCTGCAGCATCTTTGTTTCCAAGATAGCTTAACACGGCTTCTTTGTACCTTCCACATTTCAAAAAATGACTTTTTCTGTCCTTTTGTTCTAATTTGCTATTAAATATAAGATACTAAAACTAGATGCAAATATCTGTTAAGAATTGAAATACACTGATGTGTTGAACAGTACACACTGCATTTTAACATTAAATTGCAACAGGAGCAAGCATGACTACAATTATCACAAGGAAGCAACATACCTGTATCTTAAAGGCAATAGAAGCTATATTTAGCAGGCAAATATTTTTTACTTTAATGTCCACCTCTCAGGGGAAGACCCTATTGATGCTCATTCTACAACTCCTATCTTAAGCTAGGGGTTAAAACTAGGTAATCTTTGCAATTTGATAATTATTGCAGAAATGACTGATATGTCCACCCCATTCTACATGCCTCTAAGGAATCTCTCATACAGGTAGTCCTTGTTTAGCTGCCACAATTGGGAATGGCAACTCGGTTGTTAAGATAAGTGGTCGCAAAGCGAAACCATGACTGTGCTTATGATCTTACTTCAGCCTTCCTTTGCTTTACAGACCTGTGAAGGTCGTAAATGTGAGGGTTAGTCACAAAATTACTTTTTCATTACTGTCATAACTGCAAATGATCATTAAATGAGGGTGTTGGTAAACAAGGACTATCTGTAGTTAACTATTTAAAATACGCACATACTTCATGAAGGAGGGGACACAGAATAGAGGAAATGATTTGTTGCACTGGTATGCTCCTACATACACCTTCTGCACTGTGATGTCTGCCAAATAACACTCTGAAAGCTGGAAAATACTGCTTCTCTGGCACCTTCCCAAATCTGTGGCAATTATTGATGGAGCTGCTGACTCTCTTTTATTTTAGAACTTCATGCAGTATTTGGGACTTCACTTAGGTTAAGCCTCACAAACCAGGACATAAATTAAAGTGTAAATATTCAGCATTTAGATACTTTGGGGAGGAATTATCACTTATTGATATATCTCAGTCTAGCCAGAAACTTTGAAATTGTTTTTTTTTAATGTCAAACTAAAGTAAATTTACAGCAGCACTTTGTTCAATGACAGGGCATTAACCATATATTAAAGCAAATACTATACAAGGCTATCGCTTCAAGCTTCTTTTTCTTGTTCCCATTCCTTACTGTATTTTAAACACATGCAAAATCACAGCTTGGTCAATATTTCATGACAATAACTTCTGCTTTAAAAGTCTGCTTGAGCTATTTGGAAAGAAGCACTTTACATATGTTTGGAGGGCTTTGCCAAGCACACATTTAAAACCAACAACATGCTATGCCTCGCTGCTGTCACACTTTGTGATGTGCTACTTTTAAAGGATTGCACAGCTCTGAGAAGCACAATCCAGAATGCTGTTTGTTTGGAAATTGCTATTAATCAATCTTCCAAAGAAACAGGCCCAATTCTCTATAATAAGCAAATTACACATTTACACCTGAGCATATAAATTGAGATTAGAAAATATATAGTTTCCAAAATAAATTCCCACATTAGATAGAAGGCCAGAATGTTTTATTCCCAACAGACATTATGCAATTAGTTAAAAGTCAGTCATTCCAGAAGTCAGCATCCCCACACTAGGTGATTAATCTCAAATTCAAAAAGAGATATTTTTAATCACTTTACACTTATAGGAGGATGTCTTCCATCGCTATTGTTTAATTTGATGTTATTAATGAGGGCTGCTTTGGTGCTAATTGGAAGGGCTTAATGAGAATTGCCTTGCTTTCTTAAAAATACTGAGAATTGGAGTAATGTATGAGAGGTATGGATAGAATCTAAAGAGCTACTACATGTGCATGAGTTACTCCATATACAGTCAGGACCAGAAACATTGGAACAAGCATAACTGTTTTGGCATTTGGCCTCTGGACACCACCACACTGAAGTTGAAAGGAAACATACCCATTTGGGAGCGAAGTCAGGACCTTCAGCTGTAATTCAAGGGGTTTGACAAAAGTGGGGCACTAACCATTCAGGAAGTACAGCCAGTGGCATACGCTCCCCCCCCCCCATCATTGGTGGCTCATAAGTAACGGAACAAACCAACATCATGACAAACATAATGATCGCCTTTAATACCTGGATGAAAATCCTTTGCAGTCAATGATGCCTGAAGTCTGGAACCCATGGACATGACCAAATGCTGAGTTTCCTCCCTTGAGATGCTTTGCCAGGCCTTTACTACAGCTGCCTTCAGCTGCTGCTTGTTTGTGGGTCTTTCTGCCTTCAGTCTTGTCTTCAGTAAGTGAAAAGCATGCTCTATTGGGTTGAGATCAGGTGACTGACTTGGCCATTGAAGAACATCCCACTTCTTTGCCTTGAGAAACTCTTGGGTAGCTTTTGCTGTATGTTCTGGGTCATTGTCCATCAGCAATATGAAGTGGCGTCCTATCAGTTTGGCAACATTTCGCTGAATCTGACCAGAAAGTATAGCCCTATACACTTCAGAATTCAACCTGCTGCTTTTATCAGAAGTCAGGTCATCAATAAACACTTTGCAGCAGACCATTGGCAGCCATACATGCCCATGCCATAACACTGCCTCTGCCATGTTTAACAGATGATGTGGTATGTGGTATGCTTTGGATCATGAGCTGTTCCTTTCCTTCTCCATACTCTTCTCTTCCCATCATTCTAGTGCAAGTTAATCTTGGTTTCATCAGTCCAAAGAATCTTATTCCAGAACTGGGCAGGCTTTTTTAGGTGCTTGCTGGCAAAGTCTAATCTGGCCTTTCTGTTCTTGAGTGTTACCAGTGGTTTGCACCTTCTCATGAAGCCTCTGTATTTACATTCATAAAGCTGTCTCTTGATTGTAGATGTTGACAATACATGCCTAACTCCTCAAGAGCATTCTTGACCTGACTAGATGTTGTGAAAGGGTTCCTCTTCACCATGAGCAGAATTCTGCGATCATCCACTTGAGCTGTCTTCCGTGGTCTTCCAGGCCTTTTGCTGTTGCTGAGCTTGCCAGTTAATTCCTTCTTTTTCAGGATGTACCAAACTGTTGTACTAGCCACTCCCAATATTTTTGCAATCTCTCTGATGGGTTTATTTTGTTTTCTCAGCCTAATGATGGCCTTCTTCACTTGCACGGACACCTCTTTGGACCTCATGTTGAGAGGTCCAGTGAACAGCTACCAAATGCAAATGTAACACTCAGAACCACCTCCAGGCCTTTTATCTGCTTGATTGGTCATGGGGTACCCAGGAAACAGGCCACACCTGGCCATGCAGCTGCTTGTCAGCCATTTGTTCCATTACTTATGAGCCACCAACGACAGGGGTGTGTGTATGCCACTGGCTGTACTTCCTGAATGTTTAGTGCCCCACTTTTGTCAAACCCCTTGAATTACAGCTGAAAGTCCTGATTTCGCTCCCATATGGGTGTGTTTCCTTTCAACTTCAATGTGGTGATGTATAGAGGCCAAATACCAAAAGTTATCCTTGTTCCAATATTTCTGGTCCTGACTGTATACCCAAGGCCTTGGTCATGCATAGTAAACATTGTGAATATATTTTTCTCTGAATGGAAAAATTTCATGCTAATTCACAAACTGCTTTCAGAAATTTTAAGAAGTCATCAATATAGTATGCAGGAACACTGTTTGAGACATGCTGTTATGATTGATGCTTCTAACCAAGCTTAGTAGTTTCCCTCTGAAAGGAGAGAGAATTCAGGTAATGGACACAGCGGTCAGGTGCTTTCTTTTGCTCAGCAGAGCTGGCTAGTTCCTGGGTATGCTCATGCCCCAAGGGCAATGAAGCAAGTGAGAAAACAACTGGAACACAGGTAGAGAAAAACTCATTACAAGTCCAAATTGGCATGACTATCAGCCCAGTTAGAAGACATATTCTTTGGCAATTTTTCTCTCCTCCACTAACTTATCCTATTAGACATATTGACCACCAGGAGGTACTATGTGACCCGTTTTGTCCTGTTTCAGATCTGTCAGACATAGGTAGCCAGATGTTATTCCACTGGGAATTGAACTCAGGGACCTTTGCCCTTCAGATGACTATATACAGCTTTAGCTTTATGAGCTATCGAGATCCCAACACTATATACAGAATATAGTGTATATCTGTATATCTGTATATACAGATATACAGAAGCTATCAGAATGGTAATATACAACCCACCTTCCTTTAAGCCCTCAGAGCAAAGAGATATGTATGTTACATTATATCATGTCCCCGCTATGGGTACTAGTCCCAAATAGGATGAAACTGATCATGTAATGCCTGTCACCTGGTGGTCAATGTAACTGAAAGCACCAGACATGATAGACACTGTGTAAAAATATAAAAATTCCCTCCTACTCAAGATGGGTGGTGGTGGAAGCCTTGTAAAATCCCATACATGGGGGCATGACATAATGTAACATGGGATCACACAGAGAACATGCAATGCCATGAAAAGATGCAGTTTCTCTCAAAGAAGCCAACAGGAACTAACTAAACAAAATACTTTCTATGAATCTTATTTCAACAATTTTCCCAGTCAAAGATGAGTATTATTTTTACTTAAGTCTTAGATTTATTTCAGTTTCTATTTGCCTCTGGGACCTTGTGTTTTCACACAAAGCCTATTTTCCCAAACATATATATGAGATCACCTTTGGACTGTCACCATCATGTTACCAATAGAACACAATGTTTTTTATTCAGTTCTGGGTGTGCACTACAAAAACTGTTATGCTGTGTGACTCATCCTCTCCATGTGAAACCTCAAGTCCACAGAATCTTTGCCCATTTTCATTAAGCAACTTAGGGTTTCAGTATCTAAGGCAACTGGCTCCATTACAATAGATCAGATCTATTCCTTCCAGGGATACAACATAAGGAGCAATATATTAAATAATAAGTGAAGTTATCCTTCCAGAACAGAAGCTTTTTATATAATGTGACAATTATTGCTCTACTGCACTTTCCATAGCATCCAGAAAGCATGAAGAGGATGCCCAGGTAATATATTTTCACTGTAAACTTTAGGAATTACATCCACACGTAAATCTAAATATTAAGAGTTTAACCTGGAACATTTAAATCTGTAGCTCCAGACATGGCATTACTAAAAAATTAGATAGTATAAGATTGAGTTGCTTTCAAATGGAACACTATAGGGCCCTGCCAACAAAAGAAAATTTGAGGGAATAAAATAAAAAGTATTACATATATTTTGTGGCATGGTAATAAATGGCTGCCAAAGAAAGTACAGAACAGGTCTCTACTGCCAAAAAAAACCAAAAAAACCCAAAAAAAAACCGCCTATATGTTGCAAAAAAAGAGGACAATGATATTTTGACCGTTTTAGTTTGTTTGATAAGATACAAGTCAGGCATTCTTCACAAACCTGGATTGAATCTTGTTAGATTGTTAAAAGAAAAACTATTAGTAAAATAATTATAACTTATAAAACACCTACGGTTTTCTGCTTCTGTTTATTTAGTTTTGAAAGCCCTCCCTCAGACTTATAATCTATAAATAAGAAAAAAGACTACCCAAAACAAAGCACTACTTAGTAGATTTTATATATACTAAGTATGTATATGAACTCAGTAGAAAAAGTAAACTGTCATTGGCAACTCACTCCTCTTGTCAAGTCCCTGTGACTCTTAGCATCTTCTTATGGAACCACCAGCAGGCTCACAGGTAGACCACACTTGTACAGAGATGCCATTTATGAGAACCAAAAAGGTATCAGCTTGACCATCTACAGCAGGAAAGGGCAAGATATGGCCCTCTAGAGAGTCCAGCTTCATGCTTCACTAGACAGCAAGGCTAGTGGTGATAGATTATGGGAACTGTAAACCAGTAACATCTAGAGAACCATGTGGGATCACTATAGTATTTTTCAAGTGTTGCAGATGCAGCACCAGTGTGACTTTACATGACTCCCCTGCTTGTATACATGGCCCATCCACAAATCTGATTCCATTCCCACATATTATCAAAATAATTTCAAAGGAACCAGAAGGGAAAAAAGGCATACTAGGAACAAACACTGTCACTCTGCAAGGAAGTAAATAAAGTCCCACTGCTATCTTAATAAAGCTACTGTGGAGATGTAAATATTAAATGGATTTTTAACCCACCAGGAAAAAAAATATTTATCTTGACATTGGATGGTCCAAGTAGCTACTGATAAGATTATGCAAAAAGAAAATTGTGTTTTTATTAAATAATTAGTACGTCCTGGACCTAGAAGCCACTCTTCTCTGTTTAGTGTTAATGTTCAAGAATATTCAAAACAATGCAAAAAGCCCAGCTAACTAGCACAAGGCTTAATTATCTCTGCAATTCTCCTTGTCTAAAAGCTGAGGTGCAGAACAGATGTTTTAATGCATTACATATCACATGTCTGGGGCTGAGTGAACCCATACCCAATCTTGCTAAATACCCATGACAAATAATTGTATTTGCTTCTAATAATTCAAATAATTGCAGAGAAACCACCTCAGGAATTTGTTTGAATTAATCCTCCTTCACACCTGCTTCTTCACAGTCTAAGCTTCTCTCTTATAGGACACCCTAGTAATGCCCTCTTAATTATCTGCTCTCCAAGGTTACTGAGATAGCATTCAGGCAGCTGGCGCAGTTTCTCTTTCTCAATTCTGATACTCACAAGATGGAAAAGACTGAAACAATGTGTCAAGACAGCATCTCATCTGCATTTGCTCTTTGTTTGGATGGTTAGCTTGGGTTTGTCTGGGCTTAATCCAGGGTTGTCAATATCACACTGAATTGAAGAGCAGCTGGTATGATTTGTGGATTCTGTGAAAATACTGGAGCACTTTTAAATGTCCCTCTATGTGAGGATATACAGCTAATTGGTAGAGATAGGAGGATATTCAAAAGAGTTGCACCTAGTCCACAAAACTGGTAACTTCCTCATTTATTATTTGTACAGAAGACAGTAATGACCAAATTAACTCTAACTGTATGGATTATAGTTGTTGCTTAAGCTTGGATGTATAAGAGTAGCTATTAATATGCCGTGTAGAAACTGAAATAATTCCTTATGGCATAAAATAATGGGTTTAAACAAAACTTGGATAGAAAAAAACATTATGTGAGATGAATTACTTTACAATGTACATTTATGTATTTTCACATTAAAATGTTCACAGGAAAGATGCATATTCAAGAACAGAAAAATCTGCCTTTAACAGAATTATGAGAAAAATTCACTTCCGTGTATTATCTAAACAATATTAGAAAGAGTATGAAATATTAAGCAAACTGATATTGACATGGCATATCACTGCTTTTAGCTAAAATATATGAGCTTCTGAATCTCATAATCTTTTGAGTAGGCTACTAACTGAACAAACAGAAATAGATTGGTAAAGGAGAGAAGCATCTAGATTTTTGCTTCCAAAGTTGTTCCCGCTGATTCAAAGGAGAGAAAGAGAAGAGAGGGCATTAATTTCCAGTTCCAGTTTTTCCTGTTGCACAGGGTTAGATTTTACTAACAGGAACTAAACATAACTATTATTCCTAATCTTCAATGCATGCTCAGCAGGAAACAAAGAGGAAACTGTAAATCTGGGATTGCACAGTCTTTTCAACATTGAAGAGTAATCCTTTTTTATGTATACCTCTGTTACTCAATAAACCTGTAAATCTTCTTATAGTAATAAGTCCCACAATACACAGTCACATCAACCCTATTGTTGTAGCGCCATATTAACAGTCTCATGGATATTAAACCAAAATAGAAGATTTAAGATCCTTAGCCACTGATTTGTTAATATGGGATATTCCAGACTTTTCATATAACTAATAAATAATATTCATGTTACTCATACTCTTTGTTTATTAAAAAAAAAAAAAAGGACTTCCAGTTGGCACTGGGATTAGTTGAATTTACAATCACAGTTTTCTTACTGGTTAAAAGGCTATCTCCTCTTTTTATCACAGCTTTATTGGCCAGCAGAAAACTGCTTTTATCTTTTGTAATTTAATTTACTGCTTTGTAGTGATGAATTATTGGTCTAAAATTGAGAATGCAAAGAAAATAAGGAGCCCCTCTCTTCTTCTGCTGGAGAACAGCTTCTCAAGGGAGCTGAAAGACAGCTGAGCCGATTCAAAAGCAAAAGTAACTGAGAAAGTTGCATGATGTTTATCACTTTAAACGCTCCTGTTCATGATTTACAGAATTTTGGAATGAACCAATTAATGTGAATAAAAACTTCATGAATGATGAGAGTCAGAGCATGTTGGAGCTAAAGCAGACATTTTATGCTTTAAGTTAGAAAAAGGCAAAGTTAAAATCTTAATTATTGATTTGTACAAAACATGAATTACTCAGCTTTAAAATAAACAGCATGCCATGGATGTTGAAGCAATGTTGAAATTAAATAAAGATGTTCAAAATGAAGGATCTATTATATAGAAATAATTTATGATTTTTAAACATTCCATCTAATACTGAGAAAGATCACTTGGTAGCAATTTTTATAGACATAAATTGGGGAGGGGGGTATATTGCAGCTGGAATACAAGCTTGAGGTTGAACCCAATTATTATGTGGGTTTCCATTTCTACTCAATACAAAATCCCAGTCCTACTGTTATGAGATTTTTAAGATCTATCGGGTAGATCATTTCCTGAATTTATCTCAGCAGCATGAACTTTTAGAATGGAATGCAAACGATCTGCCTCCTCTCCACAAACAGTTCAGAAGCAGAGGTTATTCAGTAAAGTTTGTCTAGCAATCACATAAAAAAGGGGTTTTCCTTCTTCTAGCACTCCAACTTGTCAGAAGGAGACAGGGCTATTGTTCTCTGGGCACTCAGGGTCGGGAAGTGACCTTGTTTATCATTATCATCACTATCAACACTATTATGCCTAGTTTACTTGCAAGTAAGTTGCTTGGATGTGAGAGCTTCATCTGTCATGTAAACCAGTGTTAAAGGGAAGAGCCAAGGCAAGGCTTTTCCTTCCTCCTGGAAGATGGGTGCTGGCAGCAGGAAGTACTACATAGCCAATAAGCAGAAGCTGTGCCAAGACCTGCATGAGTAGGGTCCGGATCCCAAACAAAGCAAAGAGTTAGATTATTCACCTTCAAACTCTACAATTCTATGATTCTAAAATGTAAATTTACCGTATATCCACCAAATTAAACCCTAACACATAAACTTATAATATTTCCAATGTATAAGAATTAGATTCAGGTGAGTCATATTTTGGTTTAATAAACGATCTAACACTTTATGAAGTTTCTAACCATAATTATCTGATCCACAACTAAAATAAAAAGCTGTTCATTACATCTATACAAAATATATGGAAAAAGTATTAGTAAGACAATAATAATAATAGCAGTTCATTTATTAGTACTGTTAATCTCACCAGTATTAAAAAAAATCTTTTCAATAACTTATTTATTGTTGCACCACAAATTCTGACCACTTGTTAATCAAAATTACTGCATATCTACTAGATTATGAATTTATGCTTATATATATTTGACTAATGAGTTATTTTTCTCTTGTACATGAATATGAGTTTGTTTAAAAGAAAGTGATTTAACATTTTAATTACCCAGTTTGGTAGGTATCTGCCTTCTCTTTGAGGACAAATTCTTGACTTCCTCTTTCTCTTCATTTCACACATATGTATTCTTCTTTTTCTAGTTTCATTCAATATTTCATGTTGTATACTATTTAGTCCTCTTACATTCCAACTTGTAATCTTGCATATCCAATGGTTGTCCCCATATGGAACCACAGAAACTGAATTCCATTGCTCATCATGGCTTTGATCAATCAAAATCTTTCATCATTTTAACACCAAAATAAAAACTGCCTGTTTCTAATCTAATTTAGAGTTGCACTTAATTTTTCTCATTCTTCTCTTTAACACTAATTAAAAATTAAAATCTAAAATATTGTCTTACCATGTTGTGTCTTCCTCCATTCCTCTTTTGGCACAGTGGCTTATTACTCTAGAACTGTTTATAAAGTTTGTGGGTCTACTTGCATTCATTGCCCTTAAAGAAAACAGAAGTCTCTGTTGAGCATTTACAGGAAAAAAAAAACTGACACGCAAACTACAAATATACAAACAGAAATGGCACAATGACTTCTTCCAGAGGTACAGTGTATTTGAACACAATTCAAAATGTACTGAAGTTTACTGATAAAAAATACCAACATACTCACTATAAAAGAAGAAACCTACTTGATGAGTATATTCACACTTGGCAGTTGGTTTGATATATTGTTTCTAAAGCCTGTCAAATACATTTTTAGGCGTATCTATAGAAATGGAAGATTGCTAAATGGCCAGGAAAAAATCTTGCACTGGTGAAAATGATGTGGGTTAGCCTACAAGGTCATATAATTAAATTTAGAGAAGATACAGATACAAGTAGTTCCAGAGTTTAATGCCCTATTACTATTAATTTCTAAACTGATAATGGGTGGTTAGAAAAATACCATGATGACACGATACCTTCAAACCAGAGCCACAACAATTTGGAATATGGCTAAATGGTTGAACTTGATATGAGTTTATGATTAGGAGTTTCATAAATATACTAAATCCTCTGCTTTATGACCAATATAAGTCATTATTCTCAATATTAGCAAGAACTTTATTTATTTATTTTAAAAATTTATATAGCCACCCATCTTATGCAACATAAACCTGGGCAGCTTACAAACAACATGGTATGTGACTTCCCCTTGCTATGCTACTTAACAATACAGTATTTCCTCGAAATTCAGTATCCATCTCTGTATTAATTTTTTACTTATTTATAAAATGTATAGGCTTGCCCAATCAATCATAATTCTTAGCTTACAAAATAAAGCACAAAGCATGAAAGCACAAAGGTAACAAAAAGAAGAGACTGGAGAAATAATGTCAACTTTAAAACACACACTTACATCGGTACATCACACAGTCTAACCCAAGGGCTGGAGAAACAGCCAGGTCTTGAGGGCTCATTTAAATAAGGTCAGGATGGGACCACATGAATCTCAGGGGAAATGCTGTTCCAGAGGGCAGGTGCTGATATACCAGGAACAGGGCTTAAGTAACTCAGACAAGCAATTTGTCTTCGAGGTGGGAACACCAGGAGTATTTTCTAGTTTTCCTACCTTCCTGATTGAATTAGCTGGCCAGAAAGTAACTTGGCAAGCAATTTGCACATGCAGGTACTTTTCTGGATGCAACTAATCTAATCAGTGAAGGAAGCAGTTACAGTATACTGCTTAATCAGTAGAAGAGGTACAAAAACAAATAGGCTTCTATTCTCTGCACTGCTTAAAGAAGCAATTCTGGTTCTTAGCAACTCACAAGCATTGGCTTTGCTGATCTTAATGAAACAAAAATGGATATTTGAGCCAAAATGTTAGGATAAACATCGAAGAAAAAGTACAAGACACAGGTAAATGTGAAAAGAGAACCAGCGTATCTGATCACATCTGGAATAAACTTGCATATATGGATGGATTTTAATAGGAGATATTCCTAAGTGCCAATGGAACTGGATAATAAGACAACATATGAAACAATTAACCGCCACAAAAACAAGAAGACAGTATTCTCCCATGTTTGGTTGTTTTTGTTTGTTTCATCTGCCAGCAGCCTTGCATGCAACTGATTGTAATTACAAAGGAAGGAGAGGAGAATGGAATTCATAAGTCTCCAGATTATGAGCATTAACTTCAGAAAATTTTAGATCCAAAGGGCAAGTTTGAAGATATGTCCTTTACATTCATACTATCCCCCAAAATAAATATGTTAATTGTCAAATGTTGTGGGATCATGCCTAGCAATTCCAGCAGGACAAAAGGGAAAAAAAGAGTTTTGTTCCAAACAACTGTCATGAAGCCTTTGCAGAGGCTTTTGAGCTGTGCCACGCCAGTAGTCTTTCCACTTCTACCATCTAATGCATTTTAAAGACCAACCTGCGATTTCTACATAGAGTATGATCTCCACCACCTGCAAATCTCTGGTGCTTTTAGACTGATGACTATATGCTTGTGGGCCTGCAGCTTGCAGAGACTTTCTTTAGCCAGTCCTTGCACTGTTCAAGCTGGTCAACAGCTGATCACAAATAACTGGTCAACCAATCAATGTTCACTTTTGTGGTTTCAGACTAGTCAACTACTGAGTATACCACCCTCAGAGCTTACAGTGTGTCATAAATTAACAGCCCTTGCCTCTTCTCAAAAAGAGAAGCAAGTTTCTAGTATCTGCAGACAAAATCCCTATTTCTGTTCACATGTGGTTGTAAATATCAGCTTGATGCTTTGCAAAATATCTCTCCCAATAGGCTGCTATGAAGCAACTGGAGGAGAAAATTGGCTTTTTAAACTGTTAACTATTAACTGAGAAGCTTCAAAATCCTTCTGGTTTTCTGCCAGAGCAGCGTTGCAAAAAGCATTTTAGCAAGCCCTATAAGAGAGTTGTATGGCAGCAAATCCTGTGAGAGTACCATGCCAACAGAACTATATCTGCTGACTTTTCTCTTAGCTGGGCAGCATAAATGCTACATAGGAACTATGAAAAATGGGACTTGGCAGGCAGTGTCTCCAATGGGAAATAAAACTACCCACTGCTGTAAGATGAACTTGCTGAAATGTAAGTTTCATCCCTCTCTCTTTGAAGCAAAGCAGAGAAATGCAAGTGGGTTTTCCAGGGTGGCAAAGAGCTGGAACTTTGAGAAATGTGCATTTCATCAGCACTGTGCGGGCAATGGGGCCTATGCAGTTCAAAAGCGAGTGGGAAAACAAAGTATGAAAACTTAAAAAGTTGAAGTGCAGTATATTCCTGATGAATGTTAAAGGTGAAGAGGAAAAACAAAGATTTTTGTTTGTATGACAAACGAATGCACTGAAAAAATAAGCACTGTTCTATCAATTAATCTTCCCCAAAGCCAACACAAATTGCCTTTGCTTGTATTTGTGAATTTGTGCCAGGACAGTTGGGGTTGCCATATTATGCCCAAAGCTGCACAAATTAGAAAGAACTAGACTCAAAATCAGCATCCAGAACTTAACTTCATAATATTATGCACTATTAACCTTTAATTTTATAATAATATACACTATTAACCTTTAAAATTGTAAAGGTTAAGTCAGCAATATTCAGCTTCATTTTTAGCTCTTTTAAACAATACTGTGAGAATTTTTGTAAGATACCAATTTTTCTAAAAGGACTACGGTGAGTCTGGTGCTCCTTAGCATGCTGGCTAGGGAATTCTGGGACTTGGCACCCATACATCTTAAAGTTGCCAAGAGTGAGAAACACTGGTCTAGAAAGTATTTCTGTATGTACTACTACTGCAGGATCAATAAAACAATCTCCCATTTCTCGAACTATGCAACCTACAATGCAAATTGTTAGTTGCTGTCCAAAAAGTAATAGCATGATACCCAAGAAAGCCCTTTTCTGTTGCAGCACCTGCCGTCTGGAAAGCCGTAGCCCCAAGATCCATGTCGGTTGGACAAGATGCAATAAACCCACTGCTGCTGCACTTGAGAGGGCAAGGCAGTTAAAATAAGCTTTTCGGTTCAGCAAAATAAATCCTTTCAAGCATACCAAGCAGGAAGTAGATGATCCAGAAAGCATCTCTAGTGGAAAAAGGCTGATGTCCACCTGCTGTGGGTTCTACATTTTTTAGCTATTTCAGTAGGCTGCCTGCCTGGGATGGCTTGCTTCAGAAGGGCTTCTTGCTCCAGTGGCTGCCTAGAGATGCAGGAGGATCCTCTGAGTCCCCAGTGGATTCTCAATCTGAAAACAAGGCTTTGCCATTTCTTTTAATTCATTTCATTCCTGGACCACATACATATAAACTGATTTCAGTAGTTTTATTGTGGCTTCTTAAAACAAAGCCAGTAATAGGTTACATAGTGCTCAAGTGCTCCACTGTGTTCACAAGCCCTCTCCTTTTGTCTATAAAGTGCCCGATGAGACTTTTTTAATTTATTTTTTTTATTTATTGGCCGCCCAACTCCAGTAGACTCTGGGCAGCATACAAACTAGGAAAAACTTAAAAACGTTTAAAAACATTGAACCACACAGGCAGCCCAGACTAAAATAATCTAATAGATGGCAAAAACAACAACATAAAACATGGGTCTTAAACAAATAATAAACATCAGCCCCAGGCCTGGGACCAAAGCCAGGTTTTCAAAGCTTTCTGGAACCCCAGGAGAGAGAGTGCCATCCTTATCTCTGGGGGGGGGGGGATGCTGTTCCAGAGGGTGGGGGCCACAACAGAGAAGGCACGCTTCCTAGGTCCCACAATATGGCAATGTTTAATGGAGGGGACCTGGTGCACACCCACTTTGCCCTGTGGGTACCTGCATACTGGGCAGGCAGAAACATTTGGAGACAAGTGGTTTCTCAGATACTGCCATACAGGGCTTTATAGGTGATAAACAGCACTTGAATTGCACTCGGAAGCCAACTGGCATCCAATGCAGCTTGCATAGCAGTGGTAGCATGTGAGTGCCTCTCGGGGCTCACACCACTGCATTTTGAACCAGCTGTAGCTTCTGGGTGGTCTTCAAGGGCAGCCCCGTGTACAGCACATTGCAATATCCCAATTGTGAGGTGACCAGGGCATGAGTGACTGTCTGAAGAGCCTCCCAATCAAGAGAGGGCACAACTGGCACACAAGAAGAGCCTGTGCAAAGGCCCTTCTGACCACAGCTGCCACCCACTCTTCGAGCAGTAGTTGCAAGTCCAGAAGGACCCCCAAGTTGCAGTGTGGCAGCTGAGGGTACTGCCTCCAAATATCTGTCAGCTTCTACCATTTGCACTGAATAAACTATACTCTGGCCTGAATGACCCTTAGACATACATTCCCTACTGTTGATGTTTGTTGCTTAAGGCCCATACTTTGGTTTGTATGTGTATGGATATGGATGCGAAGAAAGAGAGAGAGATTTCAAAACATTTTATCCTGCCTATTCTACTAACCCTAAACTCCTAACCAGTGTTTTCAGAAGAAATGGTGCCCATCCAACACAAGTTGAGCCAAGATTCCCAATTCAGTTCTATTGACCCAAAACAATTCTCTCTCATCAGAATTCCTCTTCAGTTTATTAACCTGAATCTAGCCCATTACCATTTCCAAACAATGGTGCTGGACCTTCACAGGATCCTTGGGATTGGTGATGCTGAACCCCAATACCATGATAAATTCTCTCATTAGTTTCATATTGATATTATGGAGTATGGACAATAATTTAGAAATGATTAAACCTCATAGGCCAACACCCAAAACGTTGAACAAGCATCCCCAGAACATCCTCTGAAACCACAGACTGAACCACAATAAAAGTATATATTATTCCCATCCCTACAAAACAATCCAGAATAATACCAAGGTTGATGACCCCTGCTGAAAAGTCCAGCTAGCAGGAGCAGAGCTCCCTTATCCATTTCTCATTACGTCATCCCTTAAGGCAACTAAGGCTGTCTTGTTCCCAAAACCAGGTCTAATAGCTGACTGGAGTGGATCTAAATAAGTTATTTAATCTAGAAAAGCCTGGTTACCATATAATTGAGAACCTTGTCCAAAAATGATATATCTAGACTTTAATACAACCCCATTATCTGTAGGTTTATAAATAGAAAAGAGCTACTTAACATATTTTAACTGTAGAATATGTCAAACAATTCAAAGGAGTGAAGAAAAAAGGAAAACATTAAGCTGTTTTGGAAAACCTATAAACATAATATGGAAGCACCTACAATCATGTGAAAAAATAAGTACATCCCATGTAAACCTTTTTTCGTTTTTAACATATGTGGACATATCAATAATTTATCTTCATACCAGCAGTGCATAAAGGTGATGTAACTGAACAAAGAAACTATGAAGAACTGACTTTGCAATCATTTATTCAACAAAATATTAACAGATATGCCATTTCCTTCTGTGGAAAAAGTAACACACCCTTGCTTCTAATCCCTAGTATTGCCCCCTTTGGCAGAAACAACCTCAAGGTCTAATTTGTGCAGCTTCTTTCTAATGGTAGACTCATGCACTTTGACCTCAACCGTGGCAAGAGCTACCTGTAGGTCACGTGATGAAATTCTGGGGTTCTTGGAGACTTCTTTCAGCACCCTGTATTCTGCACTCAGGCTGAACTTGCTAGGACGGCCTGGCCTGGACAACCTGGCAGTTGTTTGAAATCTTCTCCACTTGTATACGATTTTCTGGGCAGTGGAATGATTGATGTCCAATTGTTTAGCAATCTTTTAAATCCCTTCACAGACTCATAGGCATCTCTAGCCTTCTTTCTGAAGGCCTCAGAGAGCTCTTTCAATCCATACCTGGTGATACTGCATACTTTAACAACAAAGATCAAATCAAACTAAATGTCTGAGGTTTCAATAAGATAGGTTCGTCCCAGATCCTAACAATGTTATAATAATCTGCACCTGATCTGGCACACCTGATTCTAATTTTAGCTATTTGAGATAGTGATAAATGTAGGGATGTGTGAAATTTGCATTGTTCAAATAAAGATCAAATATCTGTATGTTGAAATATGTAGAAAAAGTCAAGCATATCAATTGGGTGCACTTACTTTTTCACATGAATGTATATTCCAATAGAAGAGAATATATGTAGCTCAGGATTGAACTGTGGAGTCCGTGGTGCTCTCTGAGCTTGGTTGTTTGCTTGCAGACAATTCATTACCCAACTAGGTAACATCATCATCATGTTACCTAGTTGGGTAATGAAATGTCTGCAAGCAAACAACCAAACTCAGAGAGCACCAAGGACTCCACTGTATATTCCCTTAAGTAGGAGGACTAGTTGAGTCGTAATCCTCAACTAAAGTTTGAAATATAGTTAAATATGTTTGTTATGTCTGCCCTTGATTCAATTTCTAGCACAACCAACACAAAGAAAAGATTTCCCTTTTCTTTTTTGGTATCTAAAGAAGTAACTGTAGAAAAAATATTGATTTACTGTTTTCAGAAGAATTAATATATAAACAATTGCAGAAGGAATCAAAGCAGAGGACTTTTTTTTAAAGGATATAAAAATATCAATTTGATTACAGATACAAAAAATGTAAAGAAATGCATTCATTTTTCATTCAGAATTCTAACCTTATATTGCCAAATTCATAGCAGCTGGCAAAATTCAACTAACTTCCACTTATCTTGAAAAACTAAGCAGGTCAGACCTCATTAGAATTTGGACTGGAGACTACTAGGAAATCCCAAGGCTGTAACTAGACTGTAAAGCAGAGAAAAACATGTCAGAATAAGACAATGGCAAACCACTTCTATCTTTTTGCCAAGAAAACATGGGCTGTGTAGTCGCCAGGAGTCAAGCTCAGCTTAGCTCAAAGGAGACTTACCTCTTTATTGCCAATAAAATATTGTGTTGAGAAAAGCACTCATGGGGGAGCTGAATTATGAAGTTTCACTATACAATCATGACGCCTTGCTGGCTTTAAAACCCATATCTGATTGCTTCCAGATGATCAACTCCTGGCCTTGTGTTGCCATTCAAAAGGCATTTTGCAGAAAAGTTCTGCAAAAAACAGGCAGCATCGTGTTGAGTACTACACATTCCAGTGGCACACTTCAGCCCACCATTAGCATCATTGTTACTTGTGGGAAAGGTGGGCAGATTAGCAAAGAACTGAATAGCATCAGAGTCTCTAGATTTTGCCACACTAAGATCTTACCAATACAGATGTTCTCACGTGGTTGACCTTTTGCAGTGCCCAATAACTCTATATTAACCCTGCCCTGTGTTTTGAGACAGATATTTACTATTTCTTGCTATCAGAGAAAAGAATTCTGGATCTTTCAATATAGTCTTTATTACTGTAAACACTGAGCAACTTCAGTAGCCAGCATTATACCAAATAAAATAAACATGTGAATTTTGTTAGTCAAATGCAACATGCATACTTGAGTCTATATATTTATATTTAATTTTTGTTAGATTTACAGTATATTGCACCTTTTTCCAGGAGTTTAAGGTGCTGTGCACAATATTCTTTCCTCTGATTTTTTGCCCACAACAGCCCTGTGAGGTAAATTGGGCTGAGAGACACTGACTGACCGAAGTCACTCAGTGAGCTTCCGTGGCTGAGATGGACTAGACTTTTGATATGCTCAGTCTTGGTCCAATATCTTATCTAGTTAGGGAAAAAAACACCCAAGAGTCCACTGATCAGAAAACACTTTAAAGCCCCAGATTCATATGTGTATGTGTGTCTCTCTCTCTATATATATATATATTCACAGACAAGGAAGGAAGGAAGGAAGGAAGGAAGGAAGGAAGGAAGGAAGAGCTAATTTCATGTATGTCTTCTAGATTATTATCTTCTAAATTAAGGCAGTAGAAAAAGACTTAGAGTGCAATCTGTACTGGATCTCTTTTAAGTTTGAGGTGCCATTTGTTCAAATGCCAGTTTTTCAAAGAGCCAGTTTGGTCTAGTGGCTGAGGCTCCAGTCTGGAAAGCAGGAGACGGTGAGTTCTAGACCTGCCTTAGGCATGAAAGCCGGCTGGGCGACTTTGGGCCAGTCACTCTCTCTCAGCCCAGCTCACCTCACAGGGTTGTTGTTGTGGTGAAAATAGGACGAGGAAGGAGTATTAAGTATGTTCGCCGCCTTGAGTTATTTATAAAAATAATAAAGGCAGGACAAAAAAAATCTTTTAAAAATGCAGTTGTTGCTTGATTGGAACTCTTTATAATGTGATCCAGTATCATACACCAATGTGAAGTCTTATCATTGCAGAAGAAACTGAAGGACTTTGAAGGATCATGTGTTTTATTATCTGAGCTTGCAGGGACAGAATATGCTACAGGATACCACAATTTGGGAAAAGTTGAAGGTCACATGGGCTGTTTTAGGTTTCTTTTTTTAAAAAAATGGTAGAAGCATACATATGAAAGTATGCAGATTTTTAAAAAGATTGCATGGCTATTAATTACATGTATACTGACAATTCAGCTTAAAGAAAAGTAACGGCTGACCATCAAACTCCTACACAAACCTCTGTCTACAAACGTCGTCCTCAGACAAAAGGTGAACATGGGAACATGGGAAGAAAATGTTACGAAACCAGTTCTGCTGCTCTAAAGATATTTCCACTGATATGAATTACAATACCACTTAATTAGAACATGCATTATTCAACAGTACATGGAAACTGCAATCAACAATAAAATTCCTATGATCAGAATCAGAGGGGGGGAAACAGTATATGCATTAACTGCAAATATTTTCAAAGCACTTTTCTATCAAAAGACACATAAAGTGGGTGAGAGAAATAGCATCAGGGAGAGGGATTGGGAAATTCATCCTGAGACACAAGTGAATCAAATATTTCCGTTTATATATTTAAAAAATCCAAGTGCAGGTTTGCCATAATAAAGCTGATGCTCTGTTCCTACAACTTGGACCTGCAATCCAGTATTGTATATTTTCAACTTCTGGAGAAAATTGTCTTGTTCATTGGAATAGCTAACCATGCCCTACTGCATGATACAAGTTCTCAGAGATGGAGAAATGTCTAGCTTGCCAAATGCTTACATCAAGCCCACAATCTGTCTTTGCACTCTTCCTTCAGAACAATTATATTTACAAATAACTGCTAAATGGGAAAGAGAATGAGAGGAAAGGATTGGGGAGCAGAATGGCAAAAGAGCTCTACCACTGTCTACTTTGGACTTCAGTTCACATAACCACCAATTCTACTCTTTTCCACTCTGGGTATGTGGCTTCTAGAATCTTCTCCAAAAGTAAGGTAATTTGACATTAAAAGGTTCCCCACCCCTACTCTAAAGAGTTTGAGTGTTTTCCCACCCTGTTTTCCCTCATTTCTTTCAGGTAACTTTCAACATGGCTCCAAGAAGCACCTGTGCATATTTAATTCTCAATGGAGTCCTCTTTGCTTTTTTTAAAACCAATATATTCCATATTTCTCAATGTCTTGGAATTCACCATCTATTTTGCTACAATCTTTTCAGCACTCAATTATAAGTTGCAGTTAACAACTTGGAATGCTGATAGATTTGTATTTGCATATCTTTTTGCTAGGAAGATAGAAATATGTTTAAATAAGAGGATAGCAAAAGGCTTAACTCTCATAGTACCTATGCTATTATCAGGAAATCCTAAAATAAAATGGGGAACCTGTAAACCTCCAGTGATGCCCTGTAGTCAAACTCTCCTAGCAAACCCGTGGACACAGTCATGAGGTTTGCTTGACAACAATGTGAAATGGTTACCTTTTTTCAGGACTTTCAATGTTCTAGTCTACCTTATTGCTCTGAAATGTTCAGGAGAGTTCTACCCAAGTATTAACCAGGTCTGACCCTGCATAGTTCTTGACCCCAGACAAGCTTAGCCAAGTGCTGCCATCTACTGAGACATTCCAGATGCTATTCAACTACAGTATTTCAACTCTAGCCATGGTGGCTGCAGCTACTGGGACTTATAATTCATGTTTGTAGTTCCCAATCCCATACAAGAGTTGGATACCAAGAAGAGGTACAGATCTTCTGTGGCTAATGGCTATTAAAAAAAAAAACCCAAAATTATTATTTTGGACATGAAGAATTGCAGAAGAAAGGCGATGATGTCTCTGAATATGGGCCAGAATTTGAGTACTTTTCTTCCAGTTTTGGGGGTTGAGAATTTAGCAGAATAGATACACTATTGGAGGCTTAATATATCTAATTATTCATTAAAAGGTTTAAAAAATACTGTTGATCATAGGATTGTGTTACATAAGTTGTCAAGTTAACCTATGGCTATTTTATCCTGTTATTATACTAAGCACTCTACAGAACAATCACAAACATGGTTTCCTACAGAATGGGACACAAACTCTTAGCACTTTTATTAAATTTAAGTTTAAAATGTTCTGAACACTACTTTCAGTTCTTTGGAACTTATTTTTAGATCAGATGTGGACAGGACTTGTTGGCTGGAGCCTACATTTAATGTCTGGGGGAGGCTGATAGCTACAGTGGGTGCACTTGTGATACAAGATGAATGAAGCTGAATCACACACACTGGCAGAGAGAGGATTTTTCTGAGTTGGAATTTACTCTTTTTAAAACTGGATTAAGCCTGCATACTTTTAGTTGACTTCTCCAGGCTTAAGGAGATCAATACCAAAGTAGAGATCATGCTTTTTGTAGACATTTGACCTTGCACTCCAGCAAGGCTTCCTCAACTCAACAGTTCAGAATTGAAGATTGTCTTGCAGTATTTATAGTCTGTGTGGAATCTGAATTCTTTGGGGTTAGGTGGTAATTGCAGGCTTCTTAGAAAGTATTGGTTTATTGCTGGTTGGGAATGGTACTGGTTGGGTGCTAGCTCTATTCTGTATTAAGCCTATTTTTTCATCTTAAAAGGGTGGGAGACCATTTTACCATTGCACCAAGTCAACAGTTTGCAATGGTACAATTCGAGGGGGCTCCAGGGCCTGCAGTTGTGGGGCTGCATGCCCATCCTTGTTATAGCTAGATATCTGGGTAGCTGCTTAGAAGGGGTGCAAATCCCAAGAGTTTTTGAAGCTGGCCACCCAATTCATATGACTGCGTTCATATGAATTCTAGGCTACTGCCATTCCAGGCATGTTATATTTATCAAGATAGCTAGTATTATTCAGATTTTAAAAAAAATAAATAAAGCAATTGTGGTCATTAGGTATCTTGGTAAAGGAGGGATCTGTGGTTCTCCAGAACCTGCTTAACTCCCAAAACAGCCAGTGAAGGATGTGGCAGCTGTAGCTCATCAACCACTAGAGGACCATAGGTTCCCCATGCATCCTAGGCATTCCTATAGGGCTATAAAGGACTCTAAACATCTATAGAACATGGATCTAACAGGAACAGACTGACGCCATGTATATCCAGTTCCAGCCTCCCTGATCTTTGAGTGTGCTACTGTATTGTACCTTAAAACAAAAAGATGATGTGTCCTGCTCTAAAGATTTCCTAAGAAGCCAATATCTTTTCCTGTACGTTTTTGTTCTTTTCAAAGGAAAGCTGAAAGAATAAACAAGATAAGCCGGTAGGAGTGTCTGTCACCTTGAAATTTTCTGTGAGGGCCTTCCCTGGCAGCAGCAACTTTTATCAGTTGCATGAAAATACTTTTTTTTTTAATCGCTGTACAAGGATAGCTCTCCTAGCATTCGCTGGTTCACTGTCCAAGCGATTTTTATTGTAGTAATTAAGCGGCTCCCTTCTGCAACCAGGGGACGGCCGGGATCATCCATGTCGAGGCTGGCTAAGGACTGGGCACAGGAGCGTGTGAGCGCCCCTCGGAGGCACACACTGCGCAGAGTGGGGAGAAGCGTAACGGACGTTTTCTGTGGCACCACAAATGCAAGCGGGGGACCACCATCAACCCTCCCCCTTCCCTTTTACCAAAAAAAAACCACCCTTGTCTCAGCTGATGGGAATTTTTAAAACTTTCCAAGCTCGGCACATGATTGGGGGGAATTCTGAGAGCACAATGTCGCCTCTATAGAGACACAAACGATTCGGTTTTGAAACGGTTGCCTTTCTGTCGCCAGGAGCTCCCTCGCGCTGGGGCTAGAGTTTCTTTTGACAGGCAGGAGCGCAGTCCCCGCCCCGGCCCCAAGCGAAACTCGCCTCCCCCTTTCAATCTCTGCACGGTCCCCAGCGACCCTCCCTGCGCGGAAACCTCACCTGGTGCTTTCGGGCTCTTCCTCGTCGCCCTGCATGGGAGCCTCAGAGCTGAGGGCTACAGACGGCAGGGCGGTTCCTGGCCGATCCCGCTCCCACCGCGACCTGGCAGCTAGACGCGGGGGGCGACGCGGGGCGCGACGGCCGCTGCCCGTGGGTCCCCTTTCCCCCGAAGCGTGCGGCGCGGAGGTCTGGCGAGAGGGAGTCGGCGACCGCGGCGGCCCTGCTGCTACTCCGAACCCGGCTCCCGCCCGGCATCAGCGCGCGCGCTCCCGCACACACACAGTCCCCACAGTACGAGTCTCGTAGCAATAATAGTCTTTCCCCGCCACTAGCCCTGCGGTTGGGACCGTGTCCCCGCCCCTTGGCTCCGCTTCTCTGCAACACCCGCCTCGCACTTTTGAAAGAGCGAGAGCGGCCCGGGGAATCGCCGAAGCGCGCCCCGTTAGGGGAAAAGGCTTATGATTATCATCATCATCATCGCAGCCCCGTGACCCTTTTTGGTGCGGGGAGGCTTAACTCCTGAGAATCGACTTCCAGGGCAAATCCGTTTACATCTGGGCGCTCGCAATCGCCTGCATGAGCGCTTTGCCCTCGCCCGTCCTCCTCTGTAGCCCGATATTTTCTTCGCACTTTTGCTTCCCCGCCGCGATTTCGTTTTGCCTCATCCGCCCTTTATTTTGTTTCTTTATTTAGAGAATATTCAAAAGAAGGAGTTCCCTCTTGAAGTATCTGTTGTAACGACGCGTCGAGGTTTAAGTTCTGAAAAGGGGCGGTTCCTGGTCGCTACTAATGGCGGAAATCCCGCCGTCGGCTCCCGGGGACCGTCTTCCCATCTCGGAGTATAAAGGCTGTTCAATTCAGCAGCAAAGAAAAATACTTTTGCATTACTCTTGCCAATGAAGGACGACTGAAAGGACGTTTTGTAAGATGTGAGATCTCATTTAAAAAAAAAACTCATTCTCCAGTCCCTTACCCCACTGAATCTACAGGTTGCACTATGCATTGTTTTAAAGATGTTTTGTTGGATAAGCCACAATGGCTAGGATTACTCTTCAAGCCAAGCCAAAACCAAGCAATGTATGTTATGGCCTATCATTATTTATGAACCCAACCAACATGCTATATAGTCAGTGTTATCATCCTCATATAATACAATCCGTGTATAGCAGAGACTAATTTCCTAGCTCATACGCTTAGCATCTATGCTTGGAATAGGCAACATGGGATCTAGTAACACTTCTCCATGTGTCTAAATATATTGCGGATTTATTTTTCTTTCTCTTTTTTTTTTCCTCTGGCAGGCAGGTGTGCTTCAAAGCAACTGCTGGCCTCCAGCCATTGATACTCTTTCTTCATAAATGCCTCAGGAATCCAATCAGATGAGCGAAGACAAAAAGTCAGATTAGTCTGTGCAGCCCTCTTCAACCACAGTCTTAGGCACCCGGTGTCGTCCATGTGTAGAGCAGCTGCGTTCTGTGTCATGCTGTAATTTGCGACCAAGGTTTTGGGTTACAAAACTCGGTTTCTGCAAAAACTGAAGTGCTGCCTGGTTGGCAAAGTAAGGCTAAGAAACTGATTTGGTTCCAGGGAGTCAGATGATGACATTCACACACACTAACCCAGTGTTTGTCAACCCTGGCAGCTTGAAGATGTGTGGACTTCAATTCCCAGAATTCCCCAGCCAGCCTTGTTGAAGTCTACACATCTTCAAGTTGCCAGGGTTGAGAAACACTGCTCTAGCCAGATCAGGCAGGCAGAGCCAGCCTTAAGAAACAACTGGAGAATCATCCCTTGCTTTGGATCCTTCTAGGCAGTTGGCTTAAAAAAAAGGAAGGCCGGGAGAGAGAGCACTGCAGCTTGAAGATGGCAGTGAGCAACTGTAGAAGGGAAAGTGGAGTGACCAGGTGGGGAGACCAGGCCTGGCACCAAGCTCTGAAGTGACCTGAGATGAGGCAGAATGACGCAGGGACAGTAGAACGGCAAGGGCGGCAAAGTGGTAAATTGGCAGGATTAGAAAGGCCAAGGGCACAACCTGATACTCTCTACCGCTGTTTCTTATGTGATGTGGGTAAGGTCAAAGGAGCAGATTTCTGCTCTGGAGCTAAAAACCCACTTCTTCTCTGTGTACAGGTTCTTCTCCTTTAATCTCCTCAGTTACAGTTTACCTATTGTCTGCGAAATGGGAGTTTTGTAACTACCCTCACGCCCCACAGCAATCATTTTGTGAAGGAGCTCCTCATGGATTTTAGCCATTCTGTGGCAGTACTGAACATTTCAGACGTGCTCTCTGGCTGCCCAAGGCTGAAGGCCTCCAGACCCAAGGCCAGTTGTTTTCATTTCTGAAAAGGACCATCTCTGGGAAGAGGAAGGCATTGATTGCCAGTGGAAAGTCACAAGGAGAAATGTTTCAAGAATCCCACACACGAAAGCAGTTGTGCTGACAAAGAAATGATAAAACTAAATATTTTAATATGGAGTGAAATTAGTCTAAATAAGTTAGTTAGAACTACAGTGCAACAGAACTATCTGTAAGTGCAGATAAATATAATTGTGTGGTTAACTTGGAATAGGATATAATAAGTTAAATTGCAGAGGGAATGGCAAGGAGACGAGGGAGGGAAAACAAATTATACATAATCACGAAGACTGATTGAAAAATCCAGAGAATAATCATTTTTTCTAAATTTCATTGCACAGGCTATCTCCAAATAATGGTTGGGCCATTAAGCAAAACTTAAAACTTGATAGGAAGATGCTGTACAATATATTTTTAGACCAATGGATGAATTTGTGATTGCTGATCCTGTTTTAAAATTTCAGCCACTTTCTTCTAAACAAAAAAGCAAGATATAAATATTTAGTATTGTTATACCCCACATCTAATTGCCATGTATCTTTTAAAGGATAAAATAAATGTATTGCTCAGATATAATAATTACAAACACTTCAATAAAATGGTCAGCACCAACACGACTCAATGGCAAATGTATTTATACACCCAAAGTCTGCCAAAATAAGAATGCCTTTGGCAAAAGGATAACAGAAAGAGCTAGCCAGATTGTCCTCCCTTGATAAGAAATTCCAAAATCTCAGTCCAAGCATCAAGAGGTCCTTGAAGAGCTAAACGGCTCTTCAGCTGAGTGAATGAACAGACTACATTATTCCAAAGAGCCAGATACTGAAATATTATGTTGTTTTACAGTCATAAAGTACACTTTAAATATTGTTGTGGGTAAAAACAGGAGGAGGAAGCACTGTGTACGCCACCTCAAGCTCCTGAATAAAAGGCACGATATAAACTTAAATAAAATGTACTAAAATGTATCTCCATAAAAATACTATGTGAATACATTAATCCATACATAACAACTATGTGCTATAAAAGCATTATCCTGAAATATACTGTGGCTTCCTCTTAATCTTAATTCTCACTCAACATTTTGGCATGTTTGCAAAAATTATAATGAAGGGTAACTAGCTACCTTCCTTCTTTTATGACTCATGCAGAATGTTTACTGAAACATCTACAAGCTCTCAACAGATTATTAAATACTATGCAGTGCAGTCCTAAATCTACTTTTTTGGAAGTATAACCACATTTAGTAGCCCTTACTCTTACATTATGTGTGGGAACTAGCTTTACACTTCTTTAAAATATTCTTTTCTGTTTTCTGCGGTACTTCAAAAGCAGATTTTCTTTAACTACTTGTAAAATTTAAGGAACATTATTGAAAAAGTTTCAGCCCACTCTTCATATGTCCATTAGTATTTAAGAGGGCTCTAAAATATGATGGTGGGTTTGTAATAAAAAAGATACCTAATGAGTTCTGATTTGGTTTGGTATAGTGGTTAAAGGCACTGGACTAGAAACCAGGAGACCTGGATCTAAGCCTGCCTTAGGCATGAAACTACCTGGGCTTCTGCCTCTTAGCCCTTGGAACAAGGCAGTGACAAACCACTTTGAAAATCTTGCCAAGAAAACTGCATGGACTTGTTCATGTAGTTGCCAGGAATTAAGATTGATTGAAAGGCACAAACATGGTGTAAGTATAAATAAAAGGTGGCTTAATTCTAACTTCAACATATTTTCATTCTGCACTGCAAAATTTCAGCCTGAATGTAGAAATGAAATAGAAAGATCAGGTCAGTGCATGTGTATATATTTCAAGTATGGAGTCCTTGGGGTTCCCTGAGCCTGCTTGTTTTCTTGCAAACATTTCGTTACCTAGCTAGGTAACATCTTCAGTGCTAGAATAGAACGGGATTTGCTCTCTGTTTATATACAGTGGTTTGCCCTGGCAGTGTTGGGTGGGGGGGGTTGATTCATTCTTGTTTTTTTTCCTCCTGGTACTTCCTTGATTATGGTATTGTTTACTGCTTGATTGTCTGGTGATAATCTTGGTGTTAATCTCTGCTTATCTGGGTGATGATTGCTGGTGAGGTGTTCTGGTCTTTTGTTTCCTACTGGCAGGGCAAGCCACTATATATAAACAGAGAGCAAACCCCACTCCATTCTAGCACTGAAGATGTTACCTAGCCAGGTAACAAACGTTTGCAAGAAAACAACCAAGCTCAGAGAATCCCAAGGACTCCACAGTTCAACCCTGAGCTACACAGATTCTCTTCTATTGGTATTTCAAGTGTATCCACTTAATAAATCACACCAACTCCATCCCAACTCTCTCCTTTAGCAGACTGACATACTCAGCAGCACACTGCTTCCTGTTTTGGGTGGTGGATTGGTCCCCAAAGCTCCCTTGGTTTCCAGATATCTGCCACTCAACTGATAATTGAATCTCCCTTGCACACAAGACAACTACCACCAGCAGCCCAAAAACATCCATGCTCGGGATTCCTAATAAAAAGTGTGTTCCTTGATTCCTTTGATAACATTGACCATGATATTCTTCTGGACCAGCTATAAGGATGAGGATTGGAGACATTGTTTTGCTGTGGTTTCCCTCCTTCTTGAATGGATGATGCCACTCAGTAGCAGGGAGAGAGGATGAGCCCCCAGATGTTCCAATATGGAGTGCTGCAAGGCTTTGCAGTTTTTTCCTAGCTATTCAACATCCACATAAAGCTATTAGGTGAGGTCATTTGTTGACATGGGTGAGGTGTCATCAATATACTGGTGATACCCAGCTTGACATCTCTGCTCTAGACCAAACAGGTGAAGGTCCTGGCCCAGTGCCTTGAGGCCATTAGGATGTGGATAGGGAGGAACAGACTTAGTCTGAATCCTAAGAAGAAGAGACCATTCATTGATTCATGAAACCTATATGGCTGCCCATATGGCTCACAGCAACAGTGGTAAGAACATAAAAAACCAATAAAAAGTAACATCCAAACCCTCCCAACTCCTGGCGCCCTAAAACTCCCCAAAAGATAAAAATCACAATCACTGGGCTCCAGCCTCACCCTATCCCAAAAACAGTTGAGTTACAGATTTTGAATCCAGATATGTTTCTTCTATTCATGAGAAATGCCAGGCTGGAAGAATCTCAAGCCGGAATTAAGATTGCAGGGAGAATCATCAATAACCTCAGATATGCAGACGATACCACCCTAATGGCAGAAAGTGAAGAAGAACTAAAGAGCCTCTTGATGAGGGTGAAAGAGGAGAGTGCGAAAGCTGGCTTGAAACTCAACATTAAAAAAACGAAGATCATGGCATCTGGACCCATCAATCCCTGGCAAATAGAAGGGGTAGAAATGGAAGCGGTAACAGACTTCATTTATTTGGGCTCCAAGATCACCGCAGATGGAGACTGCAGCCATGAAATTAAAAGACGCTTGCTCCTTGGGAGGAAAGCTATGGCAAACCTAGATAGCATATTAAAAAGCAGAGACATCACCTTGCCGACAAAGATCCACATAGTCAAAGCTATGGTTTTTCCAGTAGTAATGTATGGCTGTGGGAGCTGGACCATAAAGAAGGCTGAGCACCGAAGAATTGATGCCTTTGAACTGTGGTGCTGGAGAAGACTCTTAAGAGTCCCCTGGACTGCTAGGAGGTTAAACCAGTCAATCTTAAAGGAAATCAATCCTGATTGCTCATTGGAAGGATTGATAATGAAGCTCAAGCTCAGATACTTTGGTCACCTAATGCGAAGAGAGGACTCTTTGGAAAAGACCCTGATGCTGGGAAAGATTGAAGGCAAAAGGAGAAGAGGACGGCAGGGGATGAGATGGTTAGATAGCATCACTGAAGCAATGAGCATGAAACTGAGCAAACTCAGGGAGGCAGTGAAGGACAGGAAGGCCTGGCGCAATATGGTTCATGGGGTCACGAAGAGTCGGACATGACTTAACGACTGAACAACAACAATAAATGTTTCTTCTATAGCTCTGGTTGAGGTCATGCTCCTCCAAATGAAGCTGGTTCACAATTTGGTGTTCTGCTTAAACAACAGATGGAGGCTGTGGTCAGTAATGTTATTGCACAACATCTAGTTGTGTCCTTTCCTGGAACAAGATGCATTGCACGCAGTCACTCATGCTCTTATCACCTCCTGGCTAGACTATTGCAACTCTTTCTACATAGGGCTACCCTTGAAGACCATTTGGAAGCTTAGACTGGTATAGCATGTGGCTGCCCAGGTAGTTATGGGTGCATCTAAATTCATCCATATAACATTTTTTCTCTGAGAGCTGCATTGGCTGGCTGTCAGCTTCCTAGTGAAATTTAAGGTACTGGTTGTCAACATTAGTGCCCTACATGGCTCAGGGGCAGGGTATCTTCAAGACTATATTCTCTTCCATCCAATGAGATCAGAGAGAAAAGGCTTGCTGAGGTCCTGTCCCCTGAGGGAATTCTACCTACAGGAACCCTATAACTGAGCCTTCTCACTCCTGGGCCCCATTATATTGAACTACTTGCCCTCACCCACTTGGACCACCACCTCCCTGATCACTCTTAACAGAGTATTTGGGGACATTACAATCTGATTTGACCCTAGTGGATGGCACTCAGTGCTTGGCCTGGTTAGCTCTTGGGTGGGAAAGCACCAGAGAATACTAGGACTGTAAACTACACTGAGAAGTAGGAAAATGTCCAAGAAGCAGCAGCAGACAATAGCAAACTACTTCTGTACTGTTCCCAGGAAAAGAGTATACATAGTCACCAGGAACTGGGCTTGACTCAAGTCTTTACCTTTAACTAATCCACATGATGCCAGGCAAATACTCCAGTCTCAGGAAAATATACCACACTGGCTCTCATAAAGCAGCTTGTTTCTCATATCACTCAGGACACAGCTTTTTTATTATTCAGGTAATTATGGATTCCTGCTCTGTTATTTTCTTAAGAAAAAGCTAACCTTTTAAAAATCACCTACAGAGAGTCAAACAGAGGTAGGTGCTTTTCCAGCTTAGGTCACAGGCTTTTGGACTGTGAGTTGCAACACACTGGGTGGGGGTGGGGGGGATAATTAAATTTGATGGTAGTTGCAAAAGCCAGAGCCTATCAGGTGGTGCTCCAGGCTTTCCTATTTGCTTCGTTTGGATGAGGCAACAGCTGATTTGTCCAGGTAGAGTGGGAAGGAAAGCCTAGAACATGTAGACAAGCATGATCTGAGCATCTCCAACAGCCTGGTTCTGTGAAATGCCATGTGCTCCTGTCAACTGGCTGACCAAGTGAGGTGCAGGCAACTATATGTTTCTCACAAGGAGGAGTCGAGTGAGATGCAAATGACTGACCCTACATCTAGGGCCATATGTCCTCATACATGTGGCCACATTGTCCAGGATAAGTTGGGAAAGGAGCTGCTGCAACAGATGGGTGAACCTATAGTGAGGCAGAGTCCTCTAGAGCTTAAAGACCATAAAGGTAGGCAGAGCCAAGTGGCCTGCGAGGAGGGAAGGAGAAAACATCATGATGGGAAGCAGAAGCCTTCCTGAATCTTCAATGGGACAGACAGCAGGACAGAGGCTCACTGGGTCAAAGCCTCAAAGCCATGAGGAGTGTCAAAGGAAAGCACCTTCAAACATGTGAGGAGGCAGAGTGGGGCTGATTCAGAATGAAAGGCAGAGAAGGGGCTGAATGGGAGATCTACTGAAGTCTTTGGGAATTGTTGGGGGACAGTCTTCATAGAGTATGATTGGGAAGGCCCAGGGTCAAATCTCAGCCATGAAGTTTAGTTCCAGACACCATCTCCCAGCCTGATCTACTTCACAGATTTGTTGTGAAGTTCAAACAGGAAAAAGGTGATAGAGAAGTAGGAACGTTACTTGGAATTTATTGGAGGAAAGACAAAATATAAATATTTAATATACTTAATCAGTTGTTGTGGAATTAGCCAAAAACTCAGCATGATGATTGATAGAATCCAAAGGCTTGTAATTATTGACAGAACAACTTATAGTTATTGACAGAATTGTTATACTTTGACAGAAATCCAGAAGGAACATTAAGGTCAACCTCTGCTTGTAGTTTGGGGCTGGCCCTTACAGGCATTTAAGCAGTTCCAACATCCAATGAGATTTCTGGAGATAGAATAGCAATGTTCATGCTGGCAGCCCTTGGTCAAGACATAAGTGGGACCCCAGATAGGATTGCTGCAGCCACCATTCAGATTCCATGTTATGAAACTTTGGAACCCTATCTAGAGTACCATCAATCTCACTGCTAAATAGTCTCTCCTCATCAAGAGGAAGATACTCAGTTCTAGGCTCTGGTCTCAGTTCAATGGGTTGGAACTGGAGATGGCAAAGCAAGGTGTGATAACTTTGGTTGCTGAATCAGCTGTATTACAAGCCATACTGAATTACTACTTGTCAAACACTGCTGTTTTTGTCTGGAAGGAAAAAAATTTCTTCCTCTTGGTTCATTGGCAGTGGACTGAATCTGAGGCAGAGTAGCTTCAGCAAATGTGACCTTAACTCACTGAGGAGAAGATGGCGGTCTTCGGTCAGGGCTGGAACTTAAATGCAAGATCTGCTTCAAAGGAATGTCTTAGATGAAGAAGAATCCTGAAAATGAGAATGTGATACTTGCAAAAGCTGTTAAGTGATTGATCCAAGGCACAGTTAGTCAAAGGAAGAAACAAAAAATATGGAGTGAAGGCCCACCACATGTAATGGTCTATTTTTTGGGCAGTTCTGCAGAGTGCAGATCTACTGATTGGGACCATAAAAACCTTGGGGTTGACAGGACCAACAATACACCCTAAAAGAGCAGGATGGTATGGAAATAACCAACATCCAAGAAAATGATACTATTCAGAAGCAAAATGGTCACAAAATGACCAATTCCAATCTCAATTATGTTGAGATGACTGAAGGGAAAGATTTTAGTCTTGATGACCCTGATGGATAAGAGGTCGGTTTGGAGGAATAATGATTTCAAAGGGGATCTATCCTAAATCTCTCCTTCTGAGACGGCATTGTGTGATCGAAAGGAGCCAATGAGGACTAGGCAGTAAGGACTGAGGAATATATAAATGGTGGGCACTGGCAGCAGAAGAGTTCAAGAAGGCCATTGTGGAAAAGAGCAAAACTCAGGGAGACAACCAGGTCTTTATCCTTTTCTTCTTATTACACCACTTGGAATAAGGCAGGACACTCCTGGAAAGTTTGTTTCCTGATATCACTAATGGTGTAGAAGAGACTTGAACATCCTCTGTGAGCAGTGGAGAATTTATTCATACTCTTGAAGAGACAAGAGAGCTGCCAGACAATATTTGGGATGTGGTATGAAATTTGGGCAAAAGCAAGGGTGTTCCAATATTCAGATTTTACTGCCTTTAAAGGGGATTCAGGCGACAATTCTGAACAAGGCAGTTTAGTAAATGTCTAGCAGTATGTGTGAGAGTCTACTGTGTGTCCCTCACCAAGGCAGATAAAAAGAAAAAGATTATTCATTATTCCCAAATGGGAAGAATTGTTCCCACTACTTTGGCACTTACAAAATAGGGCCTTGACTTCAGTAAAGCAGAAGGCTGAATCCCTGCAATGGAAGACAACAACTCCAAGGAATTTTGAAAAGGGGTTGAAATCTTTAAAGAACATGAGAGAATTAAGGACATGTTGATAAGTAGAAGGATGATAATCTGTGATAGCTGAAAACAGATTGAGGAATTCAGCAGGAACCACACCTATTACATGATACATGTGAGCATGAGCTCCTGCCAAAGAATTCTGCAAGCTCTAGAAGATTCCAAACAAATTGCATCCAGGTGCATAACCTATGCATATGAATCATAGAGACTACAAGGATGTAACTTTATGCAAGCCTGCCCACTCTAATTTGTTTTGTTGGAAACTCCCAGCTTTAGAAACTTTAGTTATGGTCCATTTGCTGATGACCATGATAATACTTATTTGCTTGCCTCTAACCACCATACAATGAAATAATACCTACTAAAGTGTGAGATATCTCTGGTACAGATTTGATGGGTATACCTTTGTATCTATATTTCTTAATTCTTGTTTTGTATTTGATGCCCTGATTTCTCTTTTTGCTTTGTCTTTCTATTTAATAGTCCTGTGCCTCTTGCTTCTATATACAATAATGATCTTTGTTCTTTGAGTCATAGACTATGTTCATCTTCTGTTCCTTTTGGACTACTTTGATTTAGAATTAAGAATGTGTTAAGAGCTTTGTTTTGCATTCCCCTTGTAGGCAGTATGCCTGTGGATTGTTTGCATGATCAAAGCTTATATCCCAAGAATATCCTCTCTATACTTTGATGCCAGCTATAGTAGTAGTAGTAGTAGTAGTAGTAGTAGTAGTAGTAGTAGTAGTAGTAAGGCACTACCTTGATGTGATTGTGGGGCTTGCATGCTCTGAGGAGGATAAGAGCTATGCCAGAGGTTCAACCATACTGGACAAGTCTCATCAGAGGAGCCAGACAAAGAGTGTCTCTCCCATAAACAATATGGTGAGATGTAATTTACAGAAACCTACATCAGTTCGGTTGTCGCCTGGGTCAACAAGAACCACGCTAGGTGTTCTAGTTCCTGGATATCAGGTGACAAGTGGGCTACAGGACTCAGGACTGTCAGCTCAGCAACCAGGGCCAGCAGCTGCAGGTCTACTGGAAGAAAAGTTGTTTACCCATTGCAAATATACAAAGGCTGAAAACAAAGAAATAATGATCTGCTATTACAAATCAAGTTCAACAAGAAGAGGATATCTGAAAAGAATGCACCAGTTCTGGAAAGAAAAACATCCAGAATCAGAAATAACAGAACAGAGGCTAGCAGATCAACAGTGATTTATAATATGAAATAAAGTATTCACAGAAGTAGAATTGGAAGAACTGCAAAGGTCTACCCAGGGCAAAGAAATCAAAGCCTTGCCAGAAGTAGCTTAGACTGTAGAGGCAAACCAGGGGGAGTCAGCGATAGAGGAAGCCAGCATAGCTATGAATCATTTTCATTCCCAAACCAGGCACCCTCTCCTCTGCCTTCTCCTCAGAAAGAACAAAGCCCTCTAACTAAAAAGCAAGAGGAATTGAAACAAAAAATAACTGAGCATCTAGAACAGCACAAAAGCAACAGAATAAGGTTGCCTGCATTGAAGCTTGTTACAAAGAAACAGCTAGCACAATATTAAAAGATGCCAATACTGTAATATCAAATATAAGCACCAGCTCACTGCAAGAAACAAACCAACAGCTGCAGTTATGACTGAATACCTTGGATGCAAAATCAACAAACAAGAAAAAAAGCCAAACAGTGCACCATGAAAATGGAAGATAAGGTTGGAAAATAAGATCGGATGCAAACAAGCTAGAAGAGATGAAAGAAAAGAAGCTGAAGAACAAGAAGACCAAAGAATACCTATCAAGAAATAATACCTAGAAACAAGGTAGATCAAAGAAGCATTGGAAATGATAAAGCAGCAAGTAACAGCTGTAGCCAAAAAGATCAGCAGATACGAAGCTCAAATTGCACACTATAGGCAGAATCTCCAATTTCAGTCAAATCAGAAATGTTTCTATCAATCCATCAATGGAGAGACTGCAATGAACCAGTCAACACCTGACAATGAAGAAACAGTGCAGTTCTGGGTGCAGCTATGGGACAACCCAAAGAAATACAACAAGAATGCAGCTTGGATAAAGGAGACGGATAAGAAAAAAAAAAGCTGAAATGAAAGAACCTGTAGTAACAGCAGACATGGTAGAGAAAAGGGCAAGGAAGATCAAAAATTGGTCAGCACCAGGTGAAGATGTACTGTATGGCTTTGGGATGAAACATCTGACTGGTCTGCACCCACTAATTGCCAAGCAGTTTAACAACATATTGCAAGGAGGTAAAATTGAAGATTGGTTAACATCTGGCAAAACCTACCTGATAACAAAAGATCTAACAAAAGGGGCAGCACCAGTTAACTACAGGCCAATTACCTGCTTACCAACAACTTTCAAATTGCTAACTGGTGTGGTAGCTGATGCAGTCCAACAGCATCTAGTTGAAAACAAGGCCATGGCTGATGGGCGGTTAGTAAATAGGTTTGGGATTCAATTCCTACAATTTGCTCTTTAAAACATAACTCATTCAATTCGTGGCAAAAAACCCAAAACCAAACAAAACCAAAAAGTAGCATGATGGATCCCAGCTATGATTGCATCATACGCTTAGCAAGAAAGCACAAGAGTACTGTATGCTCATGACATCTGAATCCTCCTCTCATACTCAGCTCTTAAACTGAGTTTTCAAACCACTTTAAACAATTGCCATCTTGGATCCCTTTAACCTGGATGCCATATCTTAGGTTTCTTGCAAGTCATAGCATCTATATTAAAAGGATCCAAGAAATAAGTCTGAAACTTCAGATAAAAAGTCATATATAGGAGAAATAAAGATGAGGGCCAACCCAGGTGCATAAAAGTCCTTTCTAGTCAGGCAGTCACTTTAAGAATTTCTCTGCATGCACAAACCTTCCAAATATGGCAGATGTATATATTTAATCTCCACAACCGTTAAATATGTGTATGTGCACGTGCACACACACACAGGTGTAGTCGCTAATAATTAAGTATACTGGCAGTTCTGGTTTGGAAATCATGGCTTCTGAAAAGGTTATCATGAAGAAGAGACAAGTGAGATGTGGTACATTCCCCTTACTATCCCTGGCTGTGGTTTTTATCCACATTGCAACGCATGCACACGTGGAACACCCAACTGGGCTTAGCATTAGCTAAGCAAATGGTAAATCCATCCACTCTGCTTCGCTATCATATTGCTTAATTTAGTTAGCAGTGGCCAGGTCTACCATTGATTGTCCAGTTTCACATTCAACATCTTTAATCATACAATAAAGAGACAAGCTTGCAAAGTTCCAACTAATTGACATATATTCAGCAATAAGTGATCTACCAAAATATAAGGGTAATCTCTAATTTATTCCGTATATTTGCTATGATCACTGTAAACTAAAGCACTGCATTGTGCTTTGTTAGGTAGTTAGTAGCAGGAAAACAGCTTCTCAATATTGAACTTTCAGCCATGTGCTGTTTTATTTCAACCAGTTTCAATTTGTTATCAATTATGCTTTGGAATAACAGCTGTAAAGAGATTTTATCCCAAGTAGGTCATAACAATGGAATAAAGAAGCACACACATTTTTATTTTTACTCTTGTTGTGTAGCTAATATTTGAAGAAATACATGCTTACAAAGCAATCTAGTATAAAAAGAACAAGCAATTCAAAATGAAGTTTTATGTCCTTTTATTCTGATGTTAATTTCTAAACTATGGCAACATGAAAACTAAATTCATCCCAATATCAGCTTATTATCAAGAGCTTATATTCTTGTACATAAACATGAAAAACTGTTATTTTTACTTAAGTATTGACCCATGTTGATGTAGCTTACATATTTTAGTTTAATTCACACAAAAATTACAAGCATTTAAAAATTATCTCCACATCTGTATAATCTAAAAAAAAAAATACAATGAATTATGTTAACATATTAAATTCATTTGGTCTCTAAAGCAATTCTAAAATAGTCATAATCTAACCTCTAAAATGTATATTAACATTTTTGGCTTTCAAGAGGCTTTCCTGCTGTCCTAATGGAGAACAGAAATACTGAACTATAGTGGTTTGAATCCAGAGCTCCATTAGAACCCTGTTCACAGGATGGCCAGTTTTCTCCTGCAATCTTCTGATAAGCTACACAAGAGGTCTTTGGCACTGCCTGGTCTACAAAGCAAATAGAAGGATGAGGAACAAAAGGAATTCAACAAAAATTACTTCACCCTCTCCTTTCAGCGGGACTAGATTTAAATTCCTTCATGAATGGAAGGGGCCCTTCTATTTGCACAAGGATACTGGATTACTCTAGTCTTCTCAAGATCCTAACACCCAAGAGACATATTCCAGACAGATTTTAGACATACTCAAGTGTAATATATGTAAGTACACTGAATATATGAGTCAATGTTATCCAGTGTTTTCCGGGTTGCATAGACTATCTGAGACTTAATTCATATTTCAATGTATTTCTCATTGGAATTAATGAGACAGTCAAAGGAGCACATATTCCAGTCAAGTTTGAACAGAATTTGTTCCTGGAGAATTTTGTCCTCTCTCAAAAACTCACCCTGATGACTGAGCCTTTGGTATACCTTCAACATTGAAAAGGAAAAACAGCAACCTCACTCTAAAAGCATATAGAAATATGCTGTAGAACAATTTCGTCTTAAGTTAAAAGTAACCTGGGATTTGTCGTGTCTTTTAGGGAGAAAAATAGTAATAGCCAATTTCAATGGGGATTACCTAATCCAAACAAACTCAAGTAAACTATTTGCTAGCTAGAACCATCCCATAATGGTATTACCTAAAAACTAGTTTCTTTTCATGGGCAAGCTAATATATATGGAGAAATAGGTCAAGTATATACCTAGTGCATGAACACAATTGATCTGCAACTGTATCTTTACTATATTGCCTCTTGCTTTGAGCCGAGGTCTACTTTCTGCCCCCTGTAGACCATTATTCCAGTTACCACTATTCCAAACTTTCACGTTTAACGCTGCATAAATTTATGGTCAGTTTATAAGTAGCAATGAAGGGAAAGGAACAGAAAGTCCCATTAAGCCTCCAGGCAGTTTAGCAGCCTAAGCTTTTTCCTTTAGATTAAACTCTTATTGGACTTCTACATCAGAAGTGAACACAACAAAACTAATTCCCTCTTGGAAAAAGGAATTACATTCCTACTTCAATTCAGTTTTTTTTTTAATTCTTCACAAAAGAAATATGAAGGAATCATCTGCTTTCTCAATGCTCAAGTAAACTGAAAACATTTCAACTTACCTGTTATTCTTAAAAAGTTTAAGGAATTGGATAATTTGAATTAGCATTCAAATCAACTACATGACAAGAACTTGGTTTAGTGATTTGCCTTGTAAGCCCTTTTGAGTCTTACTCAAATTATGAAGTACACATAAGCAGACAATGTAAAAAGAAGCAGTGATTTGTCTTCCATTCATTTATTTTCCTTGGCCCAGGCCATACCAACTGGGAAGGAACTGGCTGTTTCACAGTCACCCACTAAGGGATTCTTCTCTATGCAAAGTCCTATCTCAAGGGGCCTGTTTTATCATCACTGAGGATGAAATGTAACAGGCAAACAGAATTAAAATGCCAACTGTCATTATTTTAAAAAGCCACTTCAGAATAAACATAAAAAAAGAAAGCGATGAATGGAAAAATAAAATGTTCCAAACATTCATGGTTAAATAACTTCATTAGAGCCCACTAAAATGACACAAAATAGAATGTGTGCTTTCAGAACTATGTTTTCTCAAGAGCTAGTTCAAGTACCTTGCTTTATATGTGCCTTGGAAAAAATTGCATTTTGTTATTCTGGACTTAATCTACAACCATGGGAAAATATATTCTACCACTTGAAGAGGGGCTTAACATTTTGAAAGTTCTTCTAATCACTAGGTAACAAGATACAATTTGCCTTTAGCTGATTTTTCCCCAGCATGCTACCCATTACCAATCTCTGATACTGTATGAAGGCTATCATACTTCTGCTCCATGCAAAAGACCTAGGGACCTAGGGCACCAAAGGCAAAAGCAAATCTGGGTAACAGCTTTTATGTTTTCAGAATTCAGCCATTCCATTTCGGTCTCAGAATTTTAAATATAGTCAAATATCTACACTACACTTCATTGCAAGGCTGCAATCTTTATCTCAGGACTGCATCTAAACTATCAACTATGTGCACTCTGGCCTATTTTTCCAAGTTTCTTATCCCCCTTTTTTTTTGAAACAGCTAGTTTAAGGAAGAATTTGAGAGACTTCAAAAGTTTGTATTCTATTTTGTAATATGTTGTTTGGACTTACAGAATACAGAAAGATTGACTCCTATGTGCTCCCCAGAACAGATTCTGAATGCATGCTTTCCAAGAAAACTAAAGACTTGTATTTTTTGGTGTTGGGTTGAGGGGGAGGGGGGAAGGGAAGTGGAGTAACATTGTAAAAGCAGTTGGTCAGGAAACAGGCCTCTATTCCTCTGCAGGTATTAAAAAGGAATACCACTTTTATCCCTTAACTTTAGAGCCATGGAGGGAGGATGAAGAGTTCCTTTATTATTTATAATAAATAATACCACTAGAGATCTATTAATTTCTATGGCTTTTATTAGTTCTCTCCAGATAGAAGATTATCAATGGTGGGTTAATAATTGATAATTAACCCAGGATTGTTAAAAAAGGAACAAATATAAAGTTGGTTTATTTGATGAAGGTTAAAATAGATAAGCTATCTCTGATAACCCTTAATGGACCTTTGCTGACCAGGAAGAACTACGAGACTTTAAGGGTTTATAGATAAGAGATGAGATATGGGAAGAAGAGATCATTTGTTGTATTTTAAGAGAAGGTGATAAGTTACTAAAATTGTTTGCACTTGTTGTGATGAAGGGGGAAATCATTTCTTTATATATTTCTTTTCTTCTTCTTGACTATATTCTTATTTTTTCTATCTTTTTTATTTTCTTTCTTTTCTGCACTTTTTTTATTCTTTCATTTTTTTAATTTGTATTAGTTTTTATCTTTTTAACTGTAATGTTAAAGAAAAGCATTACAATTAAATGTTTTTAATTTGTAAAACATTAGTTAATTTTCAATCAATGGTGTTAGAGCAAATAAGGAATCACAAGCTGGCTGTAAAAACAAGGTTTTTTTCATTCTCTTGAGTTTGAAAAATGATTTTGAAATGGAGAAGAGAGCTCTGAAGCTGGCAGAAAGAAAAATGTGGTGGTACGCAGTGTTGAGGCACTTCTTGACTTGCATGACTACTTAAAACGTGCAAGTGGAACATACAAACACAATATTAATTTCCAAAAATATCCCTGAGAAGTGTTGCAAACCTGACATCAATAAAGGAAATTGTTACCTGATCTGAGGAAGAGAGGGCTGAGAGTAAGCAGGGGGAAGTGCTGATTTAGAATAGTGGTGATTTCATTACCTAATTACCACATTATGTTAGCTGATTAAGTCACTGATAGGATTTTAGGATTGCTAATTGCTAAAATTGACTAAGTTTTATCTGTCAAAACATATTACAAATAGGACTGTGATATAGTAGAAATCAAGTTATTTGAACACAATATGTTAGTTATATAAAACTGAAATTGTAAAGATATGGTTGAGTACAAAACTCAAAATCTGCTGAAAACCCACAAAATGTAGATGGGTTACTATGGCAGTTATCCCCCCAATATGGTGCCCTGTAGAAGTACTGGATTTTAACCTTAACTCTTTAAGCAGCATGGCTAAAGCAAGGCCACTTTAGAGCCTCAAGAAACATAAAATATATTGGACCCTTTCCCTGATTAAATTTTCCCTTCTGGAAAATCCTGATGGGATTTCTTTCCCAGTACAAACAGAAAAATGTAGTGCGTTGAGATGAAAATACGCTCTTGATTGTATCTGAGTCCCTAGTTCTAACAACTATCATTCTAACTGACCATGTTCCATCCATCCTTCCTTTAAACTTTTCAGTATGTATTTTGCTATTTGAGGAGTTCACCACATAAGTTCTTGATTTAAAAAAAAAATTAACTTTATTTTAAGGAAATCCTCCCAAACTGTGGTATGGACTTTCAAGTAATCAGGATACAAAGATAACTTTTTCAAGTGGTCAGTAAATATACAGAAGGGACAGTGCAAGGTTTAAAAATAAGTTGTATGATTATCATAGGTGTATTATTATTTATGGAAATAATTATTCCACAAAATTATTTCCCAATGTTAAACTATTTAAAAAAGTTTAAATTCCTTTCTGGAATAATTTTGACTTTTTTTAAAAAACAAAGTTTAAAACATTTAGTAAAATTGCTGCTATCAAAAATGACTATTTTAGCTAAAAAAATTAGAACAAATTGGAAAAGATATTAAGCCTTATCTACAAGATTTGCCTCTTAATAATGTTATATAATGGCTCAAAACACTTTGCATTATCTACATATAAACTTCTAGTTGCTGATGTTGAGGCATGATTTTTTAAAAAACAAATGTATCTGTACTTAATACATATGTATCTTCTAAAATTATTAAATAACCAGGAAAAATGTCACTGTAAGGTATATGAGTTAACCACAACATTCTTAACAAATCCAGGATCACAGTTCAAAGCAAATGCAACTCTGGTCACAACTTGATTTAGATTTTCAGAGGTGGAGGCTGGGGAAGGATTGGTACAATCCTAAGAACACTTTATCATTCATATAAACAAATGCCCAGCTACATAACAATTATCTTTATATTCTTATCCTCAAATTTAATTGTTCAACTGAACTTTAATATCTTAGCTTTTAAAGTTAAAAACAACATTTAGAGAGATCCTTAAACAATGAAATATTAATACTAGCATGAATGTTAACAGAGAACTAGGCAACATAACTGAGTTTAAATTTAAACTATTTTCAAATTGGAATGGCAAACTAGAGATTAATATAACTATGCCCACAGGTAACATAAGACACAAAAACTTTGACATTTTTTACTTTCTGCTTAAATATACTGGGCTAGGTAAGCAGAATTCAACAACAACAAAGATTTCTGTTTTAATAAAGCCTATTTTTATAGAACTTCTCTTTGGTATTTTAATATTGTGAATCCTGCTTTCCTGTCTCCAAATACTATTGAACATTATTATATTATGAAGTCCAGTTAGTTCAGCATTTACAACCAGGAACTTTATATAATGCACAGAACATCAGAGGGTCAAACATTACTGGTTTCCTGCAGGAAAATAGGCTTTAACACTAAATTATGGTTAGTTTCATATTAAACCATTTTCAAACCATAATTTTATGACAATTTAAGTGTTAATCAGAATATCCAGTTTGGATGGAAGGGGAAGCACAGGTTAACTAAAACCAAAAGTTTACAGTGTCCTTCCTCTTGCATATAATAGGAGAAGGAAGGATGGAAAAGCACATACTGGTAAAGAGTCTAGGCTCACTCTTGTAGCATTAAATTGTAGTTCATCATGGAGGTCAATGATTTGGTAATTTTCAAAAATTATACTTCATAATAGAAAGTAGATGGATTTTAACTCTTGTTAATACATCTCCATTAAATCCAAATTGATAGTAATGTCTGTTTTCCTAATTTTGAAAGTTTTGTTATCAAAGCAGAAAACTATTTATTTATAAAAGAACTAAGTATAAAAAATATATACTGGCCATGAACTCCCCTAGGAAGCAAAAGATGTAAATCCTCCGGGAAAGTATATTTTCCTTCAAATAAGTCAAATGACTGTAATGATAGAAAGATTAATGTATAAACAGATGCTGTTGATAAAGTGGCAATGCGTAACGACCTTTCAGTCCACTATAAAGGTGCAACTGCCTGCAGTTCTTCCGTGCGGATACAGCAATGAAGCTCAGCTTTACATATTCCGGGCACTAAGGATTTGGTGGCAGCAAGCAAAGGTGGTTCATCTTCTCCTAGGAGGAAAAATGTTGGAAATCTCTTGTTAGTTAATTGGTTTATCTCCAGATCAATTATTTATTTATTCACATTCTAACATATCTATGCCATTCTACTCTCAACAGCTGAGTTATACCATGTATAATATACTCAATACACACTACCATTTGTTACATATAAAATAAACCGTAAAACAATACAATAAAAATAGCTTTGTGCAAAGCTTATAGCAGGGTTCTACTTGTGCAACAGGATTTCTCTTCCAGCCACCATATTGTTTCAAATTCAGTATATGTTATTTCCCAACCCTGCAGCATAGATTTTGGGAACACTTGATGAGCTGTGGATGGGAGATAGGTATTGTTCTGTACGTACTAAGTTAGTCTAAAGCCTGATCAGATCATATATACTACTGGAACAAAACAAACTTAAGAGAAAATATTCTTGATGGCATGGATTTTGAGAAGCACCAGCTTCCTCTTACTGAAAAGCTTTGCCCACAGATCATGGAACCACATTGGGCGAAGCTGTAGGGAAGCCCTGAAGCTGTTGATGCAAGACAGAACTATTAAAACAGGAAGAAGCACTTTTCAGATCCAGCCTGAAGGTCTGTCTCATAATCTAAAATGTTATCTAGTCATCTCTACTTTTTAAAGGGAGTATTTTCAGCTCTCCTATACAACAACAGCTTGGAAATATTTATAGATATAAGGGAAATCTCAGAAGTTATAAGATTTTGCATACTGTGTACCAGATTTTGTCCTCTCTTACAACAATTTCACCTAATAACAGATCTAACTTAAGCTGACCCAAAACAGTGTTTCATGAAAACATGGCTTCCGCTTCCCTGTGATCAAATTAATGCTACATTGGTAGTGTTCACCATCATCAGAGTCAAATGTGATGATGGTTTGTCAAAATCTACATGACTTTGATATTACTCAAGTGTTAACATACAGACTGTAAAACCCAATTTTATCATCTTGTAAAATCTAAAATCTTAAAGTGCAATTCTAGAGCGCAACTCTCTCTCTACTACATCTTACCCAGTCCTGATGAGGAAGAGACACTCTCTGTAATGGAAGAAGTTTCAGTTTGATCTGTTAAGAGTCCATCCATTAAAGGTAATGACAGTTCAGATGAAGGCACAGAAGAATCATAAATTCCAGAATCTCGGGGCATGTCTGGTAGATTAGCAGCTTTTACAACATGTAGCAATGGCTGAAGAATGGAGCTACTATTTTGAATGTCCTGAGATTCTTTATCCACACCAAGATTCAAATGCTGCATCACACAGAGAGAGTCTGAATTTAAAGGTGGAACAACATTTGCGTCTACCTTTAGATAGAAATCCGCATCAGTCAGTTGTTTATTGACTAAGTCATTTAATACCAAGCCAGTGTCAAAGGTTTCTGTCACTGGATCTTGACAAGGTAAAGGTGTTGGGAAGAAAGAAACGAACTGCTTCTCAAACCAATCAGGCTCCTGGTCAATATACTGATGCATGTTGCAAATGGCTACGTAGAGAGATCGTCCAGACTTACTCCTGAAATAATTTCTTTTGCTTATATGTACAGGATACAATTCTGAATCATGAAGACTAAGATCTCTGGACTGTAAATGAGCATAAAGCTGAGGCAGGTTATCCATAAGCTTGTATTTTGTGGTTAAATCTAGTATTCCAGGAATGTCACCTTCACAGGAATAATCAAAGTAAACAGCAATGAACTTGCATAGGTCACGTGAATTCTGCTTTGCATGACGTAGTTTCTCCGCTATGGTAGCTATGGCAACCAGAAAGAGTTCTCCTTTCCCAGTATCCTTTTCCCTGGATCTCTTGTGCTTCCAGCTCTTTTTCTCCACAAAATATTTCATTCCTTTTGAACATACAACAATGATATATTGGGATTCATTGATTTTCCGATGAAGCCATTCTTTCTGACCTTCTTTACAGTTTTTCAGATCTTCCCATAAATCTAAAGAAACCTAGAAAAAAAGGTTACAACCCTTGCATAATGGTCTGACTTTCAACACTCAACCTATGTTCATTAATGTGCATTTATGGGCTGGCATTTATTATAGGTTTGCTTAAGTCAGCACCTGCTTGGAGATTTTTTTTAAAAAGCAGTATGTATGTGTATGTGCATGTGTAATACACATATCCATATACATGCATGCACATTAAATGTATATACAGAGAGAGAGAGAAAGAAGAGTTGGAGTTACAAATCAAGGTTACATCTACATAATAGTTAATGGAGAATTATCATAATGTTGTAAGTCATGCTGTGGACTCTGCCTTGGGCCAGCCAGAGTAATGTAGCAGTCAAGAATTGGAGAGACCCTGAGTCAGGTCTTCACTCAATTGTGGAGTTCATTGGGAGCTTTGAGGCCAGTCATTCACATTCACATTCACATTCACTTTCTCTCTCTCTCTCTCTCTCAGAACTTACAAGGCTATTGTTCTGGGGTTAAAATAAGGGGACACTTTCACATACCCTGTGCTCCCAGAGAAAACTCAAGATACTAATAAAAATTACAACAACAGTAATCCATATGATGTATGCCAAATATTTATTGAAGCTATCATATATGGTATGGGATCTATAGTATGAAGGAAGTCATGTTAGAATAAGAAATCATTCTGTTAAAAATCACAGAATCGCAAGGTTATCTACATATGAAATGTAAGGTTACCTATATATAGATAGGTTACCTATATATGAATACAGTGGTAAGTAAAGGGTATATCAAATTAATGCAGATTGTAAAGTGGACAAAACCAGTTCTTAAACATAATTCAGATAAAATACTTGGCAAGACAACTGCCTATTATTGACCCCAAAATAATATAATTATAGGGTTTGTGTTTGGTTTTTATCAATTCTACATAGAGTTTCCCACTATCCTCTATAAAGTAATACTTAGAATGGCAGATATAAAAGCAAGAAGCTTTGATTACACAGCCAAAAGATGCAAAAAGTAATTTTTGAATCTTCAGGATTGCTTTTGGAGTGTGTATGTCTGTGAGAGAGACAGAGAGGCCATGAAAATGCTTCCTTGAACTGTATCACTCAGCCCAATGAACAAATATGATCCTGCAAGAGGAGGATGAAGAAAATTAATTAAGCAAGCTGGCATAAATAATTCATTCGAAGATAATTTTTTTAAATCTATCCATCTATAACAATAATTCCAGAAGTGAAAAAAAAATTATATCTATAATTGGCTCTGTCACTGGAACATTTTTCTCCAGTCTTAAACATCTTAGGTGTACTGGTCTTCAACGTTATTATAATTTCCAGCCAGCACAGACAAAGAATTTGTAGAGTTAAAAGTCCAACATATCTGGAGCACATCCCATAAGGAAAGACTGGACTAGGATCATTTGTATGAAATACAGTAGTAGTTTCATAGTTGATGACATGAGCAACAGATAAATGTAATCATGGAAGTAATTTCGGCTACATGTTCAATAGCTCTTGAGCTAAATTTCCAAATAATTTTCTAAATGCAAAGAGCTTTAACAATGAGTAGGTCTCTAGTATGTTACTAGTTTATGAGGTGCATTATTAGCAAAAACATGATTCACATATGCACAAAACCTCTGATACAAAAATGAATCTCCATGGCATCAAGTGCTTCCCATTCTCTTCTGCGTCAAGGATGCCTGGGTGGAGCTCTCCTCCATACTGAAGTGAACATTTAAAAAAGCTCTACATTTGCAAGCATTCATTTGCCAACAATGGACTGGTGGAAAGAGGTATGTGTTAAATCCAGGAACAGAACATTTTGAAAAACTCAGTTCAGCTTCTCCTATAGGCCATATCGAACCAGCCACTCTGAGGGTGATCCAGTAGTTTTCTTGTTAATCCTCCAAAGTAGAAGGTTTGATCCAATTATGCTGAGTTGGATGCTCTAGGGCTGGTCTGGCAATTTTACAGAAGTTTTTACGGATAATCACACATCCATAATGACCAAATCTGTTGGTCTGGAGGGGGACTAGAAAGTTCTCAATTTTCTCTGGAACATTCCACTCCTGGAAGAGTAGGTATTGCACATCCCTCCCCTTGTTGCAAACATCTACCTAAAAATTAACTAATCAAAGCAAAATAAGCAGGGATTACTTATACCCAACAGTACCACTAGAGGTCAGACATGCTATAAAAATCTTTAGACAAAAATAAAAAAGCAAATCCCATGTTAAGTTTTGTATAAATTTCAATTCAATTAATGCCTTAAAAAAACAGGATTAACATAGCACACAGAAGACTTCAAGTAAATCCTACAGCCTAGGATTGTCTGAATCATAATATTTTTGATAATATTAGGATTCCAGGCTTTTATGTAATGAATATTTAATTTTTCAAAAACACTTGCATGTGACTACATAACTTTCAATGGACATTCCTAAAAACAATTGACAGAAGGTTATAAGTATATAAGTCTGCAAGTACACATTCATAGTTGCACAAGAAAATGCAGGCAGGGCCAATCACTGCAAAAATTTACCTCACAACCACAAAAGTCCTGAAGGAAAAAGGCAAAACACTGGATGACATTAATGTGCTTCTGGCAATCTTTATTGGAATAGCAGATGAAGACTTTGGGCCGAGGCTGTTGCCTTTCCACATGGAGAGATGCAGAGTAGGTAGAAGATTCAGAACTTTCCTCATCTAAATGGGAATAGATATTTTCTAAATTGAAACAAAAAAATCGACAGTGAAGCATTTTACTATCTACACACAGAGAAGCACTGCATTACTTTCCCCTTTCGGCTTGCAAGATTCAAAGTGAATCTATTTTCTCCTCATTCCAAAACAGCCTAGTTTCCTAATTCTGTGTATCTTGGCCTGAAGATTGAGGCGATTTTTGATCCAGGTCAGGCTACCCACTAGATCTTGGACTAATCCTGTCAAATATGGACTATGATGTCCTCTATAGTTGCATCCCCTCAAGAATACAACAGCCCTACTCAGTGCAAGTGCAGAAGCTCCTTCAAAACATTAAAATAGGGCCATTAGGGTGCAAGGCCCTAGAACTCACTTATGTATAAGCACAATTCTACAATGCTGAAGTACTTCTAGCTTTTTCTAGGACACATCAGGACCTGAGCCTGCAAATACCTCAATCATTCAGACCCGAAGAGAGCAGATCACCCAGGCACTTCACTACAAACAACCGATGCTCTAGGACAGTGTTGTCCAAACTTGGCCACTTTAAGATGAGTGGACTTCAACATGCTGGCTGGGGAATTCTGGGAGTTGAAGTCCACTCATCTTAAAGTGGCCAAGTTTGGACAACACTGCTCTAGGATATATTAGATTAATTCTAACAGCCAGAAACCCAGGTAAACTGCAGGCCTCTAGCTGATCACAACAATGTCACTGCTTGCTTGCTGCATAACAATATTCTGATCTCAAGATGTGGCTGCAGCTTGCTAAACGGAAGCACATTAACTTCAGTACCAAGTTCCAGCCTGGTTGGAAATTCCAGCACAAACTAGGTGGAGAAGATGACTTCTGACAATGGCATCCAACTTTTGAACAAATTAGTTTCTCCATGACTAGTCTTGTTAGGGACATTCCCCCTCAGGTCATTCAGAAGCAAAATGCCTACCTTGTTGCTTTTTGCGACACATCACTGTAAAAAGTGTTGCAAATGCTGAGATGACAACCAAAGGCACAGTAATGGCTATTGCTCTTATTGGGCCTGCCCATGGGGAGTGCACTTGAAAAAAGCAAGGAAAAAGGCCTAAATTAGCTTTTCTTAAACTGAGGTATTATAACCATTGCATCTTCCTACTGCTGAAACATGCAAGGCAAACTTCTTTTAATCAAATTAGGTTTTGTGATACTACTCCACTAAATAGCATGAAGTGAGGTCTTCTGAGATGACCTTCCAACAACCACGGGAATTTGGCTGAAGCCTTAACTAGAGCCTACCACAGGTCTCTGGAAGTTACTCCCTCTTGAGGGGACAAACAACTCTGTTGGCTATAAAAAGGCCACAATCCATTACTTTGGGGAAAGGCTTTTAATTTTGGAGTGTCTTAATTTTTACTTATGAGAGCCTGTGGTAGTGGTAATATGAACAAGTCAAATAAATATACAATTACCTAAAATACCAGAGGTTCTCCCATTTCTTGAATGCCAGAGAGCCTGCGGCAAACGCTCTCCACCCTGGAGCACTAACTCTGTCTATCTCCCCATCATTTATTTTAAATAAAAATGACCAGATTCAGTGTAAGGAAATTAACATGCATCACTCATCCAGCTTCAGAAGTGATTACCACCGTTTGGCAGTGCAGAGCATTCATTCTACAGGGAAGAATCAGTAATAAGAGCTGAAAGAATGACCAGATGAAATGACCATTTTCAAAGCATAGGCTTAGAGTAGAGGGGTCCACTAAAGTTCTTTTCATATGTATATATTCTACTTATAGCTGTTTTAGGAAATATTAAAAAGCCAATTAAAAAAAATTATTAAAGATATTTATACCTGGCTTTAATGCATAGTGCATTGTTTTTCTTGTTGTGTTGGTATCGTCAACAAGCTTAAGGACAAAACAAAACAAAAGTAAGTTATATGGCAGTATTTATTTTAGAAGCATGGCAAATCATTGTTTAGTACTTAAATTTCAAGGAATAAGTGAAAATTTCACTAAGGGATAGATTAATTTGCATTTGAATTGTCCTGTAATAACTGGCCTCTGCTTTTTGATAAAACTGATTTAACACTGTGGTATTGATTAAACAAAAAAAAATGTTAAGTCCACTATGCATGTGGGAACTTGTCCAGATTTGCTCCAGAAAGAATAGTTTCAAAATATCCATATACTTGGCATTCTCAACAAGAAGAAAAAAAAATAAAGGTTGGAGATAGGATGATAATTGTCCAAAATCATTGGATCTAGGGCAACCACTTAAGGAGGGGACGTGTCACTATATCCTTCTAGGATTAGGGCATCACCTCCTCTCTCAAAGAAGCCAACACCACTGAATGAAACCAACTGCAGATCACCTTCCGAGCAGCCTTGCCAGTCCTAGATCTAATAAACAGATAGCCTAACATACAGTTTGGAGGATCCTATCCACTTCACTGAAAGTCACAGACTCAAACTCAGCCCAGGTAACCCACTGGGCAACCAGACTTGCCCAGCTGGAGTCCAACTCCTAATGAATCTGAATTTAATGTAACTGTTTATCGATCTGAACAGCCAGTCAAGGTTCTAATTTTCCGGCAATGTCACGTCTTGCACAAAACGGTCATGTAAACAAGGATTCAATTAAAATTTTACTTAAATTCTAAAGGAGGATCAAGAATGGCTGATTTTGCAATTTCATTTTTTATGATGCTGATGCTCTTTTACAAATAAGTTACTCTATATACCAAGAGTTGGCAGGAGTGTCTCTTGCCTCCAGAAACAAGTCTCTACAATTCAAGAAAGCTGAATTAAAATAAAATTATAGATTCTAAATGTGTATAAATAATCACAATTTTGTGAGATTGTCAGTCTTGTGCAAGAATGCTGAAAGCTCACCCTAATCAGGGTAGGAACACTAACCTCATGAGAGTTAGCACTATTGTGAGATTTCAGGTAATTTTTTTAAAGATGTCTGGGCCAACACATGAGATCAGATTACAGTGGTACCTCGAGTTACGAACGAACTTACGAATTTTTCGAGATACGACCAGCTCCGGCCCCAAAAATTTACCTCGATATGCGAACTCCACCTCGAGCTACGAACCGGATCCGCGGCCATTTGCCCTGCTGCCATGCGGTCGCGGCTTCCTGTGGGCGAGATCGCGGTAGCAAGGAGACGTTCGGTGAGGCTTGTGGTGTGTTTTGTGGCGTTTGGAAGGTTTTTGGTGTGCTTGTCAGCATGGCTCCAAAGAAAATGCAGAGCAGGCTTGGCAAGAATAAGGCTTTGTATGTATTTACATTGAACCTTATGGGGAAATTTGCCTCATGGTGCGACCAAATTCGGAGGGCGGATTAGCCGTATTTACATTGAACCTTATGGGGAAATTTGCCTCGTGGTGCGACCAAATTCGGAGGGCGGAACGGATTAACCGTATTTACATTGAACCTTATGGGAAAATTTACCTCGAGTTGCGACCAACTCAAGTTGCGATCAGAGTCACGGAACGGATTAAGTTCGTAACTCGAGGTACCACTGTACTAGTGCCAAAGATTTGAAATGATTATATAGAGAATATTCTACCATGAAGTCATGCAAAACAAAGATACAGTAGTAACTATGCTCCCAGGTTCAAAAGTAGCACAGAATGTTGTCTGCTTTAATTTTACAAAATCTATTACTCTCATCTTTATCTACTACAAATAATTTATTACCTCAATGATATAATCTCCAGGTGAGACATTCTGAAGAATACAACTTGTTACATCTATATTCTTTTCCTATGAGAAAACCAAAACAATTATATATTTTTTGCATTCATAAACTCTTTTCCACGTTAGGAGAAACTACACTTTCAGTAGAAGGTTATCACTTTTGAAAATCATATCAGTTCCCAAGCAATTAAAGATACAGATTCATAAATGAAGCACATAAATCATTAAGCCAAAAGCCTTTGGAGTCCTTACTTTAATGAAAGTCTGTCACTAGTCATAAAACAGTTCAGAATTCAGAACCTATACTCAAGACAGAAGACAAGGTCTCTTTTCTTTCTCATAGGCTTTCCTGGATTACAGCCAATTGTATCAGATAGCCAAAAGAGCAGTTTCCCCAAATGAATGCATATCACTGAATGCAATCAGCCTTTAACCAAGAGAGAGAGAGAAAACTGCAGTCGCTCTTGAATTATATTTCACTGAAAACCACATTAACTCCAAACTACCCTTAACCAAAGTACATTGTTTATTATTCTCAGGCTGAAATAAATAAAAATTTAATAAAGTAACAGTGCTTGCAAAAACTATAATTGCAACTTTTACCTACATGTGATAAACTAATCTTGATCAAAAGAGTGCTGTGTGTGCTTTCAAGTGCTCTAATCTAATGCTTAAATACTGCATTATCTTCCACCCTACAATCAACCAATATGAAATGATCATCTCTACAGCATTACTTCATATGTAGAATATCCCCCATTTTAAATACACGCTCAACTCAGAAATGCAAAGGACAGAAAACACTGGCGAAAAGAAAGACAGCTAGACCACAGAGTTCTAAGAAACATAACCAGCCCCACTGAATACAATAGGACTGGATTTTTTTCTTCACACTAAATCTGGAGCTAATGTAAGGCTCTGTCATAAAACTGAAGGAACACCTAGGGGATGAAGGGGATCAGCATTCAGCAGGAGGTTACACCTCCTCTTTGCCGTCTTGAACTTGCCCACATCTCTACTCCATTTCAGTTACTCTATCAGAACTCTTCCCAACTTCTTTATGGTGTTAGTGTATCTGACATTCCACTACCATAGCTGAATCTTTCACCAAATCCTATTATTCCCAGGTGAGCTAGGAGTGGTCTCTGAATGTTGTAGAAATGAGGTTTACTGCCACATAGCAATTAACATATAACCATTTCATAGATGCAGCATTGTAAACCATGATGAGCAAACCTGTTTACAAATCTTCTGTTTGAACTGTCCATCAGTTTTGAGTTTGTAGTGCAGGTAATAATATCTGAATCCAAAGTTATGTGGTGCATGGTCAAAAGATACATGCATATTAAAACCTTGCTGGGTAACATTCAAACTCCTTGGCTTCCAAACTATCAAGGAAGAAAGATTTAGACAATGATTAGTTATTGCTTCCAGAACACTGCTTTTTGTAACTTGATATAATCTTGGTAGAGACAATGTTAAAACTGCAGTTCCACTTACAAGGTTTGCAGACCAGGTTTTCTGGTTGCAGCAGCAATTCACAAGCTATTGAAAGAAAAGATATAGACAAAAGCAAAATTGTTGAGATTTCAGGCCATCTGAAAAGCTGACTTCACAAAATAAGGTTTGCAATCAGACAGGAAAAGGGTTTTGCCTTTCTTTTTGTAAAACTTTTCAGAATCATCCTGTGTATCAGCCAGAAAGGGTTGGGCTCACATAACAGCTTGGAAGTTAGTTGTAGTTCTGGAAAGCCCACCCTTTCCAGAAACCTTGTACACTGTGTGCACAATTATTAGGCAAGTGAGTATTTTGACCATATCATCATTTTTATGCATATTTTCCACCTCCAAGCTGTATAAACCTGAATGCTTACTGGACATAAGCATATCAGGTGATGTGTATTTGTGTAATGAGGGAGGGTGTGGCCTAAGGAGATCAACACCCTATATCAAGGTGTGCATAATTATTAGGCAGCTTCTTTTCCTCAGGCAAAATGGGCCAAAAAAGAGATTTAGCTGACTCTGAAAAGTCAAAAATTGTAAAAAGTCTTTCAGAGGGATGCAGAACTCTTGAAATTGCTAAGATATTGGGGCGTGGCCACAGAACCATCAAATGTTTTGTTGCAAATAGTCAACAGGGTCGCGAGAAACGTGTTGAGAAAAAAAAGATGCAAATTAACTGCCAAAGATTTGAGAAGAATCAAACATGAAGCTACCAGGAACCCATTATCCTCCAGTGCTGTCATATTCCAAACTGCAACCTACCTGGAGTGCCCAGAAGTACAAGGTGTTCAGTGCTCAGAGACGTGGCCAAGGTAAGGAAGGCTGAAACTCGACCACCACTGAACAAGACACATAAGTTGAAACAGCAAGACTGGGCCAAGAAATATCTGAAGACAGATTTTTCAAAGGTTTTATGGACTGATGAGATGAGAGTGACTGTTGACGGACCAGATGGATGGGGCCGTGGCTGGATCAGTAATGGGCACAGAACTCCACTTCGACTCCAACGCCAGCAAGGTGGAGGTGGGATACTGGTATGGGCTGGTATTATTACAGATGAACTAGTTGGACCTTTTCGGGTTGAAGATGGACTCAAAATCAACTCCCAAACCTACTGCCAGTTTTTAGAAGACACTTTCTTCAAGCAGTGGTACAGGAAAAAGTCTGCATCTTTCAAGAAGACCATGATGTTTATTCAGGACAATGCTCCATCGCATGCATCGAAGTACTCCACTGCGTGGCTAGCCAGTAAGGGCCTCAAAGATGAAAGAATAGTGACATGGCCCCCTTCCTCACCTGACCTAAACCCTATTGAGAACTTGTGGGCCCTTCTCAAACGGGAGATTTGTGGTGAAGGAAAACAGTTCACCTCTCTGAACAGTGTCTGGGAGGCTGTGGTTGCTGCTGCACAAAAAGTTGATCGTCAACAGATCAAGAAATTGACAGACTCCATGAATGGAAGGCTTCTGACTGTTATTGCAAAGAAAGGTGGCTATATTGGTCACTGATTTTTTGTTTGAAATGTCAGAAATGTTTATTTGTAAATTTTGAGTTGTTTGTTTATTATTCTCACTTTAACAGATGAAAATAAACCAGTGAGATGGGGGAATTTTCGTTTTTCATTTAGTTGCATAATAATTCTGCACATTAATAGTTGCCCAATAATTGTGCACACATAAATATGCTCCTAAGAAAGCCCAAACCTCACTTTTACTTTCTTAAATATTCAGGTTTGAGGTTTATTAACATTTTGGATTGACCAAGAGCACTGTAGTTGTGCAATAATGAAATTCATCCTCAGAAATACAACTTGCCTAATAATTGTGCACGCAGTGTGGTTATTTTACATGAACAGCTTGTTCAGACTAATTGGTACCTGTCCATATTTGCGAGAAAAAGACATGTTAGGTTCTCCAGGAGATAAGCCCAGCACATATATAGGATAATCCCATGACTTTATGGTGCAACATACAAAAAGCATGTGCATTCTTACATTGATCAGAAAAGTAGGGATGGAGGGTTAGGACTGTTCCCTTCTACTAACCTTTACATGTAGAAAGCAGCTAATGGTCAGTCTGGATTAGGATGGTGCAAATACTTCAAAAGCTACACTTCACAATGCATGAGAACATGGACAAAGCATTTCTTTTCAAACTGTTAGAGCAACAGCAGCAGCAGCAGCAGTTTTTTTCCAGACTCACACAGCTGCTTCAGAAGCTGGTCCCAGCTGCCTCTACACTATGTGCAGGCATTATCCACTTTATCTTGCCAAGTGGAAAAAAACTCACACCAACAAGGAACAGCTTCCTCCAGCGTATTCTGGGAGCAATCTGCCCAACATACACACATAGTATGTGTGTGTGAATATAGGCTGCATGAGCAAAATCCTGCTTGAAAAGGTATTTATACATAGGTCTCCAAATGACATGAAAGACAACAGAAGAGCCTAAGTCTTAATCTCATATGCCTGATGCATGTATATGCACTGATGAATTTGTAGACTAGCCATTTAATTTCCAAAAAAAAATGGCAGTTGCTGGGGGGAAAGCATGCAGGTGGTTTAAATATTCTTACAGGAACGTCTTACTAAAATCAGCTCAGTGTATCAAAACCTGCCTAAATATGTTCCCATATCATAGATTCTGATGCCCATCCACATTTTCTCCCCAAGGCCTACAAAGCCATCACACGTAACGTATGCTTTGATGTGAACTTTAACTAGAAAGCATGCAATTTCAGCTGCTATCAGTTTTCATTAAGATTCAGGACACAAAGATGTGTAAGGCAGAAAGGAATAATTGCTGTGGTACTTACGCCGAGTTCTGAAGAAAAAAGGATGGTAGTTACTTTCATTCTTAATGGATGGAAAAGGAATAATCTTTACAAAGTAGTCAGTTTCAAATTTCAAATTTAGGAAGGGCTGAGATTCCACTCTCTGAAAGAGAAGAAATGTGAGCCAATCACAGTAGTCACATATTTTAACATGTCCTGGATGACCATGCAATGTGAGGACATGTACTTTCCTAATATAATTCCATATTTCCCATTTATAGGAGTCAAAGTATATTACCACCAGAGAAGCCCAACTTCCTTACCTTTTATGACAATCCAATTAGTTAAGGTTTTAAGAAGAGTTTATAGAGTCTAGTGGGGCATGATTAATATAATAAGGGGAGAGGTAGAAGATGCAGTCTACAATCTCTGTTTCCTCATAATTCCACACTTATTTTTCATACAAATGCAAACTGGGATATACAGATGCTGCTAAATTGCAACTTCCCACCGCCCTATTAAGCATGAACCTGAAAAAAGATGCCATACCTTTAAGGAATCCAGAGATTAAAATTATGGCAACTCTTAGAGCAGCAGAATCTTTTTTCAGGCTTATGTGAAAACCTTTAATGAAAGAGCAGAGAGGGCTGTGCTTGTACTTCTGAATTATTTTTGAAGCGTGCACAGCCCTAGTGAGGAGTTCCCAGACTCTGATATTCCAGGCAAATATTTGGGATTAAAAAAAATCCTTTAGTAAAATGTCCCAACAATTTCAGTAAGACTATGGCTCTGAGATTTCCATGCTATGAATTTCAGCACCAAGACTTACAGTCCACTTATAACTTGAGTTGAGCTGCTTTGGGTCTTTTAAAAGCAGCTGCTGACATTGTCTTCCCTCTGATTTTAACTCTTCAAGTATAACTCGAAATCCTTTCAGAAATTCAATACCTGCATACGTTAAACAAAAATCAGATCAATAAATAAGCTTACCGATGAATATGTTTTCTTAGATTTATATGGCCATCCAATTTGCTAAAGTAACTCTGAAACACTTACAATTTGTAACAGCATCAAAATATGGAACGAAAAAGTAAAATACAATATACCTCCAGGATAGAAAAGAGAACAGAGAAAAAAATAAAAACAACAGGATGTGTATCATGAGACTTTATCTTCTGTGTAAGCTCCGGTCTCCCACCATTTATAGAGCATTAACTGTATAGATCAGGTCTCAACATGACCATTGTTGAGAATTCAGGGATTTAAAGTCTACACATATGGAGGACACAGATATGAGAGTGCTAACCTTGGCGCTATACACATTGAGAAAGCACATAATTTAGGAAAACTTGGCAATTAAGTTTGCACTGTATGGCATTCTTAAACAAGCACATTCTAAATAAAATATTCTAAGCAGACCAGTTTAACTGCAACTGTCTGCAATTGAAAAAAAAAAAAAAAATCTTCCCATACTCCTACAATACTTAACACTAAACTAGATTTATACACACACATACTCATTCATTCATTGTGGTTGAATTTGGAATTTGATATATGTACATTTGTACAAATATCTTATTTCCCAGCTCTAAATGAAGGCAAATCAGCTACCTGCTGTGTCCTTAATATTTAAAGGAAGAAAAGTACTATTTGTGCTAATATACAGACAATGAATAAGAAAAGTTAACCAGATCTCTGTTACCTGAGAGCCTTCAACTTCAGTCCCTTCTTGATGTTTTGAAAAGGATTAACCTCTGATCATTACAAGAGAAAATACCAAGCTTTGTAGGCCTTGGAGATTTAATGCATCCAAGTCTGCAGCTGCAAATTAGCAATTCAGTAACACTGTGCTCTTAGAAGCATTGGATATCACTTCCACATTCTTTTTAATAGCCACTCATTATTCCTACTCAGATTAACAGCGCACTAAATATAATGAAATACATTGTGAGTTACCAAGATTTAACCATTCCTTTTTCTATTTCCCCAAAATATATTTATAAATTCTTTTGCAAATGTGTTTCTATCATCAGTTCTCTATTATGGCCCTTTCAAAAGGCTGCTGAGGTCTCCATGCAGCCAGTACAACTTTGAACTCAATAAAAAGTTGTATGTAGGAACTCATTATTCTGGAATTCAGTACATCTCTACATTAGTTTATGTTTATGAATTCTTCCTTGAGTTCTGATATAAAGGATGAGTGTACAAATTACAGACATGGTTGACCTGGATGTAAGTATTACTAATTTCTCTAACATTTATGTCCAAGCAAGTTTGGGAGGAACTCACAGGGAGAGTTAAAGTAACATGGAGGGAATCAGCTAAGTTAAGTATCACCAGTCTGAATGCCAAACCCTTAAGGGCTCTCCTATCTATTCAAAGATGAAGATGATTTTAGAACGACAAAGAAAAAGCAATTCTGAAGAAAGTCAAAATGCCTTTAAACAGAAAGGGGAAATGCTTTTTTACATTTGGCAAATTAGCCTGCCTTAAATGGACCATCTTCAATTCCTTCAGAGAAAATTTCAATGTTAAGAATGTTGGGCCAAGTTTCTTGCCCAAAGATTTAGATTGCTTAATTTCAAGAGATCTGAAACCTGGATTCTATGTACCATGCTGGAAGATGACACAGTTTAGCTGGAATGGAAAAAGGCAGACATTTCCAATGGCTTGGCATCTGTTTGAAATTCATTTTTTTCTCTACTTACCGGTGGGGTTGGCTGTCCACAATACAGCCACTGCAACTTGGTCAGAGCACGCATACTGACTAATTGTGATGTTCTGTACATCTCCAATCACATGTTTTCCCACTGAATTCAAATATGGAGTACAGTCTGGGAAAAAAACAAGTTATATAGTTTAAAAAAATAAAGTATCTTCTGTATTATTAGAGAACATCCAATCAAAGGAGTTTTCTTATATCAGTCCAATGATATCATTCTATTTTTAATCAACTATTCTCTGCCCACTAACATGGCATTGTTATAAATTAGTGCAGATTCTCATTATCCATTTATTGCAGGAAGAGTGGCTATTCTGCCTTAGCTTCTTTGTTACATAATAATGGCGTTCCTGGAATCTATCACTTCTTATTTAGCTGCTCCATGGATACATTATATTTTTCTTCCTAAAAAGAATAGCTAAAAGTGGATTTCTTAGAATTAGTGGAATTCAAGTGAATGATAGCAAAAGTTGCATATAGAAATACAGTCATCTGTCTAGGAAATTTGAAACAAGAGCTTCCTGCAACATCTGGATCCAATTAATAGCTAGCTTTGCATTTTGTTGGTAAAACGTTTGTGCTCCAATATGACAATTTGCCAAAAATCTAGGAAAACACTAAACTCTCATAGTTTTCAACATAGCTGAAAAAACCTTATTCTCCAGTTTCATTTTTATACATTGCTGGGCTATCTATTCTCCAGCAAATGTGTATAAGTAAAAATGTATTTCAGCCACTTTACATTATACTAAAACTTTAAAATTAAACAGTAAGTGTATCCTTGTTTATTGTGTTAGCGATTGTTAGTGATAATGATTCTGTTTAGCAAAGGAACTTAACAGATTGTATACTTCAGAAATCCCATCTTTTCCTGTGATGACAGAATCTATCTTCTTTCAGAGCACTGCATGTTAAAACATCTAGACACCGGAACAGTTTTTTCCCTCGTGCCATTGCTCTACACCTAATTAATGCAGCATGACATACTGGTTGACATTGCATAAGATATGACTGCTAAGACGTAACTGATAATGCTCTGTTAAATGTGAATATATGTTGGATAATAGCTTCTCCTTTTAAAAATTAATATATGTTAGTCAATAGCCACAGTATTATTCTTCCTCCAAGTCTCCTCTTCTGACTGCATAGTTTTAGTATATAACGTTATTTTTATTATTCTTTATTTCCTGAAGCTATGCAAATACACTGAGAGCTCTTTGCACCGAAGTCAAATTCCTTGTATGTCTAATCATACTTGGCCAATAAAGTATTCTATTCTATCCTATCCTATCCTATTCTATTCTATCTGTGTAAGGTTGTGATCTTGACAGGGTTGCCTATTTGTCAAATAATAGAGATCCTGGAGATCATGGATGAACACAAACAGGTTTTCTAGAGCAAAGCTGGGCTAGTAAACTCTACATTCGAACTGATAAATTAGTGTAAGCAAATGTACTCTTTAAAGGGTATGCCTGGCTAGGCTAAACTGCCAGACAAAATTGTTTCAAATAAATCATATCATCAGGCTTGGGGACTATAAATGGGAAGTTCTAAGCTTCTCGTGGCATGCAGCCTTGACTTTCCCTTGGAGAAGAAAGGAAGAGAGGCAAGAATAATAAATTGTTATAATTCAAGAAGCATTGTGCAGTATTTTAAACTCAAAGCAATCATTTTTATATTCCTTGTAAAACTATATTATGCTTCAGTCTGCATTTTCTTTTATCATGTTTTTAGTTACTGTTGCTTACTGCTTGCTGATTTTTGCCTGCATCTTTTTATGTTTCAGTACAAGGCTTATTTAGAGATTCAAGCTTACTAAAAAATAAACCTTTTTGCCTGAAAGGTTTATGGTGTTTCCTGTGTTCAGCACCCTACAAAAAGTTGCTAGATACAACATAATTGTTAGCTACACATTTTCTTATGGAGATGATCACATGATGATAATTCAATATTTCTAACTCTTTAGAGTGAGAGAATGGGTTATTAATCAGAGCTACATAGAAGAGTGAAAGGATTAAATCCTTTCATTTGTTTGCAGCTACAAATGTTAAGAATGTACAGAAATGGCCCAAATCCAACCTTGTGCCACCTTTCTTTCATAGATTCTACAAAATATAATTTGTTTTACTTGATCTTATTTAGATAAAATTTGGATAAAGATGCTATGGCTTAACAAAACAGAGTGGTTTTAATCTACCTCTTAAGTTTTTAATGGTCAATATATTTTCCTCTGTTTCAAACTGTCACTTTGATTAAAAATCTAAATAAATTATTAAATAAATAAGATTAATAAATTCAATCCTTTATCTTTTTTCAGTGTTCTGGTTTAATGTGGCACTTATAATGTACAATATTTTGACTAATGTTATTTTCGAGAGAAATCATGAAGCAGAAGGATAACTTACTGTCATACTTAAAGGTAATGTTGAGCAGCCCAATATTCTTTCCAGTTGGAGAGAGACCCTACAGAGACACAAAAGAGAATGTAGCATAAGCCAGCAGCTGAGATATTGTGGGACCTAGCTGATGAATGGATCCATCTGACTACGTCATCCCGATGTGATACATCTGAATATTAGAATTTCATCCAGTGAAATACACTACGCTTGGCATTCCAGTTGCAATGAAACTCAGGAAGAATTCTTAAATGTGTACAAAGTATGAAATCTGTATGGTTGTCTTAGATGTTTCATACTTCCAGTTACTTATGGATGAACACAGTACTGTAAACAGGCTCTAAGATTTTATTTAAAAATTACAGAGAAAATCTACAATGCTTTACACTAGCCCTACAATTTTTATGCTCCCACTGCACACCTCAAAGGAGATACAAACCATCTTTATCTAATTCAGCCTTTCCCAACCTAATACATTTTATCTGTGAAGAATTACAACTGTAATCCTCACTAGCTGTGACCCTGCTAGAAGCCAAAAGCTGGCTAAATTGTATGCAAGAAGTGTCAACCTCTCTTGAAAAAAATCCAATCACTGCTGTAAATGTCAAAATACTTCTGGACTCATTTGGAATCTGGGGAAGAGATACAAAACAGAAAGATGTTGAATATTTATAAAGTAGCCCACAGAATATATAGGAGCTAAATGCAGCTAAATCTGCATCTGATCTGGTCCAAATCTTCCCAACTGTTTTTCCCCCCTAAGTTCTAAGTGAAATAGAGCAACAATTTGGTGGCTTTCATCATCCATGAGATGGGCGGCATAATATAGATTTGAAAAATAAATAAATAAATCCATCCATCCATCCGCCCACCCACCCACCGGTGGAAAGGGTGCTCCCCTCACCCTTCAGCAGGATGTTTACTGAGATGAAGGGGGAATAGCACAGTTCTGCCCATGATGGCTGGAGACTATGCTTGAGACAGGACACCATCTCCTGGAGAGCAAGTGGAAGGACAGATGCCCCCTCCCCATTGTGGGAAGCCATTCCCCAGTGTAAGGGTCCTACCAGCCACTCTTCCCACTGCTTGGCTTGCTCCACTCCTGCCCTGGAACCAGTTATTGTCTCATCTAGGTAAAATACCTGTTCTGATTGTTTACAGCATTTTAAATTACACAGACAGTACTTGCTAAAATCTCAAAAGCTGAATAAATAACAGCTGGGAAGATGGCTTCCTAAAACTTTCAGAGTTGCTTCATTACTAGCAAACCCAGGAAAAGTTACACAAGAGACTGTACAATTTTTTTTTTCAATTTGACAGCCTAGGAATCATTTTATAACATTCTTCTTAGAGCACGCAGTACTGGGTATGGTGATTGTTAATGCTTTCCTAGCTGGATGAATCAGTCAGTTCTATCAATTATTGGAAAGAAATCTTATCAAGTTTCTTTCTGAGCTGGAATAAAATGCACGGGCACTTGCTTGAAACGGAGGCAAAAGTTTATTTCCAAGAGCACAGCACACAGAATCGGGTCTCGGAGGTGGCCAGCAAGAATTCCCAAAGAGCCCTTTATATAGGGAAACCTTGCCTTTGTTTCTTAAAAAAGTGCGTGAAGAGAGAACCCGCCCTCTAAAGTTCTTAGAAAGTGTAATTAGCCGGAGTTCCAAGAGGGGGCGCTCTGAGGTCAGGCACCCGGCGGAGTTGGTTTCCTCTTATCAGGCATCCTGCATTTGCCTGTCTAGCACTGCCTGATTGGTGTTGAACTGAGGTATTTGCCTGTCTAGCACTGCCTGATTGGTATGCAGATCTCTTTGGGGAAGAGATCTTTTGTTTTTTGATTAAGGTTTCAGTTAAGTTCAAAGAACGTTAGCTCTTCCTGCCAGATCTTTTGTTATTTGATCAGGGGGATCTTTTTGGCAAGGTTCAAGGAATCTTGACTCTTCCTGCCACATTTTAATCTTTTGGGTGAACCCATTCTAACCGTAAATTTTACCTTGATTGTTGTGGAAAGATTGAATGGCAGGGTGAGACAAGCAGGAAGGTTTGGCTTCCTGCTTTCATGGAGGAAGAGTTTGATTTCCTTCTCACACAACGATAGCTAATTGATTAATAAAATATGCTAGCACACCAGGCAGATGGAAGATCTGTAATTTACCTTTTTTGTCTGCTTTAGGTTTCAACAGTAACTAAACAACAACCAAAGTTATTACCTATGTCTAGCTTTCGGAACCTTTATATGGCCACACAACAGAAGGTCTGCAGACCTTTCACCTGCCTCTAGGCTAACCCTCCAGATTCTCACTGCTGCTTCACTGACTGGTTTAACTGGGTACATTTATCTTCATTTTCCCCCCAAGGCTTGTTGCTCATCTACAAGATAGTACTGGACAGTGGTGACATTGTGCATCAATTTGGTTAATGTTTCTTCACTTTAATAAATGGTTGTACAGTAGCCGCACAAAATGAAAAATATACAGTACTTTGTATTAATGTGTCAAAAAGATGATATTTCAACAAGATATAATTAGGGAGATAATGAAAAATGCAGTATATTAATAAGTGTTTGGAAATCAACTTGGAAAAGGAAAAAGTGTTTCAAGCCTTCTATGTACAATCTACACAAAATATTTTCCTTGTTCCAATGCTATCCTTCCACCTCTTTTAAGAACACAAAAATGGATACTCAAGAATGAACAAAGAAATAATATATTATCTAGCAACAATTGATTTTTTTTTTCCACAAAGCTTTAGCAAAACCTGCCTGGACAGCTTCTTCAAACCACCCTTCAGCACTTTCTTGGCTTCCATTATGTTGACAGAAAAAAAACCAAGCATTGTTTTCTCTTCTTTCAGAACAATCAATGGATTAAATCAATTCCTTGCCTCCTACAGAGGTGCAATACAAATGAATTTAGGTTGGGCCTCCAGGGCAAAAGTTTGTTTTTCACCTACAGTAAGGTGGTTGTTGTTTTTTAATCCTGGGGAATTTACTGGTAAACTGTTTTGGTAGCAAGAGGCATGATCTTACATTTCAACTTCTAGCAGTTCAACATGAAAACTTTTCTAATTCTTAATCACACTTTTATTATTTATGAAGCATAAATATATATTCAGAATTAGTCAATATAACAATGGGGTGAGATCCTTGCTGTTTATGCTGCTGCTTTAATATTTCAGATGTATCTCTGAGGAAAACTGAACTCCTCTTTTATTAGGATTTTGAATTTTTGAATTAAAAGCATTCAAGCCAGGACGTATATCACACTATTCTGTCAGTTAAAATATACTACTAAATTCTAATTGCACTTATAAAAATCCCAGTGATATAGCTCAAAGATACTGTTCTTACTTGGAAACCAGACAGTCACAAACGTACCCCAAATGAGCTTATATTATAGGCTAAATATGAATGGGGAGGCTTTCTAGGTATGAATATTGTTTATTTCCCCATAATTCATTACAACTGTACAGATTTAAAAGAAGGGAGGGAGAATGGAAACATTCTATAAATAATATACAGAATATATGCTATGTTCTTCTCCAAAACGCATGCAAAAACTATGATAGTTGACAATTTTTTAAGAACCTGAACATTTACAAGGCCAGGTTAAAATCAGAGCTTCATTAAAAATCCACAAACACATATAAAGCAATTGTATACTTATAACAATCTACTGTCTTGTTAGTATAAGAAGTAAATAAGCTATAGCCAACTCATGGGTGCTTTGTATTTAGCTCTTAGACCTTCACTTTCAATGGCCTTTTTAGTGACAGTCTCCTGTGTAGCTTCCTTCCTATCCTCTGAACCCCGTAGGCCATTGTGTCAAGGTGTGCATATTCAAAGTCAAGGGAAACAATAGTGCCTTGTTTGGGGGGGGGGGGGCAGTCATGTATAGAGAAGAAGCAGGAGATTGGGGATGGTAGAGCCAACTGATATACTGCAGAGTCTATTGCAGCTAGAGGTATTTCTCTGGGCTTTCTTCAAATGAATGCTATTATCATCTGCTGTCCTATCTGGCCACTAAGAAAAGTCTTCCTCATACAGTGGCTAAGCTAAATACCAGTGAGATTCTCAAGCCACAATGTTTGATAGCCTCTGGTTTGCCAGGGTTTCAGACTATGGATTCAATCTAGAAATCCTTCAAATAGCATTCCTGCTAATCTGAAATTCTTAACTAGAATGATTGGGAACTGAATATAAGATGAAAAGCATGTAGTCCACCACCCAGTTTTGGGCCCTCACATCATGGGATTTCAGAAACTGAACCAAATCTTACCTTACCAAATTCAAGTTTAGGCACATTTGCAGGATGCCAAAATTGGTAACAAAACTCTAACAAACAAAAGGATTCTGTATCATCAAGAACATGTAAAAACTTGCAACTCTATAAACTTACTAACCTTAGAAGTCAAAGGCAGGTGTAAGGAAGGAAAAACAAGGCATCTGAGGGTAATTAGCATCTGAGTTAAACCTCTTTTCAAGAGATGTAAACTGCTGCTTAAGGGATCAAAACAGATACTATTTAGTGATTTCAGAATGCACCTTCTAATCTGGAGAGCCTGTCTAGCTTCCGTTTCATTTGCTTATCTTATCTTTAGCTTTAAGCATATCAAGTTTAAAAAGGTTTCCTGAAACAGGAAGGAGACAAAATTACCTCCCACTAGTCTCATCTGTTGTTACTCATTCATGCCTTGTTAGAAGCAGATGAAAAGCCTTTCAGTCATTTACTAGAAAACAAAAACACAGGCCAGCCAGAAAAAGTGGAAACATGGTTGTCCTATAATTGTGGCTTTTTTTCTTCCTTTTTTGAGGTTTACAAACTCATATATTTCATGTTGCAGATGCTCTATCTATGGCCTACATAAATTAAAAAATGAGTAGTAGGTTCAAATTATAAGCACCATATAATGGATGCAATCAGCATCAGTTGCTTTGATGATAAATCCAAACTTATTAGGCAGGCATACTGCTGGGAAAGGAGAAGGAAAAAAAACATCTGTTCCGAAGTCAGCCTTCCCAGACTTCAGGGCAGCTGCTAGGAAGGAAGGTTGGCATATTGTGGCTTTTCCCAAAAGCTATATTTACAGAGGCACTGCAAGATTTAGCTCCTTTTCAACGCAAGAGGGAAGGAACGTTCTAACAATTCTCTTTGCACTGATGGTCACACATTATGCTAAGCCACAGATTCTTATAAGTATGGTTTGTTGGCTCGTTGTCTGGCTCATACATAGTACTACACTAAAAACTGTAGTTTCCCAACCATGATGGCTGTTGTTAACAATCATACCTCATCACATGAAGCCCAAATCAGTTCATGATGCAACTGTAAACCTGGCTAATGTGTGGCTGACAGATGCTACCAGTTCCCATGAAATCTCAACTCCATGCATGCAGTTTAGTAAAAACAGGGCCACCAGATCTGGGCTACAAATTATTTATGGCTGCTAAAGAACGGCAAAAAGTTGCAGAAAACTGCAATGCTTTGTTGCCATCAAAGCTGCCAAATTACCTGGATGCAGCCCACATCAGCTAGGCCTAACAAAAATTAGCTTGTTCTTAAGTTGGTACCATGTAATGGTTAAGGAGCTGCATTGGGACTAGTCACCTATTCTTAAATGGAAGAAAACAGCACTCCAGAAGACAACACAAGAATTAACTAAGCTGCTTATTGTTTGTCCATTTTTTAAAAATGAAGATCAACATGCTTCCCCAAACTGTGTAGAGTTAGAAACTGAAGCCTGGATCAGTAAGGCAACCTCTCTCATAACTGTGTCTCATCCATACCTTCCAAGAGTTCCCAGGGCTGGGTTGGATCTAAAATTTTGTTTTGTTCAGCTCCTCACAACCTCAGTTCATATGGTCAGTCCTATGAGGATTCAGATGAATCTGAAAATGTTAGATTATGTGTTTGTTTTAGCCATTTTAACCTCACAACTGTAAAAGACCTCAAACTGCAAAAAGTCTGTGCCGAAAAGCGCTGAGTCATCCAGGAAGATTCATGGCTGTTTGACAGACTGAGGCACATGAAATTCATTGTAGCATTTAGGGGTGCATGGTATACAGATCTGAAGTGTCTTAGCGTCCTTCAGCTCCAACACGAGCACCCTTCTCCCTACTTGTCAGCAACAAATTAAAGGGGATATGCCTATTCCTGGGCTCCCGTAGCAGCCATGAGGCCCAAGACAATGTCCAGTGAATTCATGAGACAATATAATCCCAGGAAAAGATGCAGCTGGGTGCCTACACTGGATCCAAAGCACCTTTGCTCACTTTGGGTTCAAATACTGTATATCTCTAGTCATGTTCTTTAGACTATTCATCTCACTTTTTGGCTATGCTCACACAACATGGTAAATCTGACTCCTGGATGAACCCCTACCTGCACAATTTATTGAATCATAAACTAGCCCAAAGGGCTGGATTTGTGCATCATCCTAATGTAATTTGAAAGTTGTACTGTCCAGAAAGTGTCAAATTAAATCTTAATCTGTCCATCAAGCACGGTTTTTGGAATCTATCAACTTCCACAGAAGTCTCCACCAATAATTATGTACCCTCATTTTTGAGTGAGCATGGGGTGTATATACTCCCAACTCAACTCTAAATGCAGCAGCTGGAATTCTTTTATCCACACCCAATATACCCCTCACATGATCTGATTACATTTGGTCTAAGAGTAATACATATTTTAAGCTCCATACTTCAGCCCCATGTAAGAGCATGGGTGTAACTTTAGCTTTGTATACTTTGATAATTGGGGCTAAAGAACCTGGTTAGTAGGATTCACTTTTAACAGCAAATTCATACATGCTGTCAATCTAAATGAGCCCCTACAATAAAGAGGGAGCCATGACCCTGTCTCAGAAAAAACTACCCCTAAATAAGGAAAGGTATTGACTTGCTCTATTAACTCACCATCCAAAATATATATATGTCTGTTGTATCTTTTTTCAAAGACCACAACCTTTGATTTTTTGATTATGTACCATCAAGTTGGTGTCAACTCTTAGCAATGACATAGTTTTTCTCCATGATGATCTGTCCCTAACCTGATCTTTCATGTCTTTCAACAGTGTACTCATCACCACAATAACTGAGTCCATCCACCTTGCTGCTGGTCATCCTCTTCTTCTCTTTCCTTCCACCTTTCCCAGCATTAGCTCTCTGTTCCCTTGTAATTTAAATCTATGATTTCCTGTCCTGTCTTCTGGAATAACACTGAACAGTTCTCCTTGCTTCCTACACAACAGCCCTTGAGATACCTGAGAACAGCTATCATATATCCCCTTAGTCTTCTCTTCTCCAGGCAGAAACAAAAAACCAAACCAATTTCTCCAATCCTTCTGAGAGGTTTTTCCTTCCAAGTCCCTTATCCTTGCTCACCTCAGGAAAAATTCTGGTTTGTCAATGCCTTTCCTACACGTGGAACCCAGAACCAGATGCAATCATTTAGGTTTGGTCTGACCAACACAGAACAGAGTATAATAGTGGACAAAGGAGAAGAATGCTGACAGGTATAGCAGCAACATCTAGACTGCCCTGAGATCCCCTTATCAAGACAATTTAGGTTGTAATCTTAAACACATTTACTAGCAATTAAGTTCATTAAATGCAACAACACTTAATTCCAAGCAAACATATAGAATTATGCTGTTATTAATCTAAATTGGTGTTCTGAGACCAAATGCAAAAATAAAATGTAATACCTTTCTGGGATTAAAGTAGAGATTTTTTTTTGCCCAAATATGGATAAACAGTAGTTAATGTTACATACCATTTGCTGAAATGAGGCAAATTCAAATTATGGTTATTTATCCTGATGTTTCCCTAATGCATAGAAAATAGTAACCAAATTTCTGTGTTTAAATATTAATTCCCACAAGCAGTAGTAGAAAATAAGAGTGGCTGTTTCCAATATCCCGAGAAATGTACCAGAGTTGGAGAGGAGAAGGAAAAGGCTTATACATATCAATAAAACCACTGTTTAGCATTATGTGCAAACTGGTCGAAGTTAGGCAACATAAATACTTTCAAACATCTTGGCACAAAACATTGTTTCATCTTGTAAAATTGGGACCTACAAGATTAAGTCTATAACTAAAAGCTAATTAATTCTTTTCCTTACATATATTACAGCTTTTGTCTTTTAGTCTGGTTCACAGGATTTTCATTTAATTTTCAGAGCCAGTTAAGCATACTGCTTAAGTTATTAGACTAGAACTGAGAGGAATTACTCCTATCTCAGGCACAGAACCCTATTGGGTGACTGTGGCTCAGACAAAAGGTGGGTGTTCTGGAGAATAATTGGGAAAAGGTGCTATGCATGCCACCTTCAGGTCCTTTAGGAAAGGCAGGACATCAGTCTTAATAACCATAAAAATACTTGATTGGAACATAGATTCTAGCACAGAAGTTTTCAACCTTTTTCATCTCATAGGCAGGAATTCTGGGTTGTGAAACCAGATTTCCTTAATGTCACACAGGTTGCTGGGATTCGGGAGGAGAAATGGAGGCAGTCTGTCCCTGGCGATGTCATGGAGTCGTGAGTCAAGGACTAACTGTACTATTTTATATTTAAAATGTTAATGCAGATTTTAGGTCTGTAATGAAGAAGCAGAAAAAGTAGCAACAAAATATAAACCAGTTCAGTATGTGTGTAAATATTTCTAATCTCAGGGGATGCGTTTCAGTATCTGTTCATTAGGAAACTCTAGACATAAAAATAACTACTATAAAGGAGCTTCCCCCAGTCAGATCACGCTGGCTAAGAATACTGAATATTAGGCTGGGAACGGTTGGGTGCAAAGGTGCAAAGATCCTTTACCCTACTACCACAGCAGTTTCAGGAAGATACAAAGAGCATAACAGCGTGGCAACTATTCCCAACTGGGTTCCATAGGAAGTATAATTTTCAACACTTAGGAGAGGTAATTCAGATTCCTTTCTGAAATAAGAACCAAGGAAAGTATGTTCAAGGATGATTTGAGACATATAACAAGAAAAACCTTGGCGGAAGGACCACAAAACAATTGCATCTGTCTCCTTGCAAGAAAATAGACTGCTATCTTCTAGAAGCTACAAGGATGCGTCATACATATGGCTAATATATGGCCAAAGTATGCTCCACTTATAATTGTATGAAATTTATTAAGTATATAAAAAATCTAGCTGTATCACATAGTACAGTTTCCCAGTAGGTACTATTTCATATTTCATTAAACCCTTGGGCTAATTCTTATACTCTACATGAGTTTCCATACTTTTAGAAAGATGAAATATACATCTACATTTAATATTCTGTCAGAAATGTTTGGAGAGGACCTCATGGAAAATTGGAAAAAAAAAATGGAACAAGATGTCCCACATGAAATCCAGCTGGTGTTGAAATGATATATTGATGTGAAAGTCGCATACCAGTAACCAATTTTGTACACCAGTATCTACTTCCATTAACTCCACATGTTCCTTCAGAAAATTAAAAACATGCATTTATTTGTGCAAGTTTTAAAAATTGCCTTAACAGTACTGCTCCCAATTAAAATGGGAAAATTCACCCATTAGCCAGATTTTTATTAGCTGTAGCTTTTTGAACAAGCCAAAGTGACTTGGTTCATATGCATTATCCTAAGCCATCACAGTGGGATGTCATTAATTCAAAAACTAAGACTGTGAGCAGTAAGCAGCTAACAACAAAATACTAAACCAAAGCTTAGATGACAGCTTCCTGTGCCTTAGAAGCCTCTGGTCACTTGCTTCTCCTCCTCTTCATCCAGAGTGACCACCAGGAGAAAGTGGACGCTTCCTTTTCTAGTTCAAATTAGGTGTGCCTTTTTGTGTTGTCCAAATAATAGTTAAGGATGATTAGGATTAACTACAGTTTGTCAGACTTGAATGACATAAGGCACAGCTAATCAAACACTGAAGCAAAAACTTTCAAAATTCTCATTGCACTAATTCTGAAAGAGAGAGGCACAGTGTACAAGCCTGAGGCTCACCTTGGCAAATGCTCAAAATGTTAAACCATGCTTTAGAGATATGAGTCAGCTCTATGCCTGATTTTTTAATAGCTGTGTGATAGTGCAAAGGACTCTTTCACCTGCTTAAACAAGCCAGACTTGAGTTCCTTTTGGTGAGTTCAACAAAAAATTATTAAGATTACTTTTTCTTTTAATTGATTGATTATATGCCATCAAGTCAGTGTGACTTTTAGTGACCATATACATTTCCCTAACTGGGTCTTTCAGGTCTTTCAATGGACTCATCACCACTATAACTGAGTCCATCCATCTTGCTGCTAGTCATCCTCTTCTTTTTCCTTCCACCCTTCCCAGCATTAGATTCTTCTCCAGAGAGCTAGGTCTTCACATGTGTCCAAAATAGGATAATTTGATCCTGGTCATTTATGCCACAAGCAAGAACTTTGGATTGATTTGTTCTGTGAGCCATTTGTTTTCATGTCTGTCCAAGGTATTCTCAGGAATCTTCCCAACACCCAAGTTCAAAAGTGTCAATAATCTTCCTATCCTGCTTCTTCAGAGTCCAACTTTTGCTTCCATAGAGTGTCACAGGGAACACCATTTGCCTGCACGATTCTGATCTTTGGGGGTATAGACCCATCATAGCATTTCAATATCTTTTCCAAAGCCTTCATGGCTGCTCTACCAATTGCTAGTCTGTGGTGTATTTTTTTTTATTTCTTTTAATAAGCATTGTAAGATAAGTAAAGTAAAAGATCATTACCTTTTCTTTAAACCTTGGTTTTCCACTTTGCTGTGCTTCTGGGGTAGGATTAAATGCAAGGAGGCTTCCAGCTGAGTAGTAGATAACAGAAGTTTCCTAACAGGCCTAGCCATAAACAATCCTACGTTTGGAGCATTACCATCCAGACCTGACTCACAGTGACTGAGGACCAAACGATTCTCAACGCACAAGTTCCGCCCATAACAGAAGGCTTACTTGTCATAAATAACACATGCTATACAGCCTTCTGTCAAGCTCAGGAATTTAGGGCAGTTATGCATGCCAAAGAAAAGATCCCAACCTCATTTTTTCCCAAGGCTTTTGCAAGCACAGGCCCTAACCTGCCACATTTAAGTGCTGTACAAATTGCTTTAGTGGACACATCCAAGCTGGCATGTCATTTTAAAGCAAACAGGTATAAAAAAACCCAGCTGGGTGAGGGAACACTCAGCACTTACATTCCAAGTAGCCTGTATATCCATTGGGGGGGGGGGGGGGGCAGGTATGGGGAAAGTTAATATAAAGTTGTTTTTTAAATCAGTGGTACACTATATATATTTTGGTCCAAGAGCATATAGCATTCCACAAAATACAGTGTGGAATCTTGTCAAAAACTAAAATGTAATCTACTGTACAGCTAAATTCAATTAAGACTTATCTCCTGAATACTTCAGGATGGTGCAGTTGATGCAGCCATACCAGTTGGCTTCAATAAACACCACTTTCTCTTCCAAATATGTAATGATTGTTGTACTCCAATCCAATCCTACTCAGAAACAAAGCACACTGAATTCAGTGGGACCTACTCCTATCGAGGCTACTCCAGCCTAAACACACAGCTCCACCGATTGTTTCAAGGAAAAGATGTTTCCGTGTTGGCAGCACCATTTATTTAGGAAGACCGAAGAACACAGAAAGTACAAAGTATAGCCTCTCTCACCGAAATGTTAGCAAACACCTGGAAATTGTTCAGCAAATGTTCTCTAATAAATGGGAGAAAGTAAAGCATGGGCATTTTAAAGGGATAAGGGAAAAAAAAGTCAATTTCATGGTTTGTTTCCTTAATACTTACATCATATAAAGTACAGTCGTTCACACAGATTTGAAGAGAATGGAATGTGAAGGACCACAAAGAATGGTATATGCCAACCCTGTGTTTGGTAGTTTAAAATCCATCCTCAAGACTGTAATGAACCATCATTAATTCCGGTCCACTGATAGAGAAATGGCCTCATTGCTAAAAATTAAGTCTTCTTTTTGGACTTTAAAACAAAAACCCAGAAACAGCCGAGGCGTCTACGGGTACAAAGGCAGTCTTTCTCTATAGCCTAGCTCTCTTCAGTTAAAATCACAACAGGAATTAGATTTCCACTTTCTCTGGTGGACAGTTTAGACTGAATATCTCACTCAAGACAAAAAGAAGTCTTTAAAACTATATGAATCTAGTTTAGCCTTCTTGAGCTACTTTCAGATGTGCTGCCCTACAAGCACACAATCCCAGACAAGTATGTTAACTGGGAATGATTAGAGGTTGCAGTCTCAGACATCTGAAAGATTCCAGGCTGGGGAAGGTTGATCTGGTTTAAGTAATGCCTAATAGCATCTAATTGGGAAAGAAATGCATTAAATACCATTAATCAATTTATTGCAAGGAAAACTTGCTTAAAATAGCACATTCAACTATCTTGAGTATTTATTTATTAAATGTATACCCTACCTCCGCTCAAAAAAATAAATGATTAAAAAAAAACAGCCACTCAAAATTGTGAAGTGCTTTGGTTATATTTTACAAAGTATCTTATTTTTAATCTCTTAAGAATTCCCAGGGACTTAGTTGAAAATCAGTACTATTCCTTCAGCCAGTGAAGAACACTGGATTTCCATGAATTCTGCAGGGAGAACACATATGGGTAAAGGTTCACATGTGCTAAGCAGCGCAAAAAGAGGAAGGCCACTGAATGCCTTCAGACCTTTTGAGTTACAACCCTAACAATCCCTTGCCATTAGCTTTGTTGGTTGGGACCAAAGCAAGTAGAAATCCAACACAGCTAGAGGGCACCCAATTAATTACCACTGGCGCTGAACAAAACCTAACAAACCTTCGTGATAACATGTATTTAATCAACTAAAATACCTTCATTACACAGTACTTAGTTACTTTGCTGGAATCGGACACTTTTGCCCTAGACCATAAAAGATTGCAGTGATCTAATGGAAATATTTTCTGTCCACTCACTGCCAATTTTGTTCCCAGAGTGATATAACAGATGACATCCAGTACAATAAATTCTTTTATTAACCATACATTTGAGACTGCTTTAGGGATTTAGAGTGTTCAGTTTCATGCTGAAAAAAATGTAATATTATCCTTAGACTGTCAATGAGTGTAACCAAAACAGAGCCACAGGTTACACTACTTTTGTCAATAGGAGGGGAAAGGAATGCAAAAGATGCTTTTTGAATGCAAAAACAGGCTGACAAGTTTAATTCAAAAAATTAATTGTAAAATTCTGCACTGAACTATTTTGTCAGTGAAACAAACATTTTGAACAATGTTTTTAAAAAAACTTTGATTGGAAAGTGAATTTCAGCTCAACAATTATTACTGAAAATGTACAAATATTAATGATTTCCCTTTTTAAATAAATTAAAGCTATTTTGCTTATCAATATTTGACATCCTTTATGCAGAAGTGGGTTTTAGCCATTGAATGTACAAGCTTAGCAGATAAATAACTAAGCCTCTAGTCATTAAACAATTATGTATGTTTGCTATACATATTACTATTTGCAGGTGCCAAATTAAAAATTAACAGCAGTGAGAAAAGAAAGAAGTAGAGAGACTGGAATTCATGTTTTATAAGATGAACTAGCTCAATTTAGTGGTACATACTGTTTCACCCCTCAAAAACATCAGATTTCAAGGTTCAGCTGTACTTTCACCAAATGGCTGCTATAAGTTGCACAGCCAGCTAGGAATTGTGTGTCAACCCTGAGCTACATATATTCTCTTCTATTGGTAACTGTGTGTTTATCAGAAGCAAATGGATGAAGTTGCTCACTCCCATTCCTTTCAGCCCTCCAAAATGCCCTCTAGCACTCCACGGTCTTTTCTTTGGGGCGAGTGGGCACATTTGCAAACAAAATGCTAAGCTTCTGACATCCAACACTTTTATTTTCTAAGAATGCTGTGGATCTTTCATAGCCACAAACTTTCTTATAAATAAGGAGGCTGCTGGAGACTGGCCTTACCAAGTTAGTTTTCCAATTTTTTTTTTTAATTAAAGGAAGCTTTAAAAAATTCAAATCTGAGGAAGAAAACATGGTTGCACTCTTATCACCCTTGGTTAGAGCAACTAACTGAACATTCCTTGAATCACTGGCCCTTTTTTTGTAAATAGATTCCCCACTCTTAATCTAAAAGAATGTATGTTTGGGGTAATAAAGTTCTGGCACAAACTCCTATTATAGGAGTAAATGGTACCTGTTATCCCCAATATGATAGCTGAAACAAAGCTATTCTTGCAGCCTTATCTGAGGAACCACACACATTCCATTTTCAAGAGAAAGCAACAGCCTAAATACTTAAAACATTGTCAATCTTATTAACTGCTATTAAAAGGTAAAGGAAAATCCACAGGGGTCTTCCGTATAGATGGATGGCAGCATTTACAGAGTAAACCAAAACATTTTAGTTATGTTTTCTGCATTTGTGCTATTGGTTTTCACAGTGCAAATGCAGAAAGCATATTCTATCAAGTAAAAAAACAGACACAGAACAGCAAATCACTTTATATTAGAAGAAACTCTCACAAGACATGTTATATGCAGCAATGCATGGGCAACAAATGGAAAAAGTACATAGCCGCCCCCACCTAAAGGTAAACTGGAATGAGCCTAAGCATTTATAAAACTTTTGGATAATATGAAAATTTTAGCCCCTCGTTCAGACGGTGGGTTTGATTTGTGCGTTTACCGATTAACTAAAGAGAAAGTTCTGTCTCAGCAGCTCATTCTTTTGCAAACTGAATGTTCCATTTAAAATCTCTCCATGTGATTTCACAGCTAGTGGTCCTCTTTGAAAAAGCTGCATGATTAGAGAATTAATCTTGGAAATGCAACTATTTGGGGATATCTAAGCTATGCTCTCTGTTATTGTCCTAAATTTATGAATAAAAGATGGGAGAATTTTTTTGTTTCTAATCACATTCTGGAACAGCACGTAATAAAAAGCTCTTGTCACCTGTTGAGAGCCAAACTTTACCAATATTTCCATCTCTATTCTGTTATTTACAACAGTTATTTTGATCAAGGAATGAAGTGTAACTATAGGCAGGTATTTGCAGAATTTTAAGAATTTTGTTTTTAGATTTAGATTTTGGAAACAAGGGAGGGAACTATTGATGATATATAAACAAATAAAAGATGTTTGTAATCTAAAAAACTCCTAAACCTCCCATCAATAACATACCAGACACTGGAATGCAAAACAAAGATTCTTTCTTTGGACAATGATCCAAAGATTTTTTTACTTGTGCTTTTTGCATCTTTAGCAGACCCTGCTGAAATTTCAATTGCCAAACGCATCTGGTGTCTAATCGACTTTCCATTTGGTTTGTGGAATGTGTGTGTGTTAGTGCTTTGAGTCAGATCATTAATACATTTATTACCAGAATGCATTATTGGCATCATATTTGCAACTGCTGTATGTAAGAAGTGATAAATACTACTCCTGAATGCAAAAAAATTTGGCTCATAATTTGAACATTGTCAAGGGAGGTCACCCAAGATATTACAGAGTTAGAAAATCAGATTTAATATGACTGTTGAGATCTACATGTATACATCAGCCCAAGACTAGCTGAAACACAATACTCATGCAAGATTGTATTATCATGGATTTCATGATCTAAACCAGCAGAACGTTAAACCATAATGTTATGCTTTCTCTTCGGCTGTTTGTGATCGTGCACTTTTGCTCATATGGATCTCAAAAGGGATGGAATGATACTTCTGCTTCAAGACAGGCACAAGTCTGTCCTTGTACCCATCTCTCCATGTTCCACAGCCAAAGCACTTTAAAAAGGGGGTAGGGGGGTAGAAGTAAGCTGGAGAGTGCTTCCCATAACACCAATATGGCCCAAGTGAGCAGCAAGTAAAACATCTACTGTTTTCCCACCAGCAATAATTGGGGAAACAGGAAGGATAGCAGCAGCAAATCTTGGAATTTTCTATGCATATCTATTAACTGAAGAGTCTCCCAAGAGTGTTCAGCGACACCCAAAAAAGTCCATTGAATATTTCAAACAAATACAAGGTTTAAATAACTTCTCTAGATAGTAGTTTAAGATTACAGTACAGAAATATGCAGATACTATGTGGCAGTTTCCATTTGTAAACAGATACCTCCCATGGCTTTCTTATTCATATTTAGAATAGATAGATTAATTCTGATGAGAACACCACAAACTGGAAATAAAGCAGGGTGTTTTGCAAAAGGGACAAAGAAACATTACAGGATGCTGAATATGGGACAGTAAATAGGTAAGTATCATAAAACTTTAATACTTCTGCACTGTTCATTACTTTATAGCAGGGGTTGACAACCTTCTGCCGCAGAGGGCAGTGAGGGCAAATGTTTTGGGCTTGGCATGTCAAAAATTCAGAAAAATGCATAACTTGACTCTGCTTGGCATGTCACCCCCCAACAAAAGAGAAACAATTCTTTACATATTAATTTATTTTTAAAAAATACAGTCCAATCATATGTGGTGCTATGTATTATATAAAGAAACATCAAATGATTACAAAAATGAAATATGAGTAAAACAAACTCAGTTTCTTTGATAACCCAAACAGGGAGAATAGTTGTAGGATGTTGGTGAACACTGGCGTATCACCCAAAACGTCATGTCATAGGTTCGCCATCACTGGTATAGGGCTAGAGGCCATGTCTGTGAGTGGATGGTGGGCCACATTCATCTCTATAGCTAATAAATGAAGGTAATAATAATAAGCCAGCTGCATGTCTTAGCCACTACACTCCTTCCACTCCTCTCTCTGCCTCCTTCTAGCTGCCCTGGGCTCCTGCAGCCATTTCCTCTTCCATTTTCCAGGCAGGCTCCATGCCTTGGGCTCATCTGTGTGCCTCACCCACCAGAGAGGAGGGTAATGGGGCATGCAGAGACTGGGGGGGGGGGGACTGAGTGGTTCACTGCTTCACACTTGGCGTTGCTTAGCCAAGACCCGTACTCAGAGTGGCCGCCCCCATTTCCTTTTTCTCTGGGCTTGGTCTCACTTTGGCCAATGCCAAGTGGGGGGACTTGTGGCTCCACCCCTACAGAGGTGGCTGGGGAAACTGTTGCCCGAATGGCAACCCTTCTTTTTTAGGACCACTGTGGACCAGATGGATATATTTCTTTTTGGGACTATGGGCCAAATGATTTTGGGTGGCAGGCCAGATCCAGACCATGAGCCATACCCCTGCTTTATAGCCTTGGTTGCAAAGCATATCAAAAAACCAACACGGCTTCTGTACTCTCAGGATGTTGAGATCCAAAACTATATCTGCCACACCAAGTGAAATCCTTAATAGTTCCCAGGGTCCATAAAAAAGGAGCATCTAGCTGTGAGGGCTTTCTGATTAAATTTCAGCAAACATTACACAATGACCAACACTCCACAGGAAATAGAAGAAATGTAAAATATTTCTTTAAAAAGCATTACCTATTCTATAAAAAGGAAATTGAGCTGGGGTAATGGTGACATTGTTTCACAATATAATGACTCAATATAGCTAAAGACAGCTGAATAAAATTTTGATGGGGAATCAAAACCACATGTATTGCAAGGTGTCTGGAAGAATATGAAATTGGTTTGTCAAATCTGAAGCCTAATTTAAATATAGTATCCAAAATGTTTAAAAATACTCACCTTGTAGAATCCCATGCACTTGGCATGATACTTCGCCATACTTCATTAACACTCAGGGGATATAAAGCCCAGATAGGCACAGTGCTGATAAACTATTGCTATTAGGCCAAAAGCAGTATTCTGGTTTAGAGAAGATGCAGAACCATGGGACTTTGCAGTTTATATACAGTTTAACAGTTTAGATGCACACCTGGAATCATCAGGCACAAATCTAGAAACTCTGCAAGGACAACTATCAACTAAGGTTACTGTTTTTAAGAGGTTACTGCATCCTTATGATGCCAGTTCAACCTATATTGCTGATTACAGAAAGTCTACAAAATTTTTAAGCACTCAACTCTCCCTGCCACCAGTGGACAAGCCCAATTTCCCCATACACAGCCAGAATGTCATCTCTTTCCTTGGTCTACTTGCCCATCTATGCCTCATATCATACTTTTCATTGTATCTTAAAAGATGAGAGTGGAATGGTAGGATTCAGTCCAACTTGCAGATTTTGGAAGGGGAAAACAAATGACACTGTCTACACCACCACCACGTGAATCATGCCTCACAGAATCTTTTCAATTACGTTGGCCAGATCAGTGTTTCTCAACCTTGGCAACTTTAAGATACATGGACTTGTTGGCTGGGGAATTCTGGGAACTGAAGTCCAAATATCTTAAAGTTGCCAAGGTTGAGAAACACTGGGCTAGATTCTGTAGGCAGAGAACAAGAGGTAGCCTGTTTGTCTAGCCACTTTCCGATGGCACATTCTCTTTTAAAGCCATCAGCACAGCCAGTTGGGTTACAGAATGGCTGTTTTCTGGCTCAGCAACTTCAGCTGAAACCCAATGCCCAAGATTGGAGCATAACTCTGATAGCTAGGATTTCCTGACCTACTCTGAATTCCTTCTTCTCCCATCACCTGACAGCAAAGAAGTAAGCCGGGTGGGTACCAATTTATATTTCTCTTTTCTTCCTGAGATACATGCTAACGTTTCACTGGCACTATACAAGATAAAATTAGTATCCTGGTCCGTCCAGCTTGGTATTATTTAAACTGACTAGCAGCGACTCTCTAAAGGTTTGGGAATTCTTATTTTGTTTATTACAGTTGCTTTTATGCCACTTCTAGCATCCAGGCTCTAAACAGCTCACAGCAACAATATATATAATAATTGTGTAATAATTACATAACTACATAGTCATAATACTCTAATCATAAAACTACTGCACCTTGTATTATAAGAACCAAGAACTCCTCACATACCAAGGGACTTCTACCTATTCATACCCAAATGTTCTTTGAAACAACGAGGTCTTCTACATCTTTTAAAGGATCTTATGTCTGGTGGGAGGCATTGCACAGAAGAGGAGTTCCTCGTCTCTGAGTCCCCTTTTGTCATACCTTGTAAAGAAGAGGGACTCTCAGCCAAGTACCTTCTACAGGCACACTTGAATAGGCAGATTCTGTTTGGAGCAGGCACTCTTGAAGATAGCCAGGTACCAAGCCGTGTAGGATTTTAAAGGTCATCACCAGCACCTTGATTTTTTCCTGGAAATAAACCAGCTACCAATGCAGCTCCTACAATATTCATCTCAATCCCAGATTGTCCTGGTCACTTTGCACTAGTTTCTGGGTGGTCTCCAAGGCCAGTTCCATGGAAAGTGTATTACAGTAGTCTACCCATGTGGTGATGAGGGCATGAGTGACTAGGGCCGATGCCTTGTGTTCTAGAAATTGGTGCAACTGGTGTACCTGTTGAAGCTGGGCAAAAGCCTTCCTGACCACAGCTTCCACCTGCTGTTCCAGCAAGAATGATAAGTCCAGGTGCATCCCCAGGTTGTTCAGGAATTCTTTCTGTAGGGGGCACAACCCCATCTTGAGCTAAAGTTGGTGTGGTTCAGTGAAACTTTACATCTTACTCTGAAATTTACAGACCTAGATTTAATTTCAAGTGTCTTTAGGTTAATCTCAAAACCCCTCTACAAGATAGCAAATAAGGTTTCTGTCTTTTCTTGGTGAACAGGTCAGTAAGAAAAAAAAGGTCCCAGCTACTTTTAGCTCTCCCTCTACTTACTTGGCTTGGCTCCATCTAAACAGGTGGATTTTACATCAAGACCTTGAAGCACACCCTTCATTATTGGATAGCATTCATCAAGCATACCTCTTTTTCTGCCCCAAATACCCATTTTCTTCTGGGCTGAGAGCCACACTTGGTCCATGAGTGCCATGCCAGTGACCACACTTCAAAAAGGAACACATGGAGGCAAACCAGGAAAAAAAATTTAAGTTGGATATTTAATTAAAATTAAATATAGTCAACATAGTTACTTTCCAATACATTAGACCCACTACACAGATATCATCACTCTTATTCTAAAACTGCTTTAAAAGGCTTGATTGCAACTTGGCCTTTGATAAGTGGAATATCCATTTTGGTGCTACGGTATTAAGATTATGTCAAACCTCTTAGAAATAAAACTTTTTTTACAGCTTCTCAGCTATCTCTTGCTGGGTAATCCTTTAGGATTAAAGTATTAAAAATTGGGAATTTAACAGTAAGATCTAACACCCTCAGAATGGAGAGTACAATTAATTAGAACTCACAGCTTGAGAGAAGAGCCTTTTATCAGGGTCACCTTGACCACTTTTGATGCTGAGGAAACACCGTAACTTTTTTTCTTCACACAAAAGCAGCCATCAGCAGAGCACAACCAGATGTTACCTTCTCTTAGTTTCTGTAAACCTCCATGACCTTCTTCAAATTAGAAAAAGCAATAGAATTTTTTAAAGCCACAGGAGCTATCATTAGTGAAGCGTTCTAAGGATTTTCATTAATTCATAGCCAGCCAACCAGGAATTTTCCCACAGCCATATACAAAAAAAGAAAAAGGAAAAAAAAGGCAGGGAAGTCACTAAGTGCTTGGCTGGATCTGAATACATTCAGAAGCAAGATCAGAAATATCTAGTCCCTCCCAGTGCAGACAGAGGAGGGTCAGAAATGAAAACCCCCAAGGCAGCCTGCTAAGATAATATGCTCTACCAAGTTTTGATTCATCACAGAATCCATTCATGGCAAACAATTGAAAATACTTTCACAATAGCTGGAAAAGGCATTAAAGCATGTCTTTTACAAGAGAGTGTTCCAGCAATGCTGGACTATACCTTGGAAACAAAAAGAAAGTATTGATTACTAAATGCCATTTTTTAGTCTTCCTTGTTGCATTACAGAGCTCGTTCCACCATTTAATAGCGATATTGTATCTATTTTATATAAACGGAACATGCAATTCATGATTATCTTGTAATGTTAACAAAATTAATCAAAGTGTGGAAACTCAAGGCAGAACTGCAATGCAGAACACCACTAATCTAAGGGAAAAAATGTGAAACATTAAAAAACATAGCTTTGGCCAGCGGACATAAGTATATGTTATTATAGGACCCTTGTAATTACAAGCAGCGACCCTACGAAAGTTGTCTCAAGATCTGAATGTTGAAAAATGAAACCGTACAGGAAATGCCTATTTCCCATACCGCTGGAAGAAAATCCAGATAAATCATTTAGGATTTTGAGTAGGCCATTGCCTCTGCCTTCCATTGTTCCCACTCTCAGGTAGTAAAATAGTAAAAAAAAAAATGTCTCAAGACTAAGAACAAGGAGAACAACCCTGCATGCCCAGCATGCTTGAATTTAGATAGGCGATCGCTTTGTGCAAAGTGTTTCACTGGTCTATGGTAATGGACTGCTGAATGCATGCTTGTTGTGCAAACTGCTCCATGCCTGAACTATATCCTGGCTGAAAACTTTTCTTGTATTTGTTCTGCAGCCTGTCTCCCAGAGAGAGGACAGGAAGCCAGAAGAGTTTCTGCCAGCCTGTTTTAAAAGATGATCATCACCAGTTTCACACCATTGTGTAAAGAGGTACTTCCTCTTAATGGTTGTGAGTCTTCCTATATTTAGCTGTAATGGGTGATACTGAGTTCACATATTATTTCAGAGGGAGAAAAATGTCTCATTGTCCATATTTTTTCTCACTGGACATATTTTATGTGTTTTCTCTCTCTCTCTCTCTCTCTCTATATATATATATATACACACACACACATAGTCTCCTCCTAACTAGCCTTTGGTCCAATTTAAAAAATCTCAAATGTTGCCCTGTTTCCTCATATAACAGCTGTTCTGGCACCTTAAGTACTTTGGTTGTCCTACTTTACACCTTTCCCACTTGTAATAAGGAATAAAGCCCTTTTAAAACAGAATCAGCCCCAACAGCTGAATCCTTTCCACATCCACCAAATGACATTACTGGGGCAGAGCCAAAATCCCACTGCCATGATATAAATTGGCTTCCAGGCTGGAAAACTTCCCTGGAAGCTGTACTTTAACAGGCTCCTGGGGATTTGCAAATCTTGTAAACCAGGACCCTGCCTTACCAGAATCTCAAGTAGTAAAAGAATGGTTGCTGTTATTGATCTCCTGGGAATTGCAGCAGCCTAACACAGTCCATATGCTGTGGTAAAGCCCAATATCCAGGATTATAATACCATGGCTCTGTCTGCACAACATGCTTACCTGACTCATCGGGAGGAGAGGGGGGAATGGTATAAGGTAGTGAGTTGAAAACCAAGCCTCGTTCAACTAACCCTAAAGGTTAACCTCAAGGGTATTTATTTTAGCTGGAAACAGCCCCAGGGATATTTGGAGCTCCTGTAAATTAACCCTACTACTATTAATCTTCTCCCCATTCTTCTGAAATAAGAGACAAGGTTAACCCTCCAAAATAGACTCCTCCAGGAACTCCACCTCTGTTACGTTTTCCTTTTCACATACGCATTTCCATGATGCCACATGGTGGGTTGGAAAAATGGCAGAAGCGAGTGGAGCTGGATATGCCCCATGACCAATCCACTTCAGTTTGATTAACTATGATTTATTTAACTATAACTGGCTACATCCACACAACATACTGCGACAAAACCAAACAAGCCACATGATGACTTAGCATGATGGGTGATCCCAGCTCATATGCTGCTCTATCTGGTCCTCTCTAGATGTAGATAATGCATTTGGAGGGCAGCAGGTTGAAGAAGACCAATTGCAATGTATGCTGAGGATATATTAGTTGTATGTGGGAAACAGATCAATTGCTGAAATTCTTGCAACCTCATCCCTTCTTTAAAAATCTTGCTTGGAAGGATTTTTTTTTTTGTTTTAAACAGATGCAAAGAGACTGAAACATCATCCAATTAGGGACGAGAAGATCGAATGAGTTCATTGTTTCATCCAGTTGTCAGGATAGTGATTTAAGTCCTAGAGCAGCCCTGGAAAACAGAGCTAGCCTTAGATTATTTATGTGTGTGTATGTGTGCATATATATACACACACACACACTGTACACTATATAGTTTATACTGTTCTTGATCAGACCACTCCAAAGTGCTTATTGAGTTGAAAAAAAAACTTTAAGGAAGTAACTTAAAGGAAGCGTCCTTTTCTGTTTTGGAGAATGCCAAAACACGGACTGCTCCTTTGGCCAAAAAATAAATTCTACACTGTCAAATCTTTACCTCACAATATCAGCTGAAATGGCTGCTGAGTTCATAAATGTATGCTCATTCCCAGATATTCATCACACGTATATTTTGGAGCAACAGTGTCTATAATATGCTGAGATGACATCAAAACTATGATTCATGCACGTGGTCATAATACAAATGCTGCATCTTCAGCATTTATGTGAACATGTAGTTACACTCATATCATCACTGCATCTCCCTCCCCCACACACATTATCCTTATTAAAGTAAATTTTATTCAAAAACAGTGTTTATTCCCAAGCTAGGTCTTTCTAGCCTTGCCTTAAAGCTATAGAGATCCTACTAAATTCTTTTAAAATGAGAATATAACTTCACATAACCTAATCCAGCTTTCTCCACCCTGGTACCCCTAGGTCTATTGGGAGTACAGCTTCCATGTTACAATAACTACCATGGTTATTGGCCATGTAGAACCAACAAAAAGGAAAGGCGCTAGGTTGGAAAAGGCTGTTATTGAGAGTAACCCCCCCCCCATCCAGCCATTTTAGAGAAAAGAAACAGGAAATATGGTGCTTGATGCTACACAAATATTTTAATTCTTCCCCTCCTATCACATGGCAATCTGGCATACTGTATATTTGATATAACAAGTCTTATTTGCATGACTACAAATATCTACCTTTGTCCCAGCAGGATTAACCAATTAAGAAAAGATAGCTCTAGCATGTGTTAACAAGAAAAAGGAACCACAGGAGTCTTCTTCAGGCATTTATGCCCCTCATAGGATCAGAAGGATTACACAGATGAGTCTTCTAGTACCACCCACTCTGTCACTTCACTGTGTCCACCACCCTCTTCTCACTCAAGATTTTCAGCACAGTTTTGATCCTTAATCTTCCAGGGTCCTCTAATCGTGTGGACACTCTTCACAAGCACAGACAACTTCCTGCTGCAGCTGTACTGAATGAGCAATGAAGCCAACTATTGGAATACAGTACAAGAGAGAGGGTAGAACCATTCAAAATGCAAAACAAGGATAACCTATGGGAAGGGGAAGCAGAACATTCAAGTAGGTTTAATGAGTATAGGGAAAATCACTGTTAAATTGGCTTTGTGTGAAATATTGAGAGTTTATTTCATATTGATAATTGTATTCTTTAATGTTGCAATGAAATAAAAGGGTAAACACTGATGTTTCTCCTATTTCACAAAATCAGGGGCGAAGCAGAAGACTGTACTCTTTTAACACGTAAAAAGATCATTTTGCTTTTGGTAGGCTCTTGTGGGAGTACAGTTAACTTATAGGTGTGGTTGACATGTTTCTTGTTTAACTTTGATTTAAAGTACAGTACTTGCAATTATAAACCATAGTTTAGTGTTCAGCAAGTTGGGCAAACCTAGACAATTGTGGTTTATTCAACAATTGTTAATCCATGGCTTAGCATGATGTGTGAATGCAGTCAGTCTCCCTTCCCAGTACAGAGCTGGTGCTGTTACAGATAATATTGATCACAAGGTATTTTGTAATTTACGGAGTTCAAAAAGATCATAGGTGATGTATTCCAATGTTCATCAGACAGCAAAAATCAGCTTCCATGCATGAACCCTTTTATTTCATTGCAACATTAAAGAATACAATTATCAATATGAAATAAACTCTCAATATTTCACGCAAAGCCAATTGATAAATCAAACAAGCAGCTCTGGCCCATGTTTTAGAAGGGGTCTGACTCCCACCTAATTTTGTTTTTAAATGGGATGTATCAGATTTATCAGGTTTTGTACAGAACAATGTATTTTATTACCCTAGCTAAAATATTGTTTTTGGTATAAATGCCAGTTTAGGGGTTAGGGTTAGCTTGCATGTCAAAAGGAAAAAGGAAAGTTATTTTCAGTTTCAAGTGCTGAATAACTGTTTTAGCCTTATTGTCCCCCAGTGAAGCCTTGCTCTTTTGTCATTTATTTATATCCTAATATAATACTGAAAGGATGGGGCCACTGGCAAATCCCACCTTTTAAAAAGAACTAAATGGGCAAATTCACTTCAAAAGCCTGCACAATTATTTTAGACCAAATTAGTGAAGAACACACATGTTCTTTATTAAACAATCTTTTAAAACAAGGCTCTCAAAGTTTACTTAACCAATCTCCGTTACACAATCTATAACATTATCTTAAGCATTATCTTAAGCAAGTTACTCATAAGTAGTATGCAGAGGTCTATGCTATGCTCACTCTAAGGATATGTATGCACACTTAGTAGAGCATGAAGTCATCTGGACCCACTTTAATTCAACACACAATTTATTTCTTGCTCTGTCTAGATTTCCAGTAAGATGTATCAGTACGTATCCAAATACTTTGATCCAAAGTCAATAGGATGCTTTTATGTTTCCATCTTTTTTTAACAGAAAAGAATGGAATTCAGGCTTTATCGCATATTATAAATGAGGAGCCTTAAGGATTATAAATACACTAAGGATTGCTGTCTGAATGGGATGCAATTACTTCAGTCCTTGTGCTTTTTCAATCAGCCAGCGTCCCTGCAGTGTTTAGAGTGGTAAAGGGGAAGTGGCCTGTGGTTAAACAGAGGAAATGCCAAGGAATTTTAATACAGCAAATAGTCTTTTTACTTCCTACAGGATAGCACTTCAAAGGCAGCCTTCCCCAGAGCAGACAATGTGTTACAGGGGCCATCAGTCATTTAATAGTATGTCAAGTCTATTCAAAACGTACAAACAGACCAAGACAAATGCTTTGCAAACAAGGCAATTCGTCTTATCCTGCAATCAGTGCTTATGAATATTGCCCAGCCTGTAGTCAGGGTTTTCTCTCCCCCTGCCCACACAAAGCATTATAGGCTTTCTTAAACAACTAAAACGAATGTATTTCTAGAGCAAAGAGAACTTCATGATAACTAAAAGCAACCTTTGGCTGAGCGCAAATTAGTTGTGTTGTGAAGGAAAGAAGGAATTCTGTGTGTCTTTCACATAAACTGAACATTCTATGGCTTTTTTGTCAACAGTGCAATTCATTTCATTTTTATCAGAAAACACACCACATCTTTGGGAACAGATCTCATTAAAGCACTTGAGCTTCTAAGGTTCTGATGTACATATACAAAGCCTTTAAAATGTGTAAATCAAATATTAACTTTTTCTTCAAGACCCATCAGTTAATAAAATCTCACCCAAAATATATCCAATATCAAGTTGTCTTTGTAAAAGTTCAGTTCCTTTTGTATAGCTACATGTTCATTTTTACAGAGAACTACCCTTCCCTGTATGCACACAGCTACTCATTAGCAGCTGGTCACTTGTTTTATTTTTTTATAGTTGCTGGATTCCCCCCCTGCCCCCCATGACCTGATCCCAAGGAAATCTTTGTGGCAGTTTAACAAAAAAAGAATCACTGAAAGTCACTTGTGCCAGTCATCTGGAATCTTTAATAAGACTGAAAACGGAAAGGAGCAGGGTCCAGGGGAAAGCGTTTTTCTTTTACACACACACACACATCAAGGAAAATCACACTTAGGGAACCCAGGAGGGCATCTGCAACTTCTGGGAGAGACAAAAGGTGAAGCCCTGAAATGCTCTTTTTTATCACCTTACCAACACTCCCAGTTCCCCTCTTTCCCTCTAATGATCAGGCCTGTAACCAAACCAGCCTCCAGTAATTAAAATAACAAAGGCCAAACGATAGCCTTTTATCCTCTTCTCCCGGGGCAGGTCTAGTTAAGGCGGGAGAAGAATAGGGAAAAGAGGGGGATAAAAGACCTGTGGAGCGACTTCGCACTTGTTGTTTCGCCCCCTCTGCCGCCCCCCTCCTTCCCCACCAGCTTCCTTTGATGCGAAACTGCAGTCAAGCGCCGCCGCCAACCATCCCAAAGCTTACAAATGCCAGCTGGCCCACTCATTTGCTAGACGGGGAGCGCCAGCAAGCGAACAAGCCGGAAAGAAAGAAAGAAAGAAAGAAAGAAAGAAAGAAAGAAAGAAAGGAAGGAAGGAAGGAAGGAAGGAAGGAAGGAAGGAAGGAAGGAAGGAAGGAAGGAAGGAAGGAAGGAAGGAAGGAAGGAAGGAAGGAAGGAAGGAAGGAAGGAAGGAAGGAAGGAAGAGGGAGGGAGGGAGGGAGGGAGGGGGGGGGGAGGGAGGGAGGGAGGGAGGGAGAAAAGAAAAGAAAAGAAAAGAAAAGAAAAGAAAAGAAAAGAAAAGAAAAGAAAGGCGGGGATGTTGGGTCAGCCCTGCTTGCATAGCTGTGCCTGTAGCAAACTGCCCACCACGCAAAGCGGGCACACCTCCCGCCGGTACCTGGCTGGCGATGCCCCGAAGCGCTCTGAGCTGAAAAGTACCGGGCACCTGGCAGATCTTGGCGCCTTTCCCCCCTTCGGTAGGGATAAACTCTGCCGCGACAGCGGGGAGAAGGAGAGCCTCCTCGACCCAAACACACCAGGATCCAGTTCAACCCAGGGCAAAACCACACGCCGTCGGTCTGTCTTACCATCCAGCCGCAAGCATCGCCCGCTGGTCCTTTCCTGCCGCCGCCGCTGCTGGTCCCTCCTGCGGACACGGCCAGGCGCGGGCCATCGAGGCAGGCCGTGAGCGAGAAGAAGAAGGAGCAGAACTTGAGCCAGGGTGCCATTGCCTGTCTGGCAGCGTCCGAAGTGCGAAGTCGCAGCTCCAGCAGCAAGTCCAGGTTGGGGAAAACCAGGAGGGGAGGGAGAAACGAGCGGTACGCATGCGCGACGGAGCCTCCGCCGAAACATTTGTCCAGGCAACTCCTGCTTCCTTCTCGCCCACCCACCCGCTACCTTGCGGACGGGGGAGGAGGGAGGGGCTGGACCACCATTACCATTTGTCTAGGTGCAGGAGAGGTCAGTTGGTACTCCCCTTCTAGGACGTCTGAAACGCTGTTCGGTCTGCGCAGAACGTCTTCAAAGGAAGACCTCAGCAGAAAAAATGCTCAACCATCATCTGTCTCTCAAAAAGGAAGTTAAAGGAAGGGGAGGTGGGGATCTACTCTGTTCAGAAGTGCAGACGTTTATACAAATCTGGGGCAAGAAGTAACAAAAGTTAGCCTTTGTTGGGTGGGGAAAAGAGACTTCATTTGAAAAATTAAGAGGCTTCCTCCTAAAGCTAATTTCATGTCAGCCCAGGGTTTACTCCTAAACTTTAGTGCTTTCTGGTGCTAATATATAAATAGCCTACTACACTGCAGCAAAGCCTTTTTAAAACATGGGCATAACTTTGCAAATTCTGGTTCACCCTTCCTCAGCTTGATGCTTTCCTGATGTGGCTTCCCAGCAATAGAAGTCATAGAGAAGCACATCTGGAAGACTGAGCTATGGGATGGGCCCTAGTTGTACATACAAGTCAAAAGGAGACCAGATGCAACTCCTGTAAATAGTCCATTGTAAATGTAAAGCTATCTTCTTCTTCAGTTTGGAACCCTTAAAATGTGTTTTACAATTCCTATTATCCAAACTCATTGCATAGATAGAAATAGCATTAAGCTTATCTGGGATGTGGTGCTGGGGGAAGGGGGTTATAGTCCATTTATTTTAGTCTGTCTTTGGCAGAGACTTCATTTACATCTTTCCAGCCCACCCCTCCCAAACAAATCTGGCATGCAATGGAAAATGTATTTTGGTGTTATTTCACTATAAAGCATCCTCACAAATAAAATTAATGCAGGTCTTCTCCTTACCAGCTCATGCTTGGTGCAAGGCATCTGTGGCATGTGAATGGCTTGAAAGAAAAGAACCGAGTCCCTTTGGGTGCGCAACATGTCCCTTGTCTGCAGTCCAGCTCTCTGCAGTGTTATGTGCGCCCAAGCTGAATGAAATAGATAAGTTTTTAGGAAGGTTTAAATTTACATAGTACCAGCTTGTTACTTTTCACAGATAACTGAGTTAGTGATCATATAAACACTTTAAAAAAGCCAACAGTCTTCTCAGGTACAATCGCATGCAGAGATACTAGGATATATGGTGGACTATATAGTAAGAGAATTACAGTTAGGAAGGGCCAAGTAGATTTGGGCTTGCTTTTTTTTTTCCTGGTCCTCCTTTTTAAATACAAAAACTCTAACAAGAATGGGATATATAACTAAGCACCATCCCTATCCCATATGTGTTTTTGGGTAGAAATACTTAAGCATAAATCTCTACCACGTGGATGTTTCCATACAAATCACTGAAGGGAGGGATCAATCCAATAACTTTCAGTTCCAATCCATTTGAAACTGGACAAAGATAGAGGGATTTTATACATGCTTACCCACCACAACATACTGAGTACAACTTTCCCTTGATAAACAGAATTTTGGAACATGTTGAGAAACACACTAATTTGTGTCAAATAAAAAAGGATTTATTTGCAAACAGAACATACCTGCTTTTAGCTAAGTTTGTTCAGTGCAGCTTTCTCTATTGAATCTGAGTTAATGTTAGTGTTAAATAACACAATTCAGGATGAGAAATGGAAATATTTCAAAGTTAAGATTCCTTTGACTCCTTTCCCTGATTTCAACGGATTGGCAGATTCAAGCTGGAGCAGGTAGCCTCAGAGGTAACCAGGCCCTGAGCCATGCAAGACATTAAAGATGACAACCAGCACCTAAAATTGCACCTGGAAGTTAACTGGCAGCCAAGGCAGCATTGGCAGAAATGGAGCAAACTTAGCCAATGTGAGCAGACCTGGGCTGCTGCACACTGAACCAACTGAAACTTCTGAATGCCTTTCGAGGGAGTCCCAAGTAAAGAAAATTGCAGTAGTCTAGAGTGACAAGGGCAAAAGATACTGTGAGCAGTTGTGATATTACTTGGCAAAGACAGATAAGACCTTACTAAACATTTGTCAGTTGGAAGAATCTGAAGACCCTGAGTCTGCTGGATATTTCTTACTGAGTTCTTAGAATTCAAGAAGCATCAGAGAAAGCTGTATTTATTTAGCTGTTGTGTTTATATCTCAATCCCTTACCCATGAATTGAAAGAAGACTGCTTGGTTCTTTCTCCCAAATTGTCTGTAAGATTGATCAGGTTAGATTAGGAAAAAAAACAGCATGGCCCAATCAAACATTCTCTGTAAAATCAGTTAACAAGTTGCAGGTTTCATTCTTTACAGTTATATCATTAACATACATTGCACAACCACACATCCCATTCCAGTGCTGAACATAGGAACTGTGCAGAGGATTGCAGCCTGAGACAAGCCTTCTTCAGCTGTTAGAAATTGGTAAAAATGCTTCAGCTTTGCTGGCCCTAGCCAGAAGGACAGGAAGGCACAAATTGGAAAACAATTAGTAGGTGAGAACTTTCAGTATACATTCCAATAGAACCTAGTGGGAATCTGGTAGCACTTTTTCCAGCTAACATCTGATGAAATGAACTGCAGCTTACAAAAGCTTATGCCTTTTAATAAAATTGGTTGGTCAGAAAAGATGCTACCAAGCTCCCTCTGATTTTTTGTCACCATAGACCAATACGGCTCTCCTTCTACAATAGCATCTAAGAGTATGGTGGACTAAACTCTTGGCTCTAGAGAGGCTTTTCATCCAAGCATGGTAAGATTGTTACAAAATCAGTACAGAAAGCAGACTTAGTCTAATATTTTATTGCAGTTCCATGTCTCACCCTTTGGCAATGAATGTGTTCATAGCTGCACCGTACGAACACATCCTACAGTATTAATGTCTTGATATGTCTATATTTTATTTCTCCATGGTAAAGGGAATCAAACAGCGAAATGAATCATGCTGTAAAAGCCCACAATTTTGTGATAACTGGGGTTTCTGATCAGCTCTCTCTTTCTTTACAATAGCCTTTTGTTGTTGAATAAAAATGAGTACCCTTGACTTGGAGCCCCTTCAAAAGTCACGGCTATCAGTCTAACGAGTTTTGCAGATGGTTTTAGTTGCCATTCCCTCCTTGCTTCCAGCTCAAAACTTTCTGTGCTTCTGCAGCAGCTGCTTCCAGATGGAAGGAGACACGCAGAGCACAGTGGCTCCCCTAAGGAAAAGTGCAGTCTTGAAAATAGTAACAGTATAGCAGATAATTTTGCAGCATGGCCCGGGTTTCCCATCAGTTTTTCTATCACTCAGCAAAGCAAAAGCCATTTTTAGAAATTGTAACGATATATTATTGAGATGATATAGGTGTGTGTCTGTGTATTTTATCTATGTGTATATATGTCTGTATGTGTGTGTATCTCCAAGCCTTCTGTGTCTGGTACTGGCAAATAAGAATGCCATAAATTCCTCCCTGCAGGGACTGGTACTTGTGAGGATCTTGACTGTAAAAGTGATTTTGAAGTAGGCTGCAGCCTTAATCTCACTTACAGCAGATAACTTTCATGATTCCAGAGGGATTTTCTTATGAAAATGTTTTTAGAATTTAAACTGACTATTATCATAAGCTACTTATTTCAGTGTAATTTTTGCTGAAATCAATTGAGCTTGCTTTTAAGTAAATAAGTGGCGGGCTGAGAGCTGGATCAGAGAATAACCACATTTCACTGAATGTGGATACTATTTATTCCTACATGCATACATGCTCCAGAATTTAGAAATAATCCTCTTTCCAATATTTAGTACCTTTTTTCTGCAAATTACACTGTCTTTAATAAGGAGGAAAGAGAAACTTATCTATGGTTAAATGACAAAAAATACTTTTTATTTTTATTAGTATCAGATGCTCATCCTGAAGTTGGTCTTTTTTTTTTCCTTTTTCTGCTTTTTTTCCCTTTTCTTATGGGCTGAGATCAAGCTCATCTGAGGATACAGCAAAGCATAGCACTCCTTACAGAATATATTTTGTAGTATTATTTTAGACTTCAACTTCTTTTTAATAGTAATTTTATTAAAAATTACACTTACAATGGTAAAAAACTAATACAAACTAAAAAAAGAAAAGAAAAAAAGGTTCAGAAAAAAAAGAAAATAGAAAAAAATAGAAAATAAGAAAATAAATAAGAAAATAAAATAATATGGTAAAGAAAAAGAAAAGAAATATGTAAAGAAATAACTTCCCCCTTCATTACAAGTATAAACAATTTTAGTAAGATATCACCTTCTCTTAAAATACAACAAATGATCTTCCCATATCCCATCTCTTATCTATAAACAAATCCTCAAAACCTCATCATTTCAGTCCTGATCAGCAAAAATCCATTAAGGGTTACCAGAGAAAACATATCTATTTTAATCTTGATCAAATAAACCAACTTTATATACCTTCCTTTTACTTTTAACCATCTTGATGTTTAGTCCTTTCAAATAATGTTCTAGAACTTGATTTCTTTTCATTTTCTCACAAAATTCTTCAAAGCTTTAACCAGCCTGTTTTGTAAATCCAATATAGGAAAATTATCCAGGTCACTTTCTTGGTTTATTATTTGTATCTCCCTTTTAATTATTAAGACATCAGCTGGTTTCTTTTGTATGTCCAGTGTAGCATCTTTTTCCATGTCATTCTTGTAGCCTGTCATTTTTAAATCCACTTTCAGGTCAGTCTCATTCTTGTCAGGTAAAACTTGTTCCTCTTCCATAACATCTTTTAAACACAGTCTATCTATAGAGGCAGACACTCTTAAAATTAACTTTTGGGTCAGTTTTCAAAAATATCCTTCAATATGTCGAATGTTAAAATATTTTGCTCCATTCTGTATTAGTAAGTCAAATTTAAGTGTACTTCTCGTTTAATTGTAAGCTTTAGTTCCTTCTACTTCCCTCCAGTGTCCAACCTTCAAAATACCATCCTATCATGTTTTTTTTTTAAAGAATTCAAAACAAAAGCATTTTCCCATGGGAAGAATTCTTATAATTAGTTCCAAAATCTTATTTCAAATCCATTTGGACTCTTAATCCATTTGTAACTTTCCAAAATCAAAGTTCTAATCACCCTTTTGCTGTTTATTCATATATATGTATGTATGTATGTATGTATGTATGTATACACACACACACACATCTCCTTAAACTTGTATTTAAAACTTCTTTTGCTAAGGATTGAAGGAAACTCACCCGGTGTTTTCAGACTTGTCAATCCAAAGATTCCTAATATCTGAAAAGCAGCTAACAAACAATTTCCAAAAGTGATTAGAAAAAGAAGTATGTGAACTCATTGTCCTTTTGAAGGTGCCAACTGTAGTTTGAGCAAGATGGCTATTCCCTCATCTCCCAGAGCTCTAAACCTGCCAGAGACCTCTGTCTTGTGGTCTCCTTGTGAGGAGCAACTGTCTGGAGCACTTGTGGGCAATCTCAAAACCCCTCCTTGTCTGGAGAGGAATTACGAAGAGCCAGTCTACTCGCTGGCTCTTTATTCCACTGTAGTTGTCAGCTCTTCTGCCTTCAGTTCACCGTTTCTTCCCTGGAAATCTCTTCTTCTCTGGAAATCTCGGAATATATTTTGTAGTATTTTCTATCTAACAGCTTCAGAACATTATAAGAAGCAAAGCATGACACCTTTCTTACAGTAATGTAATTAACATTTTAATCTATGTAAAAGATATATAATTCTTCGGCAATTACTATACCTATAATTCATTAATAGAAGTGGTTGTTCCTGGTCACCCCTGCTCCAGTAAAAAGTAACCTTGTGCCCTTGTGTTGTGTTCAATCAGATAAATTAACGTGAATTTAGGGGCCAAGGGGGAAGCCCTCCCCCAAAGCTTAGTATGTTAGGTAAGACTTTGGTAGAAGTTTCTATTGTTATTGAAAGCAACCCTCCTTTGAGCCAAACTCAACCCCTGTAACCCCACTAGCATATGTACCTGTGTAGTTTTTTTGTCAAAAATTTGGACATGGTTTGCTATGGCCTTCTTCAGGGGTATTTTTCTTTCTTACTTCACTCTTGTCTATAGGCCTGGGGTGTCCTGGTGGTTTTCAATTCAGGTATCAACCAAGTTACCTACTTTAAGATCATCGTTCTCTGCTTTAAAATTGGCTAATAAGGTTCTGCTTAGGATGCCATTTTTTGCAGATGTGGGTTTGGCAGCTTCTGACAGCAGGATACTTGTCAAAGGTGCTACTCATCAATGTTATTTTTCTTCCTTTGGGAAGTAGGCAAAATAGGCTTAGGCGACCCCCAAGCTTTCTTTTTCACAGCACAGTTACATGGGGGAGGCATAATTTTGATGCTTGTGCTGTTAAACAACCAGGGAAGGAGGTCATCAGGCTTTGCTAGTCCACTGCAAACTACTCAGAAGTCTTCACAACACACCACAGTAAATGAGAAGTTTACCAGAAGTTCCAGATTGCCCTTGTGCCCGCTCCAGCTCTACACTGTTAGTTTGTTAGAGATGGGAATATTCAGGGACAGATTTTACTAGGGAAGGATGGCATAAAAGGATCCTTATGTGGTGTAGCAGCAAAGTGCTGAGCCATTTCTTTGAAAGGTAGGGGGACGGTCTCAATCCTCTTCTTCGTTTTTCCCATCCTGGCCAGCTTTCCTGACTTGGTGCAGCTTCTTGGCTATTTACTGTTGCCACTACCTATTATAAGGAAAGGAAATGTTTTCTTACCTCTAAACACAGGTTTGTGGGAGAGATTGGGTCACTCACATTCTGAGCATTTACTTGCCAGTAGATGGTGATGATGATGATGATGATACCTAGGTGGTTGCAATGAAGTTGGAGAAATGAGAGCACTGGTGCAAACTAGTGAGGGTCTGCCATGAGAAACAAGGAAATAACTTAGGCGGCCCAGTGTTTTTAATTAGCTGGAGGCAGAGTGGAGGAAAGAAAATGTTAAAATAAACAAGGCGGAAACAAGGCTCACAGGATGAGGTACAGGATTCTTAATAAACCAAGTGGAGCCTATAAGGAAATCAGAATTGGGGCCTTTTGATTGGAAGAGGAGATCATCCTGGAGAAGTGAGAAAAAGAAACAAAACAGAGTCTGGAAAAAATTATAAGGTCGTGCAGTTGTGGGCTGCAAATGGAGTCACCCTTTTTTTAGATTGTTTTTTATTCCCACCTTTATTATTTTTATAAATAACTCAAGACGTCGAATATACTTAATACTCCTTCCTCCTCCAATTTTCCACACAACAACAACAACCCTGTGAGGTAAGTTGGGCTGAGAGAGCCACCCAGCCGGCTTTCAAGCCTAAGGTGGGACTAGAACTCACAGTCTCCTGCTTTCTAGCCTGCAGCTTTAACCACTAGACCAAACTGGCTCTCACTTACACAGAGTTAGGGACTCTGCTAGACCCAAAGGAGGTTTGAGAGACAAACCAAGCCTGTAAAAATGACCATGAAAAAGAAAAAGAAGTGGTCAACTAAGTGAAGCAACCTCAGGAATTGAAAAGGAATCAGAGATTTACGGTGAGACAAAAAGTTTCCTTGAGAATAGGGGAGAAAGTAGAGATGGTACAATACTTTCTTCCTGCTGTGTTCCCTGCTGGTGTGCCTGTCTACACCTTGGAGTTCAGAAAGGCAGATGGGGAGGGGTGGATCATGTTCTATCTGTGAAGGGAATCAACCCAACGTGCCAACAGGAGAGAGGATTGAGACCAAATGCATGAAGAACACACTTAGAGTAGGACGGCTACAGTAAGAGGGTGATTATGGCTGAAAGAACTGATAAGCAGCCCACCCTGATTGGGATCAAGGTCAGTGGGGTGGAGGTACAAGAGGAATCAAAAAGAGCCAAGAGGGAGAGAAGGAAACATGGAGTAGTTTTGTAAGCCAACTAAAGCTGTTGAACTGTATAAATATGTTTGGGGTTTCACTTGTTCTGGGTTTCAAAGAACAGCCTACCTTGCTGCTGAGGGACAAAATGAGACTGCATTCTCCAAGCAAGTCTCTCAGGACTGCAGGGAGATAGAGTCGTTCCCACTGAGTAAAACCGTTCCTGTGGTGGAAAGTTATTTGTGTAGCTGTGTAAAACTGATTGTAGAGCTGTGTGGTTGCTGTTTAATGCAAAAATAGGACTATTCTCAATCTTTGTTTATGAAGCAAGAATATGAAGGTATGTTATCTGTAACTGAAAATGTCCTGGGCTTTATTGGAACTAGAGGGGGGAACACCCCTTAGAGTGCCCCTGTGAGTGGAATGATTGACAGCAAACTTGATGAGAATAAATCCTATAAGAACTGGAAGAGATTTTGCTTAGGAAGTCTCTGGGGGAAAACTCAATGTTATTAAAAATAAGAAAAAGGTAACACTTCCTCCTGAGTTTGGGTAATCAAAGGCCCCAAACAAATAAGGTAGCAAGCACTGATAAAATCACAAACAGCATCTTAAGCATCGGTCTCCCATAAAATATAATGGGGAGATTCAGCATATATCCATGATGGGTGAGACTTAAGGCTCAGAGAACTTAAGGTAGGACAAAAATGGAAGAACTGTGTTTGCACAAAATACATAAACTTTAGATACTAAAGTTATGAGGGGCAATTACTAGAAATGTATTCATTCATTTCCATTTATATGGCTATCCGTCTCAAATTAATAACTCTACATGGCCAACAATGTTAAAATATAAAAACAGAAAAACAACACACATAGAAACAGCAGCTGGGGTAAAAACAGACATCAATCATAAATCAACACAACCCGTGTACAGGCTTAGCCACACCTCCTGACTCCCAGTCCCCCAGCAAAATAAAGCATGAAATCCTGATTGTACATTCTAACTTACTGATTCCTGTGAAACAACAGTTACCTAGATCATCACCATCCTTTAGTTATAGACTTAGGTACAATTTAACCATATTCCTTTGTTTTCCTGTAGACTTCTGGGTCCTAATCCAGCACTCCTCCCTTCACTCTGTCCTCCAGAAAAACCAGTTTAGCTCTCTGTAGCTCTGAACTAGACCTGAGGAACTTCCTTCTGCTATTCTGAGCTGCCCCTTTCCCTGTGAACTTCCTGGAGGCTTTAGGGTCCCAGTCCAAAGATTTCTCACTCCCCTTCATCTTTTACTCTCTTTTTTCCCCAGCTACATATTCCAGTAATTTCTCTCTTCTTTCTCCTCAATTTCTTTCTTTGGGTTACATTTTCCAGCACTCTCTCTCTCTCACACATCCCAAGACAAAGCTTTTTAAACAAAAAGAGAAAGACTGGGGAAAGCTGTTTTAGTTTTGATCAGGAAAAATGCCATCTGAGCCTAGGATTCCATAAGAACCAAACGTTTGTTCTCTCTGGCCGAAAGGAAGAAGTGGTATGTCATTCCCCCAGCCTATGTGTTATCTGGGTTGACTTCCTGTCTCAGAAGGGTTTGTGTATTGGGTATCTGGAAAGTGAATGGGGATGAGAGATTCTTTTGCCTTGTGGCCCATCTTGGAGTCAATGGGGCTTGCCCATTCAGTATTGGGGGATCTTTAGTTGTCACTAATTGTATCAATTTATAATTGAATACACTTATATTAGGACCAGATTTACATATTGTGACTACGTTATCTGTTTTATGTTATTCCATAACCACATAACCCATAATTTGGCGGTTTTTCATCAAACCATACAAGTATTTTGACTTTATCATTCTAAGCCATATATATGAAAAAGATATGTGAAAAGAGAAAAAAAAACTTATGTAATAAACAAAAGCAACCATAGATAAATATCTTATACAATTAACGCATTAATAATGAAGTCAGTTCATTTCACAATTTAAAAAGATTCATTTCAAGGTGCTTTTTGAAATACATAAATTGTGATCTTACACCATTGGTGGAGAATTAATATCCTTCCAGCATTGCACCGCAAAATCCCATTTCCTTTGTCTATCTGTTAAGGTAGACAGGTTCCTGGTGTATTATTTGAAAGTATATAAACTACAATACAACCCAGTGAGGCTTCTAAAATAAAACAAGTATGTGAAATAACTTCTGAAATAGTACAGGATCACATCATATGAACCACAGTTTCATCCTTTCTTTACAGACATTTGCAACAGCTTGGCTTAAATCACTTGTGGGCACATGATTTGACAAGGCCTCTCCTGAGTAGTGGAAGACAAGCAGGTGGAGTCTTTATTAGACCCCTGGGAATCAGAATGTGAGACCGAAGACAAAGATATAGAAATGACTGAGAGTGCCCTCCGCAGGAATAGGTTGGCAGTTTGGGGGGGGGGGGGGGGAGGGTGTTCATTAATCCATTGCTTCCTTCTGTGGCAGGAAGTACTTTCTAGTAGCTTAGAGGAAGCAGTGTGAGACATTGGGGCCCTTGGATAGAACACTGCCAAGAAGTTTCTCCTGCTGCTGACGTTACTGCCTGGCCCAGTGCAACTTGCTATTGTCCTGTCCTGACTGCTGGACAACTCCTTGAGCTTGTGTTATAGCAGGCGGGACTAGAGGAAGTGGGAGAAGACTCTGTATTCCAAAATGGTAATCCTTCACCCAGTTACGAAGATTGTATTCTGCCATATTCAGTAATAACAAGCCACGACTTGAGTTAAGCCTTTGTGTAGACCCTGCAGGTCTATACTTTGCCACAAGAGGGGGAAAGTTAGACAACAAAAGCTAATGTTTACACTGTCTGTAATACATTGTTACATTTGTGAGAAAGATGTTGAAATTACATGAAAAAATATGGTAAAAAATCAGCAGTAGATTTTTTTTTTATATGATTCTTCATGTCCACCAAATTTTTATAGAAAAGAAATGTGGGTGGTAGTTATTCTGTTTGGCTTAGACTGGGAAATTTAGATTCACATCCCTATTTCATATAAACAATAGATAAATAGTGGTCCTCTTTATATTGCATGGGGGGCAATGAGAAGAAAGGTTCTAGCCAAGCCTTTTGCTTGAAGTTCTGGTGTCTGTGTACAATGGATTTCTAAAAAGAATAGTTACTGTGCTTGCATAACAATTGCATATAAGTTTTATGAGTATCTCCTAATCAAATATACCATTAAAATATGGTATGAAAATAAAAATGATAACAACATAATAAGACAGTTTAAATGAGAGTTCCAGGCTAAAATCAAAGTATCCGCATTACCTATGATAATAAGGAAAATAATTACAATTAAATTCCATATTGTGACAAAACTTTATCAGGCCAACTTAGGTCTCAGCTAAACTTACATCACCAGATTTGTTGAAGTGATTGCAGTGATTCACTAGTAAAACTATTTGTATCTGATTTGTCTGCTTTTGTCTACTTTTGTCTAGTTTGTATCTCATCATGCTGAATAATGGAACATATGTGCCCCGCCCAGTGCCTAGATTACCATTTTTATCACTTGAGACAGACATCTGGAGTTCATGGGTGCTGCAATCCAACACATCTGGTGGATGTATACTGTATCTAGTGAGGGAAGAGCAGTGTAAACAATTCAGTGCATGTAACTGGCAAAGCAACTCATAACAAGGAAAAGTGGAAAAATTGCTTCATGTACAGCCTGGGTTTCATAGTTATCAGGACAATTAAAATGTCAGTGCTTGCGTGTATTCATATCTAGGAGTAAGCACCACTGAAGTTACTTGAACCAACTTTTTAATAGATATTTATAGAATTTAATGTTAACAACTGCTGAGAGAAAATAAATCAGCAGAGAAATAAAATAAACTGAAAAAGAAGAAAATACATAGCTCAAAATAGCCAGTTTGCCAAAAGGGTCTGATTCTTCCAAGATCATAAACAATGACATCCTTGTGGAAATCCACTAATTCTAAAGAAAAATAGGCATACACCCACTAATGAAAATTTACATAAATATCTTCCTGCAGAACAAGTCCATAATTATGGAGTGAAAAATAAAAGGAGGGAAAATTAATAAACTGAGCAAACTTCTTTTCCTTAAGGAAAAAGATTGTGATGAACTTGTGGTGTTGTAAATATATATACTGTACATTGTGCACTTACTCTGTTATATAGTTAGTAGAGAAATAAGGGTCTCCAGATTAGAGTTGGTTGATGATTGGAGCGGCATATAAGCCTAGTAGAGCAAACAGACATGCACTATCTGGAAGACTCTGATACTGGGATCTGACCTAGACTTGTATGGAACTGAGCTTTCTCCCTGTAAACAGGGCCACATTAACACCCTTGTAGGCACTAGGCACATTCATCTTCATAGGCCTCATTGCCGTAATAATCCATATGATTATGGTTAGGCACCTGTATTCTCTAGACATACAGTTTTCAACTAGACACAGGGAATTGTTTTTTGTTTTTTGTCCAAGAGCCCATAGTAATATTTTCAATTCAAGTATCCACTTATATTTATTTCCAAGGATGATCACAAGGAAAAAGTTTACTTCACTGATTCCCTAACTTTCCATTAAATACATGTGCACTGATGTAAAATCTATTCTGCAATATTTGGTTGCATTGTTTTGAAAGCAAAATAAGTATATGACTTGTTTTTATTTTCAGTGTGCAAAATCAAATTCAAGTCCAAAATCAAATTTAATTCTGCTATTTACATGATATAGGTTAAGTCAGTACTAAACTAAGACACTTTTCAGTGTTGGGTCAAATAGCCTTTACTTTAATATACCCAGTCTCAACAGCCAATAAAAAGCATACATTTGTGTATTAGAGATGCACTTTCATTAACATTTCACACAATTAATTGCAGTATTGTAGACATACTTTAATAATTAACTTTAATTCTTTTTACAGTCAAGTGTTGGGTTAAAACTATTTACATGCTAGTATAGTTCAATAATTACAGAATGCATTTATATTTCTCTAATAAAATATTCTACTTGGTCATTCCTATATCCTTGAATTTTGGTATCAGAAATAAATTTAAAGGGTTATTTTATCATTTTCTAAATTTGTTTGTGCAAAGCAAATGAAGATTTACACAAACCATCAGTTCTATAAAATACAAGAAAGTAAACAAGAGTACCAAGTCAATTATTAAGGAAATAGACTTGATGCATTGAATAACACTGACTTCATCTATTGATTTTTTAAACCCTGATTTTATTATTATTATTAGCCACAAAGAGCTCAAATTAGTGGCATTTGATGACAAAGGGCTAGAATGAAAAGTATGCCCCTCATTTAACAGTGAGCAAAATGAAGGTGTTTGCAAATAATGTTATCCTTTGTTCAGTACGTCTTTAGCCAACTTCAGTAAAATAAACCACAGAATTCTTTGCAAGTATCACATTTTATTGTACTTCACCAGCCAATCAGAAATATTTTAAACCAGTCAGCTAAGAAATATTTTGCCTTGATTCAAGATTTAGCTAATCCAGAAACTATTTCATTCAGAACTCTGATTCATAGACTTGAGGTGAAAATTTCCTGATTCAGGCTGTTAATTCAAAGCTAACCCATTTCTTATTTGCAAAGTGCTAAAACTTTCTATGAATTCAATCCCTGCTAAACATAGAACTTGGAAATGTCCTTGATCCAATAATTTCTTATTCTAGTATTAATTTGCCATTCCAGTGCAAAGTTATGACTAATTTATCTAAAGGTGAGCCTGTTTTGATAATGGAGACTCCAAATGTCTACATCAGCCTTCTCAATTATGACTCCCATAGTATACAGCTTTGTGCAATTCTGGGAGTTGTCATTCCACCAGATCCATAGGACTCCAGGTTGGAGATGCTGAATATATATTTACTTAATATGGAAATCAAACCTATGAAAACAATAGGTCTCCACTTTAAGGTATGGGAATTCAGAGAGTATCTATCAGATTTGGATGTAGGGCACTATAATTAGACAAGAAAATTTCAAGAATTGGTTACAGAGGGAAACCACAGGGGAGCACTGAGGGCATTTGGTTCCTTCCTTCAGTTGCTACTATCATCATCATCATCATCATCATCATCATCTTCGTACCTTTATTTTGTACAATTGAAGATGATATATATATAATGTTCCCTCCTCCCATTTTCCCCACAATAATCACTCTGTGATATGGGTTGGGCTGAAAAAGAGTAACTGGTCCAAAGTCACTTAGCTGACTTTCATGCCTAAGGCAGAACTAGAAAACTCACAGACTCCTGGTTTCTAGTCCAGTACCTTAACCATTACACCAAACTGGCAGTTCTTGAAAGTCAAGGTACAAAGTGAAAAAATGGGACAACAATTAAATATAAAGAAGACCAAACCAGTGGTACACCAGTGGTATAGCAACCAGCCTTAGAACTGACAGTGAAGATATTCAAGTGGTGGATAGCTTCTGCCTTTTAGGATCAAGGAACTAGCAGTCAAGAAATACGCCACAGACTAGCACTAGGTAGGATAGCAATGAAGGCCTTGCAAAAGATATTCAGATGCTCTGATGTGTCTATCAGAACTGTGCAGACAATGGTTTTCCCTGTGTCACTTTATGGAAGTGAAAGTTGGACTTTGAAGGAGCAGGATAGAAAGAGTATTGGCATTTCTGAACTTTGGTGTTGGAGAAGACTCTTGAGAATACCATGGATAGCCAAAACAAACAAACAAACAAATCATACAACAGATCAATCCTGTGTTCTCACTCAAGGCACAAATATTTCTAATACGTTATGTGAAAACCTAGCTCTCTGGAGAAGTCTATAATGCTGGGAAAGATGGAAGGAGGAAAAAAAGAGAACCAGCAGCAAGATAGATGGACTTGATTACAGCAACAATATGTACACTTGGAAGATCTGAAGGACTAGGTTGGGGATAATTGATAACTGATAATTCTGGAGAAGGTCACCTATGTCAACACTAAGAGTTGACATTGACTTGATAGCACATAATCAAATTTCTGAACAAACTGGATTTATTCCTTGTGATAAACCATTTGTTTTTAATTGTGGTTTATTAAATAAACTATACTTAACTGGAACAGCACATGCTATCAAAAAGAAACAAACCATTCTATGGTTTGCCCAAACTATCTATGAAAGTAGAAACTAGCTTTTCAGTAATGTATAGCAAGATTGTAAGTCTAAACCAACTAGTATTTAGAGACCACATTTCTTGGAAACCTCATGCATATTTTTGGCCAATTTCCTCGCTTCCCAAACACTGAGCATGAGAAGAATGCAAACATTATTGTGGGAGGAGGAGACATTCTGAAATATTTGGGAAAGATCAGACATTTATGACATAAATCATTATAAATGATGTGTCACCATCAGAAACTTCTAAAGAGAATGAACTGTGTCAATTTTTTTTCTTCTTTTAAATTGGCAGTGTCATTCAGTGAATTCTTGTATCACGCTAAGCCATCATGTGGGGGGTTTTCTTGGCTCAGCCTAATGTGTGAAGCTGGCTACTATGATTCATAAAGTATGGCATGGAAAGAACACATAAGCTATGGTCAGCTTGAGTAAACCAGACTCCTGGAGACAGGAGTGGTTTTTGGAGGTGAAATTTAAAAGGTAAAATTGATGCTTTAAACCTCTGCAAAGTGAAATTTAAAATATGCAAAAAGGCCCATTATGGGTCCTCATCACAAAGAGAGAAGCTTTAAGGGCACAGGGGAAGGGCACAGAAAGGATACTGGTGGGTTGTACACTGTCTCCTGGCCTGACTTTTGTACCTCAGGTTTAAGAGTCAGCATTATGTGTTAAAAAAAACTGCTTATTATTATGTGAACTTATCTATGTGCAAATATATGGATTCCAAACTAAATTGGTTCTAAACTAGCAAAAGGATTATCACAGGAGCCATTTATCTCCAATGGAGAGAGGCTATAACTTTTCAAGGGAAGAATTTTGCAAGTTTCCATCAGAATGTAGTATTTTGTTATAAAATATATGTGACTTGTTGAGTATCACCAGTGTGCATCATAGTTCTTTCTCTACCATTTTCCAAAATGATATATGCCATTTACCAACTCTTTTCTGCATAACATTCTATCAGAAATCATGTCAGGAATCAGAGCCATTGTATCTCAATTAACATCTATCCCTGGGTCAAAGAAAGCATTCCACAGGAAAGGATCCTTAGTTCCAGGTCAAACTTGGTTTAAGCTGAATGGCTGCTGCTGAGAAATCATTCTGTCTTGGCAGGACTCCCTACAGATACTGAAATTTGGGTAATGAGTTTTCCATATGAATCCTTTGGATTGCATTCCACATCCCCATACATTGCACTTTAGAGGTCACTGACATGGATATGGAGAAAATCAATATATACAGTAGAACTTCCTATGATGCTGCACTGATGTATGTGAAATTTCTATGATTTTTCAGTGATGCATCACCAATTCTTAAGTCAGTGAACTTCAAAAACAGATGTTTGTTTTCTTTCCTCCTGAAAATAGCTACTAAACTAGTTAGGGAAATGTGCTTTCATTCACATGAGTCATGAAACAATAATATTTATTGTTTAATTTTTACAATAAAATCATTACACTCATGTAAAAAATAACATTAAAACCTATTTTAACATGATAAATCTCTGATAATACATTGTGGTTTATGAGGAATTCATCTACTACAGTATAATAGTGAATCCTGTGTATTTCTTTTTATTTTATAATGTTTTGAGAGAAAGTACTTTTCACCATTAGAAACTGAGATTCTCTATGGGATCTTTTCAGCTTTGCCCTGCGATTCTGGAACCAGATCTAAAATTGAGAGAAAAAGTACGTGTTTAATAATACAGTACCATAAACAGAAGCTTTTGGAAAATGAGGCCTAAAACTATTATATTAATAAAATTCTATCAGGTAATAATACAAGAAGCTGCTTATACAGAATCAAGAACTTTTCTGCCTGAGACTTGACCCTATTAACTCATATAGATGAGTCCTTCCAGCCTTACTCTAAGATGACTGAAGGGAACCTAGGCTCCTCTATATACAAATAACATGTTCCATCACTGAGTTATAACTCCCTCATTTCAAATTAAAGTGAATATTTGTGACAAAGGATGAGAAACAAAATTTCTTCTAGAAAACGACAGCTATTGCTATCTAGGACTAGCTTAAAAAGATCAAACTGTTTTTTCAGTGAAGCACAAAGCTTGCAGTTGGAATTCTATCCAGACATCTGAGAACCACCCCAGGAGGTGCTGCCTCCCCATCACCCATTGATATAGACATCAGTGGGGTTCACACTTCTGATTTGGCTTAGCATGTTGAGTGATCCCAGCCAATTGTGATTTAATCAGCCAACCATGTTGTATTGGCATATAAAAATAATATCTTATGTGCACTAAATTAAATAAAACATAAAGTCAGTTAAGTTGAACGCAGACAAAAAAAAAAAGTAATTTGAAATTGGCTTAAAGTTATATAATGTGTTTTAAATTAAAATGTTGGATAGCATTCTTAGACAGGTAAGTGTCCATTCTAATTATTGTTGTTGTTATTGCTGTCTTCCAGTCAAGCTTTATTCCTGGTGTCTACATGGACATATCCACGCAGTTTAAAAACTTAAGAAAGCAATCTTTGTATATTTATTCAGAAGTAAGTCCATTCTCTTCACTGAGACTTACTCACCAGTAAATGTAATTGTGTAAGAAAAGACTAACTTTGTGAACCTTCTTTTAGGATCTTTCTTGAACCCCTGCCCCCCAGCTTAGAGCCCTGGGGTCTCCCATCCATATACCAACCAAGCCTGACACTACTTAGCCTCTTAGGTCTGCTAGCTGGTGCCACCTGCTGTAATGGCAAATACACTTATTTAGGCATAAATCCCGCTCAGTTTGCTAGGGTTTCATACACTGCATGAAGCCATAGGGTGGTGCACTTATTTGTGGTGTAGTGTGTTACATGAAACAAGCTATTGTGGTTTGTTCAGCGTATTACTTAATGTGATGTGTGAACCAGATCCTTTGGAAAAAATAATTTATTCTACCTACTCTGTTTGAATTAACTTGGATATGAATCCTACTTCTTAAATCGTAGGAACAGACAAGTTTTCTGTTACGGTATGTATAGAAAATGCCTTTGCTCATTAATTGTGTGTTACTGCAAATGTAAATAGAGTTAGAAGGTAGAAATGGGGAAAAAAATCACATTGCCCTATTTTTACTTTTGTACAACATTTCAAAGGGAACTAGTATTGTTAACTTCCTCAGTCAGAGTAAGAATATTGGCAGCTATTATTATTTCCATCCATTCTTACCTTTGCTAAGCAGTGTCACATTTGGGATCCCAGTAATACAAGCATACATACATAAAGACAGACATACACATGTAAAGTTACCTGGATCCTGTCTTCATCTAAATCTAATTTTTGAGCTAGCTCTTCTCTAACATCAATGCCGGGATAAGAGTTCACTCTAAAAACATTTTCCAGTATTTCTATCTAAAGAGAATAGACAGAAACTCTATTATTTACTTGTTTTCACTGCCAAAATATATACATATTTTAAATATTTGTAATAGAGTCAAACCTTCTAATAAAAATCTGGGAAAGATTCTAAAATAGTCCAAGTCAATAGAAATCAATTAAGCTATTTTGAGCTCAGGATGCTGATGAGGTATAACGTTTGTGGATCTTTTTATCCAGTGAATGTATGATTGTACAGGCTCTGGTGAAACAGGCACTTCTGGATTCTTACCAATCAGTGCCCCCTTACTGAACAATGCAGGAGGCAAAACAGCCATTCTTAGCTGCATGAATAGGTTAAATGGGCTAAATGCCTACCTGGTTTTGAGTGAATGCAGTCCTTGGCCTCCTACCTCTGTACCAACTCAATTCCCTTTTGTAAGAAAATCTCTCATTGACTGCAAAATAGTTTTCACATTTCAAAACTCTTTCTTCCGCCTTTGGGTAGTTGCTTGTATTGTACAAAGGGACTGCATAGGAAATTGAAGAGAGATGCAGGCAAGGGAGACAATCTTCTCCTGAAAAGTGACACATGCAGCATTTTCAGCATGGTAGCTGGCAAAATGTTAGTTATAGAGTACTTTAAACTCAGACAGAGTTGAAACACAATGATCTGATTTTCTTTACAGTTTGACTTTTAAACATGGTTTATAATTTAAAGCAAACACACACAGTAAAAAGGTTAAGAAAATGTTGAAATGAATCTTAGCTTCCATCTTACCTAAATCACTGCATTTATCCACCCATGGCCTGTGAGGTTTTGCAGCTGGAGTGCCATCTTTTTTCCGCTCTAATCCCAAAATGTTTTCAATGGAAAATGAACAAGATGTCTTTTTGCCTTCCCCATGACTGAATTTATTCTGATGATTATAAGAAGCTGTGTTATGTGCACACAACGATCTGCCTGCCATCCTTTTACCACCCCCCACACACCATAATTCAGCTTTTCCTTGCAGGTCTCTTCTTATAGCTTTGGCAACAAGGGGGTTGGATTTGCCACGTCATTAATTAAAATCTTTTATTAGAAAGTTTTAGCATGTCAATGAAGATTCTCCCACCAAGAGGCAAGAGGAGTTAATTGTTTATTTGTTTCCAAGTAATTAGCAACTAATGGAGGGGGGAATGCACCAAGAAGGACAAAAAGTGTTATCTCCTGTAACCAGAGTATCAGACTTAACTTTTTCAAAAGCATCAATGCAGGAGTATTACTCTTCTCTTTTATTTGAAACCATTAATGTATAAAATCAGGGTTGTGGGGGTGGGGGTTGGTTTTGTTTTTAAAATAATACTCATATGGACTTCATTTACCTAAACAAAACAGCATGATAGGAAACCAGTCAAGTAATAAGTAATCTCATTTAAGTGCATTTTCTTCCAATGAAATTTTAAAAATAATCTCTTAATGCTATTAGGGTAATCCTGATGAAAAAGTGTTTGCTTTTTCATATGCATATGTAATGATGAACATGGTCACTAAAATGACAATAGTCTTTGGCATAAGGTAGGCTGCAATGGGTTGTCAATGTTGTCAGAATTCAGGAATTGCCTTCCAAGTGGTTAGATTATAGAACACTTGAATGAAATACTGCAAAAAGGTAGAAATGTGTCTAGGTCTCCCATTTCCCTAGCCTAAAACTTATTTTAATTCCGTTTTATCAAAAGATGCTGGCATTCTTGGAGCAATCTATCAAACACCTGTATGAAAAATCCTATAAAAATAACAAGCCAGAGACCCTGCAGTTTTACAAAAAGCTAGATCATAACCTGTTTTATTGATGCTTAATGAGTCTAAAGAAGGCTATTTTCATCCTAATCTTCTGCAATATATTGTTACAACAAATGACATTTATAAAAGGCCAGTTTCACCAGTAGAAATAATGGAATGAGCTAACGCATATAGAAAAGGTTAAAATAAAATTCACTGATAACATATTTGCTCTGTTTATCCGTGGGTTATTTTATTTTTTCATTCTTTTCCAAACTTGCTTGGAAAATTGTACTACTCCTCATTTTCAAAGAAAAATTGCTAGGTTCACTCATCATGCTAAATTATAATGTAGTCTGGTTTGGGTTTAGGATGATAGATGGATCCAACCATTGTGCTTTACAAGTCATAGTTTATGGTGCAGCATCATAAACAATTTCCCCAAGACAATTTGCTCCATTCCAGGCCGATATGTAACAGTTTTGTGACAGTGATAAGGCAGCAAGCTAACTTAGGGGGACAAGGTCAGGTTCTGTCCTTCAACAGAGAACAACCACAATTCATGAGGGCTGTAACTTATGGGCTTCAGCTTCAATAAATTAACAGGGAGCCTGCCAGGTGGCTGTATGAGGTCAAGTGACTGTGGTTCTGCAATTTTGGGTTTTATGTTTTTTATTCTACTTACAGTATGTTTGATTGTTTTTAGATTGTTATATAGTTTTAACTGTTGCTATATTTGTACGCCACCCAGAGTCACGTTTTCATGAGATGGGTGGCTATATGAATATGCTTAAATACATACATACATACATACATACATACATACATACTCTTCCTTCCAAAATGCTGCCTATGGTGACTGACCTATTCTGGCAAGGGTTAGGGTGACTAATATTACTTACTGTTATATATAAACTAATAAAAAACAAACCAAATCAAGGTGTAGTATGTTGTTTACAACAAGCAATGGTTCCAATCTTATCTTCGGTCCTATGTTTTTAGCATGTCCCTGAAAGATAACTATGAGTTATCACAAGCAATTCTGAAATCCGTAAGGAGCATTAGAGATATCAACATGAATCACAGCTGTTGGTGGGCTGTGGGGAGCATCTCAGCTTTTGTCTCTGCAATTAATATTAATAAAAGATAAATGAAAAGTACAAGGATTAATAACACTCATTTGCCAAGAAGTCCAAAGATGAAACAGCAAGGAGATGTAAAATCAGAAGCTTTGTTACTACCCCAAGAAAAACGTGTGGAGTTCTGGTGAGCAAGCCCAGTAGTGCACATAAGAGTAGAAGAGAAGCTTGTGTTGATGGGGTATGGGGCAAATTGCCTAAACTCTTCCTTCACCTTTCCTGGAGATCTGATCAACTGACAGCAGCAGTTTTAATGGCTATTTCTGTTCAGCCTAGGAGGAAATGCAGATTCTAATCTGGACATAGTGGGAAACTGCTGTGAAAACACAAGTAATTGAGCCACAGAATACTCCCAATGATTCAGAACCAAGTGATCCAAACATTTCTCATGATAAAAAATTCTTTATAAGAAATAATTTCTTCAACAGTGAAATAAGTACAGTACTTAGAGAACTCCTGAACTGATACCTCCAAGGCATTTCAAACTGACTGATAAATATTTATTTATTTAAAAGATTTGTTTGGCCGCCTATCTTAGAGCACAACTCTGGGCGGCCCACAACAACAATAAAACTACAAAATCATAAAACTAAAACTAAAAACCCAGCACCTCAGTCATTCTCTTAGGATGCCCCAGCAACCACCCACAGGCTCCCATCACTCTACCCCAGCACCTGGGTAAACAGCCAGGTCTTGATGGCCTTCCAGAAGGCTAGAAGCTCAGGGCCTGCTGGATCACTGGGGGGGGGGGGGGGGGGAGGTGTTCCACAAGGTAGGGGGCAGCCCTGGAAAAGGCACACTTCTAAGGTCCCACTAGATGGCAGCATTTCAGGGAAGGACCTAGAGCGTGCCTACCCTGTCTGATCTGGTGGGACAGGCAGTTACTCTCAGGGAGAGGCAGTCCCACAAATAACCTGGTCCCGTTCCATTTAGGGCTTTAAAGGTGATGACCAGCACCTTGAACTGGACCTGGAAAGAAACTGAGAGCCAGTGCAGCTTGCGTAACAGGGGTGTAATGTGGGCAAAACTGGGAGTGCCCAATGCTGCTGCATTCTAGTCCACCTGTAGCTTCTGGGTGGTCTTCAAGGGCAGCCTCATGTAGAGCGCATTGCTATAGTTCAGACAGAAAGTGACCAGGGCATGAGTGACTGTGAGCAGGGCCTCCTGGTCCAGAAAGGAAATAATATTAAGAAAATTTCTATTGAAAGCATAAACCTTCGATTCTTTTTATATAAATTAAAGCTATGATATGAGAAGGGGGGTTAACATGCCTGATTTTCAGTTTTACTACTTGGCATATATTTTAACTTTTATTCTCTTATTGAACACATTCAGAACTACCACGGCACAATTATAAAGTTTCTGTGTGATCCCTTTGTCAATATAGCAGGGCTTTGTTCTTCTTTTTAATAAAAACTTTGCCTTATTTTCAGCACTAAAGGTTGCAAGGCCTATTTGGAAAATGCTGGAATATAAGCACAATTTTTACCCTTATTCACATGTAAACGTATATTCTGAGATAATCCTAATTTCAAAACTACAAGTAAATCCTTTTTTTTTTTAATTCATGGGAGAACAGAGGTGAAATTTTTACGCCAACTGAGTGCAAGATGGCAAAATTTTCAATGAAAACATCTTTTGATTTCACAATTTGATCCAGATGCATCTGTAGTATCTAAAACTCCTGATTTACAGTATAATCAAAACTGAAAATTCTCATTTAGTCTAAACCTACAGGGAGTTTTAATAGACAAATATTTTAAGGTGGATATCAGGTATTTCAAGAACTTTGGAATAAAGAGTTGCCATTTTTGCAAATCAAAGCCTTAAAGAATATTAAGTATGTTTCTTTTATCTTAGGAAGAGATTAATTCAGCAAAAAACCCTTTTTTTCCTGTTTATTGGACACTTCAAATAATGTTTAGAAAGAGTTGGCTGTCAGTTTCTTTAAACTGGAAGTGTAATATGGAAGGGACCCTTCTATGACATGGGATTTAATATTCATAAGTTTATAAATATGTTTTTGAAAAGAGTAATAACATTGAAAGATGTGAATGCAGTTTTGAACTATTATACCAAACATTTGGAACTCATCAATACGAAGAATTGGATTTCCAAGCATGCAGCATCGCAAAAATTATTCTCCTGTCATGAAGTTGCATCATTCCAGATTTATAATCTTTGATATTTTTGTTCTTTACTTTTAAAACACTGACAAAATGGAAAAACTGTTCAAAATTATGCTCTGTAGTCAAAATTTAATGTATTTAAAAACAACTGTTTATTACATATTTTTACATTTTTGGTTTTTTCACATTTGTCTTTTTATTTTTGTATGTTAAAGCAATTTATTAAAAATTGAGAAGATTGTTAATGTTTATTTGTTTTATACATGTGTTGGGGAACTGTCAATTTTCTTCTGCTATCCTTGTATCAACTTAGAAGTAAACTCAGAAGTAAACTTTAAAACACTGTTCTAACTAATATCCAGCTAGCAACGTGGGCCATAGGACCTTAGTGAGGTGAGGCCAGAAATATACTGTAATTCCACAAACGCTGGTCACGTTTGTGCCCTTGAGGAATATTGCAACATCTCATTACTGGATTATTTCCTGCAAATGCTTACTCTATATTTGGACAAATACACCCGCTTCTTCTTTAACAATTTTTGTTCCTGGCTAGTTTCTACTTACTCCAGGTTCAAGCACTCCACAATTCTTATCAGTGCTTCAGAGTTGACAGACTTTAACTTTTTTGACACTGGAAAGTACTTCAAATGTGTGTGTGTGTGTGTGTTGCTGAATCTGAAAACTACAACTGTTGCTGTAGGTAAGTCATATTCTTGGTAAAACCACTGTTTTAAAGGGCAATATTCAAATATATTGTTAGAAATGTTGTGAGAAGCAAAACAAATATTGCAAAAATAAAATGGTTGTTTTTCCCTTTGAGTTAGGTCTTTCTTTATAAACAAATAGTTACAGTACTATAATTTGTTTGAACAATATACTCAACTACCGCTCTGTAATGCTGCCACCTAGCGTTCATGAGCTTCCTATTTTATAGCAAATACTGTAATAAAGTCTTATTTAATTGGAAAGGGTTTAACTGTCACTAGCCCAAGAGATGAAAGTTGAGTAATTAAGTAAAATGGTCAAAGTTGTTTTAGTTAACAGTTTAGTTGATAACTGTATGTCTTGCAAATGGATTACATAGAAGGGAAAAGGGGAAATACATTTTCTATAAATCAAGAGTGGAAACTCTTTTTTTCCAACATTCGCCAGAAATGGGCCAGGGATCAAGTTCATTTTTCTTCTCCCCGTTACTCTCTTTCTCTGCCTGCCAAGCCAGACACTGAGGAGCGATACTTTCGCTGGAAGTCTAACCACACTTATAAAGGGGTTTTGAAATAACGTTGAAGGCCACATGATATTCTCCCTTTGAGCCTGCCAATTTTCCATTCTCATGCTTCACTCCCCAGAGCATCTGATAGAAGCTGTGGACTTGGAAAAGGAACACTTATTGGACACGAGGGAACTCTGTTGTGAAGGCTTGTCCTGAGAGGAAGGGTCTACTCAAGAAGAAGGCAATTACTCAGTTACAGAAACTGAATCAGGCATATGCATTCTCAGTCTTCTTTGAGTGGCCGCTGTATGAATATTATCTTGCCGTTACAATAAATAGGGGCCATGGATCTCTAGCGAAGCAGGACAGAAGTCAAACTGGGCTTCTTGATTGCAATTCTTTTTCAAGCCAAGATGCTATATGAGCAATAATACATATGAGATCAGGGCTTTGCTTTATGAGGCTGGGACAGATAGTCAAATCAGTGAGGTGTAGAGTAACTAATGGGGGGCTGAATAGAATCTAACACCTTCCCATTCATATTTCTATGGTCCCACCAGTATTTTAGAAATTTTACTCTGGTCTGAATAAATAACAGATAGACATATTGTAAGAATAATGGCAAATAGTGAATTTTGTGCTGGTAAGGTAATACGCCTTTATTTCTTCCCTTTTCCTCACGTTATTTTTTTAAAAGAAAGGTTAGACTGCTGCCAGTGTAGTAAAATACCTGGCAGCCTAGCTATCTTGGTATATTTAAACAGAGAAAAAGTGAAATACAAGAAAATATAAAGACTTAGTAAATACATCCTAGTTAATAATTTATTTTATCAAAGGGCTTATCTTTTGCAAGCTACTTCATACGATACACAATAAATATTTGATACTGAAGTCAGTCTTATGACTTTGGTTCACATATATTATAAAACAATATATTCTTAAAGTACTCAATGCATTTTACTTTTTAAAAGAATAACAATTGCCATTTAGCTACTATTAATTTGGCTAAATGAGCATCTATCTGGATAAATACAATCTCTTCACCTGAAAGAGTTTCATTTCCAACTCTGAAGCTTCACGTTTTTGTGAAACCGGTATTTGAATAGAGTTATACAAAAGTAAACCAAGAATTCTGATTCATTTTTAAACACGTATTTATAAAAAGATAGACTGTACAGTATCTTAAGCTGAACAGCTCAGTTAATGAGCACATACATACCACCATACCCCTCCCACTGTGTGCTGTTCTCTAAACAAAATTTGTGGCTTATCTTATTGCCTGAACCTGATGTGTTCATTTGAGGTTTCCAGAAATTTAGGATATATACCCAAGATTTATCATCACTTACAAGCCCATTTCCATAAACCCAAAATGTCAACCATTTCAGGTTTGGAAGATACAATAAGCAATAAAGTTGGATTAAATACTGTGCACAACTGATGATGAACTGGGGGAAGGGTAATGTGCTCATTAACCAACCATTTTAGAATATTTTAGAGTATTATAAGAACAGACAGAAATACTGATTAACATGGAAGCAGAAGGGCAGAAAAAAAGCTGGATAAACAACATACCTGTTTCTTGGTTAATTTAGTGATCATGATGGGTGATTTATTCTTGGCTGCTATGTATTTTAATTTTTGTATTATTGTAATTGTTTTTATTTTTTAAATTTTGTTTGCTGCCCAGAATCATTTGGCAAGACGGACAGCCATACAAAAAAATAATAATATATTTGTCTTAAAGTCAAATATTGGGGGGAGATGGGCGGAGATAAATTTAATAAATAAATAAATAAATAACATCAATGCTAATATAAGATAGGAAAAATTAGATATGAAGAAGGAAGTAGACACAACAGCTTAAATAGTTACAACAGTTTTTAAAAAAAGGTTTGATTTTGCTACTGTTGTCACCATTGTACTTTAAATCATGCAATCCCTCATTCACCACCAAGACCTCTGAAAAGCTGCCAGCTATTAAGCCGTATGTTCTGTCCCTTTCACACAACCCACTACCAAAAGAATATAAGGGACCTCGCTTGCTAGATCATAGAGGGAACCTTTTGGAACCTTTTAAGGGCAGCAGTTATACCTAAGGCTGGAAAGTGCACATTTTCCATACTTCCCTTCATAAGTCCCTACTGTCCTTAAAAAGAGCCTGTCTATAGTCGAACTGCCAAGTAGCGTGCAGATAGTTGCAAAGCCCCACAAGTCACTCTAGAGCAGCGTTTCTCAACCTTGGCAACTTTAAGATGCGTAGACTTGGACTCCCAGGATTCTCCAGCCAGCATGGGGAATTCTGGGAGTCAAAGTCCACGCATCTTAAAGTTGCCAAGGTTGAGAAACGCTGCTCTAGAGGGTCAGTAAGCACTCTGAGAACCACACATGGCTTTCTTTCGGAACCAACTCACGCCCTTCAGAAAGTAGTGGAAACAATTAACCACCATGGAAAACTCAAGCGGAGATTCGTCTTTCTGAAGAAATAAGTTAATATCCAGTTTTCTCCCCGAACAGTCCTGGACTGCAATTTGCTAAGTGGGTTAGTAAGCACGAGTCTAAGTCCTCTTGTGAACCTGCCCTCAATGAGCTCATTGCTATCTTAATATCCATGAGATCCAATTCCCACTCGGTAATTTTACTTGATTCATGGCAACATGGATACAACATCAATAAAAACAGGGAGGACCCGCACGGAAGCGGAGACCGGGCCTCAGAAGTACCCTCCTAGGGGACGAGAGCCCCATAAGCGACCCCTCCACCTCGCCCCCTCACCGCCAAACCCCGCGAGGCCGATAGGCGCCCGCCTCCCTTTCGCCAGCCAGACTGGCCGCCCTTCCAGCCAATAGGAAAACGCGCAGCCTCACGGACGGCTGCTCCGCGTCCGGACGGGCGGCCGCGGAGAAGAGCCGAGGCGGGATTTCCTGAGCGGGGCTAGCCTGTCGCGGTGCGCCGAGGAGCGGGGGAGGGCGGGAGCAGCCCCGTCGGCTGGGTGCGGTGCGCGGCTGGCGTGGCCTGGGGAGACTCAGCCGCCGACATGCCCGGGATAGACAAGCTGCCTATCGAGGAGGCGCTGGAGGACAGTCCTCAGGTGAGGGGGCCGAGCGGCAGCAGGTGGCGGGCGGAGGGTGGCGGAGCCCGGTCCTCTCTGCCCCGTTCCAGCCCTGGGGAGACGGGCTTCCTTCGCCCGCCGCGGTTCGGAGGCCTGAAGCAGCCTGTTGCGCCGGGCCCGCTCCCGGGAAAGGCGAGGAGGGCTCATGTCACCCGGGCGGGCGAGGGGAGAAGATGCATGGCGGACGGTCTTTCCCGCGGGTTAGGAGTCCCCCTTAAAGCCGGTCAGCAGGTCGAGGATGAGTTACGCGATCTCGCGTGTGAAGGTGCGGATTCCTCTGAACGAGGTTGGGGAGCAACAGGAGGGAGCCGCGGCTCTTCCCTGCCTGGCTGTTCTGTGACAGCGGGGTTATACTGCAGTGCTTCACTAGCACTTTTCTTATCTCCACCGAAATCAAGGGAGCGCTATAAAAAGGGCAGTCTGTTTCTGTCATTATATTGTGTAATTATTTCAATGGCTGTCTCGGATTCCTTACCACACCCTTCTTCACCCAAATTCAAGCAGATGAGTTTGTCGGTAGCTTTGAAGTAATAATTTAAGGTACAGGATTAATGAACTTGTCTCGTCCTAAAACCTGTTTGTATCTGTCAGTACTGTGCACATAATTATTTGGAATTACCATATTTCAAATTTCCAAATTTTCAAATTCATATTTAAGTGTCTCTGAGTATTTAGGATTGAATATATGGTGCAATTAAGAATTCCTATTTTCTACTGATATTACCTGAATTTATATAAGTAGTGGTTTAAAAAAAGACAATTTCTGTCTTATTCATTCTCCAAGAGAATAGTGAAGATGTATAAAATATTTCTAATGTTTTCAGTTGTTTCGACATTAAAAGTTGGTACTTGTGTCTAGATTCTAGATGGCTTAGGTTGTTGAGCAGTATCCTGTTTACTATGAAGTATTGACTTCATTATCCCATCAGTTGCTGCAAAAAAACAAGTAGTAGGGAAATCTTTTAAAACTTCCTGTGATCTGATATCTGAGCATCATTTTGCAGTCGTCTTATGATCTTAGCTACACTGATTATATTGATGGGCCAGTTTAAGAAAAGATAGATGCAGCTTTGGTAAAATAGCCTTTACTGTACTGTGGGATTGAGTTCAGTTTTTAAATATATTGATATTATGCCTTGAATTTACATGTTATTTACAGCTTTCTTCTATTCATCTTTACAATCCCCCACTTTTTGAGGATTCTGTCAAATCCAGTTTTTAATAGCATATTCTCCTGAAAATGCCAATGATAGTTTAAAAGTATTACTTAAAGTGAGTAGATAATTTGAGTTGAGGGCCACATTTGGCACTCCAGGATGAAACAATATCAAATTTGAAGTTAATTTTAATTAAAGTTAATTATATTTAGTTAATATGATTTCTCTTGTCTGTCTAACGATATCATCTTCTATCACATTAAAAATTACAATTCAGCTACAATTCGTGAATGACTTGTAGAGCTGTATCTAAGACTTCAGATTGTGCGCCTCTATTTTATAATAAAACTTTTAAATAGAATTTTAAAAATTGGTTATAGTTCTAGATCAATATAATATAGGGCTAAGAATATGAGCTATCATCATGGAAGTCCTTGCTTGAAATCTCATGTTGGTTGTGAAATATTAGTCATTCAGTATGCTCTGCTCAGTTCTGCAATGTGAAAAATTATACTGATTTGCTTTTTCAAGCACATTGTAACAATGGCCATGTGAATGGATTAGCTTAATACCAAAACAATGAGTTGGTGTTACAGAAATAAACATACTTTGCCTTCATCACATTCTGGTTTATAGCATAAAATGGTTTGCCATGATAGGTTATGGTTTAGGATTGCCCTTCAAACTAGGAATGGAAATGTAGATCAACAACTAGTGATGCTTTGCAGACCAAACACATATAATAGGGATTTACCACCAGCAAGAACAAGAAACAATTGAAACAAGCAAGGGAAGGTAGCAATACAGTACTCAAATTCAGTCTTAAAATATCAAGCCATAGGCTGTTAGCATAACTTGTGAACTAGTACAGAGTATTTTTTTTCTTTTTGTTAATAAATCACATAAAATATTGCACATACGAGATTTTAAAAACTCTTAATGCTGTCTATACATGGTATTTTAATGAAAAGGAAAATATTTACACTAGAAGCCCCATATCACTTTGGTCTGCAATTTTATGGCCTTTGTATGGTTAAATATCATAGTTAATTAAGAAAACAAAAGATTTTGTGTTGACTACTTGCCAAATTGTATAATAGTACTTTGTAGCCCAGTACTTTGTCAAACCCATTATCCGAGTAATCCTATTGTATATGAATAAAGGCAGACTGATAATATTTGTTCTTGAACTGGAATCCACAAAATATATAATATGGCCTTGTTAGTACAAAATATTTTATTTTCATGAATCTTTAACCTCGCTATTTAAGCAAGCTTAAGCAAAGCAGGTTAAGTAAAACAAATATTCACTGTCTAAATGAAATTTTTAGAAGTAAAAGCTTGTCAGTATGAAATGACAAATAAGCATGGCAGTCTTCTTTATATTACAGTGGTTAAATTGTTCATAATACCTCCAGTTGTATTTTTCAAAATGCAACCAGAATAGTCATGCTTATCAGAATAACAATGGATTATCTGTTTGACTTCTACAAATTCCACTTACAAACAGATAGAAATGTTTAGTGTTGTAAACAGTATAATGCAGTGTAGAAGAAAAAATTACTGTATAATTTTATATAGTCTATAACTGTTTTCCAGATTTAGTAAGTATAATTGTCTGGATCTGTGTCAAGTTTCTATATAACCACTTAATATATTTATTATATATTTATATCCAGAGATATTTAGAGAGAATATATCATAGTAAAACTTAAGAACAAGCTAGTAAATGTGCATACAAGTCCAGAATTTTTTTTAAACTGCCCATTTAAAAACTCATTGGTATCAAAAGTCAGCACACTGTTTACAAGGGACATTTTCCTGCTTACCTTTTACTTTGCTTTAGTGGAACCTGAAGGATTCCAAAAAAAATTTAACATTTGTGTTGTTTATTATTGATAATATAATTGAACTATTTATCATATTAATGTTAATCACTTTTACATTGAGACATTCAGATAATAAATGCAGCAGTTAATACATTTCACCCTTTGTTGCGCTTGTTCAAAAGTTTACGGTTAGTGATGTTCTTGCTTTCTTATTAGATCCAGATTAATGTTTTGCTTCATTATGTTATGCAAATACTATTAATCTATTTTTATACAAAAAGCATAAAGATCTTTGTTTTTATTTTAAAAATTACATAAGTATAATTTCATTGCTCTACTGTAAAGTGTCCTGCCTCCCCTCCTATCAGGGGCAAGTAAAATAGGTTTTAACTCCAAGTTGGTGCAGTCAGCTTCAGGCCATATCTGCCAAAGTAACCTTGACAGTGATTCACTTCTTTGTGTGCCAAGGACACTGTCCATGCTATGGTACACTGTACCAGTTTCACAGCATTGTCCAAGATTATAGCAGTGCAGTCTAAAACTGTTTTTCTTGGTCAAGAGCCCATCCAGTGAAGGATTATTCTTTGTTCAAGAGTTCTGGCTATACTCTTTATTCTGCCAAAGACACCTAAGTATGTGTGATTCATATCAAATCCTAGTCAGATTCAGCAGGAGAAGTTGCTCCACATTTATGTTCTATATCTCTAAACAGCTCCTCAGCATCAGTATAAACAGAAAGGCAGATTAGAAGGGCACAGTATAGGACTTGCAACAGAATACAGTACTGCAGTATGGAATGCTTCCACTTAAAATACCAGCCAGCTAGCCATGTCCTTTTCTGGACTATTCCATACCATCTGTTCTTCCACTCTATTTCTTCCTCTGCTCCCCATGACTTAGATCTGAAGCAGTCTTTGATCATTGAATATATTTGTTCTCATTGAGTTCATTGTTTAATTGTCTCCTCCCCTTAAATCTTTTCCTTAAAAATGCCTTTTTTATACTTTGGCGAATCTTAGGGTTTTCCCAAGCCCATTGATAACTTATTAATATGTGTGGATGGTGCCATTTTGGTTACACAAGGAACAGAATGAATTTTCAGTTATAAAAAAGAATTCAAGAAGTTGATTATTTCAATCATTTCTTAACTAGCCATAAAATTGAAAGCAAAGATCAAATTTAAAGATATCCTTTAAATTTGTTTGCCTGTACGGATGGAAATGTAGGGCTTTCAGATCTAGGCTGCAAACTTAGTCTGTATCTCTTTGATGCCATCTAGTGGCTGGGTGGAGTTTTTCATCCCTGTTCTGCTCTTAAGGAAATGGAAATTCCTTTAAAATAATTATTTTAAAATTGCACTAAAACTAGCTAAAGGCCATGTATCTAATTAATCCAGTCTTTCATAATTTCCGTAATCAGGAGAACTGTAATCCCTGAAAATTCCTGCCAACATTATTCAGCAGAGCTCTCTGCTTAACATTGTCTGTATGCCCCTTCAGCATTCTGTGTTCTAGGATAGTCAGCCCTTACAAAATAGTTCACAAGGAAGGCCTGCTGGAGATAGGCATTTATTTTGTCTATCACTGGAAATGTAAACTATCTTTGAAGAGAGACACTTTAGTTTTGCTGTATCATATAACCATTGAGCCAATCCTTTATAGGTTTGTTTAAGCTAAAAAAACCCTATGATTTCACAATATGTGTATTCATTCCCAAAATATTCTGAGTATCTTGAGTATTTGAAAGGAAAACTTTTTGTCTATTCATTCTGTCCATACAAATGTAAATTCTATAAACTGTTGTTAGATTCTTGGGAGGATTTCTTTTACCCTCCCTGTTTCTGCAGTATTTCTAGCCAGTTATCCATCCATAAAGGGTGCTCTTATTCTATGACTGTTCACTTTCCATGAGTTAGTGAGGGGCAGTTTGAAAAGCTAGCATTAAATGGCATTTTAGTTGGGATTATAAAACTTAAGTTATACTTTATCATTAAAATATATTTATTCTTTGAATTTCTTTTAGCTAAGAAAACAACTTTGACATGTCCATGTAGTCACCAGTTATAGAGCTTGACTCGAAGGAGATTTTATCTTTACCTTTATATATAGATTTCAAGTTTGATATAGAATAGATTTAAACTGTACAGTATTAACTTTTTGTAACTAAAGCTCAGATACTTGAATATTATACCCTGTCTTACTGTTGGTCATAAAAATAATAGTAAACGAATTACTTTTACTGAAGGGAACTTAAGTATTCTGTTACCATGCCAGCATACTTCATTTTAATGAAGCACACATAGACTTAAAAAGTGCTTTCTGCTAGATAATTTTTAGGTATGTGTCAAAAATCAGATAGAAATATATTTCATTCTGATTTTGTCTTACCCATATATGAATTTTGTCTTGCCCATATATGAATTTATTTAAATTCATTATTGAATTTAGCTGCAGTAGTGTAGTTCCAGTATTATAAAATTTATGTCATCTTCTTTTTAGACACGATCTTTGCTAGGTGTATTTGAAGAAGATGCTGCTTCAATTTCCAGATACATCAACCAGTTGTATAAAGCTATGCACCGAATTTATGATGCGCAGGTAAGTTGACTCTAGAATGCAGAAATTAATTAACCTTCAACCATTTCTCAAAACTTTTGTCACTGATGTAGTTACAGTGGTCCCTCGGTTCACGAACTTAATTCGTTCTGCGACTCTGGTCGCGAACCGAATTGGTCGTGAACCGAATCAAATTTTCCCATAAGGTTCAATGTAAATATGGTTAATCCGTTCTGACCCCTATGAATTTGGTCGCCAACCGATTTTTGATCGCGTCCCGAATCAAATTTCCCTATAAGGTTCAATGTAATTACGGTTAATCCGTTCTGAACCATGTTTTTTTTTTAAACCGCAAAAATATGACACAAAGTACAGTAGGAAGAGAGAGAAAGCTAACCTTGCTCGACGCGACTTCTGGCGTGGAGGACAGGAAGGCGAGTGGGGAGGCGGTTACTGCTTGGAGGGAGAGTCCCCCTCCTTACAGGAAGCCGCGATCATGTGTCACGGGAGGGAAAATGGCTGCGGATACTGTTCGTAACCCGATGCGGAGTTCGCGACCGGAGGCAAAATTTTGCGACCAGAGCTGTTTGTGAACCGAATTGTTCGTGAACAGAAGCGTTAGTGAACCGAGGTACCACTGTATATTATTCAGTATCATGAGCATTGGAACCAAAATTTTAACTCCTGAGATTTCAGTAGCTCTGTGCAAGTATATGTGAATGTGAAAAAAAAAAGAATGAGAAAAAAGAGAAATACAGTTTTACTTTAATATTTTCATGTTTACAAATAACATGAATACATTGCTTATAAATTCTTCAGAAGCTTCTAACAAGAACATATTTAGATGTAAGCATTTTTATGCAAGAATCTAAGTGATTGTATGTATTGCATATTATGGTTTCATTGAGCAGGTTCTTAGTAAACCTTAATATCAAATTGGAAACCCCACCTTAAACCCTAACTGCAAGTGTCTAATTTATCTCCTGGGCAGTCAACTTTTCTAAGTGCCCAACAGGTAAACTGATTAATAAGCTGATTTATGCTGATAACATGTCCCAGGATACTTCATAAAAAGGAAGTCTTTTTTTTATCCCAGAAAAGCAGCCTTCAACCTATTGTCTTCCCTTCTAATCAGTTCTACACTGTAGTTATAATTTAAAATGAATTACTTCCATTGCCTAGGAAGATCTGAAGCAGTGTCCACACATTCATTTCAAAATTGTTAAGCTGTGAGGTTAAGATAATGTTCAGTGTGCTATTTATGCCCTCCCTTCAACTTCCTGTATGAAAACTTACATTTGCTTGTACTTTTAAAAAAATTTCCCTCTTCTGTGCAAGTAATTTTGAATCTATATTCTGCGTAGATTAAGGATCCTGTGGGCATGCAGCACTCTTCCTTTTGTTTGTTGGCATCGCTTCCAAATTTTTTAGCATAGTCTAATTTTTGCTATTGGAGAGAGTGATGTTATTTTCTTTTTGAGTGATCGGTCATTCAGAATTCTGTGAATTTGATTACTTTTTGTTTGTTTAGCTTAAATCCATAGTTACTGCTTTAAAAGTGTATATGCTAGTCTATGACTGTAATAAATCATTCTACTTTAAAAGTGGGAAATTATAATTGTGTTATAAAAAGCATACACGTTTAGTTAAAGGGTAGTAAAACATAGTTAAACTGTGATTAATTTACTTTATACTGTACTTCGGTTGTTATTTATATTTGCAAAATCTTTTTAAAATCAGAATAAAATTCTCTTTTTCAGAATGAACTCAGTGCAGCAACACATTTGACTTCAAAGCTTCTAAAAGAATATGAGAAGCAGGTATAGTCCACTTACAAAATGAAAATGTTATGTTCTGATTCAAGTTGAATGGTTTAATGTGGCAGCCTGGTTTTTACAACATATCAGGATAGTAACTGGATTCTCCAACAGGGAGAATTACAGACTACCCTAACCTGTGTTTGCCTAGTTTATAGCACCTTACATGAACTCTGCCCATATCTTTTAATAGTAGCTTAGCACGTAGAAATTAAATTGATTATTTTTTTCCAGTTCTTTATTTTCATAAAGCCTCATATGCTTTATTTCTGCTCAGTTCTTTCTGTTAAGAGCACACATTTATTTATCTTACCACATTTCTACCCTGCCACAATCAAATGACTCTCAGCAGCCTACAAAGTATATAAGATGTTAAAACATGAACCATCTGAGTAAAACCTGAAAGGGGCTATCCACAACAACATAAAACAGAAAATAATAAATAGAAACACAGAAAGAGGAAAAAAGATAAAAATAATTGAAACTGTCATGAATAAACAAAGAAATATGTTTTATATCAAAATGGTCATAATTTAATACCATAATTTAATAAAGCTTTAATGTATATATATAATCTATCAGAATACCTTTCTATGAAGTTAGTCTGGCCTATAGGTATTTTCTATATCTTTTAAATATAACAGTATAATATATATAAATATAACAGACATTAGCAACTTACAGTGCTCCAAAATTCTCTGTTATTTTTAGCACTGTTAGATATATACATGTTATTAGCCCCTTGAAATGTTATTGTGAATTTTTAGAGTGAAAAATCAATAAGGTTGGAATTTAATTTTTTTTTCTTTTTTTGTAGCGCTTTCCTTTGGGTGGTGATGATGAAGTTATGAATTCTACTCTTCAGCAGTTTGCAAAAGTGATAGATGAGGTAAAATTTCCTTTCTAAATATCTATCAGCCTATTTATCTATACATGCAACTTTTATGTCACTCCATTTCTAAAGACTTTGAGCAGTTTACAGTATTAATATCAAAGACTAACAACAGAAATAAAACCTTTATAACCAATCAGTATGAGGCATTACCATTCAGGATCTTATTACTCCCCAAATGCCTTTCAGAAGACCCATTTTTTTTTATGACTCTCAGAAAATGCAGCCACCCCATATACGGAGCATTGCAGTAATCCATCCACAAAGTGACAAAGGCATGAGTAACAGTGAGTAAAGGCTTCTAGTTCTGAACAGTCCATAGTTGGTGCACAAGTTGTAACTTAGCAAAAGTATTTGCTGTTCAGACAGGAGCGATAAGTCCAGAAGGACTGCCAAGTTGCATGTCAGCTCCGTCTGCAGAAGCACTGCTCCATACAGAATCAAAACTGGACTATCTTTGTACTTGGCTTCCAAATCCAAGCTGTCTTGGCTCTAAATTTGTCTTAATAGGATTCAGTCTAAGTATGTTTCTCTCTGTCCAGGCCCTAGCAGCCTTCAGACACCAGGTCAAGAGTTTACCACAACCCTTGTCTGGCCCAGGATGGAGATTCATATTTGGAAATCATCAGAATATTCATGATACCCTACTCTGTTAGCATATGACTTCTCCCAGCAGCTTCATGTAGATGTTAAATTGTAGGGAGGAGGATTGAACCCTGTGGCACCCCATAACATAGGGCCAGGGGCTTGATTTTTCCCTACCCACCATCACCAACTAGAATTGGCCATTCAGGAAGAACAGTGCCTTCCATCCCCAACTGTCATAGTTGGTCAAGGAGGATACCATAGTCACTGCTGTTGAGAAATCCAACAGAAACAGAATAGTTGCAGTCCCTCCATTCTGGTCCTGTCAAAGGTAACCAACAGGAATGACCAATACGATTTTGGTCTGATGCCCAGACCTGAATCTGGACCAGATAATCTGTTTTATCCAGGGCTTTTAATAACTGTAGTCCCACAACTTTTCCTAAAAAAGGAAGCTTAGAGACTGATGACAGATATGTCCAGTTGCTGAGTCAAGTGATGGCTTCTCGAGGAGGTGACAGACCACCACCTCTTTCAAGGCAGGAGCACCACCAGTTCCCTGAAGAATGCAGTTATCATTGCCCACACCCAGCCTCTGTCACCTCCCTGGCTGTTTTCACCAATCAAGTAGGGCAGGAATCTAATCTACAGGTTGCAGAGCTAATAGCATGGAGGACCCTGTTTACTTCCTGAGGATCCACATGATCAAACTGATCCCAGATAACGCCACAAGAAGAAACCTCTATCAACTCCAACAAATGTACAGTAGTTCTGTGTTAACTGTGACATTGTTTTTTTTAATTTTTAAGCTAACACAAATCACAAATCACAGTGAACCTGTTCACACAATACAAATGTCTCAGCCATCCCTGTTCAGGTTAATTGGATGGTGATCGGTAATGCTGTAACCATGTTTACAGTCTTCCCAGTTGTCACAAAGAAAGCTGGGAGGCTGTCACTTCTCCCCACTTCTTGAACTTTTGAATTTTTTCCCCTTTTGTGGGTGGAAAAAAACCAAAAACTCCTATAGTGGCATGGTTGGAATTGGTTTCACCTCCAGTAGGTTCAAGAAAGTTGTATGTGCTCCAGTTATATTTCTGCCTCTTCTTCATATCTTCCATGTGGCCACGTGGAGGTTGAAAACAAATAACCACAGAGATGGAGTACCAAGAGAGGCCCCATTTTTGAAAGCCTCTTTAGGATTTTGTCTTGATCAGAGACATCAGGAAGGATAGTGAACCTTTTGGTAATTAATGGGTTGAGTTACAATAGTTGGCTGAGTGAGTGGAGTTAGTTTAACTAAACAAGTCTATATTTTTTACTCTAATGCTAACCATCTCAGGGTAAATTGGTACAGGAGGCACAACACCCTTTCCCACATCACCCTTTAAATGTGATATGTTTAAATATTTTTTTTTAATATTGTATTGTATACAATGGTAGGCCATGTCAAGGAACAGACAACACAAGACTGCTAGAACTCTGCTTTATTGTTATAGAGTATAATAACAGATTCTTGAAAGCTTGTCAGCGTTTCCCTCTGCCCCGTTATACCAAACAGAATGAAGGAAGGATTATCTTGAGTTTTTTCCCCCCGATCCCCTATTCCTTTCCAGGGCTAAGTTGACATTTAATGGTTCTTGCATTCCTTCTTCAAGACTATCTTCATACTTCTATGCACCATGATGAGTTTTGGCCCTCTTGACATTCATTCATTCATTCATTCATTCATTCATTGTATAAAATTTGTCACCGCCCATCTCATGAAACGACTCTGGGCAGTTTACAACAAGATAAAAAAATCATTAAAATACGTTTTCCTTTCTTTTTCACAAGACGCTTCATTTTTTAGAAGTTCTCCCTTTTGTAGATTTTGCTGACGGTTGCAGTTTTCTGTTTGCATGTACAGTATGGTATATGAGATAGTATTATTGTCATTGTTTCCTGTCAGTTCCACAATACTTAAACCCTAGTAAACCCTTATAATCAAATCTAGGCTTTCCTCCTATGTTCTAAGGGACCATCATTATGATCTCTGTGCCATAACCTGAACACAGACATACCTAGTTTATATGAGGGCAATCAAAGTTCCCCATTATTACAAGAATTATAACACTATTCTTTGGAGATTTCTAGCATTGTATTGAAACAACTGTGCACCCTGTACCTTTTTTATTTTTTTAAAGTTGGCTTGAGTCTTTTTCATGGCTGTTTTGTTCCCATTTTATCTTCTGGCTGCCGTGACCACCCAACATCTGGCTCAACATTCGCCCTAATTTTTATAATATTTTTTAAAAATGTTTACACCATTCTGATTTGACTGCTACCCATTACCTGTTGATTTTCTCCCAAGAATCAATTTAAAAACCAGTCTCTCACTTTTAGATTTTATGTGCCAATAGCCTGGTTCCCTTTTATGCAGGTTTGGTTTGTTCTGAAATGTTCCCCAGTGTCTAACAAGTCTTAAGTACCTCCATCTGGTGCCATCATGCCATAATTGCATTGAGATCTCAGAGCTCTGCCTATCTAGTTGGTTGGACACGTGGAATAGATAGCTTTTCTGAGAATGCTCCCTTGGTGTTCCTGGGTTGTTGTTGTTGTTTTTTTTGAATAATTTTTATTAAAGATTCCATTACACAGATAAAACTAATACAAGCTATAAAAAAGAAGAAGAAAGCACAGGAAAAGGGGGAAAAAAGAATGTTTTTTAAAAAAAGAGAAAAAAGAACTTTCCCCTTTGTCCTAGCAAGTATATACAACTTTAACAACTTATCACCATCTCTTGAAATAGAACTAAAAACAATCTCTTCATCCCATATCCAATCTCATTCTTTAAAGCCTCATCATCCATCAGCAAAAGTCCATTAAGGATTATGAGACCTATCCACAAAGCAATTAAGGTTAATCTAATAAACCCACTTAAATGCCTTCCTTTTACATTTATATCTTATTTTCTTTTTTTAAACAAATCCCCCAAACCTCATCATTCAAATACAATCAGTAAAAATCGAATAGAAGTTACCAGAGATAAGAAATTAACTATTTTAACCTTAATCAAATGAAATTAAAATTTAACAAATAACCTCTTCCCCATATAACTCTTATCTATAAAACAAACCTTAAAACATCATCTTCCAGTCCTAGTCAGAAGAAATCCATTAAAAATTGCCAAAAATAGCAACTTATCTATTTCAACCTTGGTCAGATAAACCCACTTTATAGTCCTTCCCCTTTCTCCCAGCAATCTTAGTCTTAGACCCCTTCAAATAATATCCCAGCACTTGATTTCTTTTCATTTTCTCTTTGTCACTTCTCACCAAGTCGCTGACAACATTAACTCCCTTTTGGAATCCAATATAAAAAGGTTATCCAAGTCACTCTTCTGGTCTATTATTGATTTGTCCTTTTTAGTTAATGAGAACATCAGTCGATTTCATTTGTAAAATCAGTATTTCATCTTGTTTCATATCCTTCTTGTAGTCTATCATTTTTAAGTCCACATTTCCAATTTCATTTTTGTCCAGTGAAACTTGCTCCTCTTCCATACCATTATCTGGTCTATCAAAAATAGCAGAAATAAAAATAACTTTTGAAATATTTGTTCACACAAATCTCTCAATACATCCATTATTTATTTGCTTCTGGTGCCTGCTAGTGTTCAGTCTTCAAAGTCTCATCTTACCAACTTGTTTATCTTCCGAATACAAAAACTTGACTAGTTTCCCATGGGAAGGATTCTTATATTTAATTTCCAAATCATAATAGATCCTTCTGGACCCTTAGTCCATTTTAACTTTCTAGAAACAACCCTCCAGTCACTCTTGCTGTTAATTAAAAAAAAATAGGTATTTTTTAAATCCTTAAACTCAAACTTCTTTCATAATGGTTTGAAGAAAACTCAGTGAATACCATAAACCTGCCATTCTGCAGGTTCTCAGTATTTAAGAAACAATTTAAAAAAGTAATTCTGAAGTGATTAAGAAAAGATGATCAGCCAAACTTTGAGTCCAAAAAAGACTACGTTACGCCTATGAGCTCAGATGGAATCCCTTGACTCCCAGCTGCTCCGCTCATCAGCTGACTGCAAAAATGTCTGTTCTTGCAGTTTACTTGTGAGGAATAGCTGCCCGGAGTACCTGCAGGCGATCTCAAGATCTCTCCTTTCTCTGGAGAGATTTTGCTGGCTTGGATCCTGCATCTGGCCGCAAATTTCAGCTGTAACATGAGTCCCCTTTTTCCAGGGTTGTCTTCAGTTTGCCATGTCCTCAGCAGAAGTGGTATTCCTAGTTTTTGATCTGCTACTTAGGAGTCTAAATTTGGCTTCCAGAACTGGCTCATTATACATTCCAATGTCATTGCTGCCAGCCTGGGCTGTGATTGCTGCCTCTTTTCCACCATTACCAAGCAGGTTCTATAGATGACACATGATGTCCACAACCTTCAAACTAAGCAAGTTGTCAGCCCCACTAGATAGACCAGGCCAGAAAATTAACTCTACATGAAGATAAGAACTATACTTTATTGAGATAGGTTATAATAATAGAATCTTGCAAGCCTGATTTTACTTTACCTCCTCTTCTTCTTGTACCCCAGTGAATCAGGGAAGAGCTTGCCTGGGTCTTTTCCAAATACTATCTTGCTTCTCAGGACTTAAGGAATGTTCAGCCCTATTTGCTTATGTAACAGTTCTTGCATATTGCTGTCAAGGTCATCTTTCTTTCTCTCTGCTCAAGCAGGACACATTTGATGTACACACCCCAACAAACCATTTTGTGAGTGGCATAATCCTAATGGTAGGCACCAACCCTTTCTCAAAATCCTCCAAAACTTTTGGGATATCAAAATAAAGACATATTTATTCTGTCCAAAAGTCAGGATTGTAAACCAAAGTTAAATCATAGTTTGTTTGGATTGGCTTATTTGTGTCTTGTTTGAATGTAATAAATTACTGCATCAGACAAAAATAATGCTAGACCATATCTGTTTTGTTTGTTTATCCACTTGTGGAAAGGAAAGACCAGATACAACAAATCAGGGTGTGCTGCTTGCTCACACTGTGGTTCAGTTAACCTTTTTTCTTATTGTTACACACACATGCAATAACAGTTACACATGAGAAATGTTTATGTTTTTAGGCAACATTGTGTCCTTAATTGGTTTTTTTCCTCCTTAGCTCAGTTCTTGTCATGCAGTACTATCAACTCAATTAGCAGATGCCATGATGTTTCCCATCACGCAGTTCAAAGAAAGAGATCTAAAAGGTACAGTAATTCTTGTCACATAGATCACAGATTGCTGGCACGGTAACTTATACAACAACAGTTAATATATTTTCCATTTATAGTAGACTGCTGAAGTCTAGTGCAAAGCTAAGAATATTCATCTCATTGAAATCAGGTTTTTTTTAATTGTGCAATTTGGGCAAAAGGGAATGATAAAAGTTGGAGGTGTAAGTGATGGCCCCCCAGAAGTTGCTGAACTACAACTTCCAGCAATCTCAAAGCAGTATGACCAATAATGGGAGATACTGGGAGAAATAGTGAGCAAACCTGGAGTGCTGTACATTGCCAATCCTTGCTATATCACTGCAATCTATGAAAATTCTAGTAAACTGTGTAAAAACTAGTAAAAAGGTTAACTGTGTTTGTAGGTCATGTGCTCAATGTAAGAGGTGAGAGTGCTTTTATGAATGTTTATATATATCAGTAAAACTGATAATATAATAAACTGATTGCACTTAATAAAAATGTTCATTTAGTTTATTTATTTATTACTTCAATGTATATAGCCATTTAAGGGTCTGAAAAACGGGGTAAATAAAATACACTGAGTGGCTGTACTGTTTGGCCCCCCTGGGTGGGGATGTTTCCATCATTGCTCTTGGATGGAGTTGCATTTCCTCATTCAAGACTGGTGCTCAACTTGGGGGCCCTCCTGAACTCCTAGCTCCTGCTGTGTCCAGGTGAGCCTTTGCATAAGTTTATTTTGCGTGCTGTTTGCACCCTTCCTTAACCAGGAGGCCCTTCAGGAGGCCCTTATGCCCTGGTTGCCTCAGGATTGGATTATTGCAATGTGCTCTACATGAAGCTGCCCTTGAAGATGATCCAGAAGCTACAACTGGTACAAAATGCAGTGGCGTGTGCAGTAACAGGCATCTCATGTTACACCCATGTGTCACTGCTGCTATGTGAGTTGTAGTGGTTGCCAGTGGCCTTCTGGGTGCAATTCAAGGTGCTGGTTGCCATCTGTAAAGCCCTTCATGGCATGGGGCCTGGATATTTGAGGGACCATTTATCTCCATTTGTTTCTGCCTGTCCAGTACATTTGGGCAGCATGGGTACGCTCCAGGTCATGTATTCATAATCTTTGCATATTAAGCCTCTAGAAATGTGAACAGTAACCCTATATACATTTTACTTAAGTATTGGGATTAAACTTGGGTACAATTGTATGGCTATTATTTTTTGACCTATGGACTGCATTAGGTTATTGAAAGTTCTCTTTATCTTTTCTCTGCCCAAACCCTCTGAATCTCTCAAAAAACTCATATAGTTAGGTGAAGAGTTCTGCCATAGCAGGTTTACAACCTTAATGACATGGTGTTTATAGGAGAGCCCCTGACTTTTGGGAAAGGCTTTGCAGAGAAGTATAGGAGAGTAGAGGGGAAGAAAAACCACAAGCCATTGCCCACTTGCACAGCCACTGGATACAACCCTATAATTTTAGAGAACGATTTTCTCATTATAAAGTGGGTTATGTGGTCCCTGAAATGTAGGCCAACTGAAGCCTTGTAATAAATGAATCAAGTCTTGTTCAGCTTACATTAAAACAGCAAAACTGCATTAACACTTTGCATTTTCTTAAATTCATTTCAGAAATTCTGACTTTAAAAGAGGTTTTCCAGATCTCCAGCAATGGTAAAGATGCTTTAGAAATTAATTTCATGGTTTATTTTTTATTTGATGTTGCATGATTGTAATTTTGTAAACAGTAAAGTTTTATGAAGAGATTTCTGTCTCCAGAGACTAATTTTGATATTTAAAAAAAAGCTATTTGTCAACCTAAAAATTAAAGGGAAACTAATCCTAGGTAACTTTATACAAAGTAGTTGGGAAAAAAAATTATGATTAATAAACTCTTGTTCCAGTGGAACATTGTAAAAAAGTGGATGTCTTGTTGATAAAATCAGTACATCAGAATAATAGAGATTTTGTTTATCTTGAAATGATAAAAATATTTCTGAAATTATTGGAAACAGATGTTTGTCTATTTCTAATAAATTGAATATTGGTGGAAAAAGCAAACTTAACCTAATTGCCTGAATATCTATGGTATTTAATATATGTACAATAAATTAATAGCTTATAAAATTAAAATAATTTTTAATATTTACAGCATTCTCTTTAAATTAAAAAAAAATTAAAAATATTGTGGGATGTTAAATACTGAAGGCTAGCTTCTTTTTGCCTTAAACACTTATGATGTTTGTAGCTACTACTTAAATATAGTAGAACTTGTTTTTTCAGATCATGATGCTGCTATTACCAGATATAGTCGACTGTCAAAAAAAAGAGAGAATGAGAAGGTTTGTGAAACTTTAATTCAGCACTTAGATTTCATGTTACAGAAATGTAACATGTCAAAGTTGCTTTTCAGGTACCTTAAAAGTATGTGAGAAAAAAAACCCTTTTCTCCTTCAGCCGTCCAGTGAATGCAGTTAATCTTTCACGGAACTATAGTTCAGCTGCATGTTTCTGTATAGTGTTATCACTGCCTTAATTCAGTGGGATATCCTTCCTATATATCTTCCCCAAACTCCTCTCTCTCTCCCCCTTTATCTTTCCCTCAGTAAAGTAATTTTTGCCAAGCAGTTTACACAGTCCTGTGGAAAAAACAAAACACATTCTAACAGGGACTTTTTTAAAAAGTACTTTTCACAAAGATATATTTAAGATTGTAAATCTGTACAAGAGAAAATGTATTTTTTTTTTTTTAAATGTGAATTTATATTTTTTCAGATAAGTGTAAGGAAATTGTTCCTTTTAATGGTAAACTGTGCTTGCCTTGAATTAGAATTTTTTTTCCAGGTCAAATATGAAGTTACAGAAGATGTATATACTTCCCGGAAGAAACAACATCAGACTATGATGCATTATTTCTGTGCATTAAATACACTACAGTATAAGAAGAAAATTGCTATGTTGGAACCCTTGCTAGGCTATATGCAGGCTCAGGTAAGTTCTAACATGTGGTAGAGGGGAGATTTCAGAATATTACATTACAGTATTTTTGAGCATTCAGAGTATTCTTAAATACTAGCAAACCTAATCATAAACTTTGTGTGAGATGGGCGGCCATATACATTTGCTGTATATATCTATATATAGAGAGAGAGATATATACATATGCATATACATAAACTTGATCTGAGCCAGATAAATCAGGAGGACTAAATTGTTAAACTCTGGGGAAAAGTAAGCATATAGGTGTAATTTGTTGATAGAAAAACATAACTAATTATAAGTATGTTATAATTGAACTGGTTTATGATCTGTATCCCTACAAAGTTGCATTATGTTTTTAACCTCCGAAGGAAGATCTAAGATTAGATGTATGTTTGTAAGTTCCAAATAAATTGTTAAGTATCTGAATTCTCCTTTTTGAAAGATAAATTTCTTTAAGATGGGCTCAGAAAACCTTTCTGAACAGCTGGAAGAATTTTTAACAAATATCGGGACAAGTGTGCAGGAGTAAGTTCATTTTTTTTCTTTTAAAAATAATGCTTTCTTTTTAAATATTACATGTAGTTAATATGACTAAAATGAAAAAAAATAACCTATGGGTTTAGCGTTCGCAGGGAAATGGATCATGAAGTAGAGACGATGCAGCAAACTATAGAAGACTTGGAGATAGCCAGTGATCCGCTCTATTTACCAGATCCTGATACTACAAAATTTTTGGTTCAAAGAAATCTTACTCGCAAGGCTGGTTATCTTAATGCAAGAAAGTAAGAACCAATTTCAGATACACATAAGCTTTAATAGCCTGAATGATAAATTACAAGGGTCTTGCAAACTGTGTTGTATGTAAAAATAATTGAACTTTTTTTATAGTTGTTCCCAACTTCAGTTTTTTAGATTTAAAATAATGTTCAATACCAACCAAGATACTGTACTGATTTGTCATTAAATTCATGATCTTGTTTACAATGTTTCATGGCACAATATGTTATAATTTAACTTGTCTCAGGGTAGTTTCGCTAGAATCCTCGGAAGTGATATATCCACATGGGAGAACAGCTGCTCCTTCATTTGTTATTTTTGTTGCAGTATCTCCTCTCTGAAAGAGACAGGCTGTTGTGCAGCTTTAAAAGCGGGTTGCATCTCTCTCTGGAATGTGATTACTCATTTTGTTTAGATCTCTTCTTGCCTCCAAAAAGCTCAAGGGAGCGCTAGTGATCTCCCCCATTTCATCCTCAGAACAATTCCACGAGTGAGTCTAGGGTTGTTGGCTATTCAAGTATTACTCAGTGAGCTTCATTGCTACATAGCAACTTCAGCCTGGGTCCCCATGTTAATCACGTCTTAACTCCTATATGAATTTTATTTTCTAATATTACTTTAGAACATTAGGATCAGCAGGAGATACTAAATAAAGTAGCAATAGAAAATAAAATTTGTTTGCAAGTAATACTGCTTTTTTGGGTCACAGCATTATAATATTTCATTTTCTTGAAATTATTGCCAGTAGAAACAGCAAGCATAACATAGTTTTCACCCATACTTTTACTAGTCTTCTATACATTTTTTCACTATCTGGGAAGTATATTTATCATCTCCTTGAATATCTGGGGGGAGCTGTACCTGAGCTCCATAAATACTGGGAAAATTACAACTTTGTTGTGTAAATACAGACACTAATCTGCAGCTGGTTACCTGCAGTTTGACTACAGGTGTGCTGTTGAGTAAGAATGTAAGGTGGCAACACCTTTAAGCTATCTTTAGAGCCCTAAAAAAGGAGTAACAATATATATAGCAATAATACTTTAAAGTTAGGTAAGCATATTGCTGATAAGCAATACACTGGGAAATTTAGGTTGCTGTTAAGCACCATTCATACTCTCTTGGTATTTCTTGCTGTACCAAAATAATCTATGCATAACTGCATTAAATTGTATTAAGCTATCTCCAGTCCAAAGCTTATAATACCTGATTTTTTTCATTAGAGATTTGCTGCTGCCAGGTTGGACTAAGTCAGTTTTCTTTCTTTCTTCAGTAAAACAGGACTTGTATCTTCCAGTTGGGACAGACAGTTTTACTTCACACAGGGTGGAAACCTAATGAGCCAGGGAAGAGGTGAAGTAGCTGGAGGACTTGTCATGGATATAGATAATAGTTCGGTAATGGCTGTGGATTGCGAAGACAGAAGATACTGCTTTCAAATAACATCTTTTGATGGCAAAAAGTTTGTATTCTTACTGTTTCCTACATATTGATTTAGTATTGGAGAAACAATGGAAAATTATTTCTTGCTGCCATAAAGACTTTTTCTTGAAAGGTGGGAGAAAAGAAGGAGGGATAAATCCTTGTCTTTCCTAGATTGAAAAAAATGGCAGATATAAGACAGGTTTCTGTTACTTTAAATCAACTTATTTAATCAGGATTTGATGCTGCTCTGTAGGTGGAATCTAAATATCTATTTAGATTTCCTCATAGAATGTTGTCAATTTTATGCTGGTTTTCTTTCTAAAAGATTAAGGGTACATCCCATCCTTGTTTTTGGTTTAGAGGAAAAAGTTGTCTGCCAGCTTTTTCTTTCATGATTGCCTGTTTTTCCCTCAGTCTAAAATGTAACAGGGATACCTTCCTTCCTCATTCTTTGCAACCTTACTGGTTTTTACTGAGAGATGTCAGCACAAAGCAAGCCCAGGCAACATAAACGTTTTACTCTCTTCTAAGGTGTATCAATAGATAGTTATCCCTAGAACTTAGCTCAAAGAACTTAGCTCAGATGGAATATGTTAAGTTCTACAATGCCAAGATAAATATTATAGGTGGGCAATGTCCATCAGAGTTTTTCTATTCAGAATTGTACATATTGATAAATGGAAACAAACAAGTTGATCAAAATTCCTTTCTCCTGCTTGTTTAAGAAATATAATTGTCTGTTTTTTATTTTTATTTCTTGGTCCAACAGGTCTTCAATTTTGCAAGCTGAGAGCAAAAAAGATTATGAAGAAGTAAGCTCTTTAACAGAATGGTTGTTAAAACTAGTAAATGTCTTGTGATGCTTTAACAACTAAAATTGCACACGTCTGACCAATCTGTTTAATCCAGGAAAGCCTTTGTTACAGTGAATAGATTACTTTTTTTAAGGTGCCACCAGATTCCATTATTTTATTCTGCAATAAAATAAGGCAGTTGCCATATTGGAAAGTGTAACAAAATATGATGCTTGTAAACAGGTTATCCAAATTAAATTTGTGGTACTAGTTATGAGGACAGTTTTTAAGAGCAGAATAAATATATGCTGATGACATGGAAAAGGTGAAGACTGCCAAAGCATTGTATGGTTTGTAGCCTAAAGGCCTGCATTCACAAGAGGGGTGGGTTTTTTACTCATTTTTTAAAAAATCAGATCACAGATTGTAATTGGTGATACATACTGCTAAAACCTGTGCTGTCTTTGTAGGAGGAACAATAGATGGTAGATTTCAATTCAGGCCATCAGCTTTATCATGAATTTGAGAATCTTCCACATTGGAAAACTGCCAGCTTGCAAGCCAAAAAGAAAAGCAGAGTGGAAAGTTCTCACCTTGTCCTTAGCCTGTAGCAAAGCAGTTTAAAATAGGGTTTGAAACCTGCTTTGCTCAGTAGTTGTGCTAAATAATCAATGCAGGGGAAACAATCTCATAGGTGTTACACTGCTGGTTTAGTACTGCAGCTGCACTTTCTGTTGATCATTTTACATTTAAAAGCCTGTAGTTTCCCGCTTCTGTTATTGGCATCATTAAAAAAAATCAGGAGGAAAAATTCAGCTAGAAAGTTGTATGGAATCATTATTTAAATATGAAAGTTTTAAAAAACTATATGAACTTCTCTTTTGTTTCTGTGGCAGTGTTGGAGAATCTGTAGGCTCCAAAAGTTGTGGAACCACAGCTTGCAGCAGGCCCAGCAAACATGACTAATTGCGAAACAAATGGGAATTTAGCATCATTTACAGAGTCACAAGTTTCCTCTGTCCTGCTCTGTAATTTGAAAGCTACTTGTAAATGTCTTATGTGTAGCTTATTGTTAACTTTTTTGCAGATTCACCAACTTGCAATTTCTAGACCATCACCTAGCTTTCCCCAAACCTCATGACCTCCAGTCACTTTATGGGAATTGATAGACATGCTAGGGTTTAACAAGTCCAAAGGGCACAGATTTTAGAAGGTCATAACATAATATTGGCTCTGTTCTTAGATTTATATCCTGCTTTTTCTTAAGGTGTGTTATTAGCACACTCTTCTATTATTTTTCTCACAAAAATGCTTTGAGATAAGTTGCACTAAGAGAGTGACCATGTTGCTCACTACAAAATTAGGCATATGTATAAAATTTTGTCAGGCCTTCTACAGCAGGCCTTCTACAGCATCCTTTATTATTAGTCTGTATGTGCAAAGATTGTTAACATGTCAATTATTTATTGTTGGAGAGCTAGATTTACTCATCTGAAAAAGTCGTCATCTGGCACCTATTTTGTTATTTTGCAGTGATAAAAGTTGCCCTTCTGGTCAAATTAAAGCTTTTACCATATTTTTAATCTCTCTTAAAAATAATGCAGAAATGGAAAGTACATTAACACAGTGCCCAGAAAATTACCTAATTACATTTTACACTTTTTTTCCAGTGGATATGCACAATAAACAATATCTCCAAACAGATTTACCTCAGCGAAAACCCAGAGGTAATGCAACTGTAGTCCTGTAATGTAAAAAACAAAACACTTTTAGATGTGAAGTTTAAATTTAAATTTGAGGAAATATTTGACCCCAGAGCATGTTGGGAAATTGAAATAAATATTGAAATTAAAATTAGTTGTTTGTACAGATTGAGAGAAACATTGATTTAATTCTGCATGTACACTTAAATGGAGCAAGGATAGCACTACAGAGAATCAAGTGATTGTAAAAGAGAGACGGGAAGAAGAAATAAAAGCTAGGTTGGTGGAAGGTGGCCTTTCCTTTCCTTTCCTTTCCTTTCCTTTCCTTTCCTTTCCTTTCCTTTCCTTTCCTTTCCTTTCCTTTCCTTTCCTTTCCTTTCCTTTCCTTTCCTTTCCTTTCCTTTCCTTTCCTTTCCTTTCCTTTCCTTTCCTTTCCTTTCCTTTCCTTTCCTTTCCTTTCCTTTCCTTTCCTTTCCTTTCCTTTCCTTTCCTTTCCTTTCCTTTCCTTTCCTTTCCTTTCCTTTCCTTTCCTTTCCTTTCCTTTCCTTTCCTTATATTATGTTATATTTTGTTATGTTATGTTATGTTATGTTATGTTTTATTATATTTATTTTAGCTTTTCAGTCCTGAGTTTGTATCTCATGCAAAGTATGCAGTTGTGCACATGTTCTCTCTTTTGGTTCGTTTATTCATTCTTCATCACAGACATACACATGGCTTTATATCACTTTCCTTTTCCTCCCAATTCATTTGTCTTTATCCCTTTTCCCGCTTCTTTCTCTTTCCTTCTTGGATGAAAATCTCCATTTATTTGGTTATGTTTTAGGTTGGGAAAGTCTCCATTGGCATTAAAGGAACTGTTCCAATTTTACTACCATGGGTGGAGAAATTTTTGGGTGGAACAGCTTGCTTAGAGGAGGGTCAATTCTTCTAGCTGTAATCTCCCTCCTGCACGGCAGTTGAATATAAAAAAAATAAGTTACATTGCCCCAAGACTCCTAGCAGTTGATTTTGGATCCAGACTGTATGCCTAGCAGTGTTCCTTGACAGAAATTATCTATCTGCTATAATGCTTTCCATAAATCCGTATTTCCAGCAAAAAAATTACTTCTCTGTGTCTGCTATATTTGCTGAAATGCTTACTAAGGATCTTCATATTCTCATTTTTATTTAGATTTAACTAAATGAAAACAGATTTGTTTGTTTTCCTTCTAACAATATAGGAAATTGCTGCCCGTGTAAATCAGTCAGCTTTAGAGGCTGTCACTCCCTCTCCTTCCTTCCAGCAGAGACATGAAAGCATGAGGCCAACCATGTAAGTCACCAAAACGGCAGAAAAGACAAGGTTCATGTTCTGTAAAATATTATTCTTCTAATGGTAGTGTGTTCTGAGGCCTACCTGAAGGCTACTGTAAAATATGACTATTTAAATTTTGCAGTAAAACTGCACCTGGAATGTGTATCCCCTTAAATTTAACATTGTTCAAGCAAATCTCTGAAGATATACCATCATTCATGGACAGCTTACAAGTTAACAAAATCTTCTGTAATTTACCTGAGTAGTAATCTAGATTTTTGTACTAATGATTTTATAATTTATTAAAAATGGTTTACATTGCAAGGCTCTCTATACCATACAAAACATTCTGTACCTTTTGATATGAGCTCTACCTAAGAAGTCAAGCAGTTGTTTACCACTCATGTGCTGTTAATATTAATACTTCCAAGTGCCATGTTGTAAGTTTTTCTACTGTATTAATTTGTACTGCGGTATGCCTTAGAGTAGCATCTTGTACAGGTAGTCCTTGCTTAACAACCACATTAGGGACTGGAAAATTTATCATTAAGTGGTGCAGTAGTTAAGCAAGTAGTTAAGCATCACATGACCGCATACGATTTGACATTTTTTACAGTGGTTGTTAAGCAAATCACTACAGTTGTTAAGTGAATTATGTGGTTGTTAAGCGAATCACTGGAGTTGACAAGTGAATCATGCAGTTCCCCATTGATTTGCTTGTCAGAAGTCGGCTGGGAAGGTCGCAAATGGCAGTCACATGACCCAAGGATGCTGTAACTGTTGTAAATATATGTTGGTTGCCAAGCGCCTGAATTTTGGTCATGTGACCACGGGAATGCTGCAGTGGTCGTAAGTGCGAAGACCGGTCATTAGTCACTTTTTTCAGCACTGTCGTAACTTCGAACAGTCACTAAACAAATGTTAAGAACTACCTGTATTTGATATCTTTACCTGTAATATAGATTATAGCTGTTCATGCTTTGAAAATTGTTTGGAAGAAGTGCTTTGGACATTATGTAAGCGTAATATTTCTTTGCCATTCATTAAAGCAGCACAACCTTTTTCCTCACACCCATTAAGCTTGAATAGAAAGTGTTGCTGCTTTAAAGAATACACTCATTAGAGTTAATGTGACTCTTAAAATAACGACACCTCTTTTCAAGTTTGTGTGAAAGCCTGAATAAAGTTGAGCTGCAGGACTTCTTTCAAATTATTTTTGGAGTGTGCAGAGTGCTGCTGTTAATTTAAAAGTCCCAAAATTTGTATGGTTGCTACTAAAATGTTCAATTCTATTACTTTGTCTCCTCTTTTCTCCCCATAGCATTTGAAATAGAAAATCTGTCATATGATATCACTTTGCTCTAAAATTGCTGCCATCACTCTATTTTATCTGATAATTGTGTGTGGGGCAAAATACTGACTTCACATCATTTGTTTGTTAGTGGAGGCTATTGGGAAGAACAGTAACCATGTCCTTACATTTGACCCAGCTCTTGTAATCTCTAGTTTCAGCTACACTTCATTCGGTTTCTATTTTTAATTTATCGGGCCTCAGTCTTGCATACTATTTTGTTTTAATAACCTGAGAGGAATCACTAAACCTTAAGTAGGCTCTGGTTTGCTGTTCCTGCTTATTGTTCATTAAAGTTTCTGAATTTATGGTGACAGTAATCACTAGCTTATTCGCCCTGTGGAATTTTTTTCTCAAGCCACAGTCATCAGAAATTATAAACTAATTGACATATGGATATTTCATTGTAAATATATATTAAACAGGATGTCTATTTGAGAAACTTTGTTGCTGCAGCTGTTAAATATTCCTGCTGGTTTTAGGTGATTATTTTGATTACCTCAAGTGTTTCAGTTTGTTAACATAAAGTTTACACTTCTCCTTTATATGTCTTTCATGATAAATTCTGAAATGTTTGCTCTCAACAAGGCATTTGTCTCCAAATTATTTAGTCTGGATAATTTTATTTAGTCAGGATAATTATTTAGTCTGGATAAAGGTTTCTCTTTCATTATTTGTAAGAAAATGTGTGATCAGTTCTTCCCTGCTGAAATGCAACAGATGACACAGGTTGAGATGTTTCCCTCTTTTCTTGCTTTTTCAGACAGCCTCGGCCTCCCACAAATCGTACTAGTAGTACTGGGTCTTTGGGATCTGATTCAGCATCCCTGTCTGCACTTTCCTTGGACTCGCTCGTTGCACCTGACACGCCTATACAATTTGATATCATTTCTCCAGTAAGTGAAGACCAGCCTGGTCAAGTAAAAACCCCAGGCCAGTCAGGCAGGTGAGAATCACAAAAATGAAATACAAGCACATGAAGCTGACTCAGTATTTAACACCTTCTGTTGATACTTAAAACCTGCCTAGAATAATACTTATCATCTTTTAACCTTGACTGTGGATAGTGTGTTCACTTCCATTCGGGACCCCCTCCCTGCACAAATTAACTTGTTCTTATTCCCTTTACCAGCTTTAACTATAGTTGTGCCTAAGCAGGGTTTGCTTTTAACTAGAGATTTCAGCCAAAGACTTGAGATTTATTCAGATGTCTGATTAAGAGTGACAGCTGATTAGTATTATCTAATGTTAAAACTGGTGGGGGGAATGCATGCACAGAAGGGAAGAGGGTAGAGTTAGGACATCTGTGTTTTATTAGATTAATGCTTTGAAAGACTAGGATTTTTAGACCTGCATGGGCTGATCATTAAACAAAACAAAACAAAACAAAAAAATCGAAATCTTGCACAATTGGGAAAATCTTATGATGCTTAAGATTCTGTGTTTTATTTCTTGTAGCAGACTTCTTTCACCCTGTTGAGCATTCTTCAGTTTTTTTGTTTTTAAAAAAGTATATTTTCCTTTCCTATTGCTTGCTTGCCTGCCCCAGCAACTTGGGTATTTCCTCTTGGAAACTCAAGAGAAATGTGGCAACCCAGGTGGTGAAGGCATTCTGATGGCTTTCTTCCTAAGCTAAAAAAGGTGAGTGAAAATTATCTAGGCTTCTAAAGTAATATCTTTTAGGAAGATAAATTGTCCATTGACCAGAGATCTTTTTATGCCTCTTCCCCATCTCACTAGAGCTTCCATATATTTTACAATTATCATTCAGTGATTGAATATACAGTACTTGTTAAACAATATTTTTATTTTTTTGTCATGTGTATATATATATATATATATATAGAGAGAGAGAGAGAGCAAACAAGCACGAGTGAGCAAGCAAGCAGTGAAGTAGTCAGGGCCCTATATACTAGGGGCCAGTGAATACCTACTTGTAATTTTAAGGCAAGTCTTAATATAATATAGTGAAAAATTAATTTGGATGGAAGCTTTCAAAGCCAAAGCAAGAAACATCTCACTCATAATTCTGTGCTTTACAGTCTTGCAAGTATGTTAAAACTAAGAGTCAGAACAGGAATAACAAGAGGAATCATTTTTGCTGCTTATACATTCTTTTGGTACTTTATAAACTCTTAGAGCATGTGATTGCTGAATGAGACCTAGCTGCTTACAGATATGACTGATTTTTCTTTCAGCAACAGAAATTAATTAACCCCAGTTACACCTAATGAGAATTTTTTTGTAAAGAGAGAGCCAATTCAAAACAAATGTTCATAGAAAATTCAAATTGAATTTAGTTTTGGGGAGAAATGTCCATAACAAAAGTCGTCTTCAGGCATTTTAAGTATATTTATTTATTCATGCATGGATTTCTCTGGTGGCTGCTCCATAGATACTAGGAGTTTTACATTTCAGAGCCCTAAACCCCCCCCCCCCAAAAGTATAAATCAAAGCACGAAAGTACAAAACTTCATGCAGTCAGTCAGGCTATCTCTGATCGCATAATACCCTCTGTCCTAAAAGCTTGTTGGAAAAGTACAATTTACACTGCCTTCTGGAATGTCAACAGGAAGGGGCCATCTTAATCTTGGAGGGCAAGCTATTCCAGAATGAGGAGGCTTCTACCCAGAAGGCTTGTCTCCAAGCCTTCTTCCCTTAACTACTTCTGGGTGGGCAAAATCCATCTGGGTCTGATGGTCCTGAAGACCCAAATCAGATAGCGCTTTATATTATAATAGGCAATTTGTTTCTTCTCATGGCAATACCACACCCTGTCTCAGTTATGGTGGTGATGAGGTTGTTGCCAGTCACTCACTCTGTTACACTAGTCTATCCAGTCACTCAAGCTCCCATGTCTCCTTGTCTTCCAAAGCCCAACCATTTGTTGTCTGTCCAGTTGTTTGAGAGTCTCTTCACAGTCTTCTATTCCATTATTGTATCATCTCTATCTCCTTTATCTCAGCCATCACCTTCTTCTTCTGCATTCCTTGAACTTCTTCACTTCCCCATCCATGTTCCTCTCCTCCATCTTCACTTTCTTCTTGTGTGGTATCCATACTCTCTTGCCAACTTCTAACCAAGTTCTTTCTTCAAGATTCGTTGCTTCATGTTCTGCCATCAACACCAACAGTCCAAACTCCACTTTCTCCTCCTTTGTATCCCAATCAATTTTCTTTCCATATACCAGGCTGCAGTACCTTAAATTATCAATATGTGAATGCAGGTCATCAGAGTGAGCAACCTAACCCTCCCTCTGCAAAGTCAGTTTCTAAAACATATGGAGAGCATCTGTGGATAGTGGGGACTCTTCTGTACAGTCATCCTCTCTGTGTTGAAGGCAACAAGGATGATTAGGTGAGGGCGCTAGATTGCCTTACTCATGTAGATATTATGTGCACGTAAAATGCCTGAAGAAGGCTATAGAGTTTTCAGGATCTCTTGTGAATGCTAGTAAAAAGATGCAGCAGCCATAATCAAGACTTGTGAGGAGATTTGCCAAGTGCTACTCTGAAAAAGATGCAGATTGTTTCAGTCTGAAGTCTATAAAAGTCTGAGCCTTGCTGTACTCACCAGATTTCTTATGAGCTGAACTAAGCAGCAAGTGTGCCAGGCTGCAGTCAAGAGATTTGCCAGCTGTAATAATTCTGACCACATGGATCCCAAAGAGTGTTTGAAAATGGAACAGGCTGCCTTAGGAGATGGCGAACTTTTTTGCTGGAGGTATTTAAGATTAGATGGACACACTGCAAGGGTATTGTTGTATCCTGCGTTATAGCTTAGGGAATTGTAAAGGACCTTAGAGAGCTTCTAGTGCAACACCGTGATTCTGTGAAAGATTTACATTATGAAAACATCAGACTGGATATATTTTTTAAAAATGGTACTACTGTTATGATCTTTTGTTTTTTAAGGATCATCTTAAGTTCTCCATTTGAAAAATGTTTTGATAAACCTTTTCTTTGCCTACATACTGGAAGCCTAGAAAATTTTCACAAGTATAATGTAAAGAGTAATAATGTCTCTGCTGAGAGCTAAGCATAGCCATGTTTCTCTTGATTATGATTACAATCCCATCAGTGCTTTCAGAAGTCTGTATTTGAAATGGTAACTTTAAATAATCTTCACGTATTAAATTTAACATATTAACACCAGGGGAGCATGCGGTTTCTGTTAAAAAGATTTTTTTTAATGGACTTTCAGTAACCTTGTAGTTTGTATTATAAGATTGTATTTTTTCAAAAGCAGATAAAATTAAATAACTTTCCAGATAATATTACAGTGCATATTGTTTTGTCATGGGTGGTTTTACGGTGTTTTCAGTTGTTTCCTGCTAAAATATAGTTCTTTATATGAGATATCTCAAATAATTCTGTGTGATGAAAATTATTTACTGTTTTGTATGCGTATGTGCACGTGCGCTTCCTGGACTACCATTCAGTGTCTTATTGCTGCTTTTAGTATGTCATGCAACTCTGTTAGTCACTGATTTGATACCTTTTTTTTTGACAGACGTACAAATCCTTTTGGAGAATCTGGCGGAACCAAATCAGAAACAGAAGGTAGAGAGCAGAGCTTTAAAGAAATATAAAATATATTGAGTAGTATTGTATGGTAACAATTGAAGAGAACAGATTGATAAAAATAATATTTTGATAATTTGGCTCTGAGCCTGAGCAGAATGAAGAGAGCAAAGAAGGTACAAAGGGAAATGTTTCTGTATATAGTGCAGGAAAATACTTCAGCAAAAGAACTTTGCAGTAATCTAGTAAAATAGCAGTAGGACTAAAACATAACTTACACTATGGAGTAAGCTTAAGAAGTGGAAGAAGAGCTATCAAGTCTTGTTCGTTACTCTTGTTTAATGTAACAGTCCCTTAAATTATATTGTAAAATAATTCATTATCCCTCCCCTTCTACCTTTCGTCAAGCCATCATCTCACAACAGTGCTTCCAATCTAGTTAACTTTAATATTAATTGAATGAAAGAATTCTTCTCAGTCAAAACTAAGGGTAACTAAATGTTGGACATAACTATCAGAACTTTATGTGTTACATTTTTTTAGAAATGAATTATTAAAGATCTAGGAAGCATGCCTCCTTTGTCATGGCCCCAACCCCCTGGAACAGCATCATCCCAGAGATACAGATGGTGCCCTCTCTCCTAAGGTTCAAAAAACCCTTAAAACCTGGCTTTGGGCCCAGGCCTGGGGTTAATGTGTTGTGTGGGCCGGCTGCGGTGTTCTGTTTTAATGGTTGTTTTTAGTCCAGGCTACCTTGTTTTGTTTTGCCTGGGTTTGTAATTGTTCTAATTTAGTATTATATTTTGTAAGCTACCCAGAGGCAGTTGGAGTAGGTGGCTGTAATAAATGTAAATAAATGAATAATATATTTTACTGGAGATTGGCATAGAAGATGTATACATAGCTAATATTTAGTAAGGCCAAGGCTTTACTTAAAAGGTTACTCAGACCATTTGTTTATTATGTCCTTGCTCTAGATTCTATCCTTCACCAGCTATTTATTATAAGGTTCCTTGGATCTATGGAAGTGAAGTCAGATGAAAGTCCTGATGTTGTTTATGAAACAATGCGTCAAATACTAGCAGCTCGAGCTATACATAACATTTTCAGAATGACAGAATCACATTTGTTAGTTACATGTGATTGTTTAAAGTAAGTATTCTTTTTCTAAAGTGAACATGTTTGTCAAACATTTTTAATACATTTTTATCTTTTTAATAACTGTACATTTCTGAAATTATCCTTTCTAGGTTAATTGATCCACAAACACAAGTTACAAGACTCAGGGTAAGTTGTTAAAATCAAAGTACTTAAATATCAGAAACCCAGCTACTGTTAAATTTCATCCAAGTTTATTTTCTATTTATTATTCTTGACAGAATGTTATAGGTTATCCAGCCCCAAAGACAGTGTCCTGGGACAGTCCTGAAACTTCACATTATAAAAGTGGATGGTCTAGCCCTAAGCTTGTACTTGTAAATTAGAAAAATATGTAAGGATTTCCTGCTAGTATAGAATTTGAAAGCTTTTGAGAATGCACTAGCATAAGAGCTGATGTAGCATAGTGACTAAAAAGTCTGTGCTGGGAAGCCATGTGTTTACTAGGGATAGTAGGGTGAGTTAAAATGCCCTTAATGCTGAAATATAAATATGAATGATTTTGGCTTTTACTTTAATAATCCAAAAGTAATTTCTTTTTTCCGTAACTTCATTTACTGCTCTCTGTTATTCAGTGATCCTTAGAACTGCCTTCTTTTCCTCTCTGGACAGTTTCCTTTGCCAAATATAGTTCTGTATGCCACACACCAGGAGAACAAGCGTCTTTTTGGATTTGTGCTTCATACTTCAGCAGGAAGAGCAGATAGTAGACCAACTTCAGTGTGCTACATATTTGAATCAAATAATGAAGGGGAAAAGGTATATGCATCATGCTTCAATTAACATTCTATTTTAAACAATCCCAAAGCTGTAAAAACTAGGGGTATGCAAACCTTTGAAGGGGCTTTTTCGCCCCAATGAAGCAAATGGCTTTGTATAAACATGCATGTGGAGTCAGCAGGGAGCAGCTTCCAAAGAACCTGCTTTCAGACATTTCATTGCCCAACTTGGTAACATCATCAGTGTCAGTAATCTAGTTGGGTAATGAAATGTCTGCAAGCAAACAACCAGGCCCAGAGAGCATCAAGAACTCCCCAGTTCAACCCTGAGCTACATAGATTCTCTTCTATTGAAAAAACCTGGGCAAGCTAAGAAAAATGCACAGACACTATAATAATTTGATAGTGCTTTATACATGTTATTTCATGCTCTGAAAACCTCTTGTGAACAATTTGTTCATCTTTTGTAATTATGTACAATCAACCCTTAGGGACGTGGTGGCACAGCAGTTTAATGATGCTGAAAGTTGCCGACCAGAAATGGTCGACACTTCAGCGGTTCGAGCCCAGCTCCGCGCGGCAGAGTGAGCTCCTGTCTAATCCCTAGCTTCTGCTAACCCAGCAGCTCGAAAGCATCCGCGAGTAGACAAATGGGTACTCTTACCTCGGTGGGAGGAAAACAGTGGCGGCGCCTGGCACAGGAGATGGGACCAGTTGCCGGTAATGCGGAAGCCGTGTACACCTGAAAAAGGCGCGAAACAACGGAAACCCTGCCTCCTGCACTTGCCAGCTGGGCTCCGCTCTAGGAAGAAGGCAAGGGCAAACCACTTCCGAAACACCTTGCCTTGAAAACTGCAGGGACTCGTCCAGGCAGTCGCCGCAGAATCGGTCACGATTGAGTGCGGATTAAACAAAAAACAAACAACAATCAACCCTTTAGTTTAGCAGACTTCAGATTCCACACACAAGATCTCCCTGATCCGCAGTTCACCTCTGCCACTGTCTTTGTTGCCTCTGGAAGTTCCTCTGGCTCCTGGATCAGCCCAGCAGCTCCAGCTGGCTGATTTTTCTGGCTCCAGTGCTCCCAGGCTCTGATCCTCAGCCTCTGGGTGGCCTCTCAGCTGTAGCTTGTCTTCAATGTGTGAATTCATTGCACCTCTGATTGTCAGAATCACCTTTGATGGCAATGCTGAGACCCAAAAAATCCATTTACTGTTTCATAGACATTTGGCTTTAACAGACATGCTTCCCCCAAAGAGTCTGTTAAATCAAGGATTTACTGTCCTTGAAGACAAACACATTTTTTTTAGTGATTATGTTACCCATTTCTTTCCTCATTTAGATTTGTGATTCCGTGGGACTTGCAAAACAGATTGCATTTCATGCTGAATTGGTAAGATTTTAATTTGGAGTAAAATGTAGAAGCAGTTTATATATATCAAATCAATGACATGGGGCCCTGCTGGTTCAGTATCAGTTGTGATATTTCCTGACATCTGCCCAAACTGGTGAAATTTCAGTGCTCCAACCTCAAATCTTACTTGAGTTTGGAATAAGAAAAAAAAATGTTTTGGTTTTTACAGTGGTTATTTAATTGTTATTTTTGGTGCCTCACCATCTCTTAAAAAGGTGTGATGCTACTAAGTGCTTGAAAAAGTTGCTGTTCTCTCTCTTGACAATCTGTGAGTGTCTTGCAAGTCACAAGCAGTTGCAATCCAGATGTACAGAATAGGAGATGTCTATAAGGAAATAATTTGGCAAAGCTTTCTGCAAGGAAGACAAAAAACAGACAATAGGCAAATCGCCCTTGACTCTAAAACAAGATCAAAAGGAGAGGTCTTTTTTGCTCTTAAATATTTATCTGTCTTGAGCTTAAGAGTGTAATATATACACATCTTATATTCTTAATCTTTTAAAGAATGTTGTTCAGTTGTCAAAATCAGGAAGTATTGCTCCTTTTTTGTACGCTGCACAAGTCTGTCTTGAGCCAAATGTGTTTTTTGTTTTTGTTTTTGTTTTTCACTTTCTCGTGGATGTTCGTTGGCTTTAGTTAAACACTAATAACTTAGAAAATACATTTCTGCAAAACATGTGAAATATGTATAAAGAAAGTGCAGTATTAAAAAGGAAGGTCAAGTTGCTTAGCTGTAATACTGGTTCTTGAAATGGTCATTGTGCATTCCTACAAGTGAGTTCTGGGCCCATATGAAGCAACCTTCAGAACATTCTTTAGCTGGATTTGATGAGAAGAGTCTTTTTTCTATCCTGTTACACCTGCTTAAGAAGTTGCCTCTGCATTTTTCCATTTTTGGGCAGATCCAGGTGAGTCCAAATCAGATATAATTGAGAAGCAGAATCATATGGTGATGGAGGATGTATTATGTGAATGCACAGATGACCATTTGGAAAAACAATTATGTAAGCATCCTGAACTTTTAATCTTTAATATGTAGTTGGTTTTTCTATTGTGTTTATGATATGAAAGCCAAGATTTTTTAAACCTTTGTTTTGAAAAGCAGTAAGAGAATATTTTGTTAAATATACTTGGATATCTATGTAGTTTTTGAATTAATTTTATATGGCTCAGGCAAAACAAAGTAATAATCCATTCAGTGAAAATAATGTTGTTCCACTTTTAGTTATTTGGCATGTTCTTTTAAAAAAATTTCAGGATCGTAGATCATCAGAAAAGCAGAAAGAAATAGAAAGAGAAAAGGAAAAACAGCAAAAAGAGCTCAATAAACAGAAACAAATTGAAAAGGTATGCATTTGGTCAGAGCTTAACTGGAGTTTTTCAGCTATTTTGCTGTTCTAAAGAAGTGTATGAATTTAATTACGATACTGCTTCAGTCTTGGTAATTGCATGGACTTGGGCCTTCAAAACAGCACTTTTATAGAAGTTTCATTAACATGAGAAATTACTCTTCCTCACAATACTGAAATTGGTTTTAGATTAAAGCAGGCGTGTTCACATGATAACATTTGGAGGTAGTATGACACTACTAGTTGCTAGAACCTGACAAGCAATGACCTATTTTGGGTGGCCAGGAGACACTTGGCTCACTGTAGTTGGAAACAGGATGCTATACCAGAAGTACCACTTGGCCTGAATCGTATTCTTCACAAGATTTATTCTTGAACATCGCTACCCTGAATGACCTGATGTACAGGTAGTCCTCAACTTACGACCATTTGCTTAACCATTCAAAGTTACGACAGCGCTGAAAAAAGTGACTTATGACTCTTCCTCATACTTACAACCATCACAGTGTCCCCACAGTCACATGTTCAAAATTCGAGCTCTTGGCAACCGGCATGTATTTATGATAGTTGCAGCATCCCAGGGTCGCATAATCGCCATTTGCGAACTTCCCAGGGGGCTTCCAACAAGCAAAGTCAATGAGGGAAGCCAGATTTGCTTAATGACTGTGGTGATTCGATTAATGATTGCGGTGATTCAGTTAACAACCAGGGCAAGAAAGGATTTAAAATCCGGTGCAACTCCCTTAACAATCACATCTCTCTGGTCCCAATTGTGGTTGTAAGTCAAGGACTATCTGTATATCTCTATATAGATCTTTGTGTCCATCCAGGTTGATGAATGAGTGCTATTTGGTCATCCAAGATCTCAGTAATTCATTTTTAATGCAGGTAGTCCTTGCTTACCAACTTCCTTGTTCAGTGACCATTCAAAGTTACGACCGTGCTATCCCTCAGTCACATGATCGCCATTACGGTCAGTACACATCCTGTGCCTGACCTGTTGTTTTTCTTTTTTCCCCCCTTGTAGAGCAGAGAGATTGGAGAGGAAGGGATTACAAGAGAGTAAAGTAGGCACACAGTGGGGAATACACATTGAAAGCAATGCACTGGTGCTGGCAGCCACTAGCACACTACACAAACAGCCCGGTGTATTCCCCATTATGTGCCTGCTTACTCTCTTGTAATCCCTTCCTCTTCAATCTCTCCGCTCTGCTGGGGGGAGGAAACAAAAGTGATTTCTGTAAGTAATCTCTCCTGTGTCTGCCCCATTTTTCCTCCTCTCTCAGAGCAGAGAGATTGGAGAAGAAGGGATTACAAGAGAGTAAGCAAGCTCACCACAGGGAATACACCAGGCTGTTTGCAAAGCACTCTTGCAGCTGCCAGAACCAGTGCATTGCTTTCAATGTGTATTCCCCATGGTGTGCCTGCTTACTCTCTTGTAATCCCTTCCTCTCCAATGAATGTAAATACAAACATTAACTCCGTTCTTACTAATTATTCCAATGCCGGGGTGAGCATTCCAAGGGGCGGGGGAGTGGAAAAAAGGAGAGCAGTCATGGTCACATGATTTCCTGCTTCATGATGGAGTTGCTGGTCCCAGTGGTTGCTAAACAAGGACTACCTATAATGTGTGGCCATAGTGAATCGTTGTCAGTAATGATAATATTTTTATTATTTACTATTTAAAATAATATACAGGTGGCTTATACATAAATCAGTAATTTTTTTTTTTCAGGATTTAGAAGAGCAAAGTCGATTAATTGCTGCTTCAAGTCGATCCAACCAGAGTGTCGGTGAAGGACAGTTTGTAGTTCTTAGCAATAGCCCATCAGAAGACAGTGATTTGGGTGAAGATGGAAAGAAGAAGCGAGAATCTGATGCGTGAAGCAACTTCAGTGCAAGCTTTGAACCTCTTGTTTGAGATGATAAATTTTAAATCCCATAAGAAACAAAGGTGGAGGGTTTGATTTATTAGGTAGAACTCCGTATTCTCACTCATTAAGGTTGATCTTTCTTAAACTGCTCAGTGTAAATACGGATTTTTTTTTCTCATAACATAAAGAATCGTGGTAAAATGCTCATGGCTATAGCCGGTTTGGATATTGCAGAGTTTATTCTATTTCACTTACCTAGCTCTTCTGGTGACTAAATGAGAAAGAAATTTGTGTAATTGTTAAGCTTAAGAAATAGGTAGAAAATCTTTATATTCAACTTCTTTTCTCAGTTTTCAGAGAGGTTAATTGTTTTAGTCTGCTGTAGTAAAATAGTCTTGTTCTACTTTTAAATACTAACATTCAATCTGATAAAAATGGAGTCATATTAGTCTTCAAAGTGCCCTAAGCCTCTGAATAAAAAGCCAGTTTTGATTCCTAAAAATGGCTGGGGTCAGTAATGGCAGCATCCTGATAATTTTTAGTTAATGTTTTTGATAGTAAAGTGATAGTAAAGTGCTGGGGCAGGAGTGTACGAGCTCAAGGAAACCAGTGACACTGCGATACTATTTTTAGATGAAATATGAGAATATCATTTTTACTTGAAAGTGTACCAGCCATTAGTGATCTTGGCTTCTCCTCTGTGTACAGGGAGCACTTTTGTGGAGGGTGGCAAAAGACATTCACCCAAACACTGGAAAGTAGTTTGGAGTGCCAGTGCACTGTGTATATTTGTGACATTATACCAATTGACTTTTAAATGTCTAAATGATATATGCATACATTTCTAACAGAACTGCCATGATTATTGAAATCAAATTTTATATGTATCTTCTCATTAGCAAAAGTTTGAGATTATGTTGGTGATAGAATTATTTGCATGGAAGAATTGTCAGATATTTTTTTTTCAACATCTGTTGTCATATTTAACCTAAATTCATTTTGCAGAACTTCTTAAACAAATCCACATGTAATAGAAATACATACAAATTGCACATATTTGCTGAATCTGAGAAAAATTAGACAGGTACTTGTAATTCTGATTGCTTCAGTTTACTGATTCATGCCGAATGTAATATACAAAGCATGCAATGATTTTTCATTCCAGTACAAGTGTACTGTACATACAAAACAAGATGTATAAGTTTGTCTTTTATATTGAAATATGCAAGCAGAAATTGTACAGAAATTGGAGGCAGATCAGCGACTTGTGGAGGGAAGACTGTTCAATTGGGGGATTTGTTCTTGTTCCAAATTGCAAGGCAGTTGAAGACACGTGGAGATCCAAGAAATAAAAGAGGAGCCACAATTGCCCATTGAGCAGTTTCCTTCCATTTTTTGAAAGCTTTCCTTGTCTTTCAACTTGAATATAAAACTGCAGAAACAGAAATCGTATATCCAATTGATTATATTTTGGGCCACCTCACTCAATTTGGCAATATCTGTTGTAATTGTTACAGCACAGTTTACAGCTGTGTTAAGCCACATAATACTATGAAATCATAAATTTAAAGTTAAAGTAAATCAGTTCACTTCAATTGATAGCTTGTTATGCTTCAGACTAATCAGTTTTGGCCTGTTCTCTGTGTGTTTGTGTGTGTGTGTGTGTATGTATATATATATGTATGTGTATATATATATGTGTGTGTGTGTGTGTGTGTGTGTGTGTATATATATATATATATATATATATATATATATATATATATATATGTAAAGATGTATCATAATGTGAATAATACCAAATGACCTTTATTATAAAACTGTTCACAGGCAAGTGCTCAGTATATCTTAACTCTGGTGACAGAATGTACCCATCTACAGTTACTTAAAAAATCCACCTTGTATGGATTGTATTCAATAGCCATATTTCCCATATTAGATTTTCTAGTGGAAATGTTCTCTAAGTAGAAAAAAAGTTTGATTTGGCTGCCTGATTGATTTATTGCTGGTGTGAAAATCACTCATGCCACACTTTACATTGTATGGCAAGAAATACGTTTTTGTTTTCCTACACAGAAATTATGTTCATGTGGGAGGATTCTGGTATGTTAAAAACAACATTTTTTTCTTCTTAAATTAGGCCTTGGAGTCGGCAATTCTGTTCTCATTCTTCTGAAGGTAAGCCCCATTGAAATGAGTGGGATTTGCTTTTGCATAAACAAGTATATGGTTATGCAGTCAAGGTGCAAATGAAGTCCGCAGTTGTGTACTGTTGCTTGACAAGTGTGCTTTCTAAGTTGCCTTCTGTACTGAATCACATTTCTGATGACAAAATTGGAATTAAGATTGCTATATTTGGATAAGATGTTCATCTCTGTAGACATGTATTTTGCATGTATTGTAAGCCAGATACAACCAATATAGGGTTGATTTAAAAAATCAGGATTGTTATTGTGATATCTCAACAAAATTACTATTGTTTATCTTTGTTTTGTTTTCATCTGTAAATGAAACAACAAGACTTTTGTCTCCCCTGTAGCCTTCCTGCATCGTGAGGTCCTTCACACTCATGGGGAAATTGAGTTGGGTGCAGGGAAATGTTTTTCTAATTGATGCATGGACATTATATCAGGCTATCAGAGATCATGACATGATGTAGAACTAATCATCCATCATGCAACTTTGAGTAAATAATGTTCCATAATGAGATTTGTAAACAAGCCAAGAAGTTTGTACAATAAATTTCGGTGGCTTTTATAATACAGTGAATTGATCAGGAAGTAATGGTTTAGTCTTGTTCCAGTGACTGTGATTTTTTAAATTGAAAGTCTAATTAAAACTCTAATTTCTCTTAATATTTGTATTAATATTCAATGATTGTCTGCTTGATATTGTCAATTGCAAAATAAAATCTAGACACTAATAAAACAGTTTGGGAAAGACTTCAGCGAAATCCAGTTAATTTTAGAGGATGCTTTTCTACAATATTTATGTAAATATTTTATCAGCTTTTCTTCTCCAAAGCACATCATATATTGAACACTTTCAAAATGCCTTTGTGAAATGCATTTTAAATCTGTCAGTAATGGAAGAATATCCATATAATAGAGAATCATTTATTGTACTTAATAAAGCAAAATTAACAGCTGGTGTCCTATCTTTATTTGACTAGAATTCAAAAGAAAAATTCATGTGATGTGAAAGTTAATTCATATATTTTGACTGTTTAATCGGTGGTTGCAGTTTCTTAGAGAAGGTGAAGCCATATTGCTGATATAAGAATAATATTTGATGAATATTTCAAAAGATTTTTCTTTGTGCTAGTTTTCTATCTCAAATAGCTTCCACTCTAAAAATATATACAAAGGAGACAGTGTAGGCAAAACACAAGAGAAGGATATACAATTTTCACCACAGCTATGCAGTTGTAAAGGTACATGGCAAGACTTCAATTATTTTGGAAATACATATTCCATTTACAACACAGCTTTTTAAATAAAACCTTTTGGGAAAAGTTGTAAAACAGAGATTGGTATTTTGTTCTTGAGGTTGTAATATATTTGTTGCAATAAAAAAGGCACTTTATAGGACTTTAAATTGTCACCTTAAGGATGTGGGCAGCAGAAACCTAGGCTATCAAGAAAACTCTGCACATATAACACACATGAAATCCAAGACCCAACTTCACTTGGAAAGCCAAATTTAAAAAGTTAAATGTAATTTTTAAAGAGATACACAAAAACTCTTACAAGTGCAGAAGCAAGAGACATTCCACGAGAGTATGACGTGCCAATTTTTTCTGCACTAGTTAAAACATGCAAACTCTTTTCCCTCTAAAGGGAATGTTCAACAGTATTTGTAAAGAAAAATTCAGGAATAGATTATGCAGTGTAGTTATGCCCTCTTTGTACTTCTTGAAAAATGTGCTATGTGCTAAAACAGCACTGTTATTTCAGTACAATGTGGGCATCCATAAGCAGAGGACACACTATTCTTGCCAATGCATTGTGATGTTTTTTTGTTTTGTTTTTTAAATCTGCTTTCAATATCTACAGCTGAAGTGGATTTTGTGAGCGTGTGGAGGTTTGCAAGGAGAAGTACCCCCACTAGTAGGATCTGTATTACAGAGACCCCTTTTTCCCAGACCAACTGGGGAGGTGTCCATTGAATTGGAGCAAAGGGCATCACAGGGTTTGAAGCAATGACGTCACTCCCAAATTACATCATTTGAGTGTTGTTACACAAATTACACAAGTTACATTTGTGTGACGTTAGACATTTCAAATTAATACAGATGGTTCACACAAGATCTATGCAAATGGCATAAATCACAAATTTGATCTGCGAAACTCTTGCATTTCATTGCATTAACTGTTCATCAAATTATTACTTTTTACGTACTGTAGTATAAACCAAACAGTTCTTCAGCAGTAGCTAGAATTCTATTTTTAAGCACGGTTTAATAGCTTTATACTGTTCATTTATATATAGGATATCCTCCAACTGCATTTTTATGCATTTGACTTAGTATATTCCTTTCAGATTTCCTTGTCCATAGAGATCATACTCCTTATAGAGTATATATTCTTTCAAACGGTTCGGTAATGGCAGAAATGTCAAGAAGACGGGACAGCGCAGACGTAAACGTCCTAAGCATTTTCGGATTCTCAGATGGCAAAGATGTTGCAAAGGACGAGTATTTGCTGAAAATAAAATAATACGTCTATATAATATGAATTATCCACTCTGAATTTTCATCTTGAAATGTGTAGTCTTGGGGAAGGGGGAATGTGTGGGTCCAGAGTAAAATCACAGGCCAGCCACAATGGCATCTGAGCAAGGCTTTATACAATTCTGCCTTTGCAACCTAAAGTCTTACTTCCAAAAGAGAGAGAGAGGGGAAAAAAAAAAGATTTAGCATAAAGTTTAATAAGAGGTAACCTCAACCTTTAGGATACCAAGAACTTGCAAAGTAACTGAAAAATCTTTTTGAAATACGTATATTCTACTCTAAAACAAAATGTAAAATGTTTTGTTACCCATCAGAATAAGATTCTGTTCTTTTAAGGCAGGTTGGACAATATTCGAGGGTTGAGGGGCTGTAAATCTCGAGTGCCATAGGAGGCTATCAACTGATGCAACTGGGATGGGGTGAATGTTCTTGGGGTGTTTTTTCCTCAATATTTTAAGATGAGAATAAGAGTGGGCAGTAAACTACTTTAATTCCCACCTTTTAAATTCCTCTAAATTTTGAAACCTGCATATAATTACTGGATGAGGGGAGTAGCATTTAAAAAAGGAAAGCAACCAGAATTCAGTCACTTCACTGCTAATATTCCGTGTCCTTGAGGGGTTGCGGAGGCTGCATGTGAGCTGCAGGTTCTCCTGCATTAAAGGATAACCTCAGTCCTAAAGTAACTTTCACAAGTATACCCAATTAATCTAGTAAACAGTTATTTCAGGCTTGTGAGAGTTCCTTTGATTTTATTTCAAGTTAGATTAAAAATACTGATGGTACTAAATGGCTCTCAGGTTGGAATATGTTGGTTTCAGCCCCACTAGGTAGACCAAACCAGGAAATCAACTCCACAAGTAGATTAAAACTACTTTTATTGAGATTGGCTATAATAACAATCTTGCAAGTCTGATTGCTCTGTACCCGTTCCTCTGCCTTTGCCTCCTCCTCCTCCTCCTCCTCCTCCTCTTTAAGTGAATTAAGGAGGCACCTGACTGAGCGGCTTCTGAATGTTGTCTTGTGGACTTAAAAAAATGCTTCAGCCCCTCTTGCCTAGGCAACTGATCCTACGTATTTTCATCAAGGTGAACTTCCTTAATCCATACGCTTAGTGAATCCTCCATTGCGATAAACTATATAAAAATACAAATCTATATTGACAATTTCAGGATTTCTAACAAAATCAATTGCATGAAACCCCAGTTGTAATCAGCAGTGAATAGGAGCTTTGACAATGCATTCTTTGATCATGGGAGAGATTTCTGAGATGAGGGACTCCTGGTAAGAGTTGGGCAGCATCTCACGAGAACGCAAGCATGTATTAGGAAGGCATCTTGCAGACCTATCTGGACGTCTTTAAACCAATCCTGTGGAGGAGAAAGAAAAGACTCTAGAAAACAGTGATGCAAGGGTCTGAAACTGGGACTGTGTAGATGTATACAGGATATGGAGGCACCCAATCATGAGTGCATACAGTAAGTACAGGAAAGAATAAGGCAAGCACTGTAGTATCCATACAAATGCACAGAAGGTGAGGAAGAACTAGAAGCTTGAATGCAGCAGGCAGATATGATTTAGTAAGCATTACTGATACCTACTGGGATGAAATTTATGTCTGAAATACATGGATTGAAGGGGATAACGTTTTGAAAAAGAATAGGTCAGACGAAAGGGGAAGAAGAATGGCATTATATGTGAAGGCAGTACAGAGGTGTACTGAGATCAATTGAAGCATGAGAATCCAGTGGAAGCACTTCCAAAAGAATACAAGAAGGGAGAAACAAAGTTATTCTGGGAATGTGCTATAAACCACCAAGCCAGGCTGAAGATTTGGATAATATCTCCTAGAGCACATTACAAAACTTTCAGGGAGGAGAAACAGTAATAATAGTAGCTTTCAGAAGGTTGAAAAGTAAAAGATCTCCTACATCTGATTCTAACTCATAAGGAAGAGCTGGGTGAAGAGAGAAAGTTGGAAGGAAACATGGTGAGGAAATGATCACATTACCTTGCTGTTCAGATTATTAACCAGGTCCCTATTGGGTAGGGAGGGCCCCTCAAAGCATCTATTGGGTCACTGTGAGGATTATTCAGGCTATCTGATGAATAAGGGTGCTCAGATTTGCTCTGACCTGGACTCTGACTCTCACTCTGCTGTTGTTTAAAAGAGCCATGAAGATCTGGCTCTTCATGCAGACCTTTGACAAGGGGGAATAAGACCCCTCGTTTCATTGTGCTTTTCATCTTTTATCTTTATCTTTCTTTGACTTTATTATAATTTCTTTGATTGATTGTTGTGAGTTGCCCAGAGTAATTGAGTTTTGACATTGGCACAATGCTGAACAGTTAAGGGAGATCCTTGGAATAAAGCAGGAGGTAATCAACTCCTACAACAAGTACTTAGGTTGAAATCCTACATCCAGAAACTGGAAACATTTGGCTGCTATGTTATAATACATACAGCATGAGATCTCTTCTTCCTCCACCATAAGATACTATTTGTGCTCAACATGTTCTTTCCTCCATGTGGCAAGTTTCAAACTGTTTAACTGTAGTAATTGCAATAATAAAATGATATGAGGAAAAATAGATCTAGAAGATATAAAAACATGAACTTTTGATGCTGAGTCATAGAAGAAAGTACTAGCAAAATTAAAGAGATTGTCTTTGTAAAGATTTGTTATGCTGTGTGTAAGTAGCTTATACTTATTTTGATCTTTGCTTCAAGTGAAGTACAAAAAAATCTAGTCATATTTAGTAACAGGGAGAGACTGACTGTCAAAATACAACATATAAAGTATTCCTTAAATAATTCAAATTGTTTTAAATTATATTTACCAAAACGAAACCTATTGAATTATTCTATTCATATATGGTAGTAAAAATAGCTTTTCCAATAATACAGCTGCTAATTTGAAAATTATGCAAGGTCCATCTGGGCTCAGTTACAGTGGCAATGAGTGCAATGTTGGAAGACCTGAAAGACCAGGTCAGGGACAGATTATCATGGAGAAAAATCTATCTGTGTGATCACTAGGAGTTGAAAACAACTTGATGGCACATAATCAATCAATCAATCAATCAATTTGAAAATTATAGCCCACTGTGTCAGTCATCTTTACATTTTATAACGTCTGCTGATAACTTTACTTGACACTTACTCAAAATTGCATTGATTTCTGGCCACAGTTTTTGTTCTCGAAGAGTATCTTGAAGTTTAGAGCATATTCTAATATGATCTACATAATCTAGCATCACTCGCACTACCTTCCCAGACAGGTGCCTTAACCATGATAGTGTAATCACTTCACAGAACTGAGAAAACAAGAACACGAGAACACAGAATTTAATACCTTATATTATAAACTGCATGATGTGAACCAGACTAAATCAGCAGCAAAACAAAGCAAACTAGCTATGTATCTAATACAATTTCACAAAAATGACAAGCAGATAACCTTGGAATAACCAAACACTTGCAATTTATTTTATGGAGTGTTTTTGCTTGAGGTATTTTTAAAGATCATCATTTTCAATTTTGAAAACCAGCTGGAGGTTAACCCCACCCTCCCTTAAATATTGAGCAATTTATAGGAACTAATCAACATATAAAAGAAGGGTTAATCTCCCCCACGAAGTACTTACCATTGTGTCTTTGATAACAGTTGAAGTCCACCCCTCAAATAAGTACTGGGAATGTATACTGTCTCCATGAGGACAATCAAAGCAGCGGGAAACATTGTATCCATAATTCAGCAACATCCTTAACAGGACTTCATCTTTCAGTGCGTACTGTAGAGCTGATGGAAAATGTGTTGTATTGACCCTACAAAAGTAATTCACGTTGGCTCCATAGCGAAGCAGGAGACTGATGAGTTCATAGTTACCCATTCTCAAGGCCACTTGGAGGCAGTTAACGGGGTCTTGATTTGGTAGGGCTCCAGCATCCAGGAGCAAATGTGCTGAATCAATATCCCCATTAGAGACAGCAAAATACAGCGCTGACTTCCTCTCATCATCGTAGCCTTTCTGAATTCTTCGATGCAACATAAAATTGGCATCAAAACCAGATATGAGTAGAAATTTAAGGCACTGAGAATGTCCTCCTGCCGCTGCTGAGTGAAGTGGGCTGATTCCACTCTCCTTTATAGCACTGAAATCTGTGACTGGAATCAAAATCTGTAAAGCCCTAGGCAATAAGATAAAGACAAACATTCTTTAAAAAACTTCAATCATACCTCAATACCTCCTGACAGTGGAGGCAATGAGATCACTAATAAAGAGGCAAGAACTGTAAACTTCTGTAAGAGTTGCCACCAACCATCAACATTTTAGCTATTAGGTAAAATGCACAGAAAAAGACAAGAATTCCAGTGGGGAAAAATTGCTAAAAGAAAACTGCAAAAAATAAAATGATAGAAGAAAGGGAGAAAGACATATGCAAACTATTTCAAGTAACTTTAAAAAGAAGAATAAGTTCCTTAAGGTGCTGCAGTAAGGGTAGCCCAAAAGGAACAGAATGGTGTTGATCCCATCCACTCAGGTCTACATTCTTTTATGTTCACTAGCTTAGCTCTGGAAGTGTTGACTGTTCTATACCAGCAGAATATCCATATGTGGGAACAACAACTGAAGCATAAAGAATGTTATGTTACTTGTAATGATGTCAAACTTCCAAATTAATATATAAAAAACTATTAATTGGCCCAACTTCTGCAAATAGTTATGTGTCACAGAACAGTGCATAAGGAGGATCTGACTAGAACAGTAAGATGCAGAAGAGAACAGACTTCCTTTCACAGACATGTAGAAAAGAATGTCAGCAGCTGAAACGTGCATAACAAGCTATAGGTTTCTTTTACATAGTTTTTGAAGATGAAGGAGACTTATCCTCTTTTCTATCTAGTAACTCAGGACTTGACAAATTGTAAAGAAATGTTTCTCTCATCAGAGATATGACAAACTACTAAGCAGACTGTCTGACTTCCCCTCTGCCCCCAGTTCTATAAATTGAGTCAATATGTTCTAACTCACAAGAAATGACCTCTATAAGCAGCTCTATGGATAGGAAGATGACCAGACTGCTTTGGTACATTGGCATCAGCTCCATATTCTAGTAGGAGAGAGATGGAATCTGGGTTTCCTCCTCCAGCAGCTTCAAATAATATAGATGCAGAATCAGATGCTTGGGAAAGGACATTGGCACCTATTGTGGAAACAGCAGCAAGCTTTTAATAATCAGTCAAAGACAATGTGGTGCTTCTGTGTTTAGTTTATAATCATAAAATTACTATATTGTGTAGTTTTATGTTGATATCAAGGAAGTGGACTTGTTCTGTAGTTAGGTCTAGGCTGAGGTTGATGATGGGGTGGAAATTGTTGAAATCATGATAGAATATGACGAGAGATTCATTTCCATAAGTCCAGATGATGAAAATATCATCAATGAATCTCAAGTAAAAGAGGAGATTTAGGGGTGAGAGTTAAGCAAATGTTCTAGGTCAGCTATAAAGATGTTGGCATATTGAGGATTCATAATCAAACAAGCTGATAAAGGAGGGTCAGTTGTCATCATGAATAAGGTGGATCAAAGAATATGAGAAGCAACACTCCAACATGACATTCTACCAGCTTCTTTCCTCAGACCCCACAACAATATATCAGACAGCACTATGTATTCTAGTGAAGTTATTTCCTGAAGACATATAGGACTGTATCTGCATGGACACACCCCAGGACCCCTAACCAGGCATCTTCTACTTAGTTCTCAAAATACACAAATCAGACAACCCAGGCAATCTCATTGTCTCAAGCAATGGAATTATCACAACTTTATTCAACTAGTGATATTTTGAAAATTTTGACCATGTCTACACTGCAACCAACAGCTGTCCCTAACTAGGTATGGACTATCAGAAAATATGGCTGACTTGCAAAGAGTGACTATTTTCATCTGAGCATCCCCACAATCAACAGAGAAAACATACCTAGATACACTTGGACCAGCTATTTACCATCATTAATATATTTAGTGCAGTTTATAGAAGGCAGTTTCAACCACTCAGATCCTGAATTAACCATCAAGATGTGCATTCTGGGCTGAATTTTAGCAACTGCCCTCCTCCTCCAAATCAGTGCACATTTAACACTCAGGAGATTATACAGAACATCTCACCTTTACGTAGTAGGATTTCCAGAATTTCTGTATGCCCATTCTGTGCTGCCAGTGCTAGAGGGGTGAGCCCATACGAACTCCGTGGATCTGGATCTGCTTTTGACCAAAGCAGTAGTTCCACCATGTCTTTCAAGCCTAATCTGGCTGCCTCATGTAAAGCTGTCCTTTTGCTGATACACTGTAGATTGATATTGGCACCAAATTGTATCAATAAGGAAGCAATTTCATATGATTCATGTTTAACTGCTGTAAGATAGTAAAATATGAAAGAACATATTTCAAAATTTCATTTAAGTCTCAGCTGTTGAAGTGAACTATTCAATCTCCACTGAGCATATCAGGCTAAACCTTTGTTTAGCAGCTTCACATGCTGTTTATATACAGCTAAAAGGGTCATGTAGCAAAATGAGGTGCTAAACTTTAAAATAAATTTGTTCTTCAATTTTAAGAAAAGATAAAAGTTCTACAGAACTCTCCCTCATTCACATTTAGTGAACTTGTCTTTTTTGGATCATGCATGACTAAGCAGAAAATATATTTTCAGGTAGAGGAGCAACATGTTTGGCTCCCAGCAAAACAGGACAGATTCATCAACTGGACATCCTAGTGTCATAAAATAGGGACAATAGGGATGGACAAGATCCTATGAAGTCTAGCCAGCATTATCAATATGGAGAGATAATGAGAGTTGTAGTTCAACTTCATCAGGAGGTCCACAAGTTTCCCATCCTTGCCTCATTAAATTGCTGAGCTTTCAGATAATTTGCAGAGACCATCAAGATTCTCTGTTGTAGGTCCTGGTTTCTCACCAAGAAAGCCACAGGGAAAGCCTTTTGTAGTAGGAAGAGAAGCCCATTTAAAATAAATGGAATTTAATAAGAATATTAGAGATCCTATTTGGTTCAGAAACATAGCTGACAACAGAAGTGTGGGGAGCAGGAAGCTGTTCTTTAGCCACTAGCTCTCCTATCTCACAGAGGTTTCCTGTGAAATCACAGAATGGTTGGAGGGAAAGAAGTCATAGGAAAGCTGCTAAAGGACCACCAACTTTCATACTAAAACTGCCTATGCAGCCTTGGAGGAGCTTTGTTGTTGTTCAGTCGTTAAGTCGTGTCCGACTCTTCGTGACCCCATGAACCATATTGCGCCAGGCCTTCCTATCTTTCACTGCCTCCCTGAGTTTGCTCAATTTCATGCTCATTGCTTCAGTGATGCTATCTAGCCATCTCATCCTCTGCCGTCCTCTTCTCCTTTTGCCTTCCATCTTTCCCAGCATCAGGGTCTTTTCCAAAGAGTCCTCTCTTCGCATTAGGTGACCAAAGTATCTGAGCTTGAGCTTCATTATCAATCCTTCCAATGAGCAATCTGGGTTGATTTCCTTTAAGATTGACTGGTTTGACCTCCTAGCAGTCCAGGGGACTCTTAAGAGTCTTCTCCAGCACCACAGTTCAAAGGCATCAATTCTTCGGCGCTCAGCCTTCTTTATGGTCCAGCTCTCACAGCCATACATTACTACTGGAAAAACCATAGCTTTGACTATGCGGATCTTTGTCGGCAAGGTGACGTCTCTGCTTTTTAATATGCTATCTAGGTTTGCCATAGCTTTCCTCCCAAGGAGCAAGCGTCTTTTAATTTAATGGCTGCAGTCTCCGTCTGCAGTGATCTTGGAGCCCAAATAAATGAAGTCTGTTACCGCTTCCATTTCTACCCCTTCTATTTGCCAGGGATTGATGGGTCCAGATGCCATGATCTTCGTTTTTTTAATGTTGAGTTTCAAGCCAGCTTTCGCACTCTCCTCTTTCACCCTCATCAAGAGGCTCTTTAGTTCTTCTTCACTTTCTGCCATTAGGGTGGTATCGTCTGCATATCTGAGGTTATTGATGTTTCTCCCTGCAATCTTAATTCAGGCTTGTGATTCTTCCAGCCTGGCATTTCTCATGACTTGGAGGAGCAGCACTGCATTAACCTTGGGGGAGGTGGGTGCATTTTTGATATGTGCCCTGTGGTCTTCTGGAATCGTGCTAGATGTTTATCCAAACAAATAGATTAGAGGAGATTTTAGGGGGAAAGTACTGCAAGGAGGTATATTTTATATGACTGTAACAACAGAGTCAATGGTACAAAATTTCAAAGAATGTGATCAGGGGAACAGAATATATGAGAATCTGTCTCTCAGGTATAAATATTTTCTTTCGAAACATGAACTAGACTCCAGTTTTTCCTCTCAGTCTAAGAACTAAATAAATCTGGGGGTGGAAGTAGCAAGTGAAAGGAATGGATAAAAACGCAAATTTATTCTTGCCACCTGAACAGCATAGAAATAGGCAACTGTATCCTAAAATTGTGTATGGAATAACACTGTCAAACAATACAAGCTATTTTTATTTTGTAACAGAATGTTTAAATATTGCCAGATAAACAATATAATTTGGCTTACCAATAATTAATGCAGAATCTCCTTCTTCATTCTTAATATCTGGGTTAAACCCATTGACTAGTAGAAGGTTGACATTTTTTATAAGACATTTGTCCACAGCTAGAAACAGGGGAGTTTCTCCTTTCAGGTTGGTCTGTTGCCACACAGTGGGATGTGAAGCTGAAAGAGAGGGAGAGTTTTGTTTGAATTCATAATGAAATTAATGAGAATCACACATAGTGCTCACAGAGGGTTTACCTTTCAGAATTATTTCTAGAATATTCTTGTTTGGCTGTACTGCTGCTTCATGAAGAGGAAGCCAGCCTTGGGAGTCTGCTTCCTGAAAAGCAGATCCATTCCTCATCAACTTGAGTAAAGACTCTTCTTCACCTGTTGTGTGTATGAAAGATCTACAATTTACACTCTTTGTACCCAAAGATAATTCTGTGAGTTTATAGTAGTAGTAAGAAACAAACTCTTATTAAAATAATAAAGGGCTGGTTCACACATGCAGTGCTACTTTTAATTTCTCAGCGCATGAGGGCTGAGATCAATTAATTGAGATCATTTGTGCATTTTGAGTAATTCCCAAGAAAATTGAACCTATTACTTAACTGTCCGAATGGCAGTGATGATCTTTCTGTAATCTGAACTTGTTGCAAAACAAAAGCTGCAAACAGAATACAGTAGCATTAGATAATTCAAATAAGCCACAAATACTGGTTAATTTCTCATATTACACTGAACTTCAGGGTATACAAAAAATTGGAGAAGAAAAGAATAGAACATATTTAATTTGCATATTTAATTTATTGGTATGTCATGCAGGAAAAACCAGATCCTATATACTTGGAAGTAAGCTCCTGGAGCATTCTGGAATTTAGAATAATTTACCAAACACTTTGCCTTGAGTTGACATGTCTTGACATTTGCCTGCATTTTTAACCACCACCAAAATAGAAATGCCACTCACTACTGCTTTTGTTTGTTTTGTTTTTTATCTTTAAAGTACTTGTATCTGACTCACATGCTGATAACCATTAATTTGGAAGTTCAGTGAGACCTAGTAATGCGATTTGCTCCTCTTCCTCTAGGCTGTACCCACAATTTGTCTCAAGATTTGTACAACCTGAATGCGACGGTCAAGCCAAAAGATCAAAATCACCAATTGTAAGGAGCAATTCCCTTCAGTCACACCTGAAACACCAGGATTGTTGCAAGTATGTCTGTTTGGGAAAAGGACCCCAGTCTGAAGGTGTTTCCCTTTAGCACATGTGTGTGAATGTGCGTGCATGAGAAAGCTACAGCTTGCTCAATTTTTGTTGTAACAAGAAGCCTCCAAAATTCTGCCTTTTTTTGTTTCAGCAAGAGCACATACAGTTCTCTTTTTGCTTTCTGTAGCTGAAAACTATATAAAGTAAATCACTTAGTATAACTTCCTCCATTTCCTCCACAGTTCTCACAACTCTGTGCCTTTATCTCATTGAATTCAGAGCACCATTCTCTGTACTTTAGGCCTTGCTCTTGTTGAAACAAATGTGCTGTTCTCTGAACTCCTTGCTTATCTCTCACTGAATGGAATAATTGCTAACTTCTCATACATCCTTACTATTTCTTCTTTGACCCTAAAAGGAACAGTTCCTAAAGGATTCCCAAAGGTTTGCACCAAACTGTTGTTTTTAGTGTAACAAAAGGGGGGAATTGTTAAATATGTAATTGGAGAGTAATCCTATTAACTGTATTTCATTTTAATGAAATCCAGAGGAGATGAAATCTAATGTTGTTTTTGCTTTGGCTCTGCATCCTGGCTTTTGGAATGTAGCCGCCATCATGCTACTCAAAGGCCAAGGGTCCTTGGCCCAGAAGCAGTTGTATCCTCCTGTTCCAGGGCCTACTCATTCCTGAAGGCAGTTGAGTCACAGTAATTTATCCTTGTGGGAGAATGGGATAGGCAGGAAATTGGCCTTTTCTACCATTAAGAGTTTACAATGTTCTGGAATAAGGGGTTAGAGTCTGGAGGATGAAAATTATTATTTGAGTGGGGGGAAGTAATTAAATATAGTAATGCTTAGGAAAATAGCATTTAGTAATTCTGTCTACTCAACTAACAAAATAGCCCCATAGAGCAGAGATGGGCAACAGGCAGTTCTTGATGCCTGTTGCCTCCCTTTTGCCTGATTTTTTTTTTTTTTTTTTTTGCAATTCCCAGAACCGCCAGAGATCAATTTGGTGTCAGGCTCTCCAGTAACAGGGTTGGCAAAATCTTTGGTATTTTTTTCCTACAAACTAAGAAGGAAATAGGATTAATAAAGTTATTTACTGATAAAAATAATTTTAAACCTAAAACCAAAAAGGGGAAATAGCAGCCTGTCCCTCTGTTGAGATCCTCAATCACCTCATTGTCATTAGCCACATAGATCCTGGCAACCAAAGTAGGAAGTTTATCCCCAACTGCAAAACTTCTGCCTACCCTTCTTTAGAAGGAGGTAGCTGAAGATCAGTACTTTGTTTTAATAAAATATTGAAAAAAAACAGAACTTACAAACTTAAAAACAGATTATAATTAACAATAAAATAGGTACTAAGGTTATTTATACATTTATACAGATCAATCTTTTTTTGTTAGTAATTTTTCATATTAAATAGATACTAGCCACATTTACAAGTAAAAATATGCCTCTCTCCTAAAGTTATAACAATTATCATGTAAACATACAAAATACGGAGATCCCATGCATGTAACAATACTCTGTGAACAGTTCACAGCATTCTATGGAACTGAACTTTAAAAATTACATAGATTCTGTTCCAAGAAACATCCTAACAGATGCTAGAAATAATATAGCAAAGGCAGTGCACACCTGTCATTCTTCACTGTAGTCACCGTCTTGCTCCTGGGTATGTCCTGTAGACTTTGCTGAATGACAAGCTGCGTAGATATGTCATCCTCAGCATCCTCAGCATACATTTTTGTAGTATCATACAGGCTAAAACCACATATCTTAAATTACAAAATGAGGTGGGGCTAAAAGTTGTCTTTTAATATCTTGAATCTTCTAGAAATATCAGTAGCTATAGATATAGATATAGAAATATGTGATGATAAATTTGCTAAGAAACAAAAGCAAATAATTCTTAATTGGCCTGTTTCAGTCGCTTTTTGAGCATTGACTTGACAGACACCAAGGCCATCTGGTTCACATTAAACATAATCAGGTTATCAGTTTGACTTGTTTTTTGCTCTTCTTGTCGAGTACATGCCCTGTGCCAAGGAACCCAGAATTGGAGAGCTCAGTTCTTCCTCATGCCTCATTCTCCTAACTTTACTGCCCGCCGCCCCCAAGCTTAATGCTACTGATCTCTTTTGCAGTGCCTTCCCTCGTTCTGCTCAGATCCGCTGTAAAGAATGTGCTGGGTCATATACATTAAAAAGCAACAGTTCAGACTAAAGCTGTTCAGACTGAATGGAAAGAGATATAGAAAATCTGTATTTTACTTATTAGTAAACAAGGAATATCATCTGCAATGCAGATGTTTCCTTGTAAAAATCACTAACATTTGATTTAATAGTCTATTACTGTTCAGGAAATATTCTCCATTGTATACTAAAACATGGCTTACACAAAAATAAATACATAAATATTGAAAAAGTGTTTAAAATATTAAGCAAAGTTTATAGGACACAGGAAAATCACAAAATGTTTTTCTCTCTAGAATGCTAATATATAAAACAAGCAAAACATGCAAACACGCACACACATGTGTGTTACTCCTGGAACAATGAAAAAGAACATTCCAGAAATGCCAACATTTAACTTTAGAAATAGCCTAGAAAATTAAGCTTTGGGAAAACTGACTTTTTAAAATGACAACACACATTTTCCTTACCTTTCTCCCACATCTGAAACATAGACCAACTCTAAGCAAGTGTCAAAACCAAATGTGATGTTTGATGTATTGAAAAACGATCCTGTGCTTCTTGCATCATTCGCACCCATTAATAACTCACTATAAATATCTGACCATAAGACATTCTCTCTTGCAGACAAGACACGTGGATTAAATGAGGGTCAGCAAATGAACCACAGGATCAAAAGAACAGGCATTTTAAAATCAGAATGTAATAAGTAATTATAAGGAACACTTAATTCTTTTTCAGAAAATTCCTAAATGTATAACATATAATTAAAGCTGCATCCAGTAAGAACCTGAGAAGTTATTCAGTACCAGATAACTGGTCATATATACAAAAACATGAAGGACATTGATTGATTGATTGATTGATTGATTGATTGATTGATTGATTCACTCATTTATTATGAGCCATGAAGTCAGTGTTTACTCTTAGTGACCACATAGATAGAGTTTCTCCAGGACAATCTGTCCCATCCTGGTCTTTCAGGTATTCCAACAGTGCACTGAAGGACATGATGCAGCCAAATGAAAGTATATTTAAATACCATTCATTTTAATGGGAAAAATAACTGAAAACAATACTACTTAAAATGCTCAACTTGTGTTAAGGATAACTACATTTTCTACTTTGAGTGTCTTCCAGTAGAGAGAAATTATGTCAGGTATAGGGTTAGGGAGTTTATCAGAAGAACTTCATTCACCTCACTGGATGAGGCGGTGGATTTGATTCAGCCCCAAAGCAAAAATGTACTTTCCATTCTTATTATACATATGGGAATCTACCAAATACTTTGTAGGAATTTGTTAGGCCTGCTTATGAATAGCTTTTGGGTAGTGAGTTCAGTTCTAATGTTAGCAGACATCATGTATCACAAACCAAACAGCCTATTTGCGGCAACAGAATCTGGGCATTTCACTTAGTATTGACCAAAACTATGCAAACCAGAACTACATCTCCAAGACTAGAAGCCATTACTGTGTAAAATTGGGGGTGCACCTGAATCAGAGAGATGATGTATCTAGAAAACACCAGTTTTACAGGGACCCTCTAGGACTTTGTCTCAGTTACAGAACTTGGAAGGGCAAGTTAACTTTCCATTAAATAGTTCTACTCTGCTCCTGCAATGCTGTTAAGGAACAAGACCACTGTGCTAAGTCAGTTCATAAATAAAAATTGATTTCTCACTCTTTCTGTGGTACCTGTTAGTTTTAGATTGCATATGATGCCTCAATGTAAAATATGCAGTGCCTATTATCAATTATGCTATCACAAGAACTATTTCCACAATATGATCAAGAACTAATTCAAACCATTCTGTGTTAAAGATGTGTGCCCATCCACACATAAGTAGCAAAGTGTATGCTTATATATTTTAAAAAACACACAAAAAGATGCAGAAACATGGCTGCAAAAGAATGGTTCCAATCCAGATAAATACAAGGTAGTCAATTCCATCTGAAAACAACAGAATAAAGGGACTGCTATAGATTTACTTTCATTAATTTAAAATAAGATGTAAGCAAGTCTAACTTTATGCAGGCAAAGATGATACTTCTCATGATATAAGTGATCATACAAATATGATCTTGGTACAATTATTATACCAATAAAGAGCTTCATTATATAGCAGAAGTCATAAGAAGTAACAACTATAAGGTGTTTGCTAGGCATTTTCTTGCACCCCTGATTTCACTTGCACGTAATTCTTAATTAAAATTAATAGAACTGAAATGCTTAATTTTGGCTGAATTCCATCCACGCTTTCCACATAATTCTCATAATGTAGATAGTCATACAGTATATGTAACTTTAAAATGTTTCTGGAATTGTATTGTTTGCTTTTGCCAGCAAAAGCACACCCTAAGCAAAGCTCCACTGAGCATGCTCTGTCCAGTAGGAGATGTGGGGGTGACCATTTTAATCAATCCTCTAGGCCAGTGTTTCTCAGCTTTAGCAACTTTAAGACATGTGGACTTCAACTTCCAGAATTCCCCAGCCAGCATGTAAGTCGACACATCTTAAAGTTGCCAAGGTTGAGAAACACTGTTCTAGGCCCACGTTCCAGAGTCTCTCACCCTCCAAAAAAGCACAGGAGTTGTACAGAAAGCTGAAATCAACACAAACTGAATCAAATGTTTTAGATAAAATAAATCTTATCACCATTAGTTATATACAAATGCTAAGAATTGAAAGGAAAAAACAATATTTATGAGTGGAAGGAAAGTTATTTTTCAGCAACTTCAAAATTAGTTATGATGGACTAAATAAACCATATTTAGCACTCTTCTTATAAAAGAATAGAAAAAACATGCATCAATAAACAATAAAGGCATTCAATTTATTGTAAAATATTGCAATCAATTTGAAAGTCTAAATGATCAAAATATTTAGAAAGTTCTTTGCTTTAGGAAAAGATATGAATATACAGTATTTAGTCTTATCTTGTTTGAGTTCTATATAATTAGTCATCTAGCTGACAAAGTAGAGCAACTCCTCGCTTGATCCAATGCTGGACTGGATTATCAGTTAACAACTTCATTGCAATGACAAAGTTAGTTGAATGCCCAGTTGTGGAAAGGACTCCTTTGCGTTCACTTGTCTTGTACAATGGACACACATATGCATTTGATTTCTTAATCTCTGATGTTTTGGCTGCAAGGGAAAAATATTGTAAGGTGGAATCACTGGGAATAATGCATAATACTAAATAAAAATTCTGAATGCCTACAGCTTATAAACCACACTGCAACAAGACAGAGTAAAACTAAAGGGAAGCAGTAACCCCACACACTGCATCTCTCAATGTGGGCAATCAAATGCATGAATGTGACATATTAGGGATTAACTTCTTCTTACTCTTCTCACTGACATCTTAGCTTTGAGTATGATGGGAATTCTTTTACATTCTTTTCATTTTTAAAACATTCCGCTACAATGGTAGCAATTAGAGAATAAAATCAAATGGTAGTTAAAAATCTTAGAGTTCAAACAGACTAATACTTAGATCAATGTAACATAAAATACACTTTTAAAGACGATGTTTGAGAAAAAAGAAAAAAGAAAAACAAAACCATCACATTCAAGCAGAAGCATGGGGGGAAATGTGCCTTGATCTGGTGCCTAAAGTTCAGTAGCAGTGTTATGTGAGTGACTCCAGAGATACAGATTAAATTAATTGGCCAAAAAGGATGTATTTTAATTGTAAGCGTCTTAAATTAATATAATTTAATTTAATATAATTTAATCACTGGCGACGGCGGCAGGACGGCAGCGAGGAGAGCACCAGGGGTGAGGCTGAGGCGGACCAGACTGCGGTGGTGGAGCGGAGGCCAGAGCCCAAGAGTCCACAGTACCCGAAACCCATAGAGACATTAGGACCTTGGGGGTTCTGGGCTCTAACCCCTAACGTGGCAAGGGGGCTTCCCTTACCCACAGAGAAGAGGCCGGGGGGACTGGAGTGGTTGTGGGGTGTGTTGGTGAGGGGTGTGTGGATGTTTGATGAATGTGCTACCCTCTGCCCAGGTGTGAGGCAAAAAGAGGGTAGGAGTGGATGTGGCCTTCTTCTCACCAGCTAGTGAGAGAGGCTGGTTGAGACAGGGAGCTTGTTAGGGAAGGGGGAGTTGGGGTGACTAAGCCCCTGTTGGTGCTGAGAGCAGATAGCTGAAGTGCCACAGGGGCCCATTCCCCCCCCCCCCCATATTCCCCTATCACCCTGTATGGTTTGTGGTATGGCAGGCCCCTTAGGTCAGAGGCCAGGAGGGTGGGTGGAGGATCACCTTGGGTGATTCAGGGTGGGTATTCAGGTGGCGACAGGCATGGGACTATGACAGGAGCAGAGGGAAGGCCATTCCAGGGGAAGACTCCCCCAGTGTGTTATACCAGTGGCGTGTTCTAGCCTGCTGAGATGCCCGGGGAGTGGTCTTACCCAGTTATCTGGGAACAGTTTGATCCTGTTGGCCCTGAGGAAGTGGACAGGGTCCTCAGGGCTGTTAGCGCGGCTACCTGTATTTTAGATCCCTGTCCCTCCTGGTTGGTCAAAGCCACCAAGGAGGTGACCTTAGGATGGGTACTGGTGGTGGTCAATTCATCCTTGCAGGAGGGGGTGTTCCCGAAACCTTTTAAGGGTGCTTTGGTCCGCCCCCTCCTCAAGAAACCATTGCTAGATCCCACCCTTCTGGACAATTTTCATCCAGTTTCCCACCTTCCCTTTTTAGGAAAGGTGGTAGAAAAGGTAGTTGCGCAGCAGCTTCAGAGGATCCTGGAGGAAACGGATTATCTGGACCCCTCTCAGTCAGGTTTCAGGCCCGGTTATGGGACAGAAAGAGCATTGATCACACTTTTAGATGATCTCTGGCGAGAGCGGGATGGAGGTAGTGCATCCATCCTTGTTCTTCTTGACCTCTCAGCGGCTTTCGATACCATCAACCATGGTATCCTTTTGGGTTGGCTGCAGGAGTTAGGGCTGGGTGGCACAGTTCTGTGCTGGTTCAGCTCCTTTCTCCAAGGTCAAACCCAATCGGTGTTGATAGGGAGTGAGAGGTCCAACCCATGGCCCCTACTTTGTGGGGTTCCTCAGGGTTCAGTGCTCTCACTGCTCCTATTTAACATCTACATGAAATCATTGGGTGAGATCATCCGGCACCATGGAGTGAGGTATCTTCGGTATGCTGATGATACTCAATTATATATCTCCCTCCCGGGTGACCTAAGTGATGCTGTGCCTATCCTTTCGCGGTGCCTGGAGGCTGTAGGGGCCTGGATGGGGGACAACTGAACTCTGGTAAGACGGAGTGGCTGTGGGTATGGGGAGCCTCAAGATCTAGGAGTTTATCATCTTTGGTTCTTGACGGGGTCACACTACCCCAAACAGACCCAATGCGTAATCTGCGGGTCCTCCTGGACTCATGACTCCTGTTCGAAGAGCAGGTGGCAGCTGTGGCTAGGAGGGCCTTTGCGCAACTTCATGTTGTACGTCAGTTATGCCCCTTCCTCGATTGGGAGGCCCTCCACACGGTCACTCATGCCCTGGTCACCTTCCAGTTGGATTACTGCAATGCGCTCTACATGGGGCTACCCTTGAAGAGTATCCAGAAGCTACAGCTGGTGCAGAATGGAGCAGCGTGGACAGTTCTGAATGCCCCCAGGGGGGCCATATAACACCACTGTTACGTGATCTGCATTGGTTACTGGTTTGCTTCCAGGTCCAATTCAAGGTGTTGGTTATCACCTTTAAAGCCCTTAATGGCTCAAGACCAGGTTATCTGAGGAGCCGTCTTGCCCCTCTTTTATCAGCCCACCCCACTTGGTCTGGCAGAAGGGGCATGTTGCAGACTCCACCAGTCAAGGAATTTCGACTGGTGGGATCTAGGAAGAGGGCCTTTTCTGCCATGGCCCCTGCTCTGTGGAACAACCTACCACCCGAGGTGCGCTGTGCCTCCACTCTCATGGCCTTCAGGAAGAGCATGAAATCTTGGCTATGCCAGATGGCCTGGGGGCCAAATGGGGGCTAGCACCAGTGGAAGTGGCTTGTAGGGTAATTGATTTTACTCCCCCATCATCTTGAATGTTTTTATTTTCTTATGTACAGGGCTTGTTCTTGTAGTTTGACTTTTTAATTAATTAATTAATTATAATTAATTAACGAGGCTATTTATTTTTTAACTGTTTGTGGGTTTTACTTTCATTGTGAGCCACCCAGAGTCACCTGCTGGGGGAGATGGGCAGCATACAAAATTAATAAAATAAATAAATAAATAAAATAATGACCTCTGAAGAACATCTAAGATTGGATAGATTCTTATGGAAGGAAATGCTCTGGTCCAGTGGTTTACGGCTTGAGAAATCAAAGCAGTACATTAACTAGTACGTAGAAATAAGCTGTGAGTCATTCTGGCATTTGAGGTTTCTTTTTTAAGATAATGACATATATTCAGATCAATGAATCCTAGTCTAAAATTTTGATGTCATATTACAAGAGACACTTCTGAGTAGTCAATGACCCTATATGCAATATATTACAATAATGGAAAAAACAAGTTCAGAGTTCATATTGAAAAAGTATGTCAGGCCACAAATGGCATGTTGACATTTAAAAGTGGAATCCAACAGCCCTTTCTGAATAGGGTGCATTAACAACTTAATACTGTTACTGGACAGATCCACCAATTAGCTGTTTGCCTTTGATACTGAAACATTATAATGAAACTTTTGTAAACAGCTACCTACATATAGTAGAGGTTCAAAGCTTAGATAACTTCTTCTCACATCTTAGCAAGGAAGTGGAGAAACAATCACACTGTTCTTACCTAGAAGCTAACTTACTACCACTGACCGACTGAGGGTATGTCCACATGCTCTCCCAGTAGCAAAGAGGCCTTGCTAACTGTTCTTTAAAGGAACTTCCTCATGATGCAGTCTTCCTCTCATCACTTGCCTATATGCTGAGGCTGGCTAACTCTGGATTTATGATCCAAAGTCAAATAGAGACATCCATCTTCTCTCAGCATATGCCTTGCTATTTGCATGACATGTAGAGCTTCAACAGTGACTGGGCTGATGAGATCAGCTAGGGGATGAGATCTGCTTAGCTACTATTGGCTGCTCCAGCTGATGTGGGGATATTCCCTCCCCTCCAGTCACTTATGGTGGGTGGTGGCTGACTGGTAGGTCCCAAGCAGGGCCAGCACTGCTTGCCTGCATTACCTGCCAACAGTGTCATATTTGCCAATAAAATTATTTCTAGCAACTTCAGTATCTTTAAAGTTGCATTTACTCTCACCTCCTAGATCCCTCACCAATAGCTAGCTTGCTTGCTTGCTTGCTTGCTTGCTTGCTTTCTTTCTTTCTTTCTTTCTTTCTTTCTTTCTTTCTTTCTTTCTTTCTTTCTTTCTTTCTTTCTTTCTTTCTTTCTATTTCTATGGCCACCCATCTCAAACAAGTGACTCTGGGCAGCAAACATTCATAAAATCAGTTAAAATGAAGTACAAACACAATACAAATATCTGTCTGTCTGTCTGTCTATCAGCCAAGAAAAATAACCATAGATATTGATATAACCAGGAAATGGGGCCCTTAACACACTCAGGTCCCCAGGCACATAACCAGGTCTTCAAGGCCTTACAAAAGGCCAACAGGATAGGGGCCATCCTAATCTCTGGAGGGAGAATGTTCCAGAGGGCAGGGGCTACAGCACAGAAAGCATGCCTCCTAGTTCCCACCAGCTGACATTCCTTGGTTGATGGGACCTGTAGCATGCCCAACCTGCCAGACTGAATTGGACGGGTAGAAACGACTGGGAGAAGAGGGTCCCTTACATAGCATGTATTTTGCAGTAAAAGTACTTTTAGCAACTTTGGTGCCTTTGAAATGATATTTACCCTCCCCTACCAGATTTCCCCCATTCAATCTGCTGGTGTGCTGGAGGGGGGGGGCAGGCAGGAGTAGGTCTCAGATAGGAGTGTTAGACTCTGTGAAGTCATATTTATGCTCTCTCCCAGATGCACAGAGCTATCTGCCAACAGATATGTCAGCCAGTTTATTTTATTCATTTGCAAACCTTACAGACCACTTCAATCAACCAATTCTCAGCAGCATACAAGTCCCCAAATCCATAATTTCGGATGGGCAAGAAGTGATGTTTTAGTCTTCCCACTTCAGCTAGCACTGGTGGGAAGAGTATGAACCCAGATCCCGGAGGTTTCTGGCAGGTCATGTGAGAGAATCTAAGAAGAGTGGGTAAACATGACTTCAAAGGCACTTGAGTTGCTAGAAGTAGTTTTAGTATCAAGCACACACCATGGGACTTTCCTGTCCATCTCCCCCTATCACAGCCATGACAACCTGTTAGCCTCCACCTACCACACTAATCACCTGCAACCCTGATCCACAAGGATAGGGTGATGGAGGCTGCATGGAAGCAGCCTCTATCACCCCACTACCACGGATCTATTGCTCCAGGTGATCTGTGTGGTAGACAAAATTGTGAAAGAGAGCGAAGTGGTACAGAGCTATCAATACTATGAAATTGCTTCTGCTAGAACCATATCACACTACATAAGGGATAGCAATTGGTACTTGTTTTTCCACTTGGCATATGGGAAAATGTTGGTGGGAAGGGAAATGAAAATCTATATATAAAATCTATATAGAAATATAGGTTTGTTTTGCTGGCAAAGTACCATTTTTTGCTAAAGTTTCTGCATTATGGGAGTCATACTAAATAAATGCATGCATGCATGCATGCATGCTAGCATCCAGATATAAAAGATACATTTCTGATGGGAGGAGCTTGAACGGAAACAGCAAGGACATCTTGCTAAATAACTTAAACCTTGTAAAGTAACATATAACCTAACATGAATGGATCCATGAATTTGCTGCAGGAGAAAAGGGATTGGACATTTCCAAATAATTATTTATCAACTATTGACTTACCTGGTTTTATCCAAATAATGGGCATCATGTCAAAGAGGATTTTTGGATGTTGTTCACTTAGGAGCCCTCTGGTGGGGAAAAAAAGAAACAACTGTGGAAAACTAACAATACACATAAGAAAAGAATAAAGTTTTATGTGGCATAACTTATTTAGGAAAAAGAAGACAAAATATAGCTACTTTCAGTCATCATAAATCTGATCTTCCAGCATAAACTAAGAACTATTGCTTCAGCATAGAGTTATTATGTGTATGAATTTACCTGTGAATGCCGCTTCCCATTCAATTCAGTCAGGGGCAATGATCTGAACAAATATTAATAGGCAGATCACCCCAGTTTGAGAACATCCAGGTGTTTGAAGATGGGAGTGCACAGTAATGTCTTCATATTAGTTATGACGTAGTAAAAAAGGTACAAATCCTACTATTATTTGGAATATTTATCTAGTATTCCCATATTTTAAAGAGAAATTTGCCTTTAAATCTACTGAGCATATATTACATCTCATGATTCTTATAAAACAATTAATGCATTCCTGTTTTAGAGTGCCATATCTCTGCTGCAAATATCCAGGAGACCACAGCTGGCAGCAAATACTTAAAGTTTCCTGTATCTCACTCCTGCCATACAGTGGTTGTCTGGCATTTTGCACCTCAGTGTGATGACCCTGTTTTTATTCCTGTTAATTTTGCTAGGAAAGGGATGTCAGATTACTGAAATAAGTTGAAAATTAGCATTCAAGGAAAGATAGGGAAGCAGTTTTAATATATGCCATGCACATTTACTACTGACTTTGCTCTATCCCAGCGAGCTCCATCTAAAAATAGCCCATGGATATAAACACCATCTTCTGGAGCAGTATTCGAAGTATCCTTTGGAATAACCTGAACAAAATGAAAATAATAAATTATTGCTTTCTTGTTTCAATCTTTTGTTCTTTTCAGATTGGAACTATGGTGACCCTTTTGGCAATTAAATATAATTCCAGCACCAGCTTTTCCAATATGAACAGAGGAAGTACTGTATTTGAGGATTTCTCTGTCTTTAAAATTTCCTGTTTGTATGTACCATCCAGACCTTGCTTTCTGTTGACTGTGGCTAGGTAAATTAGTAATGAATAGGGATACATTCATTGGATACAAAGCAGGAAATGTGCTTCTTCTAACATGGCACAGGTATTCTTGCTTTGCCTGTCACAAGCTCCCTAAAGGAACAGTGCCTTTTCCTGAGCTTGGGCCCAAGGAACTACTATCCGAGCCCAGGAAAATGCATGGCTCCTTTAAGAAGCTTCTAACACATACAGCAAGCATGCTTATGTTGGATTCTAAACTTCATTTCCACTTTGGATCCAAACAACTGCACATACAGGTGAAACTCGAAAAATTAGAATATCGTGCAAATGTTCATTTATGTCAGTATGGCAACTCAAAAGGTGAAACCAATATATGAGATAGACGCATTACATGCAAAGCGAGATATGTCAAGCCTTACTTTGGTATAATTGTGATGATTATGGCGTACAGCTTATGAAAACCCCAAATTCACAATCTCAGAAAATTAGAATAGTGTGAAAAGGTTCAATATTCTAGGCTCAAAGTGTCCCACTCTAATCAGCTAACGAATCCATAACACCTGCAAAGGGTTCCTGAGCCTTTCAATGGTCTCTCAGGCTGGTTCAGTAGGAATCACAAGCATGGGAAAGACTGCTGACCTGACAGTTGTGCAGAAAACCATCACTGACACCCTCCATAAGGAGGGAAAGCCCCAAAAGGTAATTGCAAAAGAAGTTGGATGTTCCCAAAGTGCTGTATCAAAGCACATCAATAGAAGGTTATGTGGAAGGGAAAAGTGTGGTAGAAAAAGGTGCACAAGCAGCAGGGATGACTGCAGCCTGGAGAGGATTGTCAGGAAAAAGACATTCAAAAATGTTGGGGACTTTCACAAGGAGTGGACTGAGGCTGGAGTTAGTGCATCAAGAGCCACCACACACAGACGGATCCTGGACATGAGCTTCAAATGTCGTATTCCTCTTGTCGAGCCGCTCCTGAACAACAAACAACGTCAGAAGCGTCTTACCTGGGCTACAGAAAAAAAGAACTGGTCTGTTGCCCAGTGGTCCAAAGTCCTCTTTTCCGATGAGAGCAACTTTTGCATCTCATTTGGGAACCAAGGACCCAGAGTCTGGAGGAAGAATGGAGAGGCACACAATGCACGATGCTTGAAGTCCAGTGTGAAGTTTCCACAGTCTGTGTTGATTTGGGGAGCCATGTCATCTGCTGGTGTTGGTCCACTGTGCTTCATTAAGTCCAGGGTCAATGCAGCCGTCTACCAGGAGATTTTGGAGCACTTCATGCTTCCTTCTGCAGACGAGCTTTATGTGGATGCTGACTTCATTTTCCAGCAGGACCTGGCACCTGCCCACACTGCCAAAAGTACCAAAACCTGGTTCAATGACCATGGGATTACTGTGCTTGATTGGCCAGCAAACTTGCCTGACCTGAACCCCATAGAGAATCTATGGGGCACTGCCAAGAGAAAGATGAGGGACATGAGACCGAACAATGCAGCGGAGCTGAAGGCCGCTATTGAAGCATCCTGGTCTTCCGTAACACCTCAGCAGTGCCACAGGCTGATAGCATCCATGCCACGCTGCATTGCGGCAGTCATTACTGCAAAAGGGGCCCAAACCAAGTACTGAGTACATATGCATGCTTATACTTTGCAGAGGTCCGATATTGTTCTATTTCCAATCCTTGTGTTATTGATGTCATGTAATATTCTAATTTTCTGAGATTGTGAATTTGGGGTTTTCATAAGCTGTATGCCATAATCATCACAATTATACCAAAGTAAGGCTTGACATATCTCGCTTTGCATGTAATGGGTCTATCTCATATATTGGTTTCACCTTTTGAGTTGCCATACTGACATAAATGAACATTTGCACGATATTCTAATTTTTCGAGTTTCACCTGTATCTAACAATGAACAGTACCTTTATTGCCCGCGTGTCCTCACAACTTGTTAGATTGCTATTAAAATGGAAGACTTCCAGGTGAGGAAAATGGCAAACCAGATGTCTCCAAAGCAGCAGAGACGATGACACAGAGAAGGACAAACCAGCCACAAGCGCAGTCCAACAGAACCTCTCCAGACAAGGAGATTGCCACTTGTGATCCAGATGGCCGCTCCTTGCAAGGAGACCACAGGACAGAGGTTGACTTGCGGGTCTGAGTGCTGAGAGATGAGGGAAGCCATCAAGCTCTCAACTGTGGTGGAGCCTTTAAAGACACTGTGTTCAAATAACCTCACTTTTTAAATAGCTTTGAATTTATAATTATTTTACAGTTAAAAGAGGTCTTCCAAACAACATGTTTGAAAAACTACCTGGTGAATAAAACTTCATCCTGAAACAAGAAAAATTAACCAATAGCTTAAAGAATTTAAAGAATAAAAAATAAATGGCAAAAAGCTAAATAAGAATTTAATTTAAGAAAGTTTTAAACAAATTAAGGGACCAGATAAATCTAGAATATTAAGACTTTTGCTAAGACTTTTGAAAAATTGAGTAAAGAAAATAATATCTTCATGGAAATATAAATTGTTTAGTCTATTAGGAATTAGATCATTGGTTGAAAGTTGAAAACAAACAAAAACAAAAACAAACAAAACAAAGAAACCCGAGATTTTATGATTGTAGAAATGGGACACTAGAGGGGACTAAAACTCCAGGCAGGGAAAATGAAAGTGAAATATACAAAATGACAGGTGAAGATATGACACTTGAGACATTTCAAAGGATTTTTGAAGGACTGGGAGTGAAACTTATAGTTAAACTTACAACAATAATTTCTGCACCTGCAAATTCATTTTCAGAAGAAGATTTTAAAGAAGAAAGATGAAGAGAATAGCATGAAAGAATTTATAGACAGACCAGATGAAGAGGTGAAACAAATTCTAGCTGATGAAGAAATATTGGAAAATAAAGAAATTGTGGATTATAAAATAGAGAAAACAGTCAGAGTAGAAATAGAAATGACAAACCAAGAGATGAAAAAAGACCTGGGCAAGGGCTTCTTACTGGATTTACAAAAGAGGGTTTCTAAAGCCTTGAAGAATTCTTTGAGATGGGAGAAAGAAAGTTTGAATGGAGATTCAACTCTGCAACACCAACCTGATGAAATAAAGATTAAGATTGTCAGAAACAAAAGAAAGGAATATAAAGTTGACTTGTTTGATCAGGGATAAACTAAGAAATATTTCTATAAAATTCTGGAAACCCTTTATGGACTTTTTGCCAACACATGGACAGAAATGACAACAATTTTTGGATTTGCAAATGGATAAGGGAGGTGTTATGGGAAGAAGTGATTTATGTATGTAATGTTACAGGCAGTGGGGAAATACTAATTTGTCTGTATTTGTTGCAAGGAAGATCAGGAGTCGCGCCTTTAGATATTCTTTTTTCTATTTTTTTCCTTCTTTTCCCCCTTTTTTCTATTTTCTTTTGCAATTGGTATTTCTTTTCTATTTTCTCTTTTCTTTCTCATTTCAGTTTGTGTTATCTTTTAGTATTGTCAAACTCTTTAATAAAAAGTATTTTTAAAAAGATTGCTATTAAAATGGCAGATTCTCAGCCTACCAATCTGAATCGTCAGAGACAGATTATATGGTCTGAAGAGAGAGAGTGACATACAGTATCATGTATTGGCTGACTTGTCTGTTCTGGAAGTTAAGAATGGGAAGATTCTAGGCTATTGGGAGAACAAAAAACACCCTGGAAGAAGACAGTGGCACACCTTTCCATACTGTTGCCAAGAAAACTGCATGGATGTGTCTGCATAGTCACTATGACATAGTCATAGTCACATAGTCACTAGGAGTTAAACCTGATTTTAGGGAAGGCCTCACAAGGTTCAGGAAGGCAGTGCACAGCCAGCAGCTGCCTCATGAAGGGCCGGGCCAGGTGCGCCTCATCAGCGGTGGGACAGTGAAGGTCAGCTGGGGCGGAATGCAGGGCAATGAGGGTGCAGGGCGGAGTGCAAGGCAGTGGGGGTGGCAGATGGTAGGGTGGCAGGGCCAGCAGAGTGCAGGGCAGCCAAAAGGGCAGAGATGTGGGCAAGATAGGCGGGTGAGGGCAGCTCACTTCGAGGTGAGCATGGCAGGGCAGGAGAAGCATGAGGTCCTGGCTTAATGATGGCACGGTCCTGGCCTAACAATTGTAACTGGGACTACTGGAACTGCCGTCGCTAAGCGGTGTGGTCATGTGATGTTTCACCTAATGACCATTTTGCTTAGTGATGGAAATTCTGATCCCAATTAGGGTTGTTAAGTGAGGACTACCTGTATCTGGGAAGGAAACAATAATTTCCGAGTCCAACTTTTTGAATGGCTGAGCAGAAGGTAAAAACCTAGAGGAAAGCTGCACCAAGCCCCCCACCACAAGCTTGGCACCCGCTTCCCTATGTGTCTGTGGCCCACCTATAGGCAACCTTTGCCAAATGTAGCTGTTCCTTTAAGAGGAACTGAGCTGTCTGCTTCTCCTGCACAGGTTTTTCCTCACTTCTTTCTGTTTTTCCAGGCTAAGTTTATGTTTTTCTAATACATGTTGCATACCTTCTTCAAGGCCCTGTCCATATTTGACTACAGTATGCAGCAGCTATTACCAAAAAGTCAGCTTACCCTAGAAGGACACTCAAGATTGGCCTGCCTTGTTTCTCTTGAATATAACAGGGAAAGAAGGAGAAACTCTGTCAGGCTTTTAAATATTCCATTATTATAGCCTATGACATGAAGTAGAATGCTAGTATTTCTTGCACTATCTGTTTCCTGACTTTGTCTACCTTGAAAGACTGACCATTATGAATCAAAATAGGTACACTTATGAGTTAACACAATTATCTATTGGTACACTTTGCAGACAAATTTCTATATAATCTGTAAAATTCAGCCTTTGCAACCTAATTATACCTGAAACTCATATCCCAGGAGATCAATAGGGATCGTGTACTTCCTGGCATAATTCTGCATCGCTCCAGTTAAAAATGCTTGTGTGAAAAAGAACCCTGACAGCCAAAACACGCACGGTTTTCCAGAGTTATACCAATCCTTAGAAAAGAAATAGAAAAATAATATTGGATTAGAGCCATATTTTACAAAATCTCATTGGCAAATTGTTAATAACTGTAGCAAATTATTTCACAATAATAAAAGGATCAATTACATGTTCGTTGCTTTACCTGTAAGAATTTCAGTCTAGCTAGAAAATCTAGAATATAGCTCCCCAGTGGTTTCAGACTTGGGTATGAACGTTTAGCCCAGTTTTCTGCAACTTTTCCAACGAGGAGGCTGGCACAAAGGGCCTCTAGTTCAGAATCCATCACAACCAATCCTTTAATGGCTTTCTTCAGATTTACCAAAGTTGTGCGTATGGTTCGTATTAAACTAAGTGTGCAAAAAATGTAGACACATAATTGAAGCTGCAAATTTTATGAGCTACAAATGATTATACCTCTCTATTAAACTAAAAAATGATACTGCTATATTATGACAGCTGTAAAATATATTTGTAATTCAAGTTTCTACTATAGGATTAAGAGATTTAATAGAATCCATGTGCATACCTGGAAAATTAAATGGAATATATAGAAATATGAAAAAAAACAAAGCCCTTACTTATTAAAACGTTCCATTTCTTGTACCAGAACAGTATTCATACTTTCTTCATATCTCACAGGATATTTAAAAAGTGCTGCTTCAATATCATAATCATTCGGAAGCTAGAAAGGATGATATACTTATTTTAATTCTGACAAATGTAAATTTATTTTATGAATGTATTTATGTAACCATAATAAATCAAGATATGGCGAATACAAAGAATTTAAATTCCAGTTGCAAAACTGCTATTACACATACTCTGTACATTCTGCATAGCACCAGTTTCATTCCAGTGAGAGCAGGAGACGGTCATTTAGGGAGGTAAATACCTTTCAACAAACTCATATGAAATCCTTTCCCTTTCCCTTTCCCTTTCCCTCTCCCTCTCCCTCTCCCTCTCCTCCTTCCTTCCTTCCTTTCACTAAAAACAGATGTTTTTAGGGGAATGTTTGTTTACAACATTGTTGTGAATGGAATCTACAAGTCAGACTGCAGATTACAGACTCACAATTCACATCTCCACAAATGATGGCTCTGTCACATACAAAGAGGTTATTGATTTCTTTGTTTCTGTTTGGGCTGTTGCATTTTATTTCTTTGAGTATTATGGAATTGGGCATTGAAGTTCAGCTGTTGTTCATATTTCAAATTACAGCAAATATGTCCCTATTGCAATAACATTATTAAAGATATATTTATATATTAATAATATATTAAGATATATTTATTGAATACATGATGAATACCCAGTGCACTTTTATCTCTTTCCACACCTCTGAATAAGAGTCTATTTCAGTTTTATTATAGACAAATGTGACAATCACCTATTTTTTAATATGGCATAATAGTGCCCCCTAAAGGATCTGGTAAGCATTTTGCTAAGAAGTATGAATTGAGATAATTTGTATTGTTTCCAAAAGCTTTCCCTTATAATCCTTTTAATACAGTGGCATAACTGGTGAAAATTAGTGCCTTTATCTTTCAATCAGAGTCATTAGGAAAGTGGGTTCAGCTTCCATGTGATTTCTTACATTGTTGGATAGAGCCGTATCAGAAATGGAGCACATTTGCTTGCTTAACTAAAGCAACAGACTCCACGTTCTGTAAAAATGAGAAGATAATACTTCATGGAATAAGAAGGACCAAACAGAAATAAATGGCCCAGATTATCACTTTCAGTCATTTTTCTATACAGGTAGTCCTCAACCTAAGACCATTTGTTTAATGACCATTTGAAGTTACAAAAGCACTGAAAAAAATGACTTATGACTGGTCCTCACATTTACAACTGTCACAATATCCCCATAGTCACGCAATCAAAATTTGGGCACTTGGCAACCGGCATGTATTTATGACAGTTGCAGCATCCCAGGGTCACATGATCACCATTTGTGACCTTCCCAGGGGGCTTCTGACAAGCAAAGTCAATGGGGGAAGCTGGATTCACTTAATAACCATGTGATTTGCTTAACGACTGTGGCAAAAAAGATTGTAAAATCAGGCGTGACTCACTTAACGACCACATTGCTTAGCAACAGTAGTTCTGGTCCCAATTGTGGTCGTAAGTCAAGGATTACCTGTATAGCATACTTCACACATGTGCTGAAACCCCAGATCTTTAAATAAGAGATTAATCAGGTAATTTGTAACTAGTTTAGTTAGACCAAATGCATTCATTTTATTTGAAATTCTGTCTGTGATTGTTTCCTTTTTTTTCTGGTTGTTTTATTTTGTTTTGTTTAACTATATTCCCTCTTTTCCAATAAACTAATTTTAGTCATGGACAGCTTGTAGAAGCCACAATGACATCAAAATGTAAGGCAAAGTGATGCAGAGATGTACAGTAATTCATGTCATTTGAATGATGCCAATATGATACACACAATGTCATTTGCCCCACTTTCTGTTCCTTGCAGACATATTTGTATTTTCAGTATGTTCACAAGGCTATGCTAAATTCTATTCTGGGCTTTAGATATTCAAAGCACCGTTTTTTGGTCTTTCCTAGAGCTGAGTTGAAGGAAGATGCTATTAGTGAAAAGCCAAGAATTCCCCACCCAGACAGATTAGCATGTAGTATTTTCTATGGACAGGCGGTCCTCGGCTAATGATGGCAATTGGGACTAGAATTGCTGTTGCTAAGCGATGTGGTTGTAAAGCGCAATGTCATGTGACTGTGCCATCTGGCGATGGCAATTCTGGCACTCTGGATTGCTGTCATTAAGCAAATCACCATAGGTCATTAAGCAACGATATCAATTGGTGACCTCCTCCTGGCTTCCCCATTACTTTGCTTGTTGGAAGCCAGCAAAGAAGGTCGCAAATGGTGATCACATGACTGTGGGGATGCTGCAATGACCAGAACTCCAAGGACTGGTCATAAGTACCACTTGTTCAGCACTGTCACAAGTTTGGATGGTTGCTGAACAAGTGGTTGCTAAGCGAGGACCTGTAATTACATTTTACTGGGGTACTCTTGGAAGAAGTGGTATGCCAGTGGGGCTTCAATTAACCCTCACCCTTTCTAGCTCATTACAGCAACTTAGTATTTTACTATACTAATTTGCTGTTTATTATGTTCATACAACATTTGTATGTTGCCCACTCCACAGTTTCTATGGCAATATGCTTTGCAATGTTCCCTTGAGGCCTGCCATGTCTGGATACTGAAACATAGTGATACCTCACTATGTTTCTCTCACTAAAGCGGGGCTTGAGAGAAGAACTAAAAGCAGCAATTCTAAGCTTAGCAATGTGGCTATGAATCATGTGCTTGCTTCAGTATTCTTCTCTTGGGTACTAGGCAATGACAATGTCACAAAAAATATTATGTTCCTATTTCCTCCTCCTCCTCCTCCTCAAATAAAAATAAAAACCCTCTGTCTTTTGTTTTTTGTTTATTCAGTCGCTTCTGACTTTTTGTGACCTAGAGAGATATTCTGTGTCAGTAATTCTGAGTTTTTATAAGCTCATGTAGGTGTCAGGGACAGTATCTGGCCAACTTATCTTCTGACAGCCTCTTTTTTGCCTGTCTGATTTTTCCAGACATCGGGGTCTTCTCTGATGACTCTTGCTTTTACATTATGTATCCAAATCTTAAGTTTTAGCTTCATTACTTGTGCTTCCGGGGAACAGTCTGGCCTTGCTTCATCTGTTATTAAATAATTGGTTCAAGGTGTTCTTAACAATTTTGTCTAGCACCACAATTCAAAAGCATTTTTTCTTTCATTTATTCTTTCTGATAGTCCAACTTTCACAACCATGTTGCAACTGGGAAAGCTATAGCTTTCACAATATGTATCTTTTTCATCAGTATGATATTTTTTCACTTTAATAATCTGTTTTAGAATTGGGAATTTTAAACAGTATAAACTAAATTACATTGCATTAAATTACATTGCATTAAATTACATTAACAGCAGAAGAATAATTCTGAGGCAGCCATAGCATGAGTATTTATTTTATTTCCGTTTGTGTTACCTTGCTGAGGATGTCATCTGCAATTTCATATAAAGTGCTGTCACCACCACTTTTAGATCCTCCTTGATTGCTTCCTCCTTGTGTCAGTAGAAGAGATTCAAAGGTGATTTTTGTTTGCTGGAGATCCTTTGATATATCTACATTATCATGCAGCCCAAACACTTCTGGTTGCTGACTAACAGGAAGATTCTAGATATAAGACCATATTGATTATTTAAGACTGAATAGTTACTAAGAGACTGAGGAAATATTAATTTAATCAATTAGTTTCATTGTCTGGCAGATCATTGGAGAGTTGAGTAGCTCTGCAGATTATAAAAAGGAATCTTTTTTCTAATGTAAACAAGAAAATCCTACACTCAAACCAATGGTATATCAGCATTCATTATACTGAATATTTTATTTATGTATGTATTTGGCTGCCCACCTCACAAAAAGTGAATCTGGGCAGCATATAACAATTAATTAAAACAATACATATATAAAACAATCATTAAAATATACAATATAAAATATAAAAACCACAAGGCACAAGAGAGAGTGAATGTTAACAACAATAATGGAGCCATCTTAGGGTCTCATCAGTCCCTGATGACATAGCTACGTCTTGAGAGACCTCCAGAACAGGGATGGAGCTAATCTCACTTCATGGGGGAGAATATTCTATAAGGTGGGTGCCACGGTAGAGGCCTGCCACACGGGACCTGCCAAGTGTACTTCCATAGCAGACGGGACCTGCAGCATGCCTTCTCTATCAGATCTGATGGGACGGGCTCATATAATTGGGGAGAGGCAGTCCTTCAGATAACCTGGCCCCATGCCACCAAGGGTTTTAAAGGTTAAAACCAGCACCTTTAATTGGATCCAGAAGCAAATTGGTAACCAATGCAGCTTGAGGAAAAGAGGTGTAATATGTGCTGTTCTAGAAGCACATATATGCTGCTGCATTCTGCACCAGCTGAAGCTTCCAGATACTCTTCAAGGACAGCCCCATTGTAATGGGGAGTGCATTATAATAGTCCAACTGGGAGGTGACTAGGGCATGAGTGACTGTGAGCAGAGCCCCCCAATCCAGGAATGGGTGCAACTGGCATACAACATGAAGCTGTGCAAAGGCCCTCCTAGCCATGACTGCCACCTGCTCTTCAAGCAGGAGTTGTGAGCCCAGGAGGACCCCTAGATTGCACACCAGGTCTGTCTGGAGCAGTGCAACCTCATCCAGCATCAAAAATGGTATAGTCCCAGATCTGGCAGGCCCAAAACCCAAAGCCACTCAGTCTTGCCAGGGTTCTGCTGAAGCTTGTTGTTCCCCATCAACACCCTCATAACCTCCAGGCACCAGGATAAGATGTTCATGGCATTGTTTAATTTCCCAGGGCCAGAGACATATAGTTGGGTATCATCAACATACTGATGATACCTCACCCCATAGTGACAGACGAGCTCACCCGGCAGCTTCATGTAGATGTTGAATAGAAGAGGAGAGAGCACCAAACCCTGCAGCACCCCACACAGTAGAGGCCAAGGGCGGGATCTCTCCTTGCCAATCACCACTAACTGGAATCGACCCTGGAGGAAGGAGGCGAACCAGCACAACACCATGCCTCCCACCCTGAATCCTCTGAGCCAATCCAGAAGGATATCATAGTTGATGGTATTGAAAACTGCAAAGAGGTCAAGTAGGGCAAGGACAGATGCACAATCCCCATCCCACCCATGCCAGAGATCATCCAAAAGTGCAACCAATGCCATTTCTATCTTATACCTAGGTCTGAATCCTGACTGAAAGGGATCCAGATAATTCGCTTCTTCCAAGGTCCTCTGAAGCTGCTGTACAACCACCTTCTCAACCACCTTCCCCCCAAAGGGGAGGTTACATACTGGATGAAAATTGTCCAGTATAGTGGGGTCCAGTGATGACCTCTTGACGAGGGGGCAGACCAAGTCCTCCTTAAAAGGTAAAGGAACAACCCCCTCACACAAAGAAGAATTAACCACCTCTAGAACCCACTCACACAACACCCCCTGGGTCGCTTTAATAAGCCAGGAGGGGCATGGATCTAAAGAGCAGATGGCTGAGCTCACAGTTCTAAGGGCCCTGTCCACTTCCTCAGGTCCAACAGGCTCAAACTGTTCCAAGATAACTGGGCAAGACTCCTCTCCAGGCACCTCCTCCAGACTTGTAACAAGGCCGGCATCCAACTCCAAGCAAATCTGAGCGACTTTGTCCAACAGATGCTGAACAAATTACTCTGCACACCCCTGTAAGAGGTTCTCTGAGCCGCCCTACCCAAGATGGCTCATGTCACCCAAAACAGGGCTGTGGGACAGCTATCTGCGGATGCAATAAGGGTGGAGAAGTACTGTTGCTTTGCTGCTCCTACTACCCAGAGATAGGCCTTAATAGCATCTCTAACCCACATTCAGTCGAGTTCATCCCTTGTTGAGTGCCAGTGATGCTCTAGATGTCTCTTTTCTCATTTCATCTCCCTCAACTCCTTTGTAAACCATGAGGAGTGATAGGATGCCTGAGAGGGGAGAGGTTGCATGGGCACGATCCAATCCAAAGCCTCAGCCACCCCCTTATTCCAAGTGGCAACCAAGGCCTCAGATGGACCATGCAGCAGACCAGCAGGAACAACCCCCAGCTCCCTCTGAAACCTATCTGGGTCCATCAGTCACCAGGGATGGACCAATCTAATGGGGCCAGCCTCCCTGAAGTGGGCAGTGGTGCTAAAGAACCCCTAAGGTAATCAGGGCATGATCTGACCATAACAAGGGAGACACCAAGAGCTCCCCCAACATCAGATCACATAGCCATTGCTCCAACAGGAACACCAGATCCGATGTATGACCACTGTCCCATGTCTGGTTCTGCATGATCTGGGATAGGCCCATGCCCTCAAGGTGGCCATGAACTCCTGAGCTGCCTCAGATCCCACTCCCAGAGAAGGTAGATTGAAGTCCCCCAAAGCCATAAGTCTGGGGAACTCCACTGCCAACCCAGAAAGGGAGTCAAGGAGCTCAGGCAGGGAGGTTGCTGTACAGCAGGGAGGCTGGTACAGCAGCAACAATCCCAACTGATCCCTAAAGCCCAGCATAATGAACAAGGTCTCACATCCAGTGACCTGTGGTGAAGCACCCCTGAAAGCCATGGGAGGTTCCCAGATGACAATTGGCACACCTCCACCCTTGCCCTGGGGTCTTGGCTGATGGCACACCCAAAACCCAGCTGGGCATATCTCCAAAAGGGTTACCCCCCCCCCCCCACCTCTGGACCCAGCCAGGTCTTGGTAATACATGCCAGGTTGGCCTTCTCATCAATGATTAAGCCACTAATTACAGACCGACCTGGCGAATATTGGCAGTTTCTACCTTGAATTTCATTTGGCACTATTTTCTATAAAGTAAAAAGATAATATATTACAATTGTCTACAGATAGAAATGTAGTCAAGATGAATTTAGCTTGCTAAGCTTAAAAAAATATGAACACAGTACCATAATGTAAAGTAAAATAATACCTTAATAAACTCAATGTAATCATCATAAGTGCCCCTTGGGGGCGCATAATAGTTGCCACTAGGAGAAAAAGTATAATGTGAATTTTCCACTATATCTGGGTTGTAAAAGTCAGCAAGCATGGTCAGTAGTAGACGTCTGTCCCAGTCATCTGTCACTCTTCCTCCATAATTGCACTCCCCCGTAAGGTAAGTTATTGCTTCAAATGGGATATGTTCATATTCATTTATAAACAACTGAAATTGTAAATGAAATACTCAGGTTAAAAACATTCACACTATACAATGATTTGCTCTTGTAGCACAGCATTCTAATGCATAATCCGAGTTACTGTATCATCCCTTTGACTATTTTTTGTTAAAGTTTACAGGGGACATCAGTGACAACAACAATACTCAGGTGGTTCTCTAAACGTTTTGGTCTGTTAAAAGAGTATCAACATTTCAGGACTGGACTATTTTTCCCAATGGTGTTCTAGAATGGCCAGTTCAAAGGAACATCTTTTAAGTTTACTGGAAAGCTGGATGTAATTTCCTTTTAACTGAATTAATGGAAAAGACACATTAATTCTAATATATTTAACAATACAGCTCTTGTGCATACATACTGTTTCAGGCAAGCTTACTAGCCTTTTAGTTGCCTTTAAGGTAAGGCAACATTAGGCACAAAATACAGGCGGACAAAGTATATGCATATCTGAGTTCCTCAGCAATAGGGTCTACTCAAATATGAATTTAGAATGGAATCAGCTTATGAACTTTTTGCCATAACCTTGGGTAGATTTTGGAAGACACAATGAAGAAGTTTACCTGCAATTGTCTCACACTGATTCGCAAGTCTGATTCGTTAAATCCATATGGAATGTTCCATCCCAGAGGTCCAAATTTCTTCCTCTCCTGTACCAGGGCATGAAAAAAGCAAACTCCAAACAGCAGTTTCTCCCATCTCTTTTAGGGGGGAAAAACACTCAGTTAACCCAAATGGAAATAAGATGAGGCAGCACACAGCAATAAAATTCTGCATATAGAAAACTTGTGGCTCATAACAGCATAGAAAATTAGTTTTGGCTATACAATGACATCTTTCACTATTTTGCATAAGATGTATTTTCCCAGCAGTACATTTTATTCAAGGCCAAAATTTTATATTCTGCACGCTTCCAGAGGCTTTTGTAACCACTTGCCTAACTGCTGCACAGCTATGCTGCCCACATAGAGCACTTATTTTAAGGCATTGATTGGGTGTGAGAATCTGCTTTATTGTGGGGAACTGCCTTAGCTTCTTTGAAGTAACTGTGAAATAATAACAGATTTACCATTTTTTAGGATTATGGAACTGATGGACACAAAAGCTTGAAATTATAGCAAAGGGAAAAGATACCATGACAGGGAGATATCAGCAAGTATGTGGAGTAGAGATTTTATAAAAAGGCTAGAGAATAGGAACCTTATACATAAATTCTTATGTAGAGGCCCATGTTCTAAGGCTACACTTTAAAATTTAGCAAGCAAAATTGCGTAATTTTGCTAATTAATTATCAAGAAGAAAGTTACCTGCTCCTTTCTAGGACACCCAGCAAAAAAGGCTGGATCAGAAACAGGATCAGAGAGGAAAGACTGAAGCAAATTCAGCCGAAGACCTGTAGGAGGTTCATTCGTCATCTTCACACCGTTCTGAAGGATGGTGACTGGAAACTAGACAAAGGAAGCATGGTAATTTCATTAACAGTTCTATTCTTATTCATTCTTTTTATCTAATTATTCAGCACACACTATCATTTTCAAATATTGTGCCTAATATTTTTTGCATCTGTACATCAATCAATCAATCAATCAATCAATCAATCAAATCATGAGGTTCAATAGTCTGTTTTCTCCTGATTTTTATTTTCATATATAATTTATTTACTGCCCTTCAGTACAAAGATAGCTATTTTACATTGTGTATGGCATCAATATATTAATTTTGAGGATTAGGTTTATAACAGAATATCAGTGTTAATTGACTCAGGGATACTAGACAACAAATCCCATAAACAGAACAATTCTAATACATTTCCTCAATCTTAGAGCAGTCCAGAATATATAGCAAAAGTCATCTTCAGAGCTCCTGCAGCCAAATTATTTAGGACTTTAAAGATCAGAAGCAGCATTTGACCTGAATTAACTAGTGCACTTCTCTAAAGGATTTATATTATAGAATACATCCTGTGTGTGCCAATGCATCACATGTACTTCCTGGTTGGTGGGACATGGGTAGCGTATGCTGGATTACAAGGTAATCACTACATTAGAGATTCTAGCTTGTACAGAATAGCATTAGCATGCTTCGCGTAAAATAGGGCTTCGATTGTGCTTGTATTCTAATGACCAACGTGTACCAAAACTAACCAGCACTGTCTGGACAATTAGCAGGAAAAGCTACATATGGCATGGATAAAACTAAGGCAGATAATCACATCTGCTCTAACTAAACTATAAATTAACCACTCATAATGCAAAGTAAATACTTTGTAAAGTATTTATAAAGCTGAAAGAATGCAAAAGAAATCTCAGATCATCAAAAGGCCCATGACCTTTATAGGGCAGGAGTTCTTTGTGAATACATGACTGGAAACAAACAAGCAAGCAAACAATCATAAGGAAGCTGAATAAAAATCAGAAGCAAAATGTTGACTTAGCATATTAATTATGGCAACAGTGAATTAGAGTGCATTAAAGAACAATCAAGAGAAAGAAATATTTCCTTTTTACCAATAGAATAGCTGAGAAATGTAACAAAATGGCTGATTATCTAAAGATGTAGGACATTGCATTTATTACAGAATACACAATTTCTCATAAGTAGTCAAGTACATTTCACATTCAAAATACCTTGGGTGATGGATAACTAGTCAGCCAGAGCCTGAAAGAGGAATGGCAAGTATCACTGTTGAACTCTTCACAGATTTTCTCCAGCATTGGCATCCAGGAAACAGCAAGATGGCAGTTTTGTAAACAGACCCAGGTCCCTTCCTCCATTCCTTCTCTAATCATTTTTGTTGCTATTGGTCCTTGCCCTTGTCCCAAAGAGATGGACTGAAATTTATTTCCAACCATATTTTTGTCATTTGCAAATTTTAAAAGACCTGGTGTGAAAATAGTAATACATTAATAATTGCTATCCCGAAGATAATTATAAAGCACAAATCTAAAACTATTTGTAAGTCATGCCTTTTACTTTACCAAGGCATTACATTCAAAATCAGATTTGGTAAATGTCTACATTTCATTTGTAGGTGTGAGGTGGCAAATGCATGGATTAATATGGGGCAATTTACACACTCCAAGACATAAATAACAGCATGAGTTCATCATCTGAAAATACATTTAATGTGGATGTTTACTCAGTCAAAAAATATTCTTAAATTGTTAGGTTATGTCCTAGTGCTACTTCTGCCCATAATATCTGAAACTAAAAGCTCTGAGGCTATGCCACATTCTAATCTCTTCAGCTCATGAAGAGATAATAGTAAATAGTGACAATTACCAAAAAACATTTATTTATTTAATTATTTATGCATGCATGCCACCTCATCAGACAACTCCAGGTGGCCTACAAGAAAATACACAACATAAAACAAAAACATAGAGGTGTCATGAATCTGTACAATAAATACAATAGCATCTCTGATCATTCAGCCCACAGATCTCCTAAGTACTACCAGTCCACACTACTTTCTAAAAGCTGTCTGGAAAAGCACTGTTTTTATCACTTTTCAAGAAGACAATAATGAAAAAGCCATCCTAACCTGTGAGAGTAAGCTGTTCCAGAATGAGGGGGTTACAGCCAAGAAACCCTGCTTTTGGATTCCCACCACTTTAACATCTTGTGGGGAGAATCTGCAGCATTTCCCCTCGGCCTGCAGATTCGACCTGAAGCAGGCAGTCCGAAAGATGTATAATACCGAAGTCATAAAGAGCTTTATAGCTGGCAACTAGCATCTTGAACTGAACCCAGAAACCTACTGGTAGCCAATGTAACTCATGCAAGTTGAGTGTTATTCTGCTGCACCAGCCTCTACTGGGCTGTAGGTGAGCAGCTGCATTCTGCACCAGTTGTAGTTTCAAACTATCTTTAAGGACAGCCAGATGTAGAACAAATTGCAGTAATCCAAATGGGAGGTGATAAAGGCTTGAGTTACTGTTGCTAAGATTAGTTACTGTTGCTAAAAGCCTTCTTGGCCACAGCTTCTCTCTGCTGCTCCAGCAGGAGCTGCAAGTCCAGGAAGTCCACAACTGCATATCTGCTCTTTCCATGGTATCTAAAGCCAAAGATGGAACTACCCAGGAACCAGAGGGTTTTGGCAGAAATAGCAATGCTGTATTGCTGGGATTCAATCTAACCTGTTCCATTCTATCCAGATCCTCACAGCTGCTATGTACTGGGTCACAACTTCCACTGCATCCCTTATTTTGGCCCAGGGTAGAGATGTATAATCAGATATCAAAATGCATCTAAAAGAAGTTGCTGTGGCCAGGACAAATTATTCCAACATACCATCTTCCAAAAGGCAACCTGAAAGAAGGCTGCCAGACAGCAGACTGTGGGCACAATCACGGCAAAGTATTGACACTTTGCCACCCTTACTACCCCCATGTAGAACCAAACCTGAGCTCTTTTTCTTCTACCATGCTTACTCCAGGAGACTTTTCCAACTTTTCATCTTAGGTCTCCTGAATAAACTAAGGAGTTCCCAGGTCTGAGGTACACAGAGAGACTGCCCAATAGCAATCCTGTTCAAGAGCCCTTCAAATCTCAAAATTTTAGAGCTGGACCATATGCCCAACAAAACATCCTGTCAGATTGCTGGGAAACTCCCCAAGTGCCAGCTGGAAACCTATCAGACCTATTAGGTACCTGGGGGTAGGCATCTAAATATGTGTCCTCCCCCCCCTCCCCAGTGCTCTGGGCCCATGATAACTTGGGACTATATCATCATCATTAAAATCTCAAGCAACTCCCAACACTCCTTTTCAAGGAGTGATGACTGAAATCTGCCAACATGTAAAGCCAAGGGGAATCCACCGTCAGTCTGGCAATGATGTCAAGCAGCTCAGAAAGTCAAGCTGCTAGGCAGGAGGATGGATGGTTCAGCAGCAGGACCCCCAGTTTTACATCTGGTGCCCAACTTAACATATATGTCCTGACAACCATCTACTTGCAGAACGGGACATCTGATCATCATCAAGTGCTTCTAGAGGATTACTGCCTCCCTCCTCTCTTGCCATGGCTAATGCATCAGTAATACAGATTTAAATTATGTTTTGTATTGACTATTGATCTTAGAAGATTCACAAACACAAATAAATGAGGGTTGCAAATAAAGCAAACAGGACAGCAAAATGAAGTGCATTTGTCTCCCCAGCTCTCAATTCCCCCATTCCTAGGAAGGTTTTGAAAATGTATTTTCTCTTTATCTTTTCATTGTTTCTATTAACATAAAACACAAACTCAGTTTTGTGAACAACGAACAAGAGATTGTATTACAAAATGCTATTTTTGAAAAATATTCAGAAACTTAATGAAAAAGAAACCAAACTAATAGAAGTTTTTGTAAAGAAAAAAGAGAAACCAAGTATAATGAGTGAACTTACTGGCCATAGGATCTGCTCCAGGAGACAGCACAAAGATCAAAGGGATTGAAGAATTTGAATCTAAGTAACTTTTTGTTAGATCAAAAGGAGGTGGCTCAACAAATTTCTTTCCAAGTTTATCAGTCACAAAGGTTGTTATAGCTGGTGTAATCTGTTTTAAAATAAATTGTGAGCATAATATAGGATTTTGTTGTAAGATACACAACTTTTATTTCAAGGCAGCTCAACTGGTAAATATTCAATTATTCAAAGAAATCTAAATCCTGTGGCAAACAGTTACAGCAATCCAAAAGACTTAGATGTTGGCAGGTTTGTTTTTTCTACACATTTTAGGAATGTATTTTTAATTGTTATTTTATAAGCAGTAATAGTATTTTCTACTTAAAATCAAATGTGATTTAAACAGCCTTGAATTAAAAAGTTAAAAAACAAAACCCAGAAGATTTTTCTTCAATGTATAGTGCATGGAATGTTAGAAGGAAACAGGTGTGCTAATAAATTTGCTAACTCTTGATTCTTTAGAAATATATAGTTGATTTCACATTTGCTTACTTGTGGTGCATGACAGTCTAATATTATTGTAATGACTTTGGTCACTAGGTATAATAAGGACATTCAGTTTCTCTTTGGGGTTCAACTTGAAAATTATTCTTCGACTTCTTTGAATCTTGGCAATTAATGGCATCCCTATTTGGGCAGCTATCAGTTTTAAAACCAAATCTGATTTTGAATAGCCTCTAATAATATTGGAGCAATTCAATTCAATTGCTAAAAAACTTTTACAGAATTTGAAAATCAGTGAAAAAGATGGCTTCATAATAGTTTACTTAGCTGAAGCATTTGCTATTCAGTGCATTTGGTCCAAGTGCTATTGGTGCTTCTAAGGTTCAACAGTGGCTGGAAGATTTAATTTTTGCATTTCATATTTTATGGATTGTTAGCTGTCTTGAATGCTCAGATTAAGTAAAAATGCAAGGTAGACATCAGATAAATGGAACTATAGTTCAGAACTCAAACAATAACTACTTATTTAGCTGCCAACAGAAATTATGTCACATAAATCATATTTACCTTGTCAGGTCTCAAGCATCGGAGAATAATCATTTTCTTTATTTCATTCAAGTCTGTATTCCATGGTTTGGGCAAGGCAACAGTCTGGGGTTCTTTACTGTCATAAATGTTACGCCATTCATTGGGTTGTGAAGCTACATGATTCCTGCAACAATAAAATAAACTGGAAAGATTTAGATTTCACCTTTATACAAGTATAAAAACTCTTCTAGATGTTCTTCTAGAGTAAGAGTGGTGAAGCCCAGTTCATTTGGTAAGCAATGGCATAATTTCTTCTAAGTTTATTTTGGGAATAATATAATTTAAAATCTCTCTGCCACCATGTTTCCAAAATGATCATGTTCTTCCACTGGTACTTTATTTTCTCATTGGCTTTTTTCCTGGTAGATAGTATCACTGACACTGGGGAGGGGTCATTATATTCTGCTTCTCACTTTCTGAGTGGACTAGTTACTGTATTTAACAACAACATTCTGTGAACAGATAATATGGGATGTAAGTTAGTAATGTTTACAGAGCTTCATGCTTATTCACAGAATGGTAGTTTTCTCCGAAAGCCCCCGAGGCTCCCTTCTCTTTGATCCTCACTTGTGTCCTTTTCTTTGACTTTTTATTCCCTCATCTGCTGCTCTCCAATTTCTCATAGCTTTCTGCCCCTCCTCTTCCAGAAAGTGTCCAGTTAACTCTACACGCATTCTCCTAATGCAGCAATTTGGTGTTTCTTCACAAAAAGGGTGGGCAATCTGTGGTCCTGCATGCTGCATGAAGGCCTCAAATCTGTTTTTCATGAAATAAAGCCTTAAATAAGTGTGTGGAGTCTCTGCTAGGCTTCATGTACCGCTACAACCTCCCCCCAAAAGACACCAAAAATGTATTAGCCGTACCTGTGGCAACACTATATCATCGCCACTACTTTGCAACCCTCAAAGAGTTTAAAGAAAAAATCGGCCAGTGACTGAATCAAGTTGTCTACCCCTATTATAAAACACATTGATTTGTCACTACAGACATTTGCCAGCCATCAATGGTTCCATTCCCCGGGCTAAGAAATGCAAGTCCTACATGCATAGGATTTTTACTGGAAAATAAATCATGAGCTGCATAGGTTCCAGAACTCCAAGTGCAGCTCATATCCCGAAGCCTATTATTGCTAGTCCAGATAAACTAGCAGAGATGTACATTCGAAACAGCAGCCACTTCAAAAACTTATTCTAAGAAATATCCTTTCTTTGAAGTAGTTCCTCCTGCCATACTTACTGTATTTATGGCAACTGAAAGACCAAAATGAAGTAACAGAGTTAACACACAGGAGCAGCAGTCAATATGCAAAATCATTAGCAGTGACTGAAAAGCTAGGGATAACAAAACACAGATAATTTTGACTCTGCTACTAGGTTTGCAACTGCTGTAATTATGCATGTTTAATTTAAAAGTAATAACATTTATTATGCATAATGTAAACCCAATAATTAGATTATTTCTTAACAAGGCTATTGAAAGACTAAATAAAAGCATCTATATGTACACTCTAGGAATTCCATACAAATATGCAATTATGTTACAAATTTACTGTTGAAATGAAACATGCAAATGGAAAATCTCCTGTTCTCTTGTTCCAAATCAGATAAATTTAGCATCAGACCCCTACCTGATATCCTTTCTTTTTACCATTTTCTTTTTCTTGTTGAACGAGGGAGGAGGATTTCAGAATTGCATCATAAGGAAAGTCCCCAATATTATTGCTGAATCTCAGGCTGAATGCCTGAAGCAACCACGTAGGACCTCAACCCATTTTCCCTTCTTTCCCTTCCTTCTATATCAGAAAATGTTTATCCCAAAGAAAACAATTTGATTATAAAAGAGTTGCTATTGTACCGTAATCCTTTAAAAGCAGGCATATCACTTGCACGACATATTTCATCCCAGCTTTTATCTTGTAACCAAGATGGATCAGGATTCTTGAATTTACTCTTGAGACCAACCCCTCCAGTTAATAAAAACATAAATTCTTGAAGTTCAATTTCTTTCCTAGCCCTGTTTTAAAAAAGCAATAACCAAATACAATTTAAGTAACACACCATTATTTTAGTTTAAAATGCAATTGAGACTTTAAAAAATCCTTATTTGTATAATATCTATTTATAGTCTAGGAATTACTAAGTATATATTTATTTATTTTTCAAATTTATATATGCTTCCCATCTCACTGTACAAGTGACTCTAGGCAGTGTTACAAGTAAAAAACTATAAAATCTTAGAAAAATATACAAAAACTACAAAAGGTTAAAATTAAAACTAAAAGTTAAAACTACAGTACAAACTAAAACTAAAAAGGCGGAGAGAGCATCCTCAAGCTACCAGCCACCCCCAGTGCCAGAAGTCACTAATCAACCACCCCAAGTATGCCAGAATTCACTAGCTACAATTGTCACTAAAATTCACTACCATTATCTTAAGTGACTAGTGATCCTTTCACAATGGAGGCTTCATGGAAAATATATCCAAACACTGTGTTGGAGTCCTCTATGTGGCAAGACTAACTTGTGGAAGCACTGCAAGACACACTCACGCTGGGGTGTTTATAGGCTTTGAGTGGGATCCTGTAATAACAGCAATGGGGTGGAAAACCCAAGAATCCCAGCAAAGATTCCTATGAGGTAAACTGATGAGGCAACTTTGAAAGGCTAGATGAACTAAAAGGGATGCAAAGTAGAACAGAAATAAATAGAAAATATTTGGAGAAAAGATATCGCTCATAAAATATTTAATGAGACTGAATTACTAAACTATAGCTCAATTTAATCCCAATTTAATTTGCTCTGGTGTGCAGATGCATTTTAACAGCTTCTTCTCATCAGTGATTTGCAAATGCAAACATGCAACTACTTGAAAGTTGAAATTTTCCTAATTTTTAAGATGCTCCAAGATAAATAATCAACATACTCTTAATATATTAAAGGATTCTAAAGAACAGAGCCTCTTACATCAGAAGATTACAGCAGAGCAAAAATGAAAACAGCAACTTATCCTTCTCAAACAGGGAACGACAAACATTACAATACAAGTTGTATGTGAAGTGGTCATTTAGATATCGTAGCCTTTTTTCCAAAATTTTAGATTTGTTGCTATTAAAAAAGAAACACATATTTAGAAAGTGCATACCCAATAAAGAAAATATTGATATACGTATCCATATACTGATTTAATTGTAACATATTGCAGTATCTACAACAAATGCACCTGAGTAGGCATACCTAATTACAAAATAAAAGGAAAACAGAAAAATAGGGAGAAAAGATTCTTGATTTTTTAACAACTTCTATTGTTAAATAGGGGCTATTAAATATTTATTTACAACTTGAAATGTTTACAAACTAACAAACAGAGAAACTACTATTTTCAGAAAAAAATTGCACTTGCAAGAATAAATAGGTTTAAAACAGGCATATTTTGAAAAATTAAATACTACAATTAAGTAAATTAAATACACAATTACTGCTCACCTGTCATGAATAGAGTTGATGTAAAGGTTTACAAACCAACTGAGAGAATACTGGTACATTGGGTCTATATTAGCCAGATCAGCAATGCTAAAGAACAATACAGATGAATGCTTTGCAATGGGTCTGTAACCTTCTCGAGACTGTGCTATTTTAATTTCAGTTTTTTCTGCAATCTGAAGAAAATATATTCCTTAGTTATTAGAATAATGTCTAAGCATAGTATAGAGCATTTTTTTACTACGGTGTTTCTTGCATTATATTAATACATTGACTGGTGCCCTGTTTATTAGCTGGTGGAGCAAGTCCTATGATCAGATTTGTGTGTTTGTATAAAACATGACTAACTACACAGAATCAGAAATCAGAGCAAGCTGAGAACTTTCTGGTAATGCTGCAAATGTTCTAGACTATTTTATAATAGCATATTTGTAAAGCAGACTACATCAGTATCTTTTGAGGTTAAAGCATAAGCGTCAAAGAGGTAGTTCAAAGATAAAAAGCAGTTCAGCAAAAGAGGAAAACTGTTTAAATAGAGATGGACAACCACTTGGATGCTCTTTTCAGATAGGCTCTAGGGATCAGAAAATTATTGCTGTAAGGGCTTCTAATTTGGAAGGGGTGGCAGTGACAAGAGATTCAGAAAAACGCATTCTTTTTCATCCTTCCACCCTTTCCTTCTTTCCATCATCTAAGTTAATAACATGAGAGCGCACTGCAAATCTTTAGAAGAACAATTCCCATACAATTCTCCACATTCAGACACCCTATTGAAATGCTGCCATTGGCACTGAGGGTAGGGTTTAGTTCAATAACTAGGGAGAGTGAAGAGACACATGTGGAGGGAAACTGGAAGTATTTGATCCATATTAAACATCTGAGATTTTTAAAGGCTGACTCTCCTTGCACGTTGAGCTTTATAAGCCACTTAAGTTTGATTCCACATTTAGGCATGGAAAATTTTACTAGCTTATATAATTTAAAATAAAGTTGGTATGCCACAAGTTACTTCCCTTAATTATTGCACATAGAGCGATAACTGAAATATCCAAACAAGGGACACAGTGACCCAAAGATGAGTGACCCAAAGATTACCCAAAGAGAGGGCAAAAATAACAAAAGAAAGGACAGCACTCTCTCCCTGACCTACATTTCTTTTCCATACATACACAACTTTCTTATTTTGTCTCCTACCCACCACCCCCTTATCTCCTACACACACACACACACACACACAGTGGTTTTGGCCACCAAGAAAAAGGAGAGAGCCTTGGAAGCTTGCCCAGGTGTCAGCCATTTCTTTAGCCCTACCCACTTTCTTCCCGCCAGGCCATTCTTCCTCACTACTATGCAGGCTCCTTGGAGACCAGCTAAGTCATATTTTGCTTACATCTATTCTTACTGTCCTCCATGAGATATCAAGAGACTAATTACCATATCTGAGCTGTAGAAACTCTTGGGAATCATTTACCGGTCATCTGGTTTTGCAGCCCAGATATGGTAGCCCTATGGGAGAGGACAGAGAAATAGAGCAGTTTAAAAAGGTAGGCAAAAAATGAGTCTGCCAGAGGGTGCAGGTGAACAAAGGGCAAACTTTTAAAAATCTACCATAATTTCAGATGTCTGGCCACCTTAATTGCACACAGAATGGTGCCGCTATTACAGCATTGCTGTGCACCACCATAGCTATGTCCACCTTTGGGATCAATGCATTAATCATTATATGTAGCTATTACTTGCAAAATCTGAAGTTGCTTACCTGCTGCTTCTTTGTAATTTCATTAGACATTATTTTTGCCGAGTCCAAGATAGTAATTGCACTTTCATCTTCTAAAATATTACCTTCAGAAGACTGTAATGTTTCTAAAATTTTATTTTCTATATCTTTTAGTTGTTTCTTATTGGCAGCTGACTGAAGGATAAGAGCATTTCGTTCCTCCTCTAATTCTGGCCTAAAAAGACAAATACCCATTCATTTTTGTTTTGTTTTGTTTTGTTCCTTTAATGTCAATGTTTTGCTGGACACCATTATGTTTAAATATTTATTTTTAAAAATTATACAGTGAAAAATATTCTCTTTTGACATTCATTTTTGGATTAAATGATTCTATAAAACTATTAGTAGACTCATGCATGTTCTTTCATATCCTATTTAATGTTATCAAGCTATCACAGCTAGCGCTGGATCCATACTGGCATACGGGCAATTGCAAGGGTGACATATTTTATCATAGCTTCAATGCATTGTAGTCCTGCTTCCTCCTGTAATTAAATCACCTTACTATTCCAAATATAGTACGTTGGCAAATATTTCTTCTACTACTTGGTTCTGATTATTGTACAAGGAAGAACCCACCATTCAGCCCACAAGCTGCTACCCATTTCCCTTATTTTTTAATTTAAAAATTAATTAAGTTTGGTTTCTCTCTGAAAAGCCTGAACCTATTACCTAATTACCTATGCATGTGTATATGTATGTGTGCATGTTCAGTAATTGGTTCCTTGAATTAGAATGAAATTGAATTTTATTTATGAATTAAACCTCCTGAGGAGAAACCAAATACTTACCTTTCCTTGGCAACAACAATGCCTAAAAGTTGATCTTCTAGTCCTTCTGGAGTAATCATGAAATTGAGCAAAGAAACCTTTGTAGCTAATTCAGGTAAATAATGTGGATTCCTTAATTTGGTGGTAATATAAAATTTGAAATCAAAAGAATATTCAATTATTGTTTCACCAAGTCGAATGCAATCCATGCCCCCTAGTGTTAAAGAAACAAAAATATTTGTTCTACACAACAACAGCCTTTAATTGGCAGCATATTTAGCAGTCTAGTAGTGAAAAATAAATGTAGTTAAACAGATTATGACTGCATACAGACATCATGTTTAATGTTAGTTTGGGATATCCTTGGATTCACCTAACACCCTTTCTCTCCTGCACAATTTGTTTTAAAATAGCATTTAAAAATTTTAAAAAATAGAATAGCATTGAAGTCCTGAGGATGCTAATAGAAGTGTCCACAGAGATCCCAAATGAAGTCTGATCTGTGCTTCTTCAGGTCAGCAGAATTTTACAAACCAAAAGTTAATAATAAATTCTTATTGGTTTATTTTTCTTTCCCCCCATGATTTTATTCTTTAGGCCTGCAAATCCCACACTATGCGCCATGGGTCCCAGGGCACCACAGTGTACAGCTTGGAAACTGCTAGGAGCATTGTGAATCAAGGAAGTTTGGGAACCTCTGCATTAGGCTTATTACTTACATCACTTACCTTGATGTGCTTTTGTTGTTACATTTTGATCTAGTATGTCCTCTCCTGCTTCTGTGACAATCTTGTACCTCACGACAATCCCTGGCACATCTTTACCTTGTCTTATCTCCATCCACATAAAATAAACCTTTGTATTTCTTCAGATTTCTCTTGCTAACACTTTTGGCCCCTTACTGAACTTAATCTAACAGTTTATAGATTAGCTTCCACTCACACCATGGAAATATCTTTCTTGCAACGCTCATGTTTTCAAATGTTGGGGACCATTAAGGGTGGGAATTTGATTCATCAGAGGGGTCTATTGATGTTACTTTGAATATAACTCCAACTTTTTCTTTTTCTTTTTGCCTTATTAATGCCCCCTTCACTGCCTTTTGAATAATATTGAAACCTAGCATAGAAACTTATTGGTTTCATCTCTTTAGCTCGCATGCATACAATTACTTTGAAAGCTATGCCTACATACAGGGGAGAAAAAGCATCCTGAACTATTCTGATTGAACTGATTCAGTCTGCTCTTCTGCCTTTTTTGGAACCAACAGAGTGTATGCTTACTATGGGTCAGCTAACCTTTTTAGCACAGGCCTTGCAGTAACCTGACACAAAAGCTGAACAAATTGAAGTAACAATACAAGCTGAATAGAAGGGAGGAATTCTAAATGCACCTGTCAAAATCCTGAATGTCTACTTTTGCTTTTCCAACACCCTTTGTCTTTATGTTGGAAAAGCAAAAGCAACAAGACAGAAAACAATGTTAAGTATTAATCAATATTATACATGCAGCATAGTAGCTCTTACTAAAATAACAGCAGGTTAAGCTTCTTGGATTTAAATTTGCAATGCATGCAAATTTGGTTACAAAATAAAATACTAACAGCACTAAAAATATTTTTGCATTACCTTCATCTGTTACTAGGCAGCAATATTTAAGGAATAAAAAGAAACACATTAAAAGATGTAATGGACTATTGTGTTCAAAAAATAGCAAATATTCTTCTTGAACTTTAATAAATAATAGTTTTTATTATTTCTTGTACCTTGTTTAAAAGTTTGCCTAAGTAGCAAAGGTTCCAAGGAAGGATCTATCTCTTCTCCAACATTTTCAAGCAGAAGAGGAGTTCCAAACTGAATGCAATTTTCTAGAGTTCTCATGTAGTCTGAATCGGAAAATTTTATGACACTCAGTCTGTTCTCTTTCTCAGAATGTTTTATCCATTTATTTGCTTGACCCTGGGGATCAATCATTAATGGCCTACAAAATGGCATCAAATTGTTATTAAAAAACAAATGTTTAATAATCAATCATTTGCCACACGAACTGACTGAAAATTGATAGAATGGTGCCAATAACAGTCAATGAAATCCACAAAATAGTGGATTCTGATATTACTGAATCAATAATCAAGTATTATGAATTTATAAACTACTTAAATAATCTTAAATCTAAATTAGTGTTGCAGCTGCTAAATCAATGTAAAAATAATAATATTGAACATAAATCCTATACAGATGAAGAGAGACAATTTCCAAGACTGTGCATTTCTTTGTACATGGAAAGTATTTGAATCCAATTCCCAAGAATTTCATTTATAGGTTCACATTTCCAATTATGTTGTTTAATCAGACATCTGAACCAATACCATCAAAGGACTTCTTCAAAAGAGTGGATTTATCTATCAGTAACAGAACATAGTTGAGAGTTCAAACAAGAAAATAATGATAGACTTAGATAGGAAAATATTAGGGGTCAAATCAAATTGTGCACAGTAGCTCCAGGTGTAGATTAAATGAGTATTCATCCCACTGTTACTGGGAAATTACTCTGGCAGCACAAAGTATCATAAATGTCCAAGCTGTGAGAAAGAATACGAGAATTCATTGTAACTTGATCCAAGTTCAACTAGTATAAAAGGGGATAGATCCTTCCCAAAATGGAATTAGGTTATGCCAGGCACTGACTAGTCAATTTGAATTTCTCTCTCCAAAAATTGGCACACACAGTATTTATTTTGTGAAGTCTATTTTTCCCAAGCAGTTAACAGAAAATCAAGATCTTCTCACTGTATGAAAATCCAGGGCCTTCTCCAATGAATTTCCCTGGTAAGGTTTTCTTAAAGATTCAGATTTCCAAATTATGACTGCTTAAGTCTACTTTAAAAGCAACTGGTCATTTTTAGTGCTTCTTTCTGATGCTTCAATAAACATCTGAATCATTAACTCTTTTGCCTAGACTAAAGTTAGTCTAACTTATGTGCTACACTCCTGTTTTGATACAGATAAAAGGAAGTCCTGAAAAGGGGCTTATGTGTATGTCAAATATTTGAATTTCTGCAAATGCAGGCAATAGATGCCCAGAGTCATGTGTCAAGTGGGCAGCCTTAAACATTTTAATAATAAATAAATAAACAAGCATATTGATTACATAAGTAGTGGGCAGTAATTATTTCTAAGAGGTGTTTGTCCTATTTTGCTGAATTTGAGATGCAAATGCATACTAGTTTGTCACAATATGCATACTTCGTAATGTATACTCCTTTGATATTTCCCAAGATTTAAAATTCTAATTTATAATTCTAATTTATAGATATGTCATTGTAACTCCCTAAATGATTATTTGTCTATAGTACAGAGCTTATATTTGATTACTGTTTAATGATGTGTTTGGGGGACTATGTTTTGCCTGACCATATGTAAATATCTCTCATCTATTTTTTCAAATTCAAATTCTTTATTACAGGTCAGAGACCCAGACTTAATCTATTTTTATATAAAATATTCTTCTGCTTTGCTTATTGTAATGTATGAACCATGTTTGGGGATTTTCATCCTGTCATCTAATATATTTTCAAATATCTCTTTTAGGGTACTTCAGAAGTATGCATAACATATAGTTTAACTTAAGAAAGTTAAGAAAGGCCTTTTACCTCACAAAACATTTCCTTCTTCCCATTTCTGTTGATTCCCTCTCTTACTAAATTCTATCTGTATCACATCCACTGCTAGAATAATCCCATAATTTTGAGGTTTGGCATCTATGTATGAAGACATTTATCCATATCATACTACCAGACTACCATTAGTACTACTACTCATGCTCTTCCAAAGGTCTCCAGGAGTCTCCAGATCACTGTTTTAGGAGGCTGCAAGCAGAGGGGAGATTTGCTAGAAATTGCTTTGTCCCGTTTTATCACAGGAATGAAAAGCCTTCCATGGGCAGGTTTTAGCCTTCAATTTACAGAAAATTAATATTTGACTCTAACCATAATACAACTGTTGTATTTCCTTTTTACTTATTTTCACTTTCTTCCTGTTATAATTTGACCCCTCTTCATTTTTTTCTGCTTACATTTTTGTTTCTTTGGGCTACTGCATTTACCCTTCTGCTTCATAAAATGATATGTGATGCAGTTTATAATTCTTACTTCATCCACAAAGCCTTGAATCATTGTAATAAGTTTTACTATTCCAGCTATCAACAACTGTCTCCTAATTTTATTCACTTAGTTTGACTGAACAAACAAAATTAGTTAAAACCATGCCTAGCCTTTCTATTTTCTCATTCTTCTTATTGAGGTCGGATTGCTGGTAAATGAATTTTAAAAAAAATTAAGAAATTCAGCTCTTTCCTCCCTCCAAGAATCCTTCAGTTTTGTTAGAAAGTTTTAAGATTTTTTCCATTATCAGGCACTCACTCTTGAAGTCTTCCTTGTTCCATGTTAGCATATGGCTTGTTTACACACTTCGTTTATTCATTATAGTGGAATACAATTTTACTTTACTTAGCACTACAGTATTACCTCAATTACTTTTTGTATATGTATGTGTGCTTTCAAGTCAGTCTTGATTCCTGGCAACTGCTTGGACGAGTCCCTGCAGTTTTCAAAAGTGGTTTGCCATTGCCTTCAACTCAGAGAGAGTGATTTGCCCAAAGTGACCTAGCTGGCTTCATGCCTAAGGGATGATTAGAACTCACAGTGTCCCAATTTCTAGCCTAGTGCCTTATCCACTACACCAAACTGGCTCTCATTTATCAATTTACATCCAGGAAAAAAATCAGGCTACTCCCTACCCTCAAGGAGTAGTTAAAGTTGTATGTACATATGTGTGTGTTTGTATGTAACTATGGATATACAGTATCTTTCTCTGCCTCCTTGGGTTGGCTTAAGAACAATTTGGTGGCCATAAAAAAATCAACAGTCAACAATATATATAGAACAAATATAACCAGGGATTTAAAAACTATCAATATCAATGCTTCAGTAAGCTAATTTTAGATTAATTAGCAAAATAATAACTTCCAGTTACCTACCAACGTCTAGAATTGTCAACAATCACACCATTATCTATGGAAAATTGATCTGTTGGAAGACCTGCAATATTCCAGGCTCTAATTTTTATTGGATCACCAAGGGTCTTACTTAGAGAGAAGTTTTCAGAACAAGGAATGTTTTTCACCTGTAGGCACAGATAAAGCTTGTATCTATATTCATTATTATTAAACATGTGTACATATAGTATTAAAATAGTTCATGTTGCATTTAATCTCACTTTTGAGTAAGACAGTCAAGAGAAATTAAATAGGAAAGGTTAATAGGCAATATTAATTTTGAATAAAGATTTAGCTATTGTTTCCATTATGATGTGCGGTATTAAAAATCATAATGCATGTTAAAATTATCTCCTTTAATTGCACCATGCTAATTAACAAGATATATGATCTGTTTTTGACAGAGCCATTATTAGTAGAAGACTCTGTATGTTCTAGAAATAAAGCAATAAATGCCACCTTGCAGAGTTTGCTCCAATCTTTAGTACATTCTTGTCGAAATCCAGCAGTAAAAGCACCAAGGTAAGCTATCACTCCTGCTGACACCAGAACATCTCCTGTCAAATTATCATAAGTGTTTTGAAGATCATCTGCAGCATGAGACCATCTAAGGGAGAGAAGGTGAGCAAATTAGCCAAAATGACATATTACTGAATAGTTCAGTAAGGGTTATTTTTTACTCCTTGTTGTGTTAGAGTTCTTAAAATTAAATATGTGTCTAGGAAAGAACTACCAGGAATAGGACATTTTCAATAACGTTGTCTCAAGATACACTTTCCAGGGACTTATCACTTCTACACTGTGGGAGAGCTTAGTAATTTCAATTACCTTAATTTAGAAAATTAAAGAAAGTAGATGGTGCTAGCAATATTTGACTTGGGGGATATACTGTCACACTGTAAGATCAATGTAAAGAACAGATTCAGATTCAGATTCGGATTCAGATTCAGATTCAGATTCAGATTCAGATTCAGATGATGATTGTCAACTCCATTCAGATATCCAAGTGGCTATCACAAACATCAGGGAAAAATGGAAGATAAAAGCCTTGGACAACAAGAACGATGTTTAATGATTGACTGCAGACTTTCATCATCAATCAAGAAGGTCAAGGAAAGGTGTCTCAATCAAGAATATCAACAATGAGGAAAGTAACAAGAAAGAAGAAATTATCTTAAGATGACCAGAGAAATCAGGAAAATTTAAAGAATACTCAGAACTAATAATGGAAGAGATATAATAGAGGCAAATGAGGTTAATGGAAAATGGAAAGATTATATTGAAACACTTTACAGATAGGATTACAGAATCTCAGATTCTGTAATCTAGAAAATAAAGAACAACCAGTAATAGACCAGGTATCAAATATGAAAAAACACCCATTGAATTGTTTAAAGCTACAGGAATAGAGGCAGCTATAGTGCTAAGAACAACAAATAACAAACATGACTATTGGCATAAGGATTGGAAAAGATTAGTGAATATACCTATACCAAACAAAGGAAATGCAATGGAATATGTAAATTAGAAAACCATTGAAGTCACTGCTCATGGAAACAACGTTTTGCTTATTAGAATGTGGAACAATATAGTAATGAGTATACCAAGATGCCTGAGTATTGTTGTGAGGATTTTTTTTTCTCAATGAAGAAGAAACTATTATAAGAAAAGAAATTGGAGAAACAGAGTGGTTCAGAATAAGAAAGAGACTGAGGCAAGAGTTAATATTGTCTGTTTTGCTTACATACAAATATCTTCTAAGGTCAGCAGGATTGGTAGACATGATAGCTGCAATCAAAATTACAAGGGGTTGTCTTGGAAGACATCTAGAAGCTGCAATGGATACAGAATACAGCAGCCCACTTAATGATGGAGAACCGCCAGTCTCATATAACACCACTGCCATGGGCTCTACATTGGTTACTAATAGCTTATATATACTGTACATCTCAAAGTCTGCAAGACCACCTCCTTCAGGGAGAACTAACCCAATTCAGTGTGTTCAGCCTAGAGGATCATATTAAAATCTCCACCAATAATATCAGAGGTGAGGGAAAGAACTTTCTGGTTTTGCCTCTGTCCTATGAAACATTACCTCCTGGATGGTGACCTCCCTTAGTATATTTTCGCCAGCAGTCAACACAGAGTCTTCCATAGAGTGTTTGATGTCTGAAATATTTAAGAATATCTATAATGCCAGGATGTGTGCTTGGTTTGTGTGGTCTGTTTCCTTTGCAAAAGGAATGTTATTGCTCTATGGATCTTATATGTAAACTGCTATGAGTCAGTATGGAGTATACAAACAAATAAATAATACAACTGGAACTCAAAGTAAACATATTATTATTCAGATAATGCCACTTTGCTAGCTGAAATAAGGATTACAAAATTTCATTAACTAAAAATGGTAAGTGAAAAAATCCAGGTTAATTTTAAATATGTAGAATACAAAGATTATGTCAATTTAAATGCTTACTGAACTTACTGTTGATGATAAAGAAGTGAAGATGGTAGATAGGAAGGATAGCATGACAAAATTGAACAGAATAGTGAAGGATAAGACATTTCAGTGACAACAAAAGTCAGAATATTTCAAACAAGATTGAGAGAACAATAAATGAATTAATCAAATATAGTCTTATTGCTGCCTTGAGGTGATGATCAACATGCAGAAACTCACATATCTTGAGATGTGATACAAGTAAATGATAAACTATAATAAATTATTATGCTTGGCAAGGTTGAAAAGAATAGTTAGAGAAGACAAATTGATAAGGTGGGACAGGATGAAAGACACTATTGAAATGTCCCTGGAAGGACTAGTAGTAATCATTACCAGAGACAAGTCAAGATGGTAAGCATTTGCCCACAAAATCATCCAGTCTCTTAGTTTTAAAATATATGTGTTTAATTCCTGAACACTGATTTGCTGCAGTAATATCTGCTGCTTTTGACAGCATAAGTTTTATAGTCAATTCTGTATTTAAATGTTTTTAATGTTATATTTATTGTAAGACCCTCCCAAGTCCTGCTGTGCTGCCTCAGCGTGGGGGAGGGATATTGCACAGGAGAAGGCAATGATAAACCACTCATGTATTATTACCAAGAAACCCATATGGATAGAAAATATAAAATGGTTGATGATATAGTGCTGGATGATGGGCCCCTCAGGTCAAATGGCATTCAACATGCTACTGAGGAACTGCTGAGGATCTTTTGGAGTACTAATGGTGTGCATGATGTGGCTACATTAAAGTCTTTGGGATGTCTAGTCGCTGAAGCTGCCATACAGGATAAGAAAATCTGAAGCTGTAAAGACAGAATTAGAGTGGGAACATAAGAATCATGAACACAAGAAAGCTCAACACAGGGAAAGATGAAATGAAACGACTATGAACTGACATCTTAGGCATCAGGAAATGGAGATGGGCCAGGAAGTTGATGAGTTCAATATGAAATCAACAGAGCATGCAAGCAAGATGGGCTGCTTGTGATTGGTGACTGGAATATCAAAGTTGGAAACATTAAATAGGAAAATATATTTGGATTGTATGGCTTAGGAAACTGAAATGAAGCAGGAGACTGACTTGTCAATTTCTGCTACTCCAATGATTTCTTCATATCTAACACTGTCTTCAAACAACCAAAATGATGCCTCTATATGTGGACATCACCAGATGGAGTATATACAAATCAAATTGACTATATTGTTACTAAAAGGAGATGGAGGAGCTCAATTACAGCATCAAAGATATGGTATGTGCTGACTGTGGAACAGATCATGAACTGCTCAGGTGCAAGTTCCAAGTTAAGCTAAAGAAGAAGAAAGCCAGTCAATTTTGACAATATGTACCCACCCTTTTCAAAGAGAACATCAGGAATCACTTTGAATTCCTGAACCTCATTAATAGAGAACCAGAGGAATTATGGAATGAACTTAAAGAAGTTGTTAAGGATGAATGTGAAAAGAGGCTGCCAAAATCGAAGAAAGAAAAGAAAGCAAACTGGATGTCAGAACTGTGGAAATTGCCAAGAAAAAAAGAGAAGCCAAAGCCAAGAAAGACAAAAATCCCAGAAAGGAACTTAACAAAGAGTTTCAGAGAGATGTTAGAAGAGACAAGAAGCAGTATTACAACAACATTTGTAAAGACACTGTAGATGGAAACAGACATGGAAAAACAATAAAAGTCTTGTATACTAAAAACAAGGAAAGGAGCATTAACTGAAATATTGTACAGTAGGGATGTCAACATCCAAGATACTTTAGAAAATATTCCACACTTACAAGAACCACTAGTAGTAGAAGATGAAGTTAGATTAGCACATTGGTCATCACTAAGTCAGAAGGCTAGAGGAACAGATGAAAGACCCACTGAAATACGGCAAGCAGCAGAAGAAGATTCAGTAAAGGTTCTAACCAAGCCATGCAGCAAATCTGGAGAACTGATTGGAAGAGGTCAAATTCCAATGCCAAAAAAAGGGAGACTTAACAGATCTGCAAGCTATTGTACAATATCCTTAATTTCACATGCTAGCAAAATAATACTTAGGATCATCCAATGCCAATTAGAGACCTGAAAAAAGAGATGCCAGACGTTAAAGCTGGCCAAGGAACACGAGACATTATTGCTGATGCACGCTGGAAAACCAAAGAAAACCAAAGAAAACCAAAAAGAACTCACTGTGTACTTCATTAATTATAAAAAGCCCTTTGATTGTGTCAAACATGTCAAGCTGTGGAATGTGCTCAGAAAAATGGGAATCCCAGAACATCTCACTGTCCTTGTGAGAAATTTCCATTTCCTGGAGTAGATATACTTTCTGATGTAAAAAGTGGGAACTGTATACATGTTCCTATAAGAGATACTAAGTTCTTAAGGTTTGCCAGGAGGTATAATTCTTAATTTCACTATGGATACTGGTACATAGGTATAGGTTATTGTAAGACATCCGAAGAGCTTCATATAGCAGCAAGCAATCATCAATAAAAAAAATAATTTGTCAATAACTTGTAATATTGTTATTATTTCTTTCAGGTTGTAAAAAAGTAAAAAAATAGTAATATGTAAACATTTAATACCTTTTACACTTAAGTATCACTGAAAAGTGTGTATTCTCTTCTTTATAATTGTTTTGCTAAAATGGGTACAAAGCATTTTCTCTGACCTTGATTTTTCTCCACCAAGTCCTCCTATCAGCTTTTCTGCTCTTTCTAGCTTTTTAGCACACAAATCCACCTGGAATTCTAAGCGGGCTTTTTCTTCAGTTTTCTCAATGAAGGTTTGTTGCAAAGCTTCCAAACGATCCTCAACAGCTTTAAGTTCATCTCTCTTCTGATTTAATAATGCCATAGTTTGTGCTAACGACTGCTGGGCTTCTGCTAAGCGTGCTTTCTTAGGAGCAACCACCTATTTAATAAATTTAATACAGATTGTTATATTCTATAATTTAAAAAAAATAGAAAAACCTTTAAAAATAATTAAATATGACAAGTTTGCCTATTCTTTAGCTATACTCAGGCCAACTTGTTCCATACTTCGACAATTTCCCATTTGGATTATTGTGATGCACGTGTAGTTGGCCTTGAAAATGCCTGAGAGCTTTCACTACAGCAAAATGTTATTGCCACAGTTCTAACAATAGCTAAATGGGATTGTAATACAGATGACTTAAAAACAATAGGCACCTGGAATCAAATGTTTTTGGTGACTTGGTTGTTGGTCCCTATGTATCAAGTACTTCCTTCTAGATTTTTTTCTTTTTTAATTTTCTTTTTTTGCAGTGTAGAACTATTTTCTAACACTGTATGGTCCACTGTTAGGCCATATTGCTGCAGAAGACTGGTCTCCTGTTAAGAAATTACCACAAAATTTGCTTATCCTTTCACACAGAATCTTTCAGGGACCTTCACTCTATTCTAGTATTACTAGACTATGGCTAAAAATGATTAGGCAGAATTATAGACAAGATGTTTATTGAAGATATCTATCTATCTATCTATCTATCTATCTATCTATCTATCTATCTAACAATGAACTAATGTAATAATTATAGTAACATATACTGAACTTCCATATTCAAATGCAGTATACATCAAAATATTGTGTTTGTGCTGCATGAGCATCCTAAAGGAATCTGACTGGGATCAGTCTTATTAATGAGCCATATTTTCAGCATAAAGGGAAAAAAATTCATAATACCTTTGCTACTCTGTCATAAACCTCCATTGCCATAATCCATTTACATAGCCCTTCTGCTGCAGAAGATGCTTTAGCCACTTTGGGAGGATCAAATTCAGGATTAGTCAGATACTCAGAACGGATCTTCTGCATCACTGATACCTATATGAAACATACATTACATGCAACTGAAATAGTGGATTCACTCTAAATAATTTAGTTACTATTATTCATATACTACTGAGTAGCTATTATAATCAAGCTGTAATTTGCTCCCCTTGCTGGTGATCCCTATCCTGCCCTGGGCACATTTATGACAGGGATTAGTGGAATCCCCTGGCTTGTTTCTCTCCCCTCCAGTCATCAGCTGGCAGGAAAACATCTAGCAATCACTCTCAGTGTGGGAAGGGGCTTGGACTCGGGCTTTAAGGAGATGGCAAGTTCTGACAGATGCCAGATGGCTCTCGTTTGGCACAAGATATTTTGCACAGGTGTATTCAAAAGGAGACTATCAGCTCCTGGGCAGTGGTTTTGCCCTGTTCCGGAAGAGTGTTAAACCCATGTTCAAAAGAAGCCTGACATTCTACTGATATCAGCAGATCAGTTCAGAAAGAACCAGCTTCATTTGCCCCCCAAACCATAATAGCTCTTGAAAACACTGCCCAAGAATTGAATGAGAGGGCACAGGACAGCACCAGTCTAAAGTGGCCAATAGATGCTGGGCTAATCCCATCCCTATGAGTCACCTGACTACACCAGAGATCAAAAGGTCAATGAAGGTATCACTGCACCCACAACAAAATTACTGTAGCTTGCTGCCTCCTTAAATGAGAAAACATTACTTAAACAGTAGAACAGGTCACAATGACTTTAAGCTGCCTCAGATATGGACCAGGGATGAAAACAAGGCAACATCATGAGCATGTGGTAGGAAAAAAAGGGGCATGTTTGTGCTGTAATTAGGTGGAAGTAAGAAATTACCTACAACTACTATCCTCACTTATGTGACATGTGAATATGATTCTTTCATCTAAAGAGATGCTGGCTTTTAAAGGTTAGAAAGAAGACAGAGTCTATCATGTTTGCTATAACAGAATCACAATTTACTTATTATTTTTTAAATACACAAAGACTTACTGGAATGTTATCTTTGTCATATTCTCTCAAATCTCTAAGGAAATTCATGTCACCTAAAAGTTTTTTGCTAGGTCCCCAGTAGTCTAAAATCTATAAGAAAGTTAAAGAGTTACGTTAAATATTTTTTACAAAAATAATGAGAAAGTGAGAAAATGCAGAAGGTTTTCTGATGAATGTATAATTTGAAGGATATTCATTAAGAGGGCAAGAGGTAGCAGAAAGGAATTTGTATGGAACAAAATAATTGTCATTGCCTATCTAGAGTAAGGACTGTGAATCTGCACTTCAGATGCAAAGGCAAAAAGGTGCTTTGGAGTATACACTGGCGTGCAGCTATCACCTGTTGGCAATTCCTTAAAACAAACATGACTTTCTCAGGGTCATGTGGCAGCTGTCTGTTTCTAGGAAACAACAGAGCTGCTTTAAGGAGTTGCTGAGAGAGGCTACATAAGGGGCCTTTTGTCTTCAAATCCAAATCTTTATACAACCCTACTCTCTGCATACTATATGTATGAAAATGAATCCAACCTACATTTTTGACAAATAAGGTGATCCTCATCATTATAATCCTCCCATGTAAACCACCAAATTAGCATATGAGATAAAAGGGTAGTTTCTGTTTGTAATAATGATGTAAAAATAAATGATAAAGAAAGATTCCACATTTTTGTGAAAAATAGGGAAGAAAGAAAAAATTGAATTGAAAAATTGAAAAATCCAAGTACAATAGTCTGTTATATAAATCCTAACTGTCAAGCAAATAGTAATCTTATTCCCTGAATCTTCTTACAAACTCCATTTCCAAGTTCCCATACATTCTTCCTATGAAGAATGTTTTGCTAACAATGTATTTATGAAATCAATAATCCAATCTACTTTTTCCCTGAACTTTCTCATTTAATGATGAAAGCTCAAACAATCTTCATGGACATGAAGTACTGATGAAGCAACTTTACCATGCCTGCAGTTTAAAAATACTTATTTTATTTAGGTCTATGTACATGTTTCCTGTTTATGAAAATGGGTTTTGCCATTAGAAGCATTTTGCTTTGCTGTCAGTTACTTTACCTTGCCTCCAATTCCAGAAGGATCAGCAATTTTTTCTGGTTTTATATCCTTCATGACACAAATGGCAGCCATAACTAGTTTAACTCCAGAAGGTGGATTCTTCATTGATTTTACAATTGTAATATCTGCAGGCTAAAATATTATATGTTGTCATGTTGCAGTATAATAATATAGATTTCCAAAAATGTCATATACTTAAATAGACCTGCTACCTGTTCTTATTTGAATATATCAAGGACTAAACTTTGACCTTCTGGATGCAAAATGTGTATCTACTTTTGAGTGATGGAATACTCCTTCAATCAAACAATGCTCAGAAGAATGCTATTCCATCCAAGCCTCTCTTTTTAGGCTTCCTTCATAAACCCTCACTGTCTTTAACTTGCCTTTAGAGTGTCAAGTGCAGACAATGCTGCCTCTAGTGCTGGAATAGCCTCTGCAAGGTCACTCTCACATTCATTTTTCAGCGCCTGAGCTTCAGTTGCTTTTTCTGTAGCAAGCTCTTCATCTACTTTTACTGTTTTGCTTTTTGCTTCAACCTCAGCAGATTCCTTCTCAATGATCTAGAGAGTAAAGGTAAAATAATAAATAATTATAATTATAATGAAATAGGTACACAATAGGATAGCCGCAGGCACTCCATTAGATTCATGCATTTATTTAGTAAGACAAAATAACTGTTTTGAACATAGGAATTTATATTTGAAACCATATAAAATGTATACAAAATTTAAGTTCTGCATAAAATTAATTACTCCAGCTAGAATTACTCTTTGTAGGCTCTTGTACCAACATTTTTGAAAGTGTGTTTCTGATCAAATGTAAGCACCTCTATAAGGAAAGTACTGTACAGAGGAATATGTGCAGACATTTATTAATCTTGCTTTCATTGGGACAACCTAATTATGCTCGATATGTGTGTGTGTGTGTGTGTGTAAGTGTGATTTGAGTTTAAAAAGAGAGATTCTGCTTGGGAAAAATCATCAGTGACATCACACTTATATGTAAGGGGAACTGAGGACGTGGCACAAAAAAACAAGAGCAGCACTCTTTGGGATTTTGGACTTGGTGTTCTCAATGAGCCACCCTCTATCTCTTGACTACCAGCTGGTGCAGCTGCTGCTTTTCCAACCATTGCACCAGGACTATTGTTGATATATTTACCAGTTTAAAACACAAGCATCTGGTGCCTGATTCGATATAGTTCAGACACTCGGTTACACTCTATATAATTCAGATACTCAAATACAATACCTGAAATGCCTACCTAAGTCAACACTGACATGATTGGAAGCAATTTAACAAGATAGGAGGATGCTGTAGATGGGAAATAAGAGGTCAGTTCTCAGTTCAAGACCCACTGCTAAGAAGGATTCTGGATCTTTCTCCCTTGTTTGTAAATTGCTGATACCAGCCTTGAGTGGTAATAATGAGAGAAATCACTATTAAAACTGGATTATACCTAAAATATAAAACCTCACAGTAGGAGACCGGGAAGTAAAGGTGGATAGATTTTATATTCCTCTTCCCTCACCAATTGCTGATGGGGAAAAATTCCTTGGATTCCTCATTGTACAGATTAAAATATACTAGATTAGGACACTTTGTTATAGAACCAATATATATACAGTACATACACATACACTTATGGCATCTCAGTCTGCTGCTCATAATTGGTGCCGAACTGAGAATTAGGTTGAAGCCTCATGCAAAATAGAATTGAGATAGGTACATGCAAACAGAGTTAATATTTTTAAATACTTGACGATGAATAGTTTTCATGACAAAAATTGGGACAGCTAAAATCAAGACACTGTTAATTAACAATTACTGTAATTCTTCATGGGTTTGCAACTGATCTGAAGCATTAGAAGTTGTATTTTGCCACCTGACGTTTATTTAAAAGTAGCGTAAGCTAACCAGTATCATTTAGACCACTTGATTGCAAAGCAAAATCTTTAGTTTTGTCATTGACCACCACAAAATAACATCAGAATGATGAAAATTTACCAGCATTTCACTATGAATAGTTTAGCCTGTAAACTATGGAAAAATAACTACAAATTAGAGATACTAACACAAAGCTATAAAATTACCATATCATTAAAATATTACTATTAGGATGATCATTCAGTTGCATACTACAATAACTACATTATCCTGAGCATCAGAAATTTTACCTTCATCATGGCTGCATTATCCACTTTTGCCTGCTCCAATTTAGGTTGTAAATCAACAAGTTCTTGCTTCATTTCACCAACCTAAAACCAATAGTAGTTGGACATGAATTGTTTAATGTACACAAACTAGAAAGAAGAAATAAACATTTATTATGTACCATTTTGACTGCAATCTTAAATACATTTATTATGGATTAAGCCCCTTTGAACCCAATGATACTTATTTCTAGGTAAACATGCCTAGAAATTTCTAGCCTGCCCCATATGTCAAATCATATACAAATGTGATTATATTTCTTGAAATAAATGTATGCAATTATTGACAATAACATTTTATTTAAGAATAAAACGAACAGCATTCAGAAACTAACCAATTAAAACAAAGGAAAAAGCTAAGATAGTTGGTTTTTGAAATTATGAACTAATCTCACAAGGCACAAGTGTACTTTTATTGTTGACTCACCTGAGATTCAGCAAAAGCTAGTTTGTCTAATCCATTAGTATATCTTTTTTTTGCCTTCATGACAGTATCACGATTCTGTGTCAAAAGTAGTTGGAAGGAACCAATAAGTTCAAGATAGGAAGTAGGTGTAACATAGTTATGTCGTCCCAACTGGTTCAAAAATCTGCATCAACAAAAAATAATGTTTAATTATAACCAGGATTCAAAGAAAAATATCTATTTTGTTTGATAATCAAAAATATATCCTTGTTCCTTTTCTTCTGTGTATGTATCAGTATAAGTGAGATTTTTAAATCAGGAAATTAGAATTGAAAAGGCTATTGCAATAAAACTATAGTGACCCCTAAAGCATTTGATAAATTGACTCCATTCATTATGGAGTGGATTTGCCTTTAGATAATTTCAAATTTGTTAGCTAGATCCAAGATAATCAAAAACAGAAATTCTTCTTGCTTAGGTAAAGCCACAGTCATTGTCCTCAAAGAGGCTCACTTTCACTTATCCCCCACATTCTGAAAATCTGGTAAGTGCTGGGAGAAGAGGCAAAAAAAAAAAAAAGAGGAAGAACAATCTAAAAAGATACCCAGATGTTTTCACTCCAGCCATCATCTCTGCAGTGAATAGGTACCAAAACCAGAGCTTATTCAAGGAGGTAATACATAAATAGTTAAGCTAAGCTGATTATATTGATTTTATTTGGAATTTTGCAACGGGGATTGTTGCCTTCCCTTCACCCTCCTCGCCCCGCAATATTTTCTTTCCCCCCATTTCCTTTTATATCAAAAGATTTGGCTTAATTTATTTTCTAAGGGAATTTTTCATTAAAGCCTTCCTCTTGCATTTCTGTGCTGGCACATGGTTTAAGTTCTGTAATTCTAGGCTTTGAGCAGAAAGACCCAAAGCACTTTCTATTTTCCTAGAGCTGAGATGAGTGGAGAAGTTCTGGATAGAACAGTCAAGGACTTCCCAGCTGGACAAAGTAAGATGTCAGGTGGTAGCCTATTGTAATTATCTTTTACTGGAAACCCTTAGAAGGGCTTCCCTTAGAAGCCAGGGAGGTTTTAAATGATCACTCCTTCCAACTTATAACAGTTACACTCTTAGTACTACAGTCCTAATATGATGTGACTTTTCCACTTTGTGAAAACATTACAGATAGAGAGAGAGACAGACAGACAGACAGACAGGATCCCATTCATGCATTTCTGTTATCTAGAATGGCTGTGTGTGGAGAAGACGAGGTTGTTTATTACAACTTATTTATTTTGGGAAAATGTTATACATACTGTACAATAAGATAATTCAAAGCAGGTAGAAAATGACATTACAGCTTTATTTCTGAGAATAAGTTTTAATTAGATATTACTAAATATCAGGGTTTTTAGCAATATTGTTTTATATGCTGGGATTTTTTTCCTTTCCAGTGCTTCTCTTGCATTTATATTAGAAGTGCATAAACATATATAAAAAGATAACCTTTCAGAAAGTGACAACACAGATGTATGGAAGTGTTTACAGATGGGAACAACTTCTTGACGTTCATTTTCTGTGAGCTCAAGCTTTTCCAAGAATTTAATAGCCACACGCTCAAGAGCATCTTCAGGCCATGGCTGTAAACATAAGGATATACATTTTTTCCTTACAAAGTCTCTTATTATACATTGTATTTGCTACTCTATTCCACCAACAGTTCTTCATGAAATCTGCTAACAGCATATGGGCAGAGAAATGGGAAAAGAGTCACTTTACTTCATTTCACAAAAATTCCTTTTCCTTGGATTTCACATAAAATCATATACAACATTAATGACAATTTATTCAAATAGTGAAAACATTTAACCTCTGTTTAGTTACCAACTAAGTTAAGCCCTAAACAGACCAGTCCTATACAGGACTAAATTAACTTCACATAGCTGCACTGTAGAAAGCCATTTTGGTCTAGTGGTTAAGGCATCAGTCTAGAAACCAGGAGACCATGAGGAAGGAGTATTAAGTATGTTTGCCACCTTGAATTATTTATAAAAATAATAAAGGTGGGATAAAAAAAAATCTTAAGCTCAAAGAAAAATAGAGCCATGGTTTCCAGTAACCAAATCATTCCCAGATGTGTATCAGTGAGTGGCACAGCAGCTGTCAAGTTGGCTTAGCAAGATGGCACCTAAAGTTCTCCATCTCTGCAGGTTCCCTCAGGCAAGGCAAGGGGGATAACACCCATCCACCTGGCTTGTACATAATCCAAGCTATGCCAATTCTAGCCAGCAGGAAGAAAGCCACTGAGGCAGAGTAGAGGCCCAAGTAACCTTCCTCCCCCCACAAGCAACAGGGCAGAGATCTTTTGGATCCCACAAAACATCCTCACACTGTCACAGAATGTTAAGTTCTCCAGCCATGTCTGGAGTAGTAAGTAGATCAGAATGGGATTCCCCTGTTCCATAATCCACATAGAATATCATGAATGACAGCAAATGAAAGAGGTTAACCCACTCTATTTACTAGACTAAACGGACAAGGTAAAAGTTGTGTGTAGCAACAATCACTATACACAACAAAATAACTTGGATCAAAGCAAGAACCATTCCCCACTATGACCAACTATCCAATATTGTATTGGAATAGAGAGATGTAATCCTGGGATACATAGCTGATAGTGGGATCTCTCTATATCATTCAGTAGTATAATGAATTATATTTCCCAATTCCACTGGGATGCTTTAAGAGAATTCAAGGGGATTAAAAAAAAAAAAATCATATGTAGTGTATGAGCCTCCATTCCCAGTAACTGCTAACAGATACCAATGGAACATTCAACGCTGGATTATTCTCTACAAGAAAGAATAATTTTCAACATTCAAAAAATCTAAGAGAAAATTATCAATATCTAAGAGCGTGGAAAGCAAGTATTTATGGGTAAGAATATACTGAGTATGGTTGACATCACTATAATTATTTGTACAAACCTGGAACCAGTCAATAGTACAACAGTTGATGAGAGATGGAAATTGTCTAAGTCGATTGCGAAAAGCATCTCCAATTGGACTGAAAGCTACCACAACATGGAGATTGTCTTTGCAACGGTTCACAAAGAAAGCAAATAAGGCCAAGGGACTGAGCTCTTCATGCTTATTGCCTGCCTGAGCTACAGCACGAACTCCCTAGAGAATAAAGCACAGAAGTGAATCAGCCAGTTCTTAAATCTAGTTTTGGAAAACAATCTGACTACTAATAGATACTGGAATGCAGTGTTTCTCAACCTTGGCGACTTGAAGACATGTGGACTTCAACTCCCAGAATTCCCTAGCCAGCAATCGTGGCTGGGGAATTCTGGGAGTTGAAGTCCACATGTCTTCAAGTTGCCAAGGTTGAGAAACACTGCTGTAATGTATTCAGCAAAAGAAATTAAACTGTAAAAAATATACTTCTGATTGAGAAAACTATACAAATTAAACTAGTAAATATGCAAATAACAATAACTTATTAAATTTATATGCTGCCTGACTCCCAGTGACTCTGGGTGGTAAATAAATCTCTTAATTGTAATAACTTCATTTGGACCATAAGAATAGGAAAATATTAATAGTTTTTAAAGTGAAGCTAGTGATAAGATTTATTTAAACTATATATGTATTTTAAGACAGTTGTCTTATTTACTTTTTTCATTTACTATATTTCTGTACCAGCAACTCTACAAAGACTTCTGACACTTCACAATATCCCACATAAAATAAATTAAAAAATAAAGACATAAAACAAATAACATTATAAAATCATCATCCCACCCTAACATCTGAAATCCAGCAATTTCCTAAGAATTAAAGGCTCCGAAGAAAAGCTCCATCTTAACTACCTGCGTGTGACCATCAGTGAGGGTGGCATTCAAATTTCTTGAGGAGATTATTCCCAAGAGATGGAGCCAAAATCAAAAAAGCATTTTCTTCTGCTTCCTCATCCCCAACCTCATATATATTGGGAGAACCTCAGCATCCCAAATCTGGAGGAGCAGATCAGAGGGATGGGTTCTATCTGAAGGAGGTGGTCCTGAAGATATCTGAGTGCCAAGCCATAAAGGACTTTATAGCTTAAAACCAGACTTTGAATTGTCCCCAGAAGCGCATTGAAGCCAATGAAGCAATTGTAAAACCAGTGCTGTATGGTTATGCTGACTCTCATTTGCCACTAGGCAGACACCACTTCCTTTTTCAGCAACTGTAGCTTCCAGTTAGACTTCAATAACAGTCCTATATAAACCGCATTTGCAGCAGTCAACCCAAGAAGTGATACGATCTTGCATTACAGTTACCAGGGCCTCCTACTATTCTCTTAATGGTGTATTATTCCCTATACAATATAATGTATATACAAGTTTCAATTTATTAACTAGCGGCAGGGTTTAGAGGTTAAGCAAATTACAAGTTATTTCCCCTTTAAATAAAGCAGAGTTAAACCTTCACTTTTAGTTGTGGCCAAGTGTGGTAATATTTTAAATTTTAAACCTAATATTTTTAAAAGATTAATTCTAATACATTTTAAGACAAATATTACTTCCACACGGGAATACCTCCATAACTTCCTGTTTCTCATCAGCTGCAAAAAGGTTGGGTACTTCTCCTGTATTAAGCACACTGTCGACATCTTCTAAAAATCCTTCTTCTTTGATTTGTGTGTCTGTGATTAGAAACACAGTTTTCAAGCCCTTCATACCTGCACTCCTCAGAAGGCTCTAGAAGTAACACAAACATTAGGTATTCAGTGCAAAATACTTAAATGTAACAATTTTACAGTTGGTTACTTGGTATATATTACTATACATACAGTATTAACATGGAATACAAGCACATCCCCACCATACTTAAAAGATCATGTGACTGATTAAGCTTATGGCATGAGTGAGAGGTACTGAGATAAAAGTTCTGTTGGCAATGTTATACCATCTAAAGATAATTACAACTTTAAGGAAATGGCCTAGTGACTTACATCCAAGATAGCTGGTTAGCACAAGCTACAGAGGATAAGATATAAAGCTAGGGGGAGAGACACCCTGAGAAAGCCAATCAAGATACTGGGCTAGAAAGCAGGAGACAGTGAGTTCTAGGCCTGCCTTAGGCACGAAAGCCAGCTGGGTGACTTTGGCCCAGTCACTCTCTCTCAACCTAACCCAGCTCACAGGGTTGTTGTTGTGGGAAGAGTAGGGGACAGGAGATATGTTCACCACCTTGAGATGAGATAGATAGATAGATAGATAGATAGATAGATAGATAGATAGATAGATAGATAGATAGATAATACTCAGAGAGAGCAAGCAAAGAAGGAGAGAGTTGGATGACTTCATGGTGGATGCCTGGAAAGGTAAAGGCAAAAGTTATTCTCTATGGACTTTGGGAGGTAACACCGCAAACAGTTTTAGTCAATTGGGAAGTACTTTAAAAAAAAACCCTCAAAGATATATACACTTGAGAAGTATATGCTTATTAGTGGCCTTATAGGCTGTTCTGGGTGATGCTGAGTGGTGTACCTCTCACCTCTGTAAACTGAATTAACATTACAATAAAAAAGATATATTGATAATATCATAATCTATCGGCTTCCAGATGAGATTCATGGAGGACTGAGATGTCTCTGAAGAAGCGGAGACAGTGTTGTGGTGGTGACCGGCAGCCAAATGACGAATTCTGGTCGGCAGAGCCTCTCTGGATAATGAGAGACTCAGAGATCGCCCACCTGCACTCCGGACGGCTGCTCCTCATGAGGAGACCACAGGAATTGAATGTTCTTGTGGTCAACTTGTGAGTTGAACAGCTGGGAGTCAAGGAAAAGACAGCACACTCGCACCTGCAGCACAGCCTTTAAAGGACAATGGGTTTGCTCAAAGGCTCATTTTCTTAATCACTTTCAGAAACAACTTACAGTTAAAGAGAGATCTTTGGACTGGCTGGAAGAAAAAAACCCACACTAGGTGAGTCAGCCTTCATTCCAGATCAAAGAAAGAAAAAAGGAAAATAATAATTTTAAGAATTTAAAACTAACAGCAAAAAGCTTAATAAGATTTTGACCTAAGAAAGTTATAAATGAACAAAGGAGACAATTTGAATTTAAAGCATTAATAGTTTGATGAAAGTGCTTTTGATATTACTTGGAAACAAATGAACAGACCATACCTTCATGGGAATGTTGATTTTTTAACATCAGAGGGAAAAGCAATTGGTGGTTTTTACAAAACACAGAGATAAATGTAACATGAGATTGACTGGGTGACCAGAACTAGAGTGCCAGACTGGACTAAAGCCTCGAAGACATAGAAAAGGCAAAAGAGAGAGACAAAAAGAGACAAAAGCCTTCTATAGAACTTTCACTTCTGTAACTGACTCACTTTTGCTTTTGGATTACAAACAAGAGTGGTAACTACTAGAAAGGCAGCAAAACTTGGTGAAGGCAGGAGAGGGTTGTTGGAACAACCAACAGAAAAGGGGATTATTCCAGAGATATTGCAAAAAAATGTTTGTAGAGATGGGGAGACAGTATCTGAAGCTGTCAAATCTGTTAAAAGTGATCTGGCTCCATTTGAAGGAAGAATGGAAGAAAGATTTGTAAAGATGAAAGAGGAAATGAAAGAAGTTTAAAAAATTGAAGTAATGATAGGACAAATGACTGGAGAAGTAAAACAAATTAATGAAAAAGTGGAAATTTTAGAAAGTAAGACAGAAATAATAAATAGATAGATGAAAAAGGACTTGGATAATCTGGCACTACTGGAATTGAGAGAAAAAGACTTCTGCTTGAGACTTAGAGTGATTCCACAGGATCCTGGCACCAGAGAAAAGGTTGTGCAATCTTTATCAAAGTTTTTGGAATGGGATGTAGATGATACAGAGGCAGAGACTGACAAAGTGTAGAGGGTTAATACGCGATTTGCAAAATTAAGAAATGTACTAAGGGATATCCTTATGCACTTTGTCAAGAAGAAGACCAGAGATCAAATTTTGCAGCAGCATTTCACTGCTAGACTGAAGATTAATAATGCAGATATAAGAAATTTACATTATGTTATAATTTAAAAGAGAACTTTATAAAATGATGTACCATTGGTACATGTCTCCAGAAAAACTATCTAGAATGTATAAAGATACTTCAAATTTATGTTGGAAATGTGGAAAACATGAAGGGTCATTTTATTATGCTTGGTGGACTTGCAAAGAAGCCAGAAAATTATGAGTTCAAATATACACAGTGATACAAAGAATTTTAAAGATTAATATTCAACTGAAACCAGAACTTTTCTTGTTGGGACTAATGGATAGACAATTAGAAAAGAGTTATGGAAGATTGTTTTTATATATGATAACTGCTGCGAGATTATTGTATGCATAAATTATTATATGTAGAAAAACAGAAAGATTCTGAAATATCCACAATGGGGGAATGGCTGGTGAAGATGACAGAATTAGCAGAGATGGCAAAATTGACTTGTTTGATTAAAGAAAGGACAATAACTACATTTATTAGTGACTGGAAACCCTGTATGGGCTTTTTGCTGAAACAAGAAAAAAATGAACTTGTGATTTATGAGTTTGATGATTAGAAAGGGTAGACTATGGAAAGAAGGAAATTATGTTGTAATTGGAAGCCACTTCTTTATATATTTATTTATATATTTATACATTCAATTTATTCTCCGCCCATCTCCCCCCAATGGGGAAATCTGGGCAGCTCACACACTATTTAATCCTAACAGTGACTAACAGTGATTAATAGTTCTTACAATTACAAATCTACAGCGCTATATATTATACTATGTGACCAGCAGTGGTCGCTAGGGGGTTATCCGGGCGTTTCCTCCTCTGTAGATCTTTCTTGCTGCTCGCATCGATCATCACTCATGCTGGTTGCATTCAGAGTTCGGTTAGCACCGGTATTTTTCTCCCCCGCGCAGCACCACCAGTTCCTCCCGTCTAAACGGAAGTCCCCATTTATCTACTCGCAGATGGAATAGCTTTTGAACTGCTGGGTAAGCAGGAGCTGGGACGAGTGACGGGAGCTCACCCCGTCCCGCGGAGCTGGGCCCGAACCGCTGGAGTGCCGACCATTTCTGACCGGCAAACTCTAGCGTCATTAAGCCCTGTGCCACTGTGTCCCTTTCCTTTCCTTTCCTTTCCTTTCCTTTCCTTTCCTTTCCTTTCCTTTCCTTTCCTTTCCTTTCCTTTCCTTTCCTTTCCTTTCCTTTCTTTCTCTTCTCTTCTTTTTTTTTTCCACTTATTACTTTTCTTTACTTTCCTTACTTTTTTCTTTCAAAATTTGTATTGTTTTTTATTCTTTTAAAATTTTATTTTTAAAATAAATAATAATAATATCATAATCTATCTACCTACCTATCACACTGGGAAATTAATCAATTACTCAGTTCAAATCCCCCCCCCCCCAATCTTCTACTGCCAGAGACAACACACAGAGCATTCTAGCAAAAAGGCCTGATGGAATAAATATATTATCCCAGCATGCAGAAAATATCACCTCTGGTTGACTTTTTAAACTATATAACTTTAATAGATAAACTCCTGCATGGTATCTGGTTGTGTTAGTTATTTCAGGGTGGTTTGGGCTGCAATTCTTATACTGTACTGCTCAGATGTTATACCATCTTGTCTGCCCTCTCATCATCAACTCCTCTTCCCTATTCAAAATAATTTTGTGGTGGAAAGGAAATTGAGTCCTCCTGCAAGTCTTAGTGGGCTCTCCATTTATAAGTGTATAATTCTAAAACCAGTTAATTGATTATGTTCCATCAAGTAGATGTCAACTCTTAGCCACCAGTAGGTAGATTTTCTCCAGGATGATCTGCCCCAAGCCTGGTCCTTCAGATATTTCTAAAACCAGTAAAAAGCCTTTAAGCAATATAAATGTAATTGTATATTTTTTACCTTTAGGTCTTCCCTCCACTCATTCATTCCATAGCTCTTGGAGATTTCAGGTTGGAAAATATTCATTTTTGCCATAGATGTAGCCAAACGGGTCAAGGATTGTCGCCCACTTCCTCCCATTCCGACAAGTAAAGCATTACCTCCAGATTGCTTGAGCACACGGCATATACGAGATAAATGTTCCAGTACATACCTTTGATTAAAAAATACATACATCAGAAAAAAAAAAAAAATACAATTAAAATCAAGTCTTTTTAGTATAAAGACAGGAATCAACAAGATTTTTCATCATTTTGCAGTGGAAAACCCAAAAGCTGTAGTATAAGCTGTAATACAAATTTAACATAATTTTATAGAAGAAAAAAACCCAAATTCTGCCTGCCCCCAATAGACAAGTTTGGCTGAATGCTGATCAACTAATTGTTTATGAATGATTATTTTTCATTCTATATGTTGAAATAAATCATTCCTTATCCTTTATTCAACTTTAAAATTGTGAAAAATTGAAGAAACAATGAGGATCCAAGAAAACAACTTGATACTAATGTTAAGGGAATAACAATATTAAAAAGTCTGTTTTGATTGTGACTCATAGAATTAGTCTCATATATTTCCAAAATCTAAACAGTTTATAAAAAAATACAAGCTTTTGACTTTGAAAAAAATTAATTCTATATGATTCAGGAGTTCTGTATAAGCCAATTAATTACTGCTACCAGACTTTGAGCAAACTCCTAAGTGAAATTATACATATTGTTCTAAATATAAATGAACTACATTAAGATTAAAAGTACTGGGTAAATAGTTGTTGGCAAAAATAGTTTACAAAGCTATTGCACCTAAAAATTACTAGATTCATTCTTGTTTTGTGAGTTTGATTATATTCATCCAAACACAGATCTACAACGTCACCGAACATTTGTATATTTGGAATTTCAAAATAAATTCTTTCATCTCCTTCAAGGTCAGGATTCATGTAGTCTCCAAACAGCAGATTTCTCAGATCTTCTTCAGTTACCTATTAGTAGAAAAGAAAAGACATATAGTCTATTTTAACAGCATTACAGTGGTACCTCAAGATACGAACGCCCCATCTTACGAAAATTTCAAGATACGACCAGCTCCGGCCGCAAAAATTTACCTCAACATGCGAACTCCGCCTCAAGCTACGAACCGGATCCGCAGCCATTTGCCCTGCTGCCACGTGGTCACGCTTCCAAGAGGAAGTGCTAATGAAATGTGAGCGGGAGGACAAAAGCCCAAGGAAAGCAATGCAGAAAGAGGAACTGCTAATGAAATCTGAGCGTGCGGGGGGGGGGAGCTCCCGCTCCCAGCTGTGCATGCGTGCTGATATTGCTTTCACTGTGCTTTTGTCGCTATGGAGAAAGGAAAAAGGAAAAGGAAAAGCCATTTGCCCTGCTGCCACGTGGTCGCAGCTTCCTGTGGGCGAGATCTCGGCAGCAAGGAGGCATTCGGTGAGGCTTGTGGTGTGTTTTGTGGCGTTTGGAAGGTTTTTGGTGTGCTTGTCAGCATGGCTCCAAAGAAAATGCAGAGCGGGCATGGCAAGAATAAGGCTTTGCAGCTAAGAGGCAAAGAAGAGAGGAAACCCCTGAAGGAGATCTCCCCTTCTCCAAGTCCCTTTGGAGGGGGACTCTCCCTCCAAACAATAACTGCCTCCCCACCCCATTCTCCCTCTTCATACTGTGCTTTTTTTCATGTTTTTGTGGTTTAAAAATAAAATGCATATGTTTCAGAACTGTTTGTATTTACGTTGAACCTTATGGGGAAATTTGCTCTTTCCTTTGGCCATAGCCCTTGGCCTGGTGATTGCTTTCACTGTGCTTTTGTCGCTATGGAGAAAGGAAAGAGCGTGGAGGAATCGGGGGGGGGGGGGAAGCTCCCGCTCCCGGCTGTATGTGCGCGCTACATAAGCCTTCCCCCCATTCCTTTCAGTGTGCTTTTGTCCCGCGCGCCAAGGGCTATGCAGGGAGGGAAGAGCGAGGAATTAAGCAGCAGGACGGGGGTGGGAAACTCCCGCTCCGCTGTGCGCGCGACATAAGCCTTCCCCCATTCCTTTCACTGTGCTTTTCTCGCGCCTGCCAAGGGCTATGCAGGGAGGGAAGAGTGAGGAATTAAGCAGCAGGACGGGGGTGGGGAAGCTCCCGCTCCGCTGTGCGCGCGACATAAGCCTTCCCCCCCATTCCTTTCACTGTGCTTTTCTCGCGCCTGCCAAGGGCTATGCAGGGAGGGAAGAGTGAGGAATTAAGCAGCAGGACGGGGGTGGGGAAGCTCCCGCTCCGCTGTGCGCGCGACATAAGCCTTCCCCCCCATTCCTTTCACTGTGCTTTTCTCGCGCCTGCCAAGGGCTATGCAGGGAGGGAAGAGTGAGGAATTAAGCAGCAGGATGGGGGTGGGGAAGCTCCCGCTCCGCTGTGCGCGCGACATAAGCCTTCCCCCCCATTCCTTTCACTGTGCTTTTGTCCCGCGCGCCAAGGGCTATGCAGGGAGGGAAGAGCGCGGAATTAAGAAGAATCAGCAGGGGGGGGGAGCTCCCGCTCCCGGCTGTGCGCGTGGGAGCCTTTCTCAGATTTCATTAGCACTTCCTTTTTCTGTGCTAGGGCTGACTAAAGCACGCCTGGGGAATTTCCTAGCCACTTGGGGACATGTGCTTCAGGATGCGACCAAATTCGGAGGGCGGATTAGCCGTAATTACATTGAACCTTATGGGGAAATTTGCTTCAGGATGCAACCAAATTCAGAGGGTGGAACAGATTAACCGTATTTACATTGAACCCTATGGGAAAACGTGCTTCAGGATGCGACCAATTCGACTTGCGATCAAAGTCACGGAACGGATTAAATTCGTATCTTGAGGTACCACTGTATATGCAATTAAGAACCCAGAAATAAAGTTATGTTACCTTAACCAACAAATGTAACAAAAGGCTACTGATAAAGATTTGAGTGTGCTATTTTAAGGCTCAAAGACATATTGTGCATAGGCTCATAAATGCAACAGATACACTACAAAGAATCATGGAGTGCAATGCAAGAAATACTCAGATTACAACAGTTATATGCAAAATTTAAACTTAAATCAGAAAAGCACAATTGCCACTTAAAGCCTTACTAGGCATTATACTAATGGGTGTTAGTACAATAACCCTTTGCTATGCTAATTTTGCAAGGAGGAGGAGAAAATGTCATTATCTTGATTCAGGTCTAAATAGCAACAATAACAGAATAACTTGATTATTTCTAATTCCTATACAGCTTAACTTCTAGGTATCTTTAGACCTGTGTTTGTCTCATGGAATCATCCTGTCTAGTCCATGCTCTCTGGCAAAACTTGTTAACGGTACTATGATTCTGAGAAGTCACTGGGGCAGGGGCTCATAGATAGTGTTTAGATTCTGAATGGTCTTCAAGGGCAGCCCCACATACAATGCATTGCAATTATTGAACCAAGAGGTGATGAAGGCAAGTACCTCCTGATCCAGAAATGCTTGTAACTGGCATACCAGATGGAGTTGTATGAAGGTCCTTCTGGCCACAGTTGCCACCTGCTCTTTAAGCAGGAGCTGTGAGTCCAAGAAGACACCCAGATTATTAATCAATTCAGCACAGATAGTGTAACTCTTTCCAGACAGCTCCCTACAAAATGTCTTATTTACAATTTCTCACTTCCAAAATACAAATCGTACCTAACTGGCAATATCAGTAATTATGAATAAGAAAAAATAAATAATATTTTAACAATAGAATAGGAATGCCTAGGACTTATCTACGGGCACTTGATGGTATTGCGGCAGCAATTATGCGGGAAGGTAAGAGTGCAGCAGAAGCTGGTTTCTGGTGTGATCTTTGTGGGCCTTCCTCCAAGGATCTTTTCTTCAGGGCACTTGATGCTAATGGATATATTAGGGGTCCTGCTAAAGCAGGTTCATGAGCTAGTCTTTGTTGTTTCCCTCTATCTTCACAAAGAATGACTTCTATTTTTAATGTCAAAAGTAAAGAGGCAAAAGTCACTCTTGTATTTTTATGTGTATGTTTAGCTTTAAAGATATTTGAAAAAAGCGTGAAAAGAAAAAAATGAAGTGAAAAGATTCCTCCAAAGGCAACAAACCATGGAGTGTTTTTTAGAATGGGAGATTTTTCCCTCTCTTTGAAATACACACTGTTACTGTTTCATACTTCTCCTGCTTTAAGGAAGAAAGGAGAGCTTTTGAAACTGACATGCAGCGAGAAATCAAGTAAGTCTCTCCTACATTTCTTTCCTATTTCATAGAATACTGCCATCCAAATGCTTCAGTTGGACATCTTCCCAACCATAACTCACTCAAATTGCATAGCCATTGCAATGTGACTCTCTCAAGAGTCATATTCTGTAACCTCTCCAAAGAGCCAGAAGACTTATCAGGAAACATGGGGCACAACGTCTTCACGCTATCCTGTTTTTTTTAAAAAGGCAAGTGAAGAAATTATGGCTATTCTAGTGGAGAAGCAGCTTGCTTTTTGCCATATGGAATGATACACAATTGTAAGATTTTGCTTTATTTCTAGTAAAACTAGTCAAACAGGAATGAATAAGATATAGTTTTATAATAAATATTGTGAATACTTACAGGCGCATTTCCTTGTTTCAGGTGTGAAAATACTAAATCAAATGCTTCTTTGAAATGTTCTTTCACAATTTCTTTTATGAGTCTAAATAGCCAAGCCCTGTCAGCATCATCCACAAGCCGGTCATAAAACACTCGAAATACTTCATGTACAAAGAGACGAATCATTGTATGCTTGCTGACCACCGAATCCTTCTTAATAAGCAAACAGCCTAGGATAACTCGTGAAAAGTCACGCAAATTGAATGTATAATGGGATTTGGCTGGTGTTGGCAACAGGTTTGCCATGGCTTTCTTATATACCTTAATTATTGGGGAAAAAAAACCATTAACATTTAGATTTTATGAACGTCATGTACTTAGATCACCAAACATGTATGTATATATCTACATATGTATTGGATTTCAAGGCCGCCTATTTCCAAAAAGACTCTGGGCAGCTTACAATTTTTAAAGGAATATATAATTTTTTTAGAAAGGAATATGACCGCCCAGATAAAACCACACGAATAACATCTCCCAAAAAACCACCAGGGGCTCCGCATATACCCTAACCCCTGGCCTGGGAACAGAGTTAAGTCTTAAGAGATTTGAAGGATTGGAGCTGTATGTATCTCTGCAGGGGTGCTGTTCCAGAGGGCAGGTGCCATGACAGAGAAAGAGCACTTCCTCAGTCCTACAAGATGACAACATTTATCTGAAGGGACCCAGAGCATTCCAACTCTGTCCAATTGTACTAGACGGGCAGAAACATTTGGAGATAGGTGCTCCCTCAAATATCTAGGTCTATACCATTACGGGCTTTATAGATGATGATCAGCACCTTCAATTGCACCCAGAAGCTAACTGGTAACCAATGCAGCTAGTGACACAGCAATGATACACGAGCGTAGCAAGAAACGCCCATTCCTGCCTATGCCACTGTATTTTGAACCAGCTCTAGCTTCTGGATGATTTTCAAGGGCAGCACCACGTGGAACAAATCTGCGATAGAAACATGAAAAACAACAGGAGGAGAAGCGGATTATGAGAAATAGTGATTTGGAATCAATCTAGCCAAACATTTTGCTATGTTTATAGCAAATATCTTTTGCTCTAAATACTTTTTTATATAACTCAAAGGAGTTAAACTACAGAATTTGCTGCCAGCCATAGTGGAAGATATTAAAAGAGGACTTGATAGGGTCTTGGCAGATCAGACTACTAGTGACTACTAAAGGGAGTTGCAGGTGACCATGCACTTAAACCTACTTATTATTTAATTTATAATAGCAAAGTAACATTTGAGAGCCAATAGCACTAAGTGTGCATATACACACATGCACCTCTCTACAGGTGTCTGCAGATATACAGGTTTTGTCAAAACAGCACAAGTAGTATTGGCAATGTTACAATGCAAGCTCTGCCCCTTATGCATATGTGCAACCTCATGATGTACATGCCAGAGAGGCAGTGATTGTTTTATAACAATGCAATGCTCATTTCATAATTTCTCCCCCTTGTGGCTGCCTTGCATACACTGTGCCTGAAATACTTCCTCAATACTGTTTCAGAACATATCTGCCCATTTGAAAAATGTGTTGTGCTTTTCCCAAAAATGATACACTTATGAAACCATCTGAATCATCTTGAAAGTCTACATTTTTAGTGGAACTAAAAATACAATCAACTAAGCAGAGAATATGACCTACCTCCATAGTGCCACTGACAATCTGGTTTCCAATTGTGAAATATTCTGGAACAAATTCATTTACTCTGAGATAGAAGGAAACAACGGTAGAAAAAATCCGGACCATTGTTTCATCACTAAATGTATTAATGGTGCAGATATTGAAATGTCTCAGAAAACGAGGAGTTACTGGATTTCTTCCACCACCTGGTGGACCCATGGCAGCCATCAGCTGAACATCAATTAATGTAATTTTATTTGTGTCTTTTAAGTCATACCTTTAAAAGAAATGTAAATGTAAATATTCAGACAACCACAACCATAGAAACATAGATACACTGTTCTTTGTGCAGCAAGGTTTCCCTTTCCAGTCCTCACCTTTGCACCATTCTGCAAACCCTCCAGATCTGATTCAATGGAAAGAGAATTCCATTGGCAAAAGGACAAAATTGGGTACCATACTACAGGTTCTTAGTACTGTAGAAATAATTACATGAAAGTGGGATTCCATATGGAATCACAGCTGCCTTTATTACATACTGTTATGAGTAATGAACCACTCAGTAAGAAAATAAAACCTTATTCTATGTGGATATTTAAGAAGGAGAGAGAGAGAGAGAGAGAGAGACAGACAGACAGACAGACAGACAGACAGACAGACAGACTCTTAATCCTCCATTACTGGAAAAACCTTGTGAAAAATACAGCTTCTCTTTTAATAATAATATGTGCATAAGCTGCAATTAACTTTTAAAAAATCCACCTTCGAATTGAATGTGCTTGATACATGGCTGACTTTTCCAGATGATGGATTGTTGTTTTTCTTTTTTATCCACAACCAGGAGGGCCAACAGGATGCTTTTCTGGCTAACTACAGCAGTGACTGCTGCCTCTCAGGTTTGGAATTGCTGCATCTACCAGTTATGGTCATGCCTTTCTGGGGAAGAAACAAGACACTGAGCATGTTGGTTGCTCAGGAGAGTCCTGCTGGTCACTGGTTGCATCCAGCATAGCCATTGGGGGTAAAGAAAAGTGACTGGTGCACTTCTCTAGAGCAGATGGCAGGCTCAACAACTCACTGTGACAAAAATCGGTGTCATAATTCTCAAGAGTAACTGGCATTACATGGAGGATCTTTGGATGTTCTAGAGATCTCATTAATAGGCCAGTGTTGCTCTCCTGACCACTGAAAGGGTTAAATGCCTTATCTAAGGTGTCCTTTTTTAAAAGTGAAGGATTATAGATGTAATCATGGAGGGTTTGTGCTGCTATGACACAAAAATATCCATGTCTACCTGCTTCAAAAACTCTTGCTCTGAAGAAGGACCCCTCATCTTGAGCTATGGATGGCAAACTAGTTTATATTACTGCTACTACTGATGCAATAGTCCCCCCAGAAAAGGCAGAAAAAGTGAAATAACAATGGCAGTGGTATATCCTTGCATCTGAAAAGAAAGATGTTTTGTAACACTGCTGGCCTGATAACATTCAAACATTTACTTATTATATATAATAAAAAAACAGTTACCAGATTCCATGATCAAAAAACTGTCTTAAAAGTTCAATTGGAGGCTGAGCTCCATATTGCTCCAGTGCAGGCATATTCATATCATCCACAAAGATTACACACTTCTTTCCTACAGGTGGCCCAAATATTCCTTTCCGCCTTTTGTCCAACCTGGCCATGATAATATTCTAAAAAAGCAGAACATGTTTCCATTCACTAAAAGTAGCTTATGTGAAATAACACCTCAAATTCTTACATTCTTTTTTTAAATGTAGGTTAAGATGAGCTACAGTATGTATGCTAGGATTGTTGTGTGTGTGTGTGCCCAGTATGTTTAAATATAATGCCTTTATGAAATGCATTTATAAGCTTCCTGAAGGTCTATTTATAACCTTTTCTAGTATACAAATTCCAGCAGAACATTGTAGAGATGTGAATGTGGATACTTATTTAAGTTTTACTGAATGTGAAAAGTTGTTTATCAAATAAAGCATAGCAAGTTGCTAGATACATTAAAAATAAATTGGTTGAATGACACAGACATATCAATGATTATGAATTAATCTGGAAGCAAAGAACACCTGTTAAAGTAAAAGAAAAACAACAAAATAATTTCAAATATTATATGGTGTGACAAGGATGAGTGTAATCACCCTTGTTATTTAATATATTTTTTGAAGTTGTGGTCAAAGAATCTTCAGAATAAAGTCAAGAAGTTATAAACATCAATAGTATAATAATAAACAGTTTACATTATTTAGATGATACCATGACATTAAAAAAAATAGCCAGGTTTACAACTTTTGTTCATTTAATAATATCAATTAAGTAAATTTTATGTACTAAATATAAACCAGAATAAAATAAAAATAATAGTTTCCAGTAAAAATAAAATCTTGAACTAACTATTATGCCACTAGGAAAACATGTGCGAAGGAGACAACAATACCTGGGGCGATATTCTGAATGACAGAAGCGATCATAGCATGGAAAGAAGAGGTGGGATTGAAAAGGAGAGCAACTTTTGAAAAAATGAGTTAACTTGTTTCCTGTTGGGACTTAAGCCTGGAACTTGGTTAATGGATTATATACTATTAGTCTTTTCAGTTTTTTTGGAGGCAGTAAAAAACATAGACAATAACCCAAATAGAAAGAGAACAGAAATGTTTGAAATGTGGATTTACAGAAAATTATTTAAAATATTGTGAATTGACCGTATACAAAATGAGATGTTTCTCCAAACAATGGACAACGATAGGAAAACTGTGAATATACTGTATAAAGAAAAGTCAATTGGAAAGTAGATGTGACCCAATAGATTATGTCAATTCCTATATCTACTTCAGCCAGAAAATCAGTGCCACACACAAGCAACCAAAAGATATTGCACCAAAGAACAGTGGTTCAGCTTTAACTGCATAAAATCAGTCCTATAACAGATAGGAAACACCACTACAAGAGAGGGCATCTTGATCACCATAGTGGTGATCTATAACTGCAAATGTGGAAACTAAGAAAATTGGAAACAGAAGCTTCAAGAAATACAACACTTGATGAGGAGGCAATTACTAAAGATCTTGTTCAGAGACTGAATCCTAAATGCAGAAATTTGTCACAGAACCAACTTCAAAGATGTCACAAAAGTAGCACAAAAACTGTAGAGAATAAAGAAGATGACCTTGACAGAAATATGCAGAAACCATTACCAGGGGCAAAAGGGTCTGAAACATTTTTTAAGCTCAGGACAGTAAGATAACATTCAGAAGTGGCTCAGGCAGAAGCCTCCCTCATTCACCAAAATATAAGGAGGAGGAGGAAGTAAGCACAATCAGACTTGCAAGATTCTGTTACTATAGCCAATCTCAGTAAAAGTAATTTTAGTCTTCCTGTGGAGTTTATTTCCTGATCTGGCCTGCCTAGTGGGACTGAGAAAAACAGAAATATGAATGGTGAGAGCATGTCATATGCATGCATGGCAACAGATGAGGCCAAAAGGTGATATACTGGAAGCCCTATTACTTTGTATACTCATGAGGGCAACTACCTATGACATGGACAAAATGTGAAAAAAATCTTAGACCTAGTAGGAACTTTATAACACGGAAACATATGCATTATCATTATTTTCTGAAGTTTTATGAATAATCATTTTGTTTTACCATCCGCTGATCCCAAGAGAAGATTCAATTTTTCAACTCCAAAAATAAAAGGGTTCAGTCTTGTATAATTATTGTGAAAATTAAAAGAATTTAAATTCTACATAATGAGCCTCAAATATCTCTTTCCACAGGCATCCATAATAGATGCAAGTAGCCACTTATGACAAACATATGCTGACAAACACATCAATTCATCTTTGAAAGGGATGTGCCTGTGGGAATACCCTCACTTCTTTAATCAGATATTGACCCAGATGATTGAAAGTGTATAAAACCCAACAGAGATGCAAGCCACATTGTGCTATGGAGTATATTACAGTTTGACATATTTCTGGCACAGAGTATGCAAATGAAGCTAATGCAGATAAATGTTAATGTGCCTTGTAATTTAAAAAATGATGGTTTACAAACAGTTTCTGGGTAAGTTAACAGCTGATCATGGATCTTAAATATAATCCAGTTTTTTTTTTAAATATTTCTTAGACATTTATCCAGTCTTTTGTACAGGAGCTCTTGGTCCATTCTCCTATTTTTCTGCACGCAACATTGCTGTGAGATAAGTCAATTCATTAATCACCCAATGGGAGACGTCTGTACAAGATTGGCTATGCTTAAATAAAATATATTTTATTATTAATTATACTGTTTACCTAAGTAAAAGATGGAAGCAAATGAATATTCATCTCAAGTGAATCGAAATGTAAACTGCCGGCCTAAAGAAAAGTAAGGTTCCAGCAAAAATAGGTAAAAAGTTTCAAATCTTAATAAAGTATTCCAAGTAATTCCAATGAGAATTGACCTTACTAACCTGGGTCTGATTGGCACTGGTTCGAGCTGAAAAGTTAACGAAGAATGGGAAGTAGAGATTCTTTTCTAGGTGGTGCATTAGCTTGTCTTTTACGTATACAGACTTCCCAGTACCTGTTGGTCCCACAAAAAGCAGCGGCCTTGGAAAGAAATTCATATGGTTATACTACTTTTTCATTACTAAGCTAGACAGAATATTTGCAACTATCAAACAATAACAATTGATGTCTAACAGCTTTTTTAATTGTTTGAGAAACATATGACTGCTTTTTACTTTTAGTTACCTATTCATGGAATCACAGTGAAATAAAATAATAAATGCAATTTAAATGTATGTAGAAGTCCAATATGTTAAGCAGAAAATTCAGGCAATTGTACTTGCAAGATTGATGTCAGCTTTACTAGGTAGACCAGACCAAGAAGTCAAATCACAGGAAGGCTTAAACGACTTTTATTGAGACTGCCTATAATAACAGAATCCTGCAAGTCTGATTGTGCTGTAACTCCTCCCCCTTCTTATACTTCAATGAATTTGGAAGGTGTCTGTCTGAGCTGCTTACAAACATTATCTAGCTGACTTAAAATAATGTTCACTCCTTGTTGCCCTAGCAGTTAATCTTGCATCAAGGTGATCTTTCTTTTAGATTTTTTTTTATCCCGCCTTTATTATTTTTATAAATAATTCAAAGTGGTGAACATATCTAATACTCCTTCCTCCTCCTCTTTTCCCCACAACAACAACCCTATGAGGTGACTTGGGCTGAGAGTGGCTGGCCCAAAGTCACCCAGCCGGTTTTTCATGCCTAAGGCAGGACTAGAACTCACCGTCTCCTAGTTCTTAGCCTGGTGCCTTAACCACTATACCAAACTGGCTCTCTTCCTTATTCTCCAAACTCCCTTACTCTCTATACCTCCCCAGAGAGGCACAACTGGCACCAACATTAGAATCATTAGCATCTGTGAAGACCTTTCTATTTTCCCAAGCTTTTAGTTGGTTTTTAATTGTATTTTAACTTTATTTATTTTAATTCTTAGTTTTTAAATGACTGCTGCGCTACTGCCTAGTTTATATAGTGTTTTTATTTTGTATTTGATTTTATTTTTATCATATAGGATCAGATTATATTTTTAGTGACTTATATTGTAAACTGCCCAGAGCGCTTTGGCTATCAGGCAGTTTAAAAATTTAATAAATAAAATGAAATAAATAAAACTACAGTTGAACTGGGTTTAAAATCTCTGGCAAGAGGAACCTTTTTAAAATTGCTCATGGCTTAGGGCACTGCTATTATACCTGCTAACATCTGCACTGCCCAGATCCTAAGTGAGCTGCCTTGTTTTATTAAGCTATTTTGTTTCAGCAGTAACGTTCTAGCACTTGGTTCCAGTACACCTACTTAGTCAACTCCATTTCTTCCTTTTTCCCTTGTTCTCAAGGTCAATCAACTCAAGGATGAGCACAATCCCAAGCCCCCTTGTTGCTAGAAAAATAGTACTGTAGATGGGAAGAAGCCTATGTTCCCACAGATTAGTTTTAATTTTAACTACTGTTATAAGAAAGAAGGTACAGTCCAATGGTGTCCATTGGAATAGAAAGAATACCCTCTGCATGCCATGAAATCTGTCCAGAGCAGTGGAAAATTGCTCAACAGTCCAATATGTTAGCCCATGTAAATGAATAGAAACCAATCTTCTATAGCTTATGAGGATTTATTGAGATAAATCCATCCATTTAAGCCTAATAAATTAGCTTCAGTATTTTTCTAAGAACTTAGTAAGATCTAATATGAACATGGAATTCCCTCTGCACATAGATTCCACCACCCACCCTCTGTATTTTACTGAAGGCCTGCTTTGCCAATACATCCTACGGCTTTAGCTTGAAATATGTATGCTGAGAAGTGGTGCTAGAAATGGCAGTGGTTATACTTTAAAGAAATTGAGCATTCTACTTTCTTAGAGAAAGTTCCATAATTTTAAATACATTGTAACAGAATAATAATATACCATGAGCAATTATGCAAATACTTAAAATAAAAGATAGTACTAGTTTAACCAGGTGGATACAAGAAAATATTATTTTAAAGAAAATTTTGTGGAGTTTAATATTAGAAACACAGTAGTACTATATTCTTGTTTGCTAATTAGACTGCAAAACAATTTCTGGATGCTTTACATAAAGCCTTCCTGTGAAAAATGAAACATTCGTATAATTAAAAGAAACATGCTTTCTTACTTTCCATATTTAATGCACAAATCCATCAAATAGGTATATCTGACTGTGTCCATTGTTGGGACTATAATGTCTTGAATTTTAATATTTTTATCATTGTAATTGATGGTTTTAACAGCTTCATTCCAATGTGCCCAACGGCCTTTTCCTTTTAACTATGAAGAAATGCAGAAATGAATTCCAAGTGTTTCATTAGAACTTGATGGATTTGAAGTCTCAACATCTCTTTTATTATCAAAGCAGTTAATTTAAAATAATAAAACATAATAAATATGTGAAGGATAAATTGCTATGTTGCTTAAGCACATTTTGTGCTTCTATACCAATGATGAGGGCCTTTCCACACTTGGTAGGCGCTGCTATATTTTCATTAGAAGCCATACCGATGGTAAAACTGGTTTTTTTTCTTCAAACCCTATCCTCTAGAACAGGGGTTCCTAAACTTTTTGCCATCACACCTCTCTTTGGTGTAATACCTCCCCTAAAAATGCAAACAGCAACATGAACACAAATGAACAATGAAAACAATACAATGAAACTCTGGGAAAGGTGGATTTATTGTAACTATGTACTGAACAACTAAAAGGTTCTTCACACCTCCCCTGGACTATGTCTGCACCTCCCCAAGGGAGGTATACCTCATAGTTTGGGACACCCTGCTCTAGGAAAAAAAAGCAGCAGAAGCAGAAGCAGAAGCAGAAGCAGCAGCAGCAGCAGCAGCAGCAGCAGCAGCAGCAGCAGCAGCAGCAGCAGCAGAAGAAGAAGAAGAAGAAGAAGAAGAAGAAGAAGAAGAAGAAGAAGAAGAAGAAGAAGAAGAAGAAGAAGAAGAAGAAGAAAGATATTTTCTTGGCTGCAAGTTAAACTTTTGCAATCCACCCCCACCCCGCAATCAGTAGCATTTCACTATTGCTTTCTCTAAAAGCTAGATGGGAAGGAAGAACGTACCCACTTTCTCTTCTATTAGTCAAGAAAGGAATAATATTAAAGAGGCTCCTGGCACATAAAGACAATCATATTAAAAATTTATTACAGCTTCCATGAATTTTTCAGCACTTGATCATATGCACAGATTATTATCCTGAGACAATATATATACCAATCATTCAATGAAAGCTAATATTAGTGATTTGTATCTTTCTCATAAAATTAAAAATAAATTAAAATATCTATTAATAATTCTAGAGCAGATTCCATACCTCAAACATATAATCATACACCAATCCTTTCTCTTCAAATGGATGTTCCCATTTTCCTATAGCTGCTGGCACTGGATGTTCATCCAGCTTTCCTATGACAATATCTCTCATAAAGTTATCAAATATAGTCCGACCATCACTATCACAGGTTGCTCCAATGGACCAAATCACAGCAAAAGCAAAACAACCCTTCCAAAAAATGAATAAATAATTTGCATTTTCATAAAGTATGTTCATGGAGTAATTAGTAGCTAAGTATAATTATTATAACTTTAATAAATTATAGTTATAGCAAATCTCCAGATAAAGGATTTGAAGTGTGCATTATTTATCTATAGTAATGCACATATTTTATACTTTTATGTCTTACATTAACTGTAAAAATGGTAAACTCAAAAGCTGAAATTTGTCAAAAGAAATATAACCAATTTATTAAGTTTAAAACATATGTCAAATATCGGACCAACCATAATCCATTTATGGATATTTTTATTGCTGGGATCTTTTTGCACTGTGTCACACAACAGTATTTCCAGAAGCCGAGTGACAGATACCACATTATTGCTATTGCTGGTGGGAACTAACTCCTGTAAGAAAGAATAACAGTATATATATATATATGTGTGTGCGTAGGATGGATACAGAGATGCATATCATAATTATTGTACTATTACTTTCAGTTTTATTGCATTTTATGTTTTAAGAATGTAAATTCTGAACAGTTACAAATATGATTCAAGTGATGTTTATTTTAGTATTTTCTTAAAAGTCTATAATTGTTTTTGTTTCATGTAGCCTCTACATTAATTGGACCCAAACTATTTCAGAGCTTTAACAAGTAATACCAGCACCTCAGGCTGGGAATAGAATGAACAGTTAGCCAATGCAACTGGCACAGAATACATATAAGATGATATATACTTTATCTCCTATAGTATTCCAGAATTCTGCATTCTACACCAGGTGCAATTTCCAGGCTAACTTAAAGGGCAGCCTCATGTAACTGGTATAAATGCAAATCTGTTTTATACCTAAAATGAGCTCAGTTTTCTATAAATTTGACTCTAGATGGCCAACAAACCAGAACTGATTAAAAAAAAAAGAAACAAACCCAAGATTGGGCACTGAGGCACTTCTGCCACCATGCTAAAGCACAAGAACTTCCTAACTGGCTCTTTAGGAAGAGTAACTGGTTCTTTGGGGGACTCCTATTCATTCATTTGCAAGGTTTCATCCATATCAGCACATTATCCATTCCCAGTTTAATCTGGTGATCTAGATTAGGTTTCCACAATAGATAATGGAACAGAGGTTGAACCATCCATATAGCAATGTTGGATACCTCAAATTCAAAGTCAGCATCTTCTGAACTCATCCCTCCAGATAAGTAAAGCCAGAACCTTCCAACACAAGGAAATAATTCCCTGTGGATAGTACTGAAAACCTCTGAGGGATTCAATAGATGCAACACAATTTCTTTTCTTGTACCTCCACACTATCCACCAATGTAACCAAGGCTGGGATGTATTTAAATAAGTAGTTAGCTCAAAGCTTCAAACTGACAAGCCACTGTTTACTTTAGGAACATACTTAAGAATTATTATATTGGAAAATGTAATAGTTTTCCTGAAAAGCAATCTTTTTTTTCCTGAAGTACATTCATCAGTACCTCCTTAAAAAGAATTAGATTATTCCATTTTCAGTGAGATATTCACTGCTTTTTTTATGATATGGTTAACCCAGTTCTAGCAGATTTTACAATCCATCATGAGCAAGATTCAAAAGACCAATCAGGCTTAGTAAAGGTAGTCCCCATTTAGCAACTGCCTTGTTTAGCAACTGTTTGCAGTTGCAACGGTGATGAAAAAGTAACTTTATGACCAATCCTTGCATTTACGACCTTCACAGGTCTGTAAAGCAAAGGAAAGCTGAAGTAAGATCATAAGCACAGTTGCAGTTTCACTTAGCAACCACTTTGCTTAATGACTGAGATGCCAGTCCCAATTGTGGTCACTAAACAAGGACTACCTATACTCCAAGCAGCTTATTCATATCTTTGGATTGTACAAGCTTAAAAATATTTAGAATTCCAAATAGTAAGCTGGCTTCACCAACATATGTTTCTGTCAACAAAAATATGCTAATTAAATAATTTTCTTGAGAGAATGCCAAATTACCTTGCACTGTTTCTGACGAACTCGCAAAGCAGGTGGTATTAACCAATTAAAAAGATCTTCAAAAAGGTCTTGGTATTCCTTTTCATGCAGGGCTTCAGGAAGTGTCCTCAACCATGAAGTAACAAGTGGCTTCCAGCCCAACTGTAAAGGCTCTAAGTAAATCATTCCACATCGACTGACTGTAGCTGGCTATAGCAGAATAATAAATGTATTTTTAAAATCTCATTCTGGTTCCAAGTTCAGATTCAGAAAACTATTTTAACTTGGTTTTAACATACTGAAGCCTGAGACAGATCCATAGCTTCAAAGATGAGGCTCATCTGAGGTGACATTTGAATAATTTCTCCACTCATCAAACATAGCTGGAAACAAAAACAGATATAAAAAAAATCCAAGTTATATGTATGTGTATGTATGTGCAGCTCTTATCAGTTCTCCTGCATTTGAGACCAACTTGAAATGTAAGTAAATGGGAGACTTGATTGGGCAAGTTAAGATACAGGTAAAGACTTGTTTAATTTTTTGAGCTCTCTGCATAATTAATTATCTTTTCAGATGGTATAATAAAAAAAAAGTTTCCTGCTGATCAAATTTAAAAATACTTCAAGTGCATCATTTATGAATAATGATCTTTCAGGCATTTCTTAACAACTTTAATTGAGGCATAATTCTGTTTCAAATGAATTCACCACTATTACTTTTTGGGAAGATTCTTAAAATATTATCTAACCAAAGAAGTCCTCTGTATAGTAAAATACAGGTAGTCCTCAGTGACCATTCCAAGTTATGACAGCATTGAACAAATGGTGGTTACAACTGGTCCTTGGAGTTCCAGCCATCCCAGCACCCCCATGGTCATGTGATCATGATCTGGATGCTTGGCAACCTATTTGCACTTACAACCAGTTGCCAACCGCTCCATGATCATGTGATCACCATTTCCAACCTTCCTTGCTGGCTTCCCCAGAAAGTCAATGGGGAAGCCAGCATGGAAGACTGCAAGTCACTGGGGTAAGTCTTCCCCACCCATGCACCCTCCCTGACCCATGCCACACCCCTGCATGCCCCTCCTGACCCACACAGTGACTCTTGCACACTCCCTGCACCCTCATGCACCCTCCCTGACCCACATGGCACCTCTCCCACACCCCCTTGCACCCCTGCACACATTCCCCAATCTGCACCATGCTTCTCGCACACCCCCTCGCACCCTGGCGCACCCTCCCTGACCCTCCCCAGTCCATGCAGTGCCTCTTGTGCACCACTGCACACTCTTATTCACTCTCCCTGACCCTTCCCTGCACCCCTTTTCTCCCTCCCCACCCAGCAGCAGCCACTTACCTGCCTGCGGGCCTGGGACTTGCAACTTCCTTCCGGCTTCCCCACTGACTTTGGTTGTGGGAAGCCAGAAAAAAATTGCCTCACCTTTCCTTTGTGGTTGTCACCACAAGAAGCTTTTTATAGAAGAGAAATGATAGCTAAACATAAATGATTAACTTATGGTGATGTATTGGAATTTTCTCAAAGGGACTTTAAAGACAAGAGAAGAAGTGGTATTAGAAGGATACATGGGATGGAATGTACCTATGAAAGGGGAGGTGGTGTAATGGAATGCAGTAGAGATCCAGGTTCTCAGGAAGGAGAGAGCGCATTCTAGGAGGAAAAGGGGGAGACAAGAGGCAATATAGTCCAGAGCAGGAGCATGGGAAGAAGAAGAGACTTAAGATACCCGCTCCCTAGATTCTTCCAGAGTATATCTATTAGGTTAGCATAGTATAGATTTAGTCTGGCAAGATTCTGTCTATATGGTATAAGCAATAAAGAACTGAACTTGGCTGGACTGTTTCCCTGTTGTTCTTGGGCTGGGCCTGACAATACATGTATCAATGGTTCTCCTACGTACAATTACAAGAAAGATTTAAAATAAATAAAATGACTTATAATTTTGAATATTAGATTGAATTTGAAGTAGAACTATATACTAATGATGAACATGTTATTGCAAAGATGTATAAACTACTATTAAAACTAGAGACAGAAGATGAACAAGGACTGTATGATAAAATGGGCTAAAATGTTTGGCTATAGCATACAGATGGAACAATGGAACAATGGAAAAATATGTGGCAGAAGGGATTGAAATTTACATTGTGTTGTAATCTTAAAGAGAATTTTTATAAAATGATGTATCATTAGTACTTGTCACCAGAAAAAATATCTAAAATGTATAAAGGCACTTCAGGTGTAAGCTGGAAATGTGAACAACAAGAAGGGACATTTTATAATCTCTGGTGGACTTGTAAAAAAGCAAATAAATTCTGGAATGAGATACATATTTGTATACAGAAGATTTTAAAGATTAATATGCAATCAAAACCAGAGAATTTCCTTTTGGATTTGATGGATAAACAGTTGGAAAAAACTCATGGAACTTTGTTGTTATATATGATAACAGCAGCAAGGCTTTTATATGCACAGAGGTAGAAAGATAAGATGTTACCTACAGTGGATGAAAGGATGGTGAAGTTGATGGAGTTGGCTGAGATGGCAAAATTGACAGCTTTGATTCGAGATAAGACATTGTGTAATTTTAATGCTAACTGGAAACCTCTTTTGGACTTTTTGCAGGAAACAGAAAAAAATGAAATTATGTTGTATGGGTTTGTTGATTAGAAATAATATCGGTTAATAGAAATAATGGAAGTTATGTTGTAAATTTAGAGTAATAGTTTGATGTTTGCAAGGAGGACCAGAAGTCAATCTTTTTTTCTTTGTTGTTTCTTTCCTTTTCTTTTCTGCACTTTTGATCTTTACTATTTTCTTTTTTCAATTTTTTTTCTTTTTCTTATTCTTTTTCTTAATATTAGTTCTTGTTAGTTTTTATTGTTCTTTTTTCAAAATTTAATAAAGTTATTAAAAAAAAGGAAGTTGCCTCACGTAACAACCGAGACTGCAGTGATTGCTGTCACTAAGCAATGCAGTTGCGCTTTATGACTGCATTGCTTAGTGATGGAAATTCCAGTCCCAGTTGCTATCGTAACTCAAGGACTACCTGTAATGAAATGAGAACCAGCAGTTTATTTAAAGAGTTCATGGTTCTCAGAATCTGTTGTGTGACTTGGATCTATACAATGAAACTGTTCTGCCCCAAGTGCCTTATATTGTTCCACATGGCACTCCAGCCCTCTTAATCTATCTTCTCATGCCTAGCACTGATTGTCCTATTCAAAGAAATGGCTATAACCATTCACTTCATGGTCACCCAAATTTTAAAGTCCTCTAGCACTCAGGCAAGCATAGGTGCATCCTGAGTCAGATAAATCCCAGCGCTCTCTGCAGAGATTAGATGTCCACCATTAGAAGATGTGTTTGTCATCAGCATGCTATTAGAGCAAGTGAGCATTACTATATTTTTTGCCTTACCATTCCTCACTATCCCTTACAATTTCTGATCATCTGATGACACTGCAACAAGCATCTGTTTTGAACTAAAAGGATTCTCGTTTGCATTTTTAACTGTATGTGTGTCAATTTCCTAGTAAACAGTAAAGTTATTCTGGATTAAAAAGAACTATGTTATGGTAAGTATTAAATTGCCTGTTAAATAAGACTCAAATATATCTTTTTATTGCATGATAACAGATGAAGAACCAAACATCAAAATACCTAATAATTGTTCAGTTTGCTAAAACTAATACAGTACAGTAAAACATACTTGTATTCATTATTTTCATTTATTTGGTTAATTCCTTCCTTCCTAAGCACTAAATGCTTATCAGTTTTCATGCTGCAGTCCATGTAAGACCATTCTAAACACAGTTACATCCTTTTCTAAAGGACTCTACCCAACCTTGGGTTGAGAAAAAATGTGTCTCAGCTAAGGCCAACTTAAATAGATGCATTCAGAATAGCCAAACATAAAAATAACCATAGTTTCTATAAGATTTTTCATGCCCTGAAAGCTGTCTTGAGGAGGAATACATTAATGTTACAGTGGGTAAACTAAGAAAGTTTGCTGTGTGCAGCCCAAGAGAGAATTCTGCTACTTTTACCAGCTAGAAATGGTAAATTTTAAAGAATATATTACCTAAGGACAAGCTTTACAAGTATTTTTAAAAGGTAGGGTCTATATTAGAAAGTTTTCACAAGACACTTTGCTGTTACGTTCTTGCTCAACACAGGGAGTAATCTTTTTTATTTCCTTTTCTGCATTTGTTTGTATTCAATTTTTTTTGTATCATCTAATCATGTATCCCCTTTCCTTTAATATATTTTTAAAAATGTGAATTATAATACATATTGTACTGCTAAGCTTTTTTAAAACTGGGCACCATGGAGGTTCTTGCTGAAATATAATTTTACATTTTCTTTTTATGGTATTTTATATGAAAGCTGAACAAGAAGTCTGCTTAACTGAAAATTAAGTATGTGAATGTAATAATTGGAAGAAGTGGGCAATTTGGAAACTAACGCAATCCCTCCCCCCCCCTCCGAAATCCAAGGTACTTAACAGCATTACCTTTTTGTTGTCATCCAACACGGTGTTCATGCTTTCTATCCAAAGAGTATCAATTGGACCATCAAAAACAACCCATTTGCGGTCAGTTGTTTCAGTTAAAGCAAATTCTCGAAAAGTATTGGCAACTACGCCATCTGTCCACTAAAATGAAGAAGAGAGGCACAAGTACATTTTATTTGCTTATATTGTCCTGACATGTGTACTGATTTGGTAATGTAAATAAATATGCACAACTGGTCGTGTTTCAAACACATACCACATTAAATTGACATTTAGCAAACTACATGTAATACTGAACGATCAGACTAAGGAGATTAATAATTTTAATAATTTTCCTCCATGATTGCTGACAATTGTGCAGTGACTTGATAAACTTAATTTAAAAAAATCTCCACCCTCTGGAATAGTATCCTTCTGGAGATACATCTGGCTCCCACTCTCCAAGTGTTCTGGAAGTCACTTAAGACCTGGCTCTGTTGCCAGGCCTGGGGTTAGGGTACTTGTGGAGCCCGTCATGTTTTTTTAATGTTGATTTGTGTGGACAGTTATGTTTTGCTATGTTATGTTTTTAACTGTGTTTTAACTGTGTTTTACATTTGATATTTTGTAAGCTGCCTAGAGTCTTTGTGGAGCTGGGTGGTCTTAATCAAATAAAGAAGGACTGGTATGATCCATTATTTTAGTTAGTAAAACTTTGCATTTGGAACATTTCCTGAAACATGCACAAAAGTATAGAAATACACAGACACTTATGTATTACAATGCAGTTAGCCAATCCCCATACCCAACCACAAGCAGTTTAATGGAGCTACCCTACCTGAAGGTTTAGATTGGTCAAAAATATGAGATACATTTTTGTAATTTAAGGAATGTGTGATGCTTACCTCATGAGATACTGGATCAAATCGTCCAAAGAGTTGCCCCATCGTAATAGCTTTTGGATTTACAGTTCTGTATATTACCTTTTCTTCTTCTCCATACTCACGCTGATTCATTAGGGAAAGTGTATCTGCTAATACATGCAAAACTTTGGTCTTCCCAGCAAAAGGCTCTCCTACAAGCATAAACCTGATAAATTAAGTTTTTCAGTATTTTTTTTCTGCCAAAAAAGCAGTTGGATTACGCACATAATTAACCCTGAAGATATATATCCATTTATTGCCACAAAAGTGAAAACAGTCTAATTGAATTATAGAAAAGGAAGAAAATAGAGGGCAGGAGTACAGTGAGTTTTTATGAAGTTCCAGTAAGGAAAACTGGCTGAATTTTTCAAGTGGAATAGCCTCCCTCCAGAAAGTCAGCCAGCCTCTATTGGTTTTCCATAACTTATTAAAAACCAAATTATTTCAGAGAGTCTTTGGGGATATGAATGGATGCCATCGGCTATCAAGAGTTCGTTTTAAGTGTCATTGTGGTTATTTTATTGTTTGTTTCTTTTATATTTATATCATGAACATTTAATGTATTTTTTGGACATAAGGACATCACCAGGAGTCTTTCTTCATTTCAGCAGATATAAATCAAATAATGTGTCCAATTCCAACAGCTCAACCATAATTCTGATACTCAAAAATCCATTTTCCAGCTGCTTCTTTGGATGCAGTATCTTCAAATCCCTTCCCCCCAGCTACCTACTTGTCATGTGGGCAGGGGGGTTGAGAGTGTGTGCAGGATGGTATGTGTGCATGTATGCAAGCTGCGTGTATCCATTAACTTTTCAATTGGAAGATCTCTCTCACACTATTTCTCCAAAAATGAAAGGTGATCATACATTAGGCACAGTTATAGATGTATGTTTGACTTATTACATATTGCATTAAAAACATAATGTGGCACATTTTGCATTGTTTTAGAATTCTATGTGAATCCAATCACAGACTCCCCATTGTGGACTCCCTACATCAATAAAAAATAAGAGACCGTACAACAGCATACATTTATAAAACCAGCCATAGTTTCCAACTGCTGCTGCTTCTTGATCATTTGGCTTCTTTACCCTGTCTCTGATAACATGATGAGATCATCTAGGAACTGCACTTTTAGACAAATAATATCACAGATAGATAATACCGTATTGTTAAATGTGCCATTTTGCATGTTTGGATGTCTTTTTTACTTTTAATGCAAACTTGAATTTCATTAAACAAATTCATTGTAATCCTGAACACTGAGTCTTCTCACATAGTAGTGTCACTTTGATAGCTAATTCACTGCTCATTCTGATTCTTTTAGAAACAATATGGACCAACCTTATTAGCTTGGCTCCATTGTGTCTCTTGAAGATGACAGCAAAAAGGTGCCAAAGCCAGAGAAATATTGCAACATACTTTATTAATACCAAAAGAAATTGAAATCTTCCTGTTTTGTATTATCCTTTTTTTTTTCTTACCATTGGCTCCTGGCCTCCTCTATCTGGTTCATTCCAAAATCTGGATTGACTCACTTCTCTAAACAGGTTACCCTTAAAACCTGGCTAACGTCAAAGAATGGATTATAGCAGAACACTACAAGTGCAAACAACTGTGACTATGTAATTGAATCTAATGGCTTCTTTGCTTACTTGCTTGCTTTACATTTAAAAGAGAAATTCATGGTAACTCAGAAAAAAATGAGATTAGATTGAAGTTATGGAGTAACCCTGAATACACAATTCATCACCTATACTAGTATGGCTGAACCTTCATCTATTACCATTTTATAAAGGTAAAGTTTAGCTTCTTGTTCTCTATAAGACTTGCATCTAACCGTAGCACACACAGTATAGCAACATCTTTCTCCTGCCATCCCACTCATATCACCTTTATCTTATCCCCAATGGGACAGCTTTACATTATTCCTGGTTGTAATGGTATTAACATAACTTCTCCTGTATACCAACTATTATATTGGTGAAACCATAACAAATACTTATGAAGGTTATCACAAACATACTTACCCATGTCTAACTATCATCATTTCATAGGTCTGTATCATCTTTTCTAGAAAAACCTTAACAGGCTGAATGTTATGCTCTTTACAACATTCATTTGCACATTCCAGAAAATCCTGAAATACAATTTTAAAAGTAAATTCTATATTTTTTGTTCCTTGAATATAATTGAATAGTATAATTCAAAATATAACACTGCTCACTGAATATCACTGAATATCACTGAATATCTTGAGAATGGCCCTGGAAAGAAAATTAAAACTGAGCTAAGTCACATTTATTTATTTAATCAATTTATTTATTTATTCAATTTAGATGGCCATGGCTTCTCATCTTACTTATTACAACTCCAGGAGGCAGCTAATATTGGGTTAAAAACAAAGAATAATCAAAAGCAAAACCAGAAATAGAAATAAAACATATCTGAGAGGAAACACAATTATTCACCTAATCTTTACAAAAAAGGCTCAGATAATACTGTCACCTACCGCCCAGGACAAGAACTAGATTTTCAAAGTCTTATAGGAGGCCACAAGGTCAGAGCCCTCTGAATCTCAGATAGGGCAGGTGCCTCGACAGAGGTGTCCTTCCTATGTCCCATTAAATGGCTTGTTTCAGACAGAAGACCCAAAGCAAGGTCTCTGTTGAATCTTGTGGAATGGGCAGAAATTTCAGAGATAGGCAGTCCTGAAAACAATCTGGCTTTATGCCATGGAAGGCTTTACAAGTGTAACCAGCATCTTGAATTGCATCCAGTAGTATATTGGAAGCCAGTGCAGTTTGTGAAATACTGCTGCTACCTGAGTGTACCATAGTGTGCCTTTAACTATCCACACCACTGCCTTCTGGACCAGTAATATCTTCTGTGTAGTCTTCAAGAGCAGCCACATGTAGAATGCATTGCAATCATCTAACCAAGGCATGAGTGACTGTGAACATACTGCACAATCCTTTATAATGTATGGTACAATCCTAAATATGTTAGACAAGAGTTTGATTATGTTCAGCTACAATAACTCCCAAGAGAATATACTTCTTTGGGACTAGGCTCAAGTGAATTCAATTAGACTGACTTCTAAGTGGACATGAACAGAATTATACTATCAGTCAGCTATTCTGGTTGTTTGCTAATGGAGTTGGAGATTTTAGAAAATCTTAAGACACTGAAAAAAAAATATTTATCATGAAAGTTGGACTAGAGTCTAGAAAGACCATTCTAGAAGGAAAGGCAGAAAAGTCAAAATTAAGCCACCTATTGAAAGACTATAGTGTTTTCATTAGTTATTAAAAGTTAAGGAACAACCTTCTATAAATGCATTAAATTTGAATGTAAGCCTTTGTTTCATAGAAATGAACTAAACTTTCTTACCATAATTACAAATCAAAACTTTGTCATCATTGTCAACATATAGCAAATAATTATTATCTAAGGCAAATAAAAATATTACTGGGAAACAAAATTCTACAAATGTACTCACACTGTAGTCAGCTTCAGGAAGCTTAATGCCAGGAAATAAATCACTTGTAATTCCCATAAATAGAGGTATATCATGAGACAAAAATTTAGGCTCATTTACATCTTTGATTGATCGAAGGAGCTGAACAAAACAAAACAAAAAAATCAACTTAATTAAACAAAGTCTACAGTTAATTGCAAAAATATGCATTTAATGTGGAGTAATTGCAAGTTTGTAAACTGCATTGCAGTTCTTACCAGTATATCCTCATTCTCTACTGGAAATTTCAGTTTTAAGTTACCAGCAGCTATTAGCACTGCTTTGACTGCACGCATCCCATAGTCATAATGGAACTGAGACGAAAGTTGTTCTGAGCACAATCTGTAGGTCATCACTATCTTCACAGACAATGGCTTAGCATTCAGAAACCCATAAGAATACAGAGAGATTTCAGCAATGAGGGCATAATTAGGAACCATCATGGCCACTGTTCGGAAGAGAACCTTAAAGGATAGAATAAAAACGTGTGTATTGCTATTATCTCTGAAAACTTGTATCGTAAAACTACTGTATTTTGTATAAGCAACATCTATAATCTTTCACAATAAAAAGCCATTTAATAGACTATTGTAAAATTGCTCTGAAGGAAGGTTTATTTTAGATATTGTGTGTGCTGGCTGGTAAGCATCCTTTTATTAAAATGGGACTGGCTTTCATTTCAGACAAAACAATTCAAAAGCCCACAGAATAATGCTTTCAAGCTTGGCCCTAGAGAGAAAATGTTATATTATTATTAGATCTCTACTTCTCCCACTGTCAGAAAATTACATATGTAATTTGGTTTATTAATTCATTCAGGACAACTTCCACTTCCACTGATATATATGTATATCTGTCCATTAGAAATGTTAAGATGTATGCAAATAAAACATTGGCACATGCTGTTCATATGGCTAACTATTGTATGCATATGAAATACACAGGCCTTTCTACCTGAAGCATCCTCAGTCTTAACATATGGCTATTTAAAAGCAATATCTGAATTGCCCTGTTAATCTATTTATTTTGCTATTTTACCTTCAGATTATCTGGCAATTCAGAGCGACCTGCATATCCTGGATTCATAGTAATAGCAACAAAACAATTGGGATTAAGCCTCAGTTCAGTTCCTTCAAAATTAAATATCTCCAGCTTCTGTTGTATAGCTCTCTGGATGCAAAGAATCTGCTGGGCTACCACAGACAGCACCTCCAACTCAATGCGATTGAATTCATCAAAGCAGGCCCAAGCCCCTGAAGAAGCTAAACCCTTAAAAAACTAAAGACAAAACAGCAGCCAGTCATCAGACACAGTAATAATACAGAATTCAAGACACTGACAGAAAGAGTCATGATGCCCTGGGATTAACATGCGTTCAATACTATATTAATTAAATTTAGTTTTATTAGGCAAACAACATCACTAAATTAGGGGAAAAGATAAAATTGGAAAGCTCCTGTAAAATTATTACTTATTTATATTTAGTTACATGAAGAAATATGAATGTAGTAGTAATCCTTAGCCAACAGTAGTAGCTTGAAAAATTCCCAAATATTAGAATAGCAGTGTACAGCCTTCTTTACCAGAAGGAGGCAGGGAGAGCAAACTCCACCCCTTTAGTATTTGCATTATGACATCACACCACAAGCTTATATGGGTAGAGCTTGTGTAGCAATATCACAATGTGTGTTTTGTCACTTTGATGAAAGGGCCATTTGCTGCAGATACTCATGGAACGCACTACTGGTTGTGTTTGCACAACTCGCTAAGTTAGAATGTGTATTATATTGTGCACACCCAAACAGTTTAGTTAGTTCATGGTTCAGTGAGTAAATTATGGTACTGTTAACCATGGGATAGCAAGCTATGTGAATACAATATATTGTCTTCTTTTACTTGTTTCTCAAGTCCTAATTACAACTGTTTATCCTAACCAAGCTTTATAATACTGTACACTGATGTTGTGAAACATCAGCGTACAGACCGATCAGTCTGTACTTTTTATATTTAATGACTGACTGTATGAATATTAGAAGTGTGAAACGCTATTAAACTTGTTTTATGGGCTGGATCCAGGCTCTTGGAAGTAGCCTGTCCTATCAGTCCAGGAATAATTCATGCTAACCTGTTAGCAGTTCAGGTGCCTGAACTGGAAAAATTGAGCTCTTGTTCACAAAAAATAAAAAATCCTTGTAGGTGTTTTTCTCTTCTCTTTTTTAAATGAAATAGTGTCAGAGTTCACTACTGTGACATAACCTGTCTACCTTTTTTTAACCCTCCTCTCTTTAACTAAACTATCCAAAATTCTCTAGAGGTTATTCCAACACTAGAAGCCACAACCACCATATGACTGTGTAGCTACTGCTCCAAATCACTATAGTGAGATGAAGTATAATGAGGAAGCACAGGGCTGACATTCTCAAAAAAATGGATGTCAATAATCCCCCCTGTGGCAGCAACCCTTTAGCTTCTACCAAGCTAGAACTTCCCAGTCAAGCATGTGTTATCATAGAGAAACGGGTTAGTTATTTTGCGGGACTGTGTCATAGATATCACCATATCTGTTGGTTGGTTGTGTTAAAAGGATCTATAAATTTGTGAATGAATGGAGATCATGGAATAATATTTATCATTGGCCCTTAAGACCTGGCTCTTCCCCCAAGCATTGGGATAGGGTGAGGTCAAAGTAGGCTAAGAATATTGCATGTTGCATCTGGGAAGTGTGGTTGTGGTTTTTTGGTTTTTGGTTTTGTTGTTTTGTTTGTATTGCTGTATACTTTATTTTATTTTGGGGTTGTAAGCTGCCCAGAGTTTGGTTTTAAGATGGGCAGCTATACAAGTTTTAAATAAATAAATAAATAAATAGTTTTTGTTGTTGTTCAGTCGTTAAGTCGTGTCCGACTCTTCGTGACCCCATGAACCATATTGCGCCAGGCCTTCCTATCTTTCACAGCCTCCCTGAGTTTGCTCAATTTCACGCTCATTGCTTCAGTGATGCTATCTAGCCATCTCATCCTCTGCCGTCCTCTTCTCCTTTTGCCTTCCATCTTTCCCAGCATCAGGGTCTTTTCCAAAGAGTCCTCTCTTCGCATTAGGTGACCAAAGTATCTGAGCTTGAGCTTCATTATCAATCCTTCCAATGAGCAGTCAGGGTTGATTTCCTTTAGGATTGACTGGTTTGACCTCCTAGCAGTCCAGGGGACTCTTAAGAGTCTTCTCCAGCACCACAGTTCAAAGGCATCAATTCTTCAGCGTTCAGCCTTCTTTATGGTCCAGCTCTCGCAGCCATACATTACTACTGGAAAAACCATAGCTTTGACTATGCGGATCTTTGTCGGCAAGGTGACGTCTCTGCTTTTTAATATGCTGTCTAGGTTTGCCATAGCTTTCCTCCCAAGGAGCAAGCGTCTTTTAATTTCATGGCTGCAGTCTCCGTCTGCAGTGATCTTGGAGCCCAAATAAATGAAGTCTGTTACTGCTTCCATTTCTACCCCTTCTATTTGCAAGGGATTGATCGGTCCAGATGCCATGATCTTAGTTTTTTTAATGTTGAGTTTCAAGCCAGCTTTCGCACTCTCCTCTTTCACCCTCATCAAGAGGCTCTTTAGTTCTTCTTCACTTTCTGCCATTAGGGTGGTATCGTCTGCATATCTGAGGTTATTGATGTTTCTCCCTGCAATCTTAATTCCGGCTTGTGATTCTTCCAGCCTGGCATTTCTCATGATGTACTCTGCATATAGGTTAAATAAGCAGGGTGACAGTATACAGCCTTGTCGTACTCCTTTCCCTATTTTGAACCAATCGGTTGTTCCACGACCGGTTCTAACTGTTGCTTCTTGGCGCGCATACAGATTTCTCAGGAGACAGGTAAGGTGGTCTGGTATCCCCATCTCTTTAAGAATTTTGTTTGATATAAGAAATAAGAAGTTTGTTGTGATCCACACAATCAAAGGCTTTTGCATAGTCAATGAAGCAGAAGTAGATGCTTTTCTGGAACTCTCGTGCTTTCTCCATGATCCAGCGAATGTTGGCAATTTGATCTCTAGTTCCTCTGCCTCTTCGAAACCCAGCTTGTACATCCGGTAGTTCTCGGTTCATGTACCGCTGAAGCCTAGTTTGTAGGATTTTGAGCATAACCTTGCTAGCATGTGAAACGAGTGCAATTATGCGATAGTTTGAGCATTCTTTGGCATTGCCCTTCTTTGGAATTGGAACGTAAACTGACCTTTTCCAATCCCGTGGCCACTGTTGCGTTTTCCAAACTTGCTGACATATTGAGTGCAGCACTTTAACAGCATCGTCTTTTAGTATTTTAAATAACTCAGCTGGAATACTGTCATCTCCACTAGCTTTGTTGTTAGCAATGCTTCCTAAGGCCCACTTGACTTCACTCTCTAGGATGTCTGGCTCAGGGTCAGTGACCACACCAGCATGGACATCAGGGACATTAAGATCTTTCTTGTATAGTTCTTCTGTGTATTCTTGCCACCTCTTCTTAATCTCTTCTGCTTCTGTTAGGTCCCTGCCTGTTTTGTCCTTTATCATGCCCATCTTTGCACTAAACGTTCCTTTGATATCTCCAATTTTCTTGAAGAGATCTCTAGTCTTCCCCATTCTATTGTTTTCTTCAATTTCTTTGCATTGTTCATTTAAGAAGGCCTTCTTATCTCTCCTTGCTATTCTCTGGAAATAAATAGTTACTGATTCCTAATATAACCAATAAAATTGGCTATATTAGGAATTACATTAAATACCTAATATAACCAATAAAAAACATACAGCACTTTGCCATCAGCCATATGAAGCTAAGTAAATTACTAACAAGCTATGAAGTTGGATTGTTTAACAAGCATTATTTGTTTTTGTTAATCCTAGGAATATTTTAAAAATTAAAATTACACTTTTAAAAACATGCATTTCAATTTACCTTCCCCATCGCTAGATAATCAAGGCCATCAGAGCAATTGAAGACAACACATTGCACCGCAACAGCTTTAGCCAAATCTTTGGTGGTCTCTGTTTTACCTGTCCCAGCTGGACCTTCTGGAGCACCACCAAGATTTAAATAAAATGCTCCAATCTAAAAATAAGACATTAATGAAAATATTTCAAAATGTAAACCATCATGCTTGAAAACAGATAAAATTATATGTAATTGCACAGCTAACTTCAGAGCAGACCTGTCATTTCCTTTGAATCAATAATATAATACAACAGCTTTTTTTTGGTATGCCAATAACAGATTCCTAATCGAGAACAAACACATTTATACTTGCCATTTCTCAATCTATCTGAAGTTAATCAGAATCAGATGTTGAATTTAATCAGGATTAGATAATCTTGAAGAATATGCTCTAAATCTAGAGAGTGCTACTTATGCATAAATTTCATTTCTTAGAATCATAGGGTTGAAAGGGAACATTAGGCCTTTGATTCCAACCCTCTGCTCAGTGTAAGAATTCAGATTAAAGCATCTATCCAATTTCAGAGTAAAAATATCCAGCAAAGGAGAACTCAGTACTGCTATTAAATTAATGAATACAACAAATGTATTGGAATCTCACTCTTTAATACAGAAATCCTGAGAACATTTGTTCAAGGTACCATTAAAAATACAAATGCAAATAGGTTTTACTGTAATTAACTGACTTTTTTAGAATTCTTATTAGAAATTGAATTTTTAAAACCATACCAGAGTGCGATAACATCTGTCTGTGAGAGGAGTAATGACGAGTCGAGGAGAATTGCCAAGATATTCATAAGCATATTTTACATTGCAATTGATGATGCGGACACGCACATTCTCATACTCCCAGTAATATCGCAACTGAGCTAGCCACTGAAAATCTGTCTCCTGCAACACACCTAGTAGAATATAAACAAGGAACATGTCTTAGGCTCAATATCTTTTTAGCAGGAAAATAGAAAAGGAAAAGAAACCAAAAATAATTGAGACAAATTTATTGTTTATTCTAATTTTCTTTTAGTCTTTAACTCTTATGTAGATGTCTAAAATAACAGAATTATAATTTTAACAATGAGATAATTAATTTTAAAAAATAATTATTTCTTTAAATAATCAGGAAAAAATCAGACACACATCAGTATATATTATTTTATGACAATGAAAAAAATTATGTTACATACCACTTTCAATCATTTCCATGACGACATCTCTAGCGTGCACATCAATAGTGACCAAAGCACCCAGTGTAGTCCTTGTTTGTTTAGACAACTTCCCTCTTACCAGCTCTACAATATCATTTAACTGATACTGAAGAGCCTGGTAATAATTCTGCAAACCCTGAACAATGAAAATGGAAAATTCAACTATAATACACACTTTACTGTGAATAGCTAAGAGTTTCTCAGTATTATCATTCTGCTGTTTATTCCCAATATCATCAATCATCAAGTATTGCTATAATGACCTTAGTAACCTTAATCTGATCATGTACATTTCTGACTTTCTCATTCATCTGTACACAAATTTTCTGTACAGAAGAAAATTAACTGGGAATCAATTTCTAGGAAACATATTACCTAATGTCTAAACTGTAAGAATATGCAGCAGCTACTTAAATCTGAAGCAGAAAAGGTGCCAGGAAAGGTGCTCCAGAGTGGATATGCTTCTTTAAAGAGGCACCAACTGGTACAGCAAGCAGGTCTACTTCCTCTCTAAAGCATCTTCTCTACTGTAGCTGCATAACCCTCCTGCAATATCTAAAAGCAAATATTGGGTTGATATTAATGTTCTAAAAGTGTTGTGATGAATTCATAGAGAATTTAGTATCGTAAGAGTGTCCAGTATTAATAAAGCCTTGGGACATAAACTTTTCTAGATATAGATACATTAGATTGGAAAGTTGAGAAAAAGTCCTAGAAGGAAGTAATTACAAATTATCTGGCCAAAAAAAAAGCCCTGTATGGATGTGTCCATAGAGTCACCAGAAGTCAAATTCAACTTCAGGGAATGTTAACTTTTATATTTGTATTCATTTAAATATATATCTTGCATCATTAATTCAAAAGAGACTTAATAGGACAAACATCATACAACAAATATAACATGGCTATAAAGATAATGCAAAAATAATATTAGAAAATTTATGTCTCATAAAAATACCTCTGGGCCACTAGCTATAGCTTCATGAACCTCAGTTGTCCAGAACATTTGTGAGACGCACAGGACTACCTGGCCAGGCCATTCTCTCACCCAATCCTTTCTTTTGCTTTCTGGATACGCCTAAGAAAATGATCAGTGTTACTTAACAGTAATCATGATTAATAACTGAATATATTATACTGAACCCAGACACTAATTTGATAAAATGCAAAAACATAATTTAACATTACAATATTAAAGCTAAGCAAGTCTTTCCCCCTCTTTTGGAATGGTTAAGAGGTGAAGATCAGAATATCCCACTTCCATTTTAACAACCATTATTTTGTACATCACATATAAACTATGGGCAATCTTGACTGAGTTACTGAAACTTGTTCTACTAACTATAGCTAAGATTAACTGTAGTCTCTCTAGATATGGGTCGCGTAGCTAGTTGAGTTTAATCTACATGGAAGTGAAAACTTCCAAGCTCCTCCTTGTTGAGTTATCAGAAACTGTTTGCATCCCATTAGTATTGACCTGTAGTTTCCCTCACAATGACTGAGGGAACACAACCAATTTAGTCAGATCTGCTGCTGCTTGTGAATAAGCAATTATTTGGTGAGCCAGCAGCAGACAATCAGTGAATACCAGCAATGCTATGGTTAAACAAGGAGCTGCCAACTTGGCATGAAGTAAAGAAACAAACCAAAGGTAGTTGGAAGGCTGTCACTTTCTGCCTTTTCTGTTTAGTTTGGGAAAAAAATGTTAAATCTGCAATGGCTTAATCAGGGTCAACAGATAATGTAGACGAAACCTACCCATGCACCCCACGTAGTCATTTGAGTGGGGGATAAAAAGTAAAAGATTAAAACAAAACAAAGAGATGGAAGGATAGAGCAGTCAAATTTTTGCAGGCTACTCCAGACTCTCATTTCTGTGCCAAATGTAAGAAGTGTTAAACCTACATTAACCCTTTCTTCAGTGTTAACATGACACGGATGATTGGGGAGGGTAAATTTACCAAAGCAACTCTGCCATTCCTTTGAGTCAAAACTAACACACTCTAACTCCACTGACGATCAGATTATCATGTTCACACAACATACTTACTCCCCTTATATATTGTGTAATCTCAGCTAATGTGCATCAGTATCTACACTGAATGTTATAGTCCATCTCTTCTTGGCCATTCACATTATAGAGAGTTCATTTGGAATTCTTCAAAATTTACTTGGATTTTTACTACTTTGAATAATTTTCATCATCTACAAATTTAGCTAGTTCATTGTTTAGTCCTGAGTTATGACTGATGAACATATTAAATAGTTGAGTCCTAAGACAAATGTCTGGATGTTACCCTGTTTATCTCTCTCCAAGTGTGAAAGCAGTCTATTTCCATCTATATTTGACACAGCCTTTCAGCTTCCATGAAATAGTGGTTCAAATGTAAATCTCTCTCCAACAAGTTACACAATGAAAACCAGATTTAAAAATGTCACTCATTATTTTCTGCATTATATCACACTATGTACTTCCTTAAATATATACAACTGTGGGCAGTGCTGTAAGATAGTCATACTAAAGACCAACATTAGCTTTCCAATCCATTAAAGCATATCTCTAATTTCTCCAATATCACAATTACAGATAGATCCAGGATCTAGGCCCCACTTTACTTTTGATTTTGTCACTAGTCATGCCATTATGGCAACCATTTTGTTAATGTACAAGACCCCTTCCCCATGACGGTCATGATGCAATAATAACAACCATTTCTCAAAATTCTGAATGTGCACACTGCCAAAGGAACGCCCTTATTTATGTAATAATAAATTTGTTAATTATATTCATTATAACATACAATTTTGTACATTAAATAGAAAGCTAAAGCTATAATAAATTTAACACAAACAGTATTTGTTATTTCTTTTGCAATACTGACTAAATATGAGTACCTTCAAGCAAATAAGACAAACAGAATAAATATTGTTTTGTTATGTTAAACTAAAACAGATACACATTTCAGTACTTTTGTAGCTGTTATGGACTTTATACAATCAATGTGATGTTCTAGAGTAAACAGGATAGAAAAAAATAGGTCTTATAGCAGTATTCCCCAACCTGCTGCTTCTCTAAATGTGCTGGATTTCAATTTCCATAAAATATTGACTTTGTTTCACTGCAGTTTCAGCACCAGTAATTGCACTGTTAGTTGCAATCTTCAGATTCCATCATTCCTAACTAATATGTTCAAAGGTCATATGGTCTGAAGATTAAGGGAATTAAAGTCAGGTAAATTAGAAGGGCATCCAGGAAGTGCTTAAGAGACAGAAAATTTTTAAAAATATATTGCAAATATGCAATGCTTTACAATTTCTTTAAAAAAAATTTTTTTTAATTAAATAAAATGTATAATAAAAATAAACATTTTTATAAAAACACAATGCTTACATTAAATAGGTAATAATGATGCATATCAGCTAAATAAGATTCTAAATATTTAACAGAAAACATACTAGTCTTGATCTTGTAATAACATCATGAATACTCTTCAACATGATATCTTCAACTTGTATTAGCCACTTTTCAACAGCTCCCCGAGCTTCAGAAGTTGAAATAGTTGAAATAAATTCTACACGTTCACCTTCAGTGCTATACATTGCCTTAATATCCAGATTTGGGCGAAATTCAAGTTTAGCAATGCCTTCAAAACACTTTTTCAGGTGAGGCTGGACACGGAGAGGGTCTTTAGTCTCTGATAGGATCTCCAACATTTCATCGTTAGACAAGAAAAAAAAGCTAAAATAGATTAATAATGCATCAGTTACTGTAGTTGAGTATGTTTGCTTTGCATCAAAAATATGAATTTAATATTTATCTATTCCAGTTTTATTCATGAACAACAGAAGCATACCGGGGAAAGAAAAGACGCTTCTTCTCAAGATACGCATTCAATCCTTTCATGATTTTGTCTAGAAGATCATTACAATTCTGAAGTTTTTCCAACAACCCTGTTAATGAAGTGGCAGCAAGAACCTAAAAAAGAAGTGGAAACAAAACTAAACCCTAGAAAATATCCAATAATTACACTATTAAGTAGGGTTACAGTAGAGGCTTAGAAAAACCTGTGTCTAACTTCGCGTTAAAAACTGGCAATTGTGTATACACCAATATGTTTTTCACAGAGCTGGGAGCCTCAGTCTGTTCAAGTTTCTATGCATTTCTTTATTAATTTCATGTGGCTAAAAGCACATGTATATAGCCTACACAGTTGAGGGTGCAACTAATGTTGCTCCATGTATCTATGACAAATGTTATTCATGCAATATTTATAAATGATTCTAGGTTCAGAATTTTAGCCAGGCATCTGAGAAAGCAGTAAAATAAATGGACTGTTAGTGGAAATCTAGATTTATTTATGTTTATATATACATCCCACCTCTCTACATGCAGGACCTAGCAGCCACATTTTGCCACAACTGAAATGTCTGGATATTGCCTTGCAATAGTCAAACAGTCAAGGAATACTTTTGCACAAAATCTGCCAGCTGCGACCATTCCTCAACCAGTTGGGCTTTACAGCAGAATGTGATCCCATTCAGAATTGAATGAACCCCAACTCCAGAACTTTTGTTCACTTTCATCCTAGTCCATTATCAAATTTAGGAATTGATCAAGAGTGCCAATTTTACAATTTCAGTGTTTCACATGAAAACACTTCTATTCTTGAAATTTTGGTGAGTGAATCATGATTACTGATTCCAAAGTTTATTTCATTAAGCATCCTTTAATTATTTTGAAATAGTGATAAAAATAATAATTGAACGTCCCATTGTGCAAAGTCATTTTTCACCAGCTGCAGGCTAATTTTTGTTTACTTTTAAATCTAACTTTTGATTCAGGTATAGAAAAAAAATTATTTATGTACATTTCTCAATTATTAAGTAGCTGGCATATAAAGAAGACTGGCAGCATATTTTCTGCAATATATTCAGATTTTTTAAAAACAAATTTTAACTATTTCATATGGTATGACAGATCTACTTTGATTGCTTTCAGTGGTGGCTTTTTGAAACAACAGTACCATGTTACTTCAAAAAAGGAAAACAGCTTAAAGGTTTTGTGCATAGTTTACAAATACACGGTGTATTTATTTCACCTATCAGAGCAGATTCATCATTTTTACTTTACCTTGGGATCTTTGGCACAGTATTTCATAATATCTCTCCAATATCTATCCACAGTCTGGAACTGGCGCCCTTCCTCTGGCATCTGTTGCATAATGTCTTCTGAAGAAAAGATTGGTTCTAAGTAAAGCCACTGAGCTTGCACTTTCAGCCACTCATCAATTGTCTCTTGAATTCTGATTAAGCGTTCTTCCCATTCCTAAAAAAGCATTAAGATCTTAGCACAGAGTATCTATATCTATCATATAAAATAAAAGGCAAAGTCAAAACTATAATGATGGTATATTAATACAAATTAAAAGGAAGACTAAGATACTCTTCCATTCATTTATCCTTTGGGCTACTTTGGAAGTTCCTCATCTCTCATCTATAATTGAGAGCAGGCAATTCTGGATAAACAGATTATCTTCAGTGGGCACCTAAATAAAAGATATAGTAGTAGGTGTATCATATATTTCAAGAAGAAGAGCATTCCTAGAATGCAGGCATTACCACAGAGAGGTTCTACCTGCAAGTAACTGCAAGATGGGACACAATGTACCCAAGAACTGGGTGTGGTTCTTACTTTCTCTAGTTTTAGAACCTGGCCTTTTGAAATATTTTATGATTGTTTTAATAATTAGTTGAACTTCTTAATTATGTCTTTATTGTTCTACTTTATCTTACTTTTATATCTTTTGGAGTGTTGTCTCCCACCTTTATTCAATCAAGTGGAGAGACAGGACAATCAATCCATCAATCTGCTCCTACATGGCATGTATGAGGGAACAATGTTTCACTTTGATACAGTGTTTTCAACCAATGAAATCTGCTTTGCCAAGGCACTCCATTTTGCTCTGAAGTTTCATGTAGGAGCTCCAGGAGCTGCTTTTGTGAGTGCACTATGTCTCTGCAGACTCCTATTCTGACTACTCAGATGGGTGAATGAGGGTGTAGAGTGACAAGAAGCAAGGGAAAATAGTCTCTTTATACAAACTTTTGTCAAACCAAAGCATTCCTTTCAAAACTTTCTGTTGTCCTAATATTTAAGGAAAATTGTAACCTCCATTTAGGTTTTAATGATCTGCACCTTCTTATGTATGAATTATGTATTGTTTTAAAAATGAATATCCTATAACTCTTTCATAAATTATATTTTGATTACCTTTGATTAAAAATAAGGCTATAGTCCTGAGCAAATTTATCAAGGAATGTGGGTTCACTGAAAAGACTGGAGTTTATTCTTACACATATACAGAATTACATGTCAACAGTTTAAAGATGCACATACATCCAGAATTAAAAGAGAATAGAAAGGAGATACCTTCATTTGTTTTTCAAAAGGCTTGATGAAGGGTGATCCCCTCATTGTTTGTGTTTTTACAATCTGATCATCTAGAATTGTCTGGATTTCATCAACAGCAGACAGAATGTTAACTCCAGTTTCACGATATAAGCTAGTTTGGAAGGAAATTGAATCCCAGATCTCCATCATAGTATGCATTGCTTTTTCTAGTGAAAATTCCTACAGCAAAGAAGAAATACATTATTTTATTATTTAATTCCCTTGAAACTTGAGATGTTGGGCTTTACAGTTAATGTTCTTTCTTACCTTACTTGCTCCCATACTTATGGTTTCAAATTGCTCTAAGTAAGGGGTTAGATTCTGCTTTAACACTTTTCTTAAGGTAGTTCCTGAATCTGGAGTTAAATCATATCCAACAATTTCTGACATCTGTTTCCAATGACGAGCTTTTATACCTGGATTACAAAGGGTAGTCACCAAGGGGATATTTTCCTAGTTGAGAGAAAAAAATTAAAATGTTATACAAAATTTGAAAATTATTTAGTATTTTTGGCAGGATGGCTGAAAGCACATATTTATTTATTTATGCATACATACATATGTACACACTCACACACATACGCACACATTTGTAAGGCAATTGCCTATCATTTTCAGAAGACATTGGTCCTGTTTGCATAACACCAATCTAGTCAGTCATATCTCCTTTCTGGTGATTCTGGCAGACACAATCTCATTTAAGTGGGTCAATACCAAATATTTTCGGAATGTAGAATTCCCTTACACCTTCTCCAGGAATTGCCTGGTGTCCCATGACCCTTCACACAGAACAGTATTGACAAGAACTCTGGAAATCACCAGTGCCTTCTTGACTGGGGCCAAGAACTCCTTTGGAATGATTAAATTATAATTTGGTTACTAGCAGGACAGTCCAGATGTGAGAAAGTAAGTTAAAAAGTGTAAGATCAAAGAATGTGTGATGTTTTGGCTTAACTACCTGGTGACATAGTATTTTGGGTTTTAGGTGTTAGGTTCTAGACCATAACCAGTACCCAATAAGAAAGCAAAGTAGTGACCAATGCAATTTGCAGGTGATATCTAAAGCACAGTGGCCAGTCAAATCATAAAATATCATGCCACAGACAAAACAGGAGCTTTTTCTTGGGTATTATGGATATGCTGCTGAATTCTTTGTAACTCTAGGCTATTAACCTCTCTCCCAAGATGCAGAAACAGGCCATTTTATTTGATTTTCCTTAGTTGATATGAACTCTTTTCCTTTGCTGAATTTTTAAAACTTTTCTGTGTACTTTTAGTACTATCATCTGAACCTGAAAACTATCTAAGAATCTTGAGTCTTCATGTGAGTGGTTAATACATTCAGAATAAATACTTAGAATGTTTATATATACAGTAGTTACATTGGAAAAGGTTTGGAATTTAATATAATTTCTCCTAATTTGAATTAATACAACTTTTTTCATTGATTATGCCTTCTTTGGCTCCTGATTTACCATTTACATAATTTAATTATTTTAATTAATTATAATCCAATTGTTTCATTTGTTCTGCTTTAAATTTATGGATCATTTTATATCATGTTTTTACTCTTTTTATACCAGTCTGCTATGATTCTAATAAACTTTCAATTTATTTTCTTTTGGAGGGGAAATCTCATTTCAGTTGTCTCCCTCCATCAGTTTAGTGGCCAAAAAAAGGATAAAAGAACTCAGCTTTCAGGTGTTAGGCTTGATTGGCCTATGTAGCCAATCAGTATAAAAAATGTGTAGTCAGTGGCTGTGTTGAGTCTCTAGTAATGTGTTCTTTGAGACTGCCTATGTAGGCTAGGCAATTGTTCCACTTTTGACTGAGTTAATAATATTAACATGACTCAGCTGACCAGGGAAGAACTTTTTAACCTAAACCTTACCTGGGTTAAAACTGTCCCTCTATAACTTCATCATTCACTGGATTTAAAAGTTTGTGTGGCCTATTAGTTTTGCCCATGATGCAGTTCAGAATATCATGCAAATATAGCCATTGTTAAATGATTCTGAGATTTCAGCATGTACATTTTTTAAACTTGCTTTATAATTGAACACTTACTTTGAAATCTTTAATCTGCTGCATTACTGCACTACACATTGAAATAGTTGGAGTGTCCTTCTTTTCTTCCTCTACTCTTTCTTCAACTACTGCTCTTCGTAGTGACTTTTTTCTTTCTATTTCAGCTTTCTTTAGCTTTTGTTGAAAAAATCTTACCGTCTTATAAATTTCTCGAAAAAATTCATCTACTTCACCTTCCATCCTTTCTCCATTGAGATCTAAAAAAGCACCATCCATCCATCTAAAAAGAAAAGAGTGAAAGTATATTTTATATAGGGATTTATTTATTTATTTACTTGCATGCCACTCCAATCACCAGAGTAACTCCAGGCAGCTTACAAATTATGGTTTAAAAACAGCAAAAATAAAAGAAAGCAAGAACCAAGAAAAATATAATACTTGCAACACATTGGAGAAGGATAAACCAAACTCGATCTTGGTCATAAAAACAAGATACACTATCAGAGATAGATGGATCACCTCATCCTACTTTAGAATCTACTGAAAGTACCGAGTTTTTACAACTTTTCAAAAGCACAGCAGGTTCAGGGCATATGGACTTCAAGAGAAACACTGTTCCACAGGGCACGCACAACTTCAGAGAAGGTGAATCTCTATCTCCTTAGGTTCCACAAGATGAAGTTTTACAACTGGGATCTGGAGTGTGTCAACTTTACCAGATCTTACTAATTAGCAAAAATGAAAAGAGAAAGGCAGTCCTATAGATATCCAGGTCCTAAGCCATGAAAGACTTCATAGTAATGCTATAAGAGATTTTCCCCCCTTTGGGGTATATTGAAGCTGGAGACGGAGGCACAATTACAGTGAAGCATAATTTGATTTATTGACAGATATGATACTGGAGGCCAATAAGCAAAAGCCCAGGAGAAGTTACAAGCCCTCTTTATATATAAATCATTACTTTCATTTAATTCATTTAATTGGCTACAATACAGTTACAATTAATTAGCAGCAAGGTGATAGGACCTTACAATCAATGAGATTGATAATGTTACTGATTGGATTAATTTATATGCATATTAAAATATACATTTTTAGGTGCATCTAAAAATTCCAAGCACCTATTTATTTTGTTCAGTTTGCAGTGCAGCCTGTTAGAGAGCTATTATGTAAACTGGGGCCTAAAATCAAAACCCTCAAAATTCATCCTACACAACCAACACCTTGAATTGTACCTTGAATTGCCAGTGCAGCTCATAAAACAAAGATATTACATTGGCAAAATATGGAACCACACGTAACTACTTACACCACTACATTCTGGACCAGTTGTAGCTTCCGAGTGGTCTTTGAGGCAGCCACAAGGACAGTGCATTGCAGTTGTCCAAAGAGGAGGTGACAAACCATGAGTGACTATGAAAAGAGTTTCCTGGTCCAGGAGAGGTCATAACTGGCACACTAACTCTCCCTGGTTGTGTCTGCCCATCCCATCAGGTTCAACTGGAAGGGCATGCTCCAGGTCCCCTCAATTTAAAAAAATGTCATCTAATGGGACCTAGGAACTGGGCCTTTTCTGTCACAGTGCCTGTCCTCTGGAGCACCATACCTGAGATTAGATTGTTCCCTTTCACAAAGTATTGAAGACTTGGATGTGCTCCAGGACATGGGGGGTTGGGAGGTTAGATGGCCTGTGATATGTTGTTTTGCTGAATGTTTTCTGGTTTATTCTCAGCAACCATTTTGGTTTATTATGCTCTGTTGATACTGTTTTTTCTATTGGTTTTTAATGTGTTGTTAGCTGCCCAGAGTTGCATCTGCAAGATGGGCAGCCATATAAATAGATTTAATAAAATAAATGATTGGCAGTATTAAACACCACTGAGAGATCAAGCAGGAACAGAAAAGTCATACCACCCCTATCCCAGTTCCTCTAGAGATCATCCACAAACATGATGAATCCTTTTTTGGTGCTGTACCTAGGCCCAAGACCCAAATAAAAAGGGTCCATATAAACAGCTTCTTCTAGGGCCCTCTGGAGCTGTCATAGCACCACCTTTTCCACAGCTTTCCCTCAAAAGGAAAGGTTGGAGGCAAGTAAAAAAAATATCCAGCATTTCTGGGTTCAGCAATGGCTTCTGGAAGTACCAGCACCTCCTTCAAGGGAGGTGAGACAACCCTCTCAATCAAGGTTGTATTAACCACTGGTGGAACCCAGGTATTGGTCACCTGATTAACCAGGAGGGACACAGGTCTAATAGACAAGTAGTAGCACTAACAACCCTGAAAACTCCAATCAGACTCCAACTCCTCACAGGTTCAAACTCCTCAGACCTCTCTTTTGTCAACTCTATAGGAGTTGTTGAGCCAGAGTCCAACTGTGAACAAACCCAAGTGGCTTTATCTGTCAGAAGCTAAGCATATTCTTCATAATAGTCCTTCAGATATTCTTCCTATTTTTATTCTTTTCTTGATAGTTAATAGCTCAGAACTGAACATACTATTCAGGGTGGGGTTTGACTGAATCAATGTAAGTGGAATGATTACTTTCTATGATATGAAAATTATGTTTCTATTAATGCAGCCTAATACTGCATTTACCTTTTTTTGCAGTTGCACCATAATAGTGGCTCATATTCAATTTTCAATCAGCTAATATTCCAAAATCTTTTTCACAAGTACAGTTACCATGTATAGGTATAATGGCAAGTCCTATTGCATTTTTTAATTTTTAGTTTTTATTTATTAACATTTAATTATTATTATTTCCTAAATGAAGAACTTAGCACTTATGCATGCTACTTTCAGCCTATTTCTTTAACCTTTCAAGATCATTGTGCAGTTTATTTCTGTTGTCTAAGGTATAATGAATCTAGGATTGATTTTGTGGCAGCCCAAGATCAATACCGCTCTTCATTATGATGAAGAACCATTGATGACAATTTCTGAATACAATTGTCAAACCAGCTTTGTATCCATTTAATTGGCATGCCATCCAAATCACATGTAACTATTTATTTATTTATTCAATTTGTCTCCCGCCCATCTCTGGGAGCTCACAACACATTAAAACAATAAATAAATATACAATTAAAATCTATAACAATACACATGCACAAAAATAAAAGGGAAAAAATCCAGGAGGCTGATGGTTCAAGGCAGCAATGCCAGGCCACTAAGGGACTAGCCAACCCCACACTTGATGATCCTCCTCCTCGTCCCAGGCCAGATGGCAGAGCCAGGTCTTCAGATCCCTCTGAAAGGTCAGGAGTGAGGGGGCCAATCTCACCTCCAGGGGCAAGGTATTCCAAAGGGCGGGGGCTACAGCAGAGAAGGCCCGTCTTCTGGTCCCTGCTAGTCGGAGTTCTTTTGCCGAAGGGGCCTGGAGCATGCCCTCTCTGTGTGATCGGGTGGGACGGGATGAACTCATGGGGGAGAGGCAGTCCCTCAGGTAACCTGGTCCATGCCATGTAGGGCTTTAAAGGTGATAACCAACACCTTGAACTGGACCCGGAAGCTAGCCGGTACCCAATGCAGCTCATGACGCAATGGTATTATATGGGTCCTTCTTCGGGCCCCAAAAATAGCTCGTGCGGCTGCATTCTGGACCAGCTGAAGCTTCCGGATACTCTTCAAGGGTAGCCCCATGTAAAGTGCATTGCAGTAGTCTATCTGGGAGATAACAAGGGTATGAGTGACTGTTCGAATGGCATCCTGATCCAGGAAAGGGCGTAACTGGTGCACGACCCGAAGTCATACAAAAGCCGTCCTGGCCATGGCTGCCACCTGCTCTTCGAGCAGGAGCCACGAGTCCAGGAGGACCCCCAGATTATGCACTGGGTCTGTCTACGGCAGTGCTACCCCATCCAGCACCAAAGATGACAGTCCAGGATACAGAGGAGCCATTAACCCACAGCCACTCTGTCTTACCAGGGTTCAGCTGAAGCCTGTTGTTCCCCATCCAGACCCTTATAGCCTCCAGGCACTGCAAGAGGGCGGTCACAGCATCACTTACCTCACCTGGGATGGAGATGTATAATTGAATATCATCAGCATACTGCTGATACCTCATCCCATGATGACGGATGATCTCACCCAGTGGTTTCATGTAGATGTTGAAAAGGAGTGGAGAGAGAACCAAACCCTGTGGCACTCACAAAGGAGGGGCCGAGGATTGGACCTCTCGCTCCCTATCACCTCCAATTGGGATCAGCCCTGGAGAAAGGAGGCGAACCAGCACAAGACCGTGCTGTCCACCCCCAATTCCCTGAATCATCCCAACAGGATGCTATGGTCGACAGTATCAAAAGCCGCTGAGAGATCAAGGAGAGCAAGGATGGTCGCACTTCCACCATCCTGCTCCCGCCAGAGATCATCCATAAGTGCAACCAATGCCATTTCCATTCCATAACCAGGCCTGAAACCTGACTGGAAGGGGTCCAGATAATCCGTTTCCTCCAGAATCCTTTGGAGCTATGATGCCATCACTTTCTCAACCACCTTCCCCAAAAAGGGGAGGTGGGAGACTGGATGAAAATTGTCCAGTATGGTAGGATTCAGGGAGGGTTTCTTGAGGAGGGGGTGCACCAACACCTCTTTAAAGGCAGCTGGGAACACTCCCTCCTGCAAGGAGTATTAACTATCACCTGAATCCAACCGCGTGTCACTTCCTGAGCTGCTTTCACCAGCCAGGAGGGGCATGGGTCCAGATGACAAGTGGTGGCCTTCACAGTCCAAAGGATCCTGTCCACTTCCTCAGGAACAACAGGATCAAACCATTCCCGGATAACTGGGCAAGAATGATCCCCTGGTATCTCCCCAGACCCTGCGCCACACTCGGAGTCTAACTTGGAATGAATCTGAGCAATTTTATCCTGCAGATACTCTGAAAATTCCTCCGTGCAGCCCTGCAAATGAATCCCTAGATCCCCCTTACCAAGGAGGGATCTAGTGATCCCAAACAGGGCCGCTGAGCAGCACTCTGAGGATGCGATAAGAGCGGAGAAGTATTGATGCTTCACCGCTCTTATTGCCACAATGTAGGCCTTGATAGCGGCTCTAACCTGTGTTCGGTCGGATTTGGTCTTTGTCTTCCTCCAGCGGCACTCTAGACATCTCTTGACCCCTCTTCAGCACCCTCAACTCCTCCATAAACCACGGAGAGTGTTGGGGCTGATGTGGCAAGAGAGGTCGCATAGGCACGATCCTATCCAAGGCCCAGCTGCCTCCCTATTCCAAGCAGCAGCCAAGGCCTCCGCTGGACCTTGCAGCAGATCCATGGGAATACCCCCCAGCTCCCTCTGAAACCCTAACAGGTCTATCAGGCGCCGGGGGCGGACCAATCGCATGGGTACTGCCTCCCTGAGGAGGGGGTTGGCATAGGAGAAACTCAGGGTCACCAGGACATGATCTGACCATGACAACAGGGAAAGCTGTAAATCTCCCCTCAGATCACTTTGCCATTGCTTCAGCAAGAAAACCAAATCCAGCATGTGGCCACTGCCTTGGGTTGGGTCCCGCACAATTTGCGACAGGCCCATGGCTGCCATGGTAGCCATGAACTCCTGAGCTGCCTCCAAGGTCTGTCCCAGGGATGGCAAGTTGAAGTCCCCCAGAACCATAAGCCTGGGGAACTCCACCACCAGCCCAGCAGCTCAGGCAGGGAGGTTGCCATGCAGCACGGAGGCTGGTACAATAGCAGCACTCCAACTAGCTTGATAATCAGCATTTTATGCCAAATACTTTGCTTGCTGAAATCAAGAGGATGTTGATGTCTACAGCATTCCCATAATCTGTTAAGAAAATTATCTAATCAAAACATGAATTATGATTTGTCTGGCAAGACTTGTTCTTGACTAATCCATAATGATCTCTGGTAATTACTGTATTGTTTTCATGATGTTTACAGACGGATTTCTTTTTTAATCTATTCTAGAATCTTGCCAGGGAGCAGACTGACTTCTATGCGGTTGGCTGAATCTTCCTTTTTCACCTTTTTGAAGATATGGGCAATCTCAGTTTGCCTTCAATCACCTGATACTTCACTAGTTCTCCAGGAACTCTCAGAGATACTACATAAAAGTTCAGCCAAACTACTAGTTAGTTCTTTCAATTCCCTAAAGTGCAATTCACCTGAACTTGGAGACTTACTCATTCAAAGTGAAGAAGTATTCCATGACATGTTTTTATCAATCTCAAGCTTCAGTCCTGATCCTTTCAACTTGCTCTTCACAGTATCCTAGTGGAACTCATACTTTGTTGGAGAAGACTGAACCATAATAGGTGTTGAATAGCTCTGCCTTTTCCTTGCTATCTGTTAGTATTTTCCGATCTTTATTGAGTAGGTTTTTCTTTTTCTTTTTCTTTTTTCTGTTTTTCTTTCTTTTTTAACATATTTAAAGAAACCCTTTTTAGAACTTGACTCTGCTTTTTGTGTAGCCACATTGGCTTCTCCTGCTGACCTGTGTTTCATTTTCCTTATTGCAATTGTTCATACTTACGCTTTTAATTTCTTCATCTTGAGCAATTTTCCAACTAGCTTCTCTTGCCATTGGATCCTACTTATCATTGCTCTGAACTGATTGAAATCCATTTAGATAAAATCTATTTAGAGTTTCGATAAAAATATGCATTTGACTATATTGTTTTAGTTTCCTTTAAAATCAAGAACTTGAGTACTACATGGATTATTTTTCCCAATTTCCTATTACTTCCTCTTCCTCAACTAAATCTTTCCCATAATTGCTTTATATCAAAACAAGGCCAGCTGATCTTGTTTTGCCTTCCTCAACCCTCTGAAGGAGAACAATATTAGCAAAATTTCCAAAATTTTCTGGAAGGCCTATGCTTCATGTTTCCTTGAACTATTTGCAGCTTATAAAGTCACTGAGGTCCCAAAGACTGGTCTAAAGCCATCTCAATGTCCTCCTTCAATACTCTGAAATAGCAGGGACAAAACTGGTGTAAACCTGAATATTGGAAAGCAGTTCTATTATACTTTTGCATAGGAGGTTCTGAACATCTTTCTTGAGTACTAGAAATGGGCTGTACAGTGAGAACAAAGTGGTAAGGTTTACCCTCAAAATTCTATTGTAAAACCTTTGTGAACAATCATTAACTCTCCCATGCACAGCTTGTAAAATCATTGTAATCTTGGGGAACACAAACTGAATTTAAAAAGTTTCATTTAGTGTATTTCTCCTCAATTTTCTGATAATGTTACCTACAGGAGGCTACATTGAAGAAACCAGAATAAAGTATTCTGGTCATTCCATACTGTTGTCTGGGTCTGGGAAGAAAGGGGTTTGACGTTGTTGATGAAGAAAACCATCTCTTGTCCATAGACTGAACACTGAGTACAATGGGAAAGACACAGATATTCTCATGTAATGAGCAATAGGTCATAATTCTGAATGCACACCTTCTAATCATTGGTTTTTGCAGTGAGTATCAACTTATTTTGCAAATTAAAGACAGTGTGAATGCAGCACTATGACAAAAAATTCAGAAATATTGCCATCGCTTGCAGTGACTGGATAAGATAGCTTCATTAATAATATGGATTTGCATCCAGTAAGTTAATTAAACTCATCTCAGTTGTACTTACACACTAAGTAATAATCAAAATCTGACACGTAAATTATAAAAGAATGAAAATCACAGACTCATTTAGCAAGAATCATATACCCACTATGGAATTTAGATAAATGAAAACACTTTATAGGTACTAGTTATTCTTCCCTTTAAATATCCGTATACTTACCGTTTTTCAGTCCGCTGCCACTTCAATATAAAAACAAAAAGTTTCTGATATGGCTCAATGCTAACTTTTAAGGTCTCCAAATCTGGATATTCAGTCAGCTCCCAATTTAAAAGCTTCTCTTCTTTATTAATAAAAGTAACTGTTTCATCAGCATCTTGTATGCGTTTCTGCAACGTTCTCATGTCAGTCACATACTGAAAATAGATTTTTATCTGTCATTAGAAATTCCAAATTCCAGAAAATAAATTGATCACATTTAGAGAAATGGGCATCCAAGTACATACAAATGTTATTTAAAAACAAAACAAAACTGAAATCAACAGGTTTGTTCATCTGTATTCAGATTCCTTATATAAAAACCAGGACAAAGCAAGAAATCATTTTGGTTTACATTTATTACCATCTCAGTCCTTCTTTTGAAGAGAGACATAGCATGTTCCTGACATTCCAACAACAATATTTTGTCAGTAAACATCTTCCAGATAAACATTCAACATTCATTTCTATTGCAACTCCTGCACAGAACTTAGGTGTACAAATGTCATAAGCCCATTAAATCATCTTGTAGCAAAGATGCAAAATATGCTACTATCCTGCATATAAATCCAAAGAATATTAATCTTTATCTCACCAGCTATGGCTGCCCCAGGACTTTTAACTTTGATGCTAACACCTTAATGCTACCATTTAAATAATGAAATATGTTTATGTTAATAGTAGAATAGCAACGTTTTAATAGGACTATCAGCAACTGAATTTAATTTACTAAGCTTGAGAGAACATTAAGATTCATCATTGTAATTCTTTGTTCACTGTCAATATAGCTAATTCTTTTTTGATGCTATTTTTTCACCGTGTATCTTCCTTGTGTAAAGTCTAAACATAAATTATTCCAAGTGTCACAGACCTGGTGCATGCGGTCCAAATCGGAGTATTCTGTGAATTCATGCATACGACGAATCTGCCTTTCTACCTCCATTATCAATTTCTCACGTTTGGCTAATAATTCACTTTCACCCTTCCGTTTAGACCTTTCTATAATCTATAAGACAGAGAAGAAGTAAATGGAGCTCATTTATGGATATCATTATCTCACTTTATTAAATCACTTCATATTGAGTCAATCCAAACATACCATTCATGATTTATTTGGTCTGTAATGCTAAATCTGACTAACACAGACTTCAAATTTAAAAGTTTAAAGCTGACATATTTACAAAACTGCAATTTAAACTTTTTCTCAGACAATGTAGCATGTAAAATAAAAATGTTTATATTTACTTCATCATTTTCATCAAAGATAGGATTAATGTTTTGAGGCCACAGCAGAACAGTAGCATTCAGTGTCAAATCTTCTGGTTCAAATAAATAAACGTCCAGAAGATAATTCATTCGTTGCTTGCATTCCTATAAAATAAATTAAGTAGTTTATTTCTGTTTTAAACAAGATATGAATTTGAATTTGGGGGATGGTATTTTTCTTGTAGGAATATCACTGGGGAAATAGTGAAAACAATTATCCTTTCTCCACAATGAGAACTGTATTGGCGAGAAACCCTACAGTAGTTCAAAGAAGATCAAGGAAAAAAAAACATATTTGGGATCTTCACTTTGTTGCTCATTTCTTCCCATTCTTCTCATCGGGCTCAACTATATGATTGGGTATATCACTCCAACACCTATTACATTCTCCCAGCTAGGGAAAAAAAAAAGCTGTTGATGTTTCTTGAGAGTGTAATTCACAGTAGAAATCTGAGGTAAGGACTTGGCAAATCATGCAAAACAACAGCTTATAGCTGGGAATTTTAAATTTAGCCAAAAGATAGATAATCTGCTTCAGGAATTTTAGTCATCTTCTCTCTATATATAAATGCTCTATATGTATAAACTGCTACTAAGACACCATGCCACCACCCAAAAATTTTCTCATGTAAATGATATTAAACCTAATCACTTTACCTGTGCAAATTCTTATACTTAGGAAACTGATGGACAGTAACTATAAACCCCTATTCAAACCACTGTCAATCTAGCTCCACTGTATCTACTTCAGTTTGCAATTATCTTAATTTTGGCAGCAGCAATCTTTTTAGCTCTGCTATAGGAGATCTTTCTAAACAGAAATATCAGCAACTGAATCTACAAAGTATATGCTGTAGTACTGAACTGTGAGCTCTTTCATGATATATATTCATCTGTCCTGTTCTCCCAGAGAAATAACTTATTTGGCAGGCAGATAGAGCTACTAGCTAAACAACAACAAGCCAGGGAATAAAGCAAACACAGGGGGTCTCAGCAGGCCAAGTGTCAGCTGAGATAGCAAGAATTCCATGCAAGAAGATTTAAGAGAAAACATAGTCTAAGTCCCTGTTAATTACTTTGAGGGAATGAGGGAAGAATTCTGGTAACTGGTCTCAGAAGCACGTAAGGCATATACAGTATGGTGTCAACCTCAACTTTATACCCCAGGCTTCATCTTAAACCAGCTAAATTACATTGGTCATTTCAGATTGAGAGGAACAGCAATTCCTAAGTAGACTGTTAGATTCAAGGACTCTTTCCTGCAGTCTAGAACTTTTGTCCTCTGTCCTGTGCCTCTTCAGCGACTGTTGCTGTCTTTCTTGCAGACTTGGAAGGTGGTCAGGAGAGTCACCACTGGGACCTGGGCCAGCAGTATCCTGACAGCAGGGATCATTTCTTCCTAGTTGTCCTGCTAGGTCCTGGGCCATGTTCTCCATAGGTCTCTAAGGCATTTCATACATTACTCTGATTTCATTTGGTTCACTCGATTTTTTACATAAATGGACCCAACTTGAAACATGACATTGTTTTCTCTTTTGAATCCTATGGTATACTATTTAAAAGTCAGATATATGACATTGCTAATACTTTATGAGTTGCTGGAGTTTTGTTTTAAGTATATGTTTTTCCCTAAACTCTAGCTATATTGTAGTTCAAGTTAAACAACAATTATTTGTAATGTAGACACATTATGAAAATAGGTTCCAAAAATACTGCAATTCACCCCTTCTAAAACAGTTCTATCTTTGATACTACTATGAATGCGTAAGTTGAATGAATACATTATATTTAGACCAGCTCTAGGCTTTTCTATCCAGAAGTAATGTCCAGTTAGTCTTGGGTAAGTGGGGACAGGATTGCAACTTAAATGATTTAGTAATTTCAGTCAAGATATTGTGGAGTTTGTGATTCAAAACTCAAAAGTAGGATTAGAATTAAGTACCTTAGTGGGTGAGGTAGTGTAGCAATATCATACAGGAAAGTAAAGTTTTGAAAAACTAAACCTTCCCCCCGCCCCCACCTGTGCAAACATCAGGCAAACTGGAATAAGGATCCCTCTGGGAAAAGGAAAATTAATGCTGTGATAGGTATGAAGTGCCAGTAGTGGGAGAGGACAGCTGCTATTATTGAGGAAAAGCTCAAAATAATATATTTCAATCTTCTGAAAATGTCTCTGTGCGGCTAATAATTTCACCCACCCTTCGTGTACAATGAGCACAAGCTCAGCCCAGAAAACTTCAGCTCTATAAAACATTAACAAGCCATATGTGTAAACAAGCAAAAAGTTAATTATATTATACTAGCCATGTCTGAAAGTATGCTGCAATGACTACATGTTAATAGTTATATGACTTATCTTGCAATATAAGGGAAAAATCAAGATTAGCTGAAATTAAATTAACATGTCATCTGCCACTTAAAAACCAGGTCTGCTAAAATATTTACCTTAATCCTTTCATACAACTTCTGGATACCTGTGGTTTTAGCTTTGTCTATAAAAGCTATACTTTCCATCATTTCTTCTGTTGTCTCAGGAATTTTTAATGCACGTTCTTTAATGGCTTCAAATTCATTGCATATCCTAAAAATAATTTTAATGTGAGATTTACAATACAGTTATATACATTTCTACTTCTAGTGCTTTCAGTACTGCAGTTGCTATAACATTTATGTAAAAGTAACAAGTGATCATTACTTCCAAACACATACTATACAGACTTATACATAGTACCAAATTTTCAAGTAGAACAATCAGAAATTATAGTCTGTCAGAAAACAATATTCAAAATGAAAAATTAACAGTGTTATATACAGTATGTGACAGTATCTTTGTAAGTAAGAGATAATTTGTAATAAAAAAATTACTCACGTTTGATTTTCTTCTCTGTGATTATAAACTAATAAATCCAATAATTTATATGCAAAGCTTTTTGCTTTTTCAGCTAACCCTTGCTTCAAGTCATCACAGTCTAAACGCACCATAGGGAAGTGAGCTATCATTGGTAAGCTCATTATTTCCGTTGAAATATTTAAAAATTCATCTACAAGCTTCAAAACATAATTATATTCATTATTTTAAATATAGATGCATAACTAAATACAATGTAAACAATTATCTGGGAGAAAATTCTATTGAACTGTTTAGAGCTATTTATGATCAGTTTAGTCTAGATTAATGTAAATAATGTAATTATGTATTAAGATTACTTTTAAAATACAATTTTCATCATACAATAACTTGCAGAAACTCTTGGTGGTAGATGCCAGCACAGCATTCTGCTTTCATTCATGCAAGTGACATCAAACCTATTCTAAAATAGCAGCTTCCTAGTGATTATGTATACATAATCAAACCATAAAAATATTTTTTTTCTTCAAGAAAGGTTTTACTCATATACAAAATTCAAACGTTTCATACCACACATAATGGAGGTGCTCTGGAACCCACAAAAAGATCCTGAGAACCATAAAAAAAGGTGCTGAGGCTCCCACACAACTCATGGGCCATCAGTTGTCCATGTCTGCCCTAAATGAACTAGCTTCCTTATGGTGAAGCGGAGGCACGTCTGTCATCAGTGCTGAAGTAAAATTCAACTGCCATTCCAGGCACTACTATACAATCAGGTTGTGGAATTGCAGGGGGGGGCATTTTATCTCAGGAAAAAGCTGAACCTGAGTGCATGAAGCATAATCAAACAGAGCAATTATTCTACCAGCACAACATATTCCTTCCTAGCATACCAAGCTACACATAATAAAGAAACAGCCTTCATTTCTTTTTTTTTCACAAATTATATACAAACCTGCTGTCCTGTGGTTTAACTTGGCAGTTGGATTTGTTTGGTCATAGTACATAGGATATGAAACTAATATTAATTCCATGTCTAGATGCCTGAAACTTAGCACACATACTGTATAGTTCAAGGTATCATAATTACTACAACCATGTAGTAAACAGCACGTACATTCAACAATGTGACATCTATATGTCTTGAAGTCACAGCATTGGTTACCAATAGGCTTCTGGGTGCAATTCAAAGTCCTGGTTTGGACCTTTAAAATACCACATGGATTGACACCAAGGTACCTGTAGGAATGTCTCTCTCAAACAGATTTATGTATGTATGTATGTATGTATGTATGTATGTATGTATGTAGCCTACCCGGGGGATTCTTCCCAAGAGGTACTATCCTGGGTCCCCATCTCACATGAGATTAAGGGGGAGGTCCAATCTTAACGGCAGCCCCCACATAATAAAATAGGTAAAAGGAGTCCCACCTTGCTTCCATTTTGAAAACTGTGCAAGCTATCCTATTCCATTGGGCTTTTGATGCAGAGATGAATCTGGGTGCTTGTGTAATTTTGTGTAATTTGTGTAATTTTTAAGTGGACTGATGCTTATTTTCAGTGCAAGCTATCTTGAATCATGAGAAGTTAGAGCAGTATAGAACTGTAAAAAAACCATACAAACTACAAGAAAAGTCTGTAAAGGAGACATGAATACATTTCTTCAAATCAGGTCGCTTTTTCCCCCCAAAATGCTTATGGTACTCTCATAATAGCTAGAAAAGTGAAACCTGATTGCCAGGGTCGATATGAGAAAAATATAATCCAACATACCAGGGAGGAACAATCCATTAACTGTGGTGATCACCATCATGCTTCTTATTCCCCTTAGAGCTCTCAGTGAAGGGGAAGGCCAAAATTTTCAGGGATTTAGGAGGTATTTTAAGGGGTAGAATGGAAGCGTTAATCCTTACAAAGGCTTAAAGCACCATAACTCTTAAAAATCTTGAAAAAACAGACCAATTTCCCACTTTGGGAGTTTAAGGAGAAAAACTGGAACCTTACCTCTCTGCAAAGGTTAAAGCACCGATTTTGTCTCATAAATCCTTCCCCAAAGCTCAGATGAAAGTCAAGAAATGATTTGCTGAGAAAAATGACCTTGTTTTTCAACTTAACTGATATAATTCAAATAAAAGCCAAGGCATTTTACTGACAAAAGCCAGATTTACTTTAGATGTAAATTATACATGAAGTTACCTCTGCATATTCATCAAAACTGTGTTCCTCAGCTATAAATGTTTTTATACGGTCATCTGCAGCACCATCTACAAGCCAGCCATACTTTTCCACTATAAGAAAATGAAGAAGAGAATATGACATCAAGTAAAGCAAGGAGAAAATGCTCTCCCCACCCATTTAGGCTTATCTATTGTCTCTGGCACTGTAATAAGCCAATTCGTGTGTCAGTGGAATTGTGTGCTGGTCTCTGGTCCTAAATGAACTCTTAGTATTCTCCTACAATAACAGTCACCACAAATCAGCAGCAGTCTTATTAAGTTTGGAAGTTTAAAGACATAACTTCGTAAAGACTCATTTTAAACCACTCACCATAAGAATCAAAATGTGCTTTTGCACCTTTCAAGTTCTCATTAACTGCTCTCTTCAATACAGATGAAGCCCATGTTATAACATGATCAGGAAGTTCAGTGTCAATAGTTGTTACTATGTTTGTACCTCCCAGCCATGAATGTATTGTCTGGACATTCTATTCAAAAGAAATTTAAGGATTATTTATGGCTTTTAAGAAATCATTTCATAATATGTAATAGCATTTATCTTTATCAGCTTGTTCAACACAGACTCATAAACATTACCTTAAACATTAGTGCACTTATCACCTTTACAATAATTGAATATTTCTTAATATGCTTTTATTGAGAGTAAAACTGAATGAACGCACTTGAATTGCTTCTGAATAAACAGAATGACTTCTGAATGAACATACACATGATCATGCTGCGTATCACTCTGCTTCTTAACCAATCTTATCACCTCACTCTTACTTTCTTTCCAGAAACTAGTGAATATTTTCAAATACTGAACTCCACAACAGTTCTGTGGAGCATCCAAGTGTATGAAATGGGCTATTTATGTATCCCTGGCCTTTACAAATCAAGAAGTTTAGAAAGAATTAAATCCTTTTTTATATCAATATGCACTCAGAACTGCAACTTTTGTTCTAGTAGTAGCATCCAGGGCCTCATGGAATAATTTTCTGGAAGAATTCCCATTCTTTCCAGTAGTGCTCTGCATATCCACTTCTTTTCATATTTAGATCAGCCTTATATTCATAAAACAGCTGAAGAAATCCATTCACATAAATTCTATTTGTAACAGACTCAGAACTGGACTTTACATTGGGGGAAGTTTCTCCCTCCAGTGACAATGACTTATTATTCCATTTAATAGGGAAACAAGCATTTATTTCGTCTTTTGTACTTCTTAGCTATAGACTAGTAGTTCATAAGAAGTGGCTACTTAAAGTATTTAATTTTTCATTCACTTTAAAAAAACATGCTGCTCAATACTGCTTCAAAGAAGGTTTTGATATCACCAGAGCTAGCCAATCACTTCTGTATATGGCTGCTTCTCAATAAACTGATAGAACTATTTTGCCCTGAATTCAGCCCAGATAGTAATGCCTATGTTCCACCAGATTGTTTCCAGAGCAGCCTCACAATTCAAATAATGTTTGTGTTTTAACTATTAAGTGGGGGGAAATTATTTTAATATCCTTGCATAAACTTGCATGAAAATCATTTAGCATTGGATGTGAGGTTTACAATCATCTGTGCATTACCTGAAAATATAACTGAAATATATGGGAATTATTAGGACTGAGGAATAAGTTATTAAGCAATATTAATTTTACATATTTTATAAGATTAAAGTAAAATAGATGAAACAGAACCTGCAAAGTTTGTGCGATCAGAGTAATAATACATAAGATGGCATCTTCCAGATCATTAAAACTAGGGTAGAAGTCCATTTTCTCATCATCAAAAGTCAATTCCATCTTGAACAAAGGCAGCCATCTTTGATCTTCTAAGTTAAACAACTGCACGTAAGCCTCAACAGTTCTTTTCAATAACTCCTTCAGCTAAAAATAATTTTAAAAAAGATTTCAATACATGCAACTAAAGCAATCTTAAGCCCACCCTCTATATTAGCAGTCTTGCTTATTCACAGACTTAAATAATATGAATATGTACATTCTGAAATTTAGAATAAAGCATGAAAATGTACATGGCTCTTGAAATGATCTCTCATAAATTCAGATTCAAACATAAATCTTTATTCCTTTCACAAGGCTTTTTGGTACATTAAACAAATAGCTGCATTGAGACTGCACATTTTATGAAGGATCTGAATTATTCTTTTGCTGAAGTGATGGAAAGCAAGAATTCATACACAACGCTCTAGAGGAGGCAAAAATATGGCATAAAAAAGAGACCTGATTAGACATAAGAGTAGCCACACAGTTATAGAAAGAATCAACTTGATCAGCTCTCACACCCTCCAGTGCTTCTTTTCTGGTAAAAAGATTGATAACCCTTGGGTACCACGTGTTTAGTATCTTTTCTTCTGTTTTTAAGCAATTTATAGACACATCATTTTGAAGGGATTCACAGTCTAGTGGGCCTTTTGACCTGTATTAAAAAGAATTTAAGAAATGAAACTATGTCAAGCAAAACCAAAATAAAAAATATGGACAACAAATACAAAGGCAATGTACATTTTAATAGTTATAAAAAACCAGAGCCCTTATCTTATTTAAAAGAAAGAAAGCAGGCTCAGGAGTTCTACATATGCACTTTTGTTCCAAATTTAAAACTCACATAAAACAAGTAAAGCCTGCAATAAACTATTATGATGTAGAATGTCAGAATTCCAGGGAACCATGGTTATGTTATTCCAGTTCCACTTCTCAGCTTTTTATATTTTCTGCTAATAATCAGTCACATTCAGTGCCTACTGAGCATATTCACTCTTCGTTAGAATTCTTTTTAAATTTTCTTTTCATAAAATGGAGTTTGTTTTTCTCCTGACTGCTAATCAGGAAGTTTTCCCAAGCTTGTTTATATTCCCTTTTTTCCATGCATGTGTTGCTCTGGCTATGTAACAATCCCTCTGCAGAATAAATTCATAATTAGTATAGAAAAGAGGGAAAAGGAGGCTATCAAGTACAGTAGATATTTCATGGTGGCTGCCTTATATTATCTTAAGAATCCTAAGCAAATTAGCTGCCAAATGAATCTAAAAGTATTCAATAAGAATTTTAAAAACTGTGCTATTAGTGATACATTTTTACACAAAGTAATATAAATGACAATTTAATAATGCAGTGTACCTAATTAGAATTATACATATATTCTATGTTTAGAAAATTAATTCAAGAATTATAAATGTTACCTGAAACCAGATATGTCTACTATAAGTAACTTGGAAAATGTTTTGTAACCGATTTCGAGTAAAATTCTTAAAGTTGGATGGAGAATATGTAAATTTTCAAGAATCTGTTTTCTTGCTTGTATAAAACTTTTATGCCATGGCCTAGAAAAGTCTAATCCTCTGCAAAATAAACCAAATGAATATATTAAATACATGTTAAAAAAAAGAAACGATATAACTTTGATTAACAGACAACAGGGAAATATTTTTCAGCCTTAAAATCTCTAACAGTCTGGTTTTAAGATTCCACTTCTTTACTTCAGCAAAGCCTCTAGTGTATGATTTCATTAATATAATTTACTCACACAGGTTCAACTGGCAAAGGTCCTTCTTTCTCATATTCAAGCAATTTTACTTCAGGCTTGACAAGAACACTTCGCACTGTGATATATTGGAAATGTGTTATGTATTAGGAAATACTATTTAAAAGTAATTTTAAAAATTATATTCAAGGACTATTCAAAGCATTACAGAGATATCTCTGGTATTTTGAGAAACAGCCTATGCATTCTATATTAATATGTTACTGTTATAAAAATCATTTTTAAAAAAAGCTTTATGTCCAACAAAATGATTAATCTTGATTTTGTTTTTAAAAACATGTAAGTCAAGAACATAGAGGCTAACAGTATGCCTTAGGGATATCAAATACTAAATTCAGTCCTGGATCAAGCCAAGATTCTACCATCAAACAGCAGCCATAGAAAACAACTGAAAAAAAGCCTCATTCAGGCCTTAAACCCCAGCCTACAATATGATGTTTATCTTTCTGACAAGATTGATGTATAACTAAGATGATATATGCATAGTGCTATATATAAATGCTAACTATTGTTAATATATAGGCAAGTAACGTATTAGCATTCTTTGAGAAAAACTGACAAAGAAAATATCTCTGATAGAATCAGATATCAATATAGTTTTTGCTACCTAGTCCAGAAATACAAAGCTGAATTATGTGGTTTATGATGTACAAAAAAAATATAGAAAAATGTAAGAGAGAAAGAGTATTATTGTAACATAATACTGTTAGTGGAACTTACCCATGTATCTCTTCATACTCATTTCATAATCATTTGTTACCTCACTTAAGAGCTCTTCGACCAGTTTCTCTCTATTCTTGCCTTCCATGAGAGCTTGAGGTACCAATGTGAGCATGGAGACTAACCACTCCTGCTGAATAGGCACCACTGGATTACTTTCAACACATTTCTTCATAAAGAGATAATTGTTCTGAAATGACAAAGTGATTATGTAATTAAGTAAAACAAATTATTTTTATTGTTTGTGATTTAAAAATATAAATTCTAATATTACTTTGAAAGCTTATCCTCATGTCCCACACTCTGCAGCATGAGGATGTCTTGGTAGCTGTTGTTAAAGGACAACTCCATATGATATTGGCTTTGTCTCCTTTGTGGCCCATTGCTGAAACAGCCTAATTACAGTTCTTTCCATTTTAAGGCAAAGTTTTCAAAGTTGAGATCAAAAGTTACAGCCCTAAAAAAGATGGCCTGGGTAGAACAGTAGCTTTCCCTGCCCAGCCTCCCAGGGATGAACTTACTGTTGTCATCCCATGCCAGACAGAATATGTATAGCATTGCTTGCTGACTGATGTTCAGTATTTTTGGTCTGTATACACTACAAGCATAATCTAACACAAAGAAAGCAATATATATGAAAAAGGACTGACAAATGCTACTTTTCTATTAGTTGTATAAATAAACTTCATCTTTTAGAAGCTCTTACACAATTTAATCAGAATTCTTAATTCTTAATTAATGTAACATGTAAACCTCAAACATAAATGAATACTATTTTAAAAATCAGAAATTCATGTTACCCATATTTTAATCAAAATCTTTATGATTTTGATTTGACAAGGCTACCAAAACCATGAACATGGCTGTCAAGTTAAATTAATAATGTGCTAGGCTAGGATACATTAATAAATATGAACTTAAAGTTACAGTAATAAAAATATAGAACATCTTTATTATTTATATGTTAGTTCTACAGATAAGGACCAACAAGTACTATGAATATCGGCCGCATTTCCATATCTCGTAAATCTTATAAAGTTTAGGCAACATGTTAGAATCATACAACAGGTCTTTTAAAAATCCTTAAATGCTTCACTTACTCTTATTTGTTTCTGTTCACTGTTCATCTGTTGAAAAAAAAGTAAGAAAAGATCACAAAATTGAATGAGAAATAATTTAGTTTTAGTGGTGGCCAGTGAGGAAATCTACTGATGGAATGAATGGAAATTGGAAGTGGGACTTGAATACTTCTTACTAAAAATCTGGAAAGAGGTCATTTTAGTCAACACAATGCCAGTAGGTAGTCATCTGGCTAGTAATATGGCTTCTGATCTGTACGCAAAAATCAGGGCAACCACTAGATGGGAGCAAAGAGACTGAGTTCTCTCTGGTAGGAACTGCTTGCAATAAGAAAATGAATATACTGTACACACCATGCTGAGAGAGCACCTGTTTCCATTGCCTCCTAGTGATTAGTAGTAACAGTCTATTTCCAGCTGAGATTAGCTTGCAATAGCAATGATATTATGCACTGGAATTATTACTTCATTGTAATCCAAGATTTTTAATTATTTATATTTATTTTTTTTAAATATGCATTTTAATATATTCTTTTTGTCAATGAAACTATTTGAATACCTAAAATTACATGTATTATTTTTATAGTCTTCTGGTTTAAAAGAAATACTTGTGTCCAAGATTCAATCAGGCTAAGCCATAACTTTTTACAGCTTTGCAATAAATTTGTAATCTTTATTGTCATTGTACTTCTCGTACAACGAAATTAAATGCCACCCCAGTGCACCTTTAGAAATATAAAAACCATAGAACACATAAAACACATAAAACACAACCTTCACATTCCATTCACCATTGCACAACCCCTGATGCTACATTAATATTGCACTATACAGTAGAGTTCAGTATAGTTACAGCTCTGAGATAAAAGCTATTCTTCAGCCTATTTGTCCTTGTTTTTATTATCCTGTACCATCTGCCAGATGGTAATAGTTCAAAAAAAGAATGTCCCGGGTGGGATGGGTCCTTAAGAATGTTTTGAGCTTTCTTAAGGCAGTGGGAACTATAAAGTTCTTCCAAAGACAGGAGAGGGCAACCAATGATCCTCTGGGCAGTGGTGGTAAACCTCTGGAGCACTTTCCTATCTGCCACTGTGCAGTTAGCAAACCATACACAGGTGCAGTAGGTTAAAATTCTCTCTATAGTACAGCGGTAGAAGGTCACCAGCAGTTTTTCATTCAGTTTCCTGAGAAGTCTCAGGTAGTATAATCTCTGCTGGGCCCTCTTAACCAAGGCTGCAATATGAGCGCCCCAGGTCAGGTCCTCCTTTATGGAGGAGGAATGAATATTCTTCCTGTTTTGCATTATTGCTCATATCTATTAGTGTGGCTCATTCAGCTAGTATAGATCTGCAAAAAGAAAGGGAACTAAGCAGAGTTCTCATGGTGAGAAAAAAGACCAGATAAGGAAATGTACAGAGATTTACTGCAATATGATTTTGGATCAAAGAATCAGCCTTTAGAAGTAACCAACTAGTTCCTGAACTAGAAATTATTATAAGACATGGCAGGAAACTATATGTATTTATTTTATCTATTCCACCTTTCTACCCAGAGGGCCTCAAGATGGCTAATATGAATTCCATGAAATAGATCTTAGTTATTTCCAGAACTCGGTGGAACTATTTATGTAGTAAAAGTGGAATATTCAAAGGCAAGGAGCCTACTACTTGTCAATGCCTGGCCAAAGAACAGTACCTATGGGACAAGTAGAATACCCATGCATATATACCCATCCTAATCACTTCTAATAACTAAAGCGCTAACAGTGATAGCCTCAACAGTGATTATATTGCTTATACTAATACAAAAACCTTCTGCAGGTTCCTCTTCTGCTTAAGTGAAATCATCTGCTACCTAAGGCTATGGAAATTTTATAAATTATTTAAATGCAGGCCCAAGTCTCTTTGAATAGGATTGAAACAGATCCAATGGCAGGATTTATACAACACTAACCTATGATTTGTTGACCTGTAGTTTGTTGAATGAACTACAATATTAAATGAAAACCAAACAAACCACATAATGGCTTAGTGCTATGTATGAACCAGTCAGGGAGTTGTGTCTAGTTTTTTTCTCTTCCTGAAGGCAAAGAGCTACAGATTCCCTCACACCAAAACTTCTTATTTCTTTGAAACTACCCCTCAATTTGTTCAATTGTTTGTTGAAACTTGCCCACAGAATATGAGCTCCAGTTTATCTTATTTACTGACAGGGTTTATACATAACTACTTGAAAAGCACAGGCCTGGTACAAGTTTTTCATAGGATAAATCTAATCCAGTAAAGGAAAAGAAGATGGATGCAGACTGGGTTGAATTCAAGCAATTAATACGCTAGCAGTTTATTGTGCCTCAGAACAACACAGACTGATGTGGCAGTGCTGTAAAGAAAAAGAAAACTTAAAAAACCCCAAAGTATGATAATATATATACTGAAATAAAAACTTACAGTATAAGGCAATTGTGGAGCAACAGGCTCAGGCTCTCTGTTAAGAAATTCTTCCATGCTCATTGTATAATCTTTTGTGGCAACATTAATTCTGAAGTAAAATGTATAGTTATAAAGTATAAAAAATTGTGAACAATTTTTGAAAAGAAATATAAAATGATTAAAGAAATACATCAGACTTATATCTATTTCTTACCAAGACTGTTACATACTGAATGGACTAACATTCAAACACAATCAAACTAAATCACTTAGATATGAGAAGGATTAGCTACTTAATTACTTATAATTTATTCTTTTACTCCTACTGTAAATGTTAGTTCCCTTCAAGTCCCCTTATGCTGTGTCATTGTGGTGGTGGAGGTGGTGGTGAGATGTTCCTGGGAGGGATGAACAAGGAAGACCAGGAGTATATGCCAAGAGTATATATTCCAAGCAGGGTCACCCAAGGGATGAAGGTCAACCCAGCTGCCCTATTAAAACAAGCTGACACCTATACTGGGTATAGCAATATAGGAAGATGCTGGAGGTAGATGATCACTTTAGTGACAACAAAGGCATAATTATATATTGCATGGGAGAAGACAATGGTAAACAACTCCTGTATTTTACCAAGAAAACCACATGGATAGACAATATAAAGTGATCAATGATAAAGTGCCAAATGACGGTCCCTCCAGTTGGATGGCACTCAACATACTACTGAGAAAGAGCTGAGGATCTTTTGGTGGTGTTTTAATGTTATGAAGGCTAAATTAAAGCCTTCAGGATGTCTAGTTGCTGATGTTGCCATTCAGGAAAAGAAAATCTAAAGCTGCAAGGACAGTGGGAACATGGAGCATTAAAAAAAAGAGTCATCCTCTGAGGGAGATGGGCGGCATATAAATTTGATTGATAGATAGATAGATAGATAGATAGATAGATAGATAGATAGATAGACTGACTGACTGACTGACTGACTGACTGACTGACTGACTGAATATGGGAAATATGAAGACAGCCAAAGACCAAGAACAAAGACCAAGAAAAAGAGGGAAGTAAACTGGATGTCAGAACAAACTGGAAATTGCCAAGAAGAGAAGCCAAGGAAGAAAAAGATCTCAGGAAAGAACAAAGCATTTCAGACAGCTGTTAGGGGAGACAAGAAGCAGTATTACAATGACATTTGGATGGAAAGAGACATGGAAAAATGGAAAAACAAGGTAAATGTAGAAGAGTACAGAGATGACCTTGAAGAAAATATGCAGCAATCTTTGGAAAAACATGAACTTTACCCAGGAAAATAGGAAGGCATGAGAAAGAAATGCAAGATTGCTCTGCTGTGACTCTCTATGTTATAAGAGGGATGGAAGGAGAAATGCTATCAGGTTTTCAAGATCCTGTTGTATTATAACTTATATCAATAGAGTTCTAATATTTCTTGTGGTGCCTGTTTCTTTACCTAGGTCTACCATGAAGGGCTGACAGAAAGTCTTCCAAAAGATCTCCAAATTCAGAAGGAGGTTCCAATCTTGAACTGGTATATTAAAGGGTGCCAATGGACAGATTGTAACTGATTCCAAGAAGATCAAATGAAGATGGATTGAGTATACTGAAATTATGTACAGCAGGGATGTCAACCTTAGGTGGTATTCCCTACATATAAGAACCTCTGGTACTAGAAGGTGAAGTTAAATCAGCACTCCAGCCATTACCAAGTCATAAGGCTATAGAAATTGATGGAATATCTACATAAATATGAGAAGCAATAGAGGAAGAATCAATAAAGTTTCTAACCAAACTATGATAGCAAATATGGAGAATGACACAGTGGCCAACAGATTAGAATAGGTCAGCCTATATACCAATATCGAAGAAAGAAGACTTAACAGTGTGTGCAAACAATCACACAATTTCTTTAATTTCACATGCTAGCAAAATAATGTATGGATCACCCAACACAGATTAGAGCCCTACATGGAAAGGAGGGTGTCAGATATTCTAGCTTGCTTTAAAAAAGTCTGAGGAACAAGAGACGTTATTGTTGATGATCACTGGATAACTGAGAAAGCCAAAAGATACCCAAAATAAGTTAGTATGAGCTTCAATGAGAATAAAAGGCCTTTGATTGCACTGACCATGTCAAGCTGTGGAATGTGCTTAGGAAAATAGGAGTCCCAGAACATCCCACTGTCCTCATGTGAAATCTATACATAGGACAAGAAGCTACAGTATGGATGGAACATGGCAAAACAGACTGGCTCCAGGTTGGCAAAGGAATGAGAAAAGTCTGTATGCTCTCTCCTTATTTATTCAAACTATATGCTGAATATTAAGGGAAGCTGGATTGGAAGAAGATGAGCATGCTTTTAATACTGGAGGAAGAAATATCAGTAACTGATGCTATGTTGATGATACTACTCTGATAGCTGAAAATGCAAGTGATCTGGAAACTCTAGTAATGAAAATCAAGAAGCACAGTGAAAAAAATAGGACTATGATTAAACATAAAGAAGCACAGTGAAAAAAATAGGACTATGATTAAACATAAAGAAGACTAAAGTAATGACAACAAGTCCAGCAACCAACCTTAGAACTTCTGCCTTTTAGAATCAGCTATCAGTTGCAAAGGGACTAACCGTCAAAAGATATGCCTCAGAGTAGCACTTGAAAGGGTAGCCACGAAGGCCTTGGAAAAGATATTCAGATGAGATGTGCCTATAATTACAAAGATCATAATTGTGCAAGAAATGGTTTTCCTTCTGACAGTCTATGGAAGTGAAATTTGGATTTGAAGAATCAAGATAGAAAGAGTATCGCCGCTTTTGAACGTTGGTGTTGAAGAAGACTTCTGAGAATACCATGGATAGCCCATAAAACAAATGAAATGGATCACTGAATCAATTAATCCAGAGTTCTCACTCAAGGCACAAATGACCAGGCTCAGATTATCATGTTTTGGACATACCACGCAAAGATGTAGCTTCCTTGGGAAGACTGTAAGGCTGGGAAAGGTGGAAGGAAAGACAACAAGAGAATGACCAACAGCAAGGTGGATAGATTCAACTGCAGCAGCAGTGGGTATACTGTTGGAAGACCTAAAGGACTGGTTGGGGATAGATCATCCTGGAGAAGGTCTATCTACGTGGTTGCTCACAGTTGATGTCACAAAATCAATCAATGATGTTAGTGGCTGACTTCATAAATTGTACTAAGACAGTTTGTTTAATTATAGTTTACTGAATAAACTATAATTGGCTAGATTCATACAATACACTAACCATAAATCATGGTTTATAGTATTGTAATGTGTAAGCTCAGCTCACACTGAATCTGTTAGCTTTTAAGTATCTGTTTTCCTACACATTTTAAGGTAAAGCTTTTGATATTGATTTAAACATGATCATCTGTTAATATCTGTATGTCCAGCAACTTACAGCATACCTGTACAGGTAGGAAGGTGGTGCAAGACATGTATGTCAGGTAGGAAAATACAAACTGCCTTTTGAGCCCAGGAACAGAGAGTAAGGCAAGCACAACCACTATCACTCTGTAATATTTACTACATAGAAAGAAAGATTTTACATGATCTTGTTAAGTATCTTCTGTTGTTCCTTTACTCTTCGGTATTTCATCAATTTCTTCTGTTTTTCTGTCAACTCTTTAGATGTGGAAGGAAGCGCTATAGGTGGTAACTGAATGTTCCATACATCTTCATCTTCATCAGGAGAATTTGTTGATTTACTTGGAGCTGACATCTAATATAAAAGCAAACCATTTTGAACAGAGTGAAAAATGGTCGGATTATTAAACTACACTTCTATAAAGATCAGATTATGGCAGCATGATTTTTTTCTAATGGAAAATCTATTATTTTAATGTAGCTAAAGGTGTTAATTTACTGATTATGCAATTAGATGGCTGGAAGTCAAAACTTAATATATCTTATGAAGTAGTTCTATGTTGATTTTAAGTGCAGGGTTAACTTTATATGCATTTTCACTTGACTAATAGAGTTCTCTTTCAAAATTCCAGTAAATAAATGGAAGCTAATAACTTTCAGGATCACTGGTTTAATTAAGTGCTTTGTGATTCCTGAATATGACCCTAACTTTAAGCAAGAACTTGTGATTATTTTTCCATGAAGGTGTACATGTATGTGTAAAAAGGAGTTCCTAATATTCCTCACACTCTTGATATGGATCAAGAAACAGAACCTAGAGCAGAGTTACACAGGACAAACACACTAGGTTTTCAATGGCTCCTTTAGTAAAGTGAAAGTATACAGGCTACGGTTCTTACAATCACCATGTGTGAAAAAATTCTTAAGACTGAAAGGGACAGGTCATTGAAAATGCCAACTGAATGTGGTGCAAACCTGAAAAATGTGAATCCCATGTTAGAGAGATTAGGAAAGGGACAGAAAATAAAAATATTATTATGCTGTTACACAAAACTATGGTTCAGCCATATTTGGAATACCACAGACAAATTCCTTACCTCCCTGTTCCTCCCACACAACAGGAGTAAGGATTTCTTATATTGTAAAATCAGTTGTAACACATGCATAAGGAACTTTGCTTTGTAAGAAACTTAATCAATTGATGTTCTATGCCCACACCAAATAGCTGGATTGTTTTGCTGGTTCATCTTTGCCAGCTGGGGTAAAACATGAAAACAAATCAGGAATCTATTAAAGAGGAACTAGATTATGGATTGTTCTTCCCTTTGGTTTGGGTGGAGGAAGAATTTTTCATGTACTTTGTGCAGCTTGCTGATATGCATATATATACTGTGTGTGTGTGTGTGTGTATTTCTCTAATACCCTCCTCACAAAGTTTTTTAAATGAATTGGCCCAGTTCTCACATAATACTGCAGATCTCTCTCTCTCTCTCTCTCTCTCTCTCTCTCTCTCTCTCTCTCTCTGCAGTATTATGTGAGAACTGGGCCAATCCATTTCAAAACCTTTGTAAGGAAGGTATTAGAGAAATGTATAAGAAAATAACCTAACAATTAATAATACTAATAATAACAATAGCAATATAGATAATTCTGATACTTAGTCAGTATGGTACTGAATACCAATGACAACAATAAAAGAGGACTTTTGTTTACATTTCCAGCTTGTCTCATATAAAGCAACTGAGATATACCAGTATTTCTCAAAATGTGGTCGGAGGACCCCTGGGGGTCCCTCAAGACCATCTCAAGGGTCCGTGAAATCAAAATTATTTGCCAGCCTATGTTGAAAAATAATTCAATATTAAAATCGCATCAAACAATTGTGAGAAGCAGTAGTAGCAGGGAATGCATCAATTTTAATTTTTAATATGGTAAATATCAATAACCCATACAAACAAAAGTTTTTTGGGGGTCCTCCATAATTTTTAAAAGTAGGAAGGAGTCCTGAAAGGAAAAAGTTTAAGAAACACTGAGATATACAATCTATTTATTTATTTATCACATTTATAGCCCGCCACGGTGGCATACAGGCTCTGGGAGGCTTCTCATTCCAGAGAAAGGAAATGAGGAAGGAAGAATCCACATGATCTCACAAAGCAATGCAGTCACAACTTTGAGTGGGTATTTACTTCCATCCCTGCAAGGTTACAAAGCGAGTCTAGGTAAGTTCAGTTAATTTTCAAGAGCCTCCTCGAGAATAGCAGCATCTATGTGGGAGGGAAGGGTTGCTGCCAGTTCAACGGTGGGTTGGTTTTGAAGGAATAGCAGGGCGGTTTGATTTGCAGCAACTGCTGCCGTGCCTTCCCTATCCCGGGAGAATACAGTAAGTCTTCAGGCAGGGAGCAGGATGAATGCTAGCTGAGATCCTGGAGTCATAAAACACCCGCTCCTTGTCTGAAATGTATCTCGCTCTCCCTCGGTCTGCAGCCACGTTTGGGGGGCACTGTCTCACCTTCTGGACCCCTCACGTCTCTCAGTATGGGTGCTCCAAGCAGGGTGGGATCGGCTGCGCTTGGCGGAGAAAAGGGGACCGACGACGGCAAGAAGACCCGGTGTCCAGCTCCACGGGCTCCAGCACCTGGAGTGACAACAAAGCGTTGGTTGCTATGGGCACGGAGGCAGGGCCCCGCCCCCAGGCTGTTTTGCCGACGGCCCGCCCCCCGATTTAAATTCACCCGCCGCGCGAGGAGGGCTCGCGATGCCCGAGGCTTGGTAGGGGAAGGGGGTTCGTTTGCTAAAAGGGGAGGCGGAAGCGCTCTGCTGCTTGGACTTTGCTTTACTTCTCCAGAAGGGGCGCGCCACCGGCACACTCCCAAAGGCGTCTCTTTACCTTTGAATCCCTGAGGAAAATGGTCGCAGCATCTGAAAAGACGAACACAGGAGGAAAAGGCGTCCTAACCTTGCTCAGAGACACTTTGCTACCACTTATGTTAGGAGTTGAGCTCTAAACAGGAACCCCACAAACATTTTGACTAACATGGAAATGTTAATTTTATCGTTAAAAATATGGATACCCAACAAGAAGATTCAGGTTTCTTTTTTCATTTTTGAACAGATAAAATAGTGCTTTTCAGATGGAATCTGTGCACTAATAGTATGTAAGAGCCAGTGTACTATGGTGGTTCAGGTACTAAGACTAGGGAGATTCAAATTCAACTACCCTCAGTCATTGAAACTCACTGAATGACTTTCTGAGTGTCAGTCTCAACTCACTGTGTGGTTGTTATGGAGATAAAATGAAAGGAGGCTCCCTGTGTAAGCAGTGTTGAGGTCCTGGAGAAAAACTAGAATATAAAGTTAAGGGTAGGACACTGCCATACTCCAGACCCAAACATCTGGTTCATCTAGCCTCATATTATTTATATTGCCTGGCAATAGTTTAGATGGCCTGGTGGTTCTTGGGGATTCAAGGGGATGAGAAAATTCAGACTGTACTTCTCCACCTCACTCTCAGTTCCAACATATACAAATATGAAAAGTTAAATTTTAATTTACTGTATAGGACTTGTCCTATAAAGAGGTACTGTTCAAATCCTTATTTAATTTGCTGAATGGATACAATGTGATCTAAGCAAGGATTCATCAAAGTAATATATCTGTACAAAGAGTTTTCTTGGTGTTCCATGGTAATAGCTTCAAGAAGAGTGGAACAAGAATCTAGTACTCAAATTTGGATGCAGAATCAGTAGAGTTAGTTTATTCAGACTGATTACTATACAGAGCAAAGAACCCTGATGAAAGAAAGATTGTGAGGTAACTCACACTGAGGATGAATACATGTCCTTGGAGGAGGGCACTTTTGATGCCTCAATAATCATGGTGAGTTTTGCAACCTTGTGTTTTATGACATGTTCCAAGCTTCAAAATTTAGGAGTTCAAGAGGCCCCACTACTCCTAAGAATTCCCAATAATATCCTCAAAATGCCTCAAAAAACTATCAGAGCTACTTCAGTAAATTGCCATGTTGACGCCAATGCTGGATGTTAAGCATAAAAACAAGCTCTGAAACAGCATTTTTGTAATGAATGGCTGGAATCTGGGTATCATCTTCTGCCATTAGAATCTGCTCAGACTCCCTGGTAGCTTTCTGAGATTCTTCTCATTAACCACATTCACAAAAATATGCTAAGCAATAATGTGGTTTGATTGACTTTTGCTTAGTGTGTTGTGTGAAGCCAAATATTGCGGTTTGTACCTTTTGGTTTAAGTCTTACTAGCTATGGTCATCCAACATACTAAATCACAAAACAGTATATTTTGTAATTCTAACCATTTACACTTCAGAATATTGTGCAACCCCCCCAAATTGGGTTGAGTAAACATGATTAAGCTATATTGTGCATATAGCCAGCATATTACCAGTCAACTGAAGTTTACTATCAATAGAAGAGAGTTCAACTATAACATGGACAATGTTAATCAGCTAGAATCCTGTGCAGCCTTAGAAGCAGCATTTAAAATTACAGGACTTAACACAGAAACCCAAGAAAACATAAGGGAAACAATCATACCACAGATCAGAAGAACACAGTATCAGCACCAACTGAAAGCAGAGAACAGCAGCCCCCAAAAGCCTAAGGAAGGACCAAACCTTCATCATCCTCCCAGCAGACAAAGGCCAAACCACAGTTATTATGGATAAATCACAATACTTGCAAAAAGCCAAAAAGTTATTAGAGGACAAAGAAACCTATATCCCAGTTAACACCAACCCAATACAGAGACTAGACAACCTAATCAAGAGAACCCTTAATGACCTAACCAAGAAAGGCCAGATCACAAAAAAAGAACAGTGGTGGATGAAAAGCAGTGGACCCATCCTCCCACATTTTTATGGACTAAAAATACACAAGCCCAACATACCTCTCTGGCCAACTGTATCTTTACCAGGGACTCCAACATACAATGTAACGAAAGAACTGACAAAAAAGTTTGGACATCTCACAGAGAGGAGTGAATATTCTATCAACTCCTCACTACAATGCCTCCAGAAAAATCAAAGATGTACACATAGATGAAAATGAAATTATGGTCTCTGTGGAAGTGCTATAGTTTCTTGGCATTTCATTACAATCTCTGCTATAAGCCTGACAGTGGTGATCCCATGAGTGTGCCTCTGATTTGTTGGTATATTTGTCAATCAAACTGAAAATAGGTAGTGAGGCATCAAATGTCATAGCACTCTTCACATTCATAAACCCAGAACTGGTGAAAGAATCCATATCAGCAGTACTACACAACACACCTGACCTAACCAAATACACCAAGGTCAAAATACCCAGAATCAAGGACCTCATCAACCTCTGCCTCACTACCTATTTTCAGTTTAATTGACAAATATACCAATAAATCAGAGGCACACCCATGGGATCACCACTGTCAGGCTCATAGCAGAGATTGTAATGAAATGCCTAGAAACTATAGCACTTCCACACATACAGCCAAAAGTATGGATCCAGTATGTAGATGACACCTTTTTTATAATAAAAAAGGAACAACTAGAGAAGACACATGAAACGATCAACAACATCTTCAAAGGAATAAAATTCACCAGAGAGGAAGAAGATAACAACACACCACCCTTCCTGGATACCTCATCAGCAGAGGAAACAACAGCAAATTAGAAACCCAAGTCTATCGGAAAACAACCCACACTAACCAAGTACTCCATTACCAAAGTAACAACCCAACCTCCCACAAGAGGAGCTGCGTAAGAACACTATTCAAACAAGCACAAATTCACTGCAGCAACCCAGAACAGCAGAAAAAGGAAACAGAACACCTATACATCTTCCAACAAAATGGATATCCATGCAACTTTCTCAAAAAGTGCCTGACCACTCAACCTACTACAACACAACCAGCACAAGCTATGAAAAGGATAACACTGTCATACATCAGAAACATCTCAGAAACTACCAACAGACTATTACAACCACATGGCATCTCCATAGCACTCAAACCAACTAAAGCCCTCCAAAACATCTTAAGCAAACCAAAAGACCCAGTAGCCCAAGAAGAAAGAACAGGAGTCATCTACAACATACAGTGTAAGGATTGTAACAACCACTGTGTAGGACAGACAGGCAGAAGGCTAGCAGAGCACATCCATGAACACTAACTAGCAGTCAGAAGACATGATGAAAACTCCTTAATCTCACAACACATGGATAGACATAACCATAGTTTCAACTGGGAAACTGTCAGCATCTTAGACCAAGCCAAATCCAAAAATGCAAGGAAATTCCTGTAAGCTTGGTATTCAGACAAGGTAACCATCAGGCACATAGAGATAAACAGCATCTACACACTATTCAAAAGAGACAGTAAAAAGGAAACAAAAGAACAGAACATCTCACCAGCAATCATCACCCAGATAAACAGAGATTAACACCAAGATCATCACCAGATATACAATCAAGCAGTAAACAATACCCTAATCAAGGAACTACCAGAAAAAAACAAAACAACCACCAAGACAGGCAGGGCAAGCCACAGTATATAAACAGAGAGCAAACTCCACTCCATTCTACCACTGAAGATGTCACCTAGCTGGGTAACAAAACATTTGCAAGAAAACAACCAAGCTCAGAGAACCCAAGGACTCTGAATTTTATTACATCATGATTAAACCAGGGCTCAGGGCGAATGTAACACTTTATATTGCCAACAGAAATGTAGCTTGAAGGAATAAATGAAAATGTCAGGTTCAGCCCAAGAACAACAATGAGGCAATCCAGCCCAGTCCAGTTCCTTTATCAGCTTGCACCTAATAGACAGAATCTTGCCAGACTCACCCTATGCCAAAGCAACTAGTGGATATACCCTGTGAGATTCTAGGGAGGGGCCAGCCTCATCCTCTTTCTCATCTCGGTCTTGCTGTGGACTGAGAAAGCACTTGCTCTGGAATGTTCCCCCTCCCTCCTGATAACCTTGATCCTCCATTCCAGTATCTTCCTCGCTCAAGCCTTCCATTACATTTTTTTTATTATGGCACCTAAATTATCAATTCCAAGAATTACTTAAGAGTTTCTTTGCTGTCTGTAAGTATGCAGATAAAACTACTTTATCACAGCAAGCATTTTTAGCGTGATATGTTTTTGGATGTGTTTCCTAGGATAGCTGTTCATAAACTGCTATTGAGTTGTTTTTATTTGTGTTTTACCTTCTTTTGCTTTATTATACATTCCCTTACTTGTACTGTCCTTCACAACCCAAGTATAGAAAGGTTAGATACAAATATTGAAACCAATGAAACAAAACTAATTCGGATAGAAACTACCTGATCTTTATTTTTGAAATTTAAATTTATCTGATCTGAATCTCAACTAATTATATTGGAATCTTTGTTTACATATGAATTGATTTGTGAAATGCCTGTGATTGAACATAACAGCTCTATTGGCACAGACCAAAGATGCGTCTACTCCACTATTCTATTTCCCACAATAAGCAGATGACTCTAGAAAGCTCAGAAGCTGAATAGAAAGACAATAGCTTTTTTCCATAGTTGGTCTTCAGTGATTGATATTCAGAAGTGAACTTGTTCCAGACATGAAAGTCGGGCATAGTAAATATAACTAGTGGATGAATCTGACTCTTGCCAGAATACAGACTGAGTAAGTGGTCAACTGGCTTATCACAGTTGCTCTGTTCCATTATATCTGACAAATATCATTCAGTGCCTCTTATACCCTTTGGGTCAAAGGTTTGTCTACCATGCTTATAGAGTACATCTTCAAGGCCCGAACACTGACAACAAATTGACATCTCAGATATCCTTCCTGTGGAGAGTAAGCATAATGTACTCTGAGAAGTAACTTGTCTCTGAAAGCTTATCTTTATGTAAGTGAGTAATACTTACCTGTTAGTTAAACAATATATTACAAATAAGACCAAACACAGTACTTTTTTTTTTGAAAGGTTAAAGGAATGTGCACATTTGTATAAAATGTGCATCTAATTTACATATGCATACAGACATGTCTCAGAAGATTGCAGCACCAAAAAAACTTACATGGGCAGGTCTATAAAGTTACTAGGAGTCAAGCTAATTTAAAACTATTACTAGAATTAATTTCTTTGCAGTAGTATCTAAATACTGCCAAATAAAATAAATTTAATAATTTGTACTTTTACCCAAATAATTAAAAAAATAGTAGTCCCTCTTCAGTTTCTTTGCCCTTAATTTTCTACCAAATCCAGCTCCAAAACATACTGTAGGAGCAGTTTTCCCCACACAGTGTCCTTAAAAACTGAAATTATTTGGGAATATTTAATATTTTAATGATTTTAGAGCCTGACTAGTTAAGGGATTGCCTGTATTGTTAGAAATCTTTCCTTTTGAGGACACCTCTGCTTGCAGAAGCTTGTTCTTTGACCATGTAGTAAAGAGTGCTCTCCTGTACAACTCAAACTGTACAATTCTGCCTTCTTTTCCAAATAGGCAGCAAGAAACATCTTGGGGTGGGGGAGTGTGCCTTTTTAGTCAAAAGGCAACATAGAAATAAAACATGCATAATTTATTTTGTAGCATACAGTAGCAGTGAGCCTCAGATGTAGTCCAATGTGGATATGCTCAATACTGTAAGTCCACAGAACTGGAAAACTAGTAAGTTTGTTGAAGGGGAAGGAAGTTTATGAGCAAAATAGAAATTAGAATCCACTACTGTAGATGATTTGCAGGAAATTGTCAAAACGTTTTTGACTTGCCACCGTTTAACATTCCATGCCTCTTTGTACAGTATTAGTGCTTTAGAACTCCTGACATACAATAACTTAGATTTAGATTTTACTGCATAAGTAGATAACAGTACAGTAGTAGACGTCAGTATGTTGCTTCCAACCTCCAGTCGATACTGCGAAGTTTTGCATCTAACTTTGGCTATCCATTCTTTTTGCATCTGGCCCTAATCAATAGATCTCTAGGCTCTACTAAAACGCCAAATTCTCAAGGGCCCGAAATCCATCCAGTTCAGGGATAGAGAAAGAACCCGCAGCCCTCATTCACTAACAAACAGCAAGCCGCCGACCGGGAAAGACCACTTCCGGTCAGGGGTGCTTCGTACGCTCATGGATACGTCTAAAGAGACTCTTGACCCTCGCCATCTTCCGGGTTCTTTCTACCTCGTTCTAATCAGCTCTTAGGGGCGGGCGCCATTTCCGGGCAAGCGCTCGTTTCCTTTCCCGGTTCACCCTCCCTCCTTCCTTCCTCTTCCCTCGCTGCGGGTTTTCTCATTGGCCCGGGCGGAGCGGGGCAGGGCGGCCGAAGCGGTTCAGTGCTACGGGGCGGCCGAGGAGACGAGCAAATGAATGGTGTCAGCCACGGGCTCCTGCGGCGTCTGCTGGGCACTCTGAAGGCCCTTCCCGGGTTGAGGCGTCGAGCCAAACAGCGGCTGAGCTGGTGGTTCCCCACCTTCACCGCCACGTTGCCCGCCATGGAGCGGGCTGTGGTGCGTTGCGTCCCGGCGGAGCCTAAGCTCAGCGTTTCCCTCGTGCTGCAAGACGGTAAGACGCGGCATCTGCAGCGGGACCAAGCGGAGCCTCTCGGCCAGGCGCTGGCTCGCATCGCCAACAACGTCAGCAAAGGCCACGCCAAGAAGGCCAAGAAGAGCAAGAAGGCGCAGACCGAGGCAGACCCCGGGACGCCGCCGCTGCCGCTCTCGCAGCTCGTCGCCGTTCGCCTCTTCTCCCAGGACGGGGAAGCCGTGGCCGAAGACGTGCCCAACGAGGAGGCCTGGCAGGACGGGACGGTGCTGCAAATCGGCGAGACCCGCTACCGCGTGGAGCGCAACCCACCCACTCTGACCGAACTGCAGCTTCCGCGGTCGCTCATGGCCGGCTTCCCCGTGTGCCCCAAGCTGCAGGTCGAGTTCGGCTCTCCCCAAGACTGCCTCTTCCGTTGGTATCAGGAGCAGAAGATCGACTCGGCCGGGGCGGCATCGGCCGCCGCAAGCGACGGCTGGGTGGAAGCCCCGGCCGGCTCCGAGCGCGTCTTCACGCCGACCAACGCGCATATTGGGCGCCGCCTGAAGCTCGTCTGCATCCCAGGCAACAACGAGCGGCGCTTCGGGCTGCCCCGCGAGGTGGAAAGTATAGGCCCCGTGGAGGCCGGCCCGGGCGCCTGCACTTTCGAGGCGCGGCATCTCTACACCAAGAAAGTCACGGGGCCGGGATTGATCCGCATGGTTACCTACAACATCCTGGCCGACATCTACGCCCGGACCGAGCTCTCGCGGACCGTGCTCTATCCCTATTGTGCTCCCTACTCGCTGGAGCTCGACTACCGGCAAAACCTGCTCAAAAAGGAACTGGCGGGCTACAGCGCCGACATCATTTGCCTGCAGGAGGTGGACAAGTCGGTCTTTGTGGACAGCCTGGGGCCTGCGCTTGATGCCTTCGGCCTGGAGGGGCTGTTCAGGATCAAAGAGAAGCAGCACGAGGGCCTGGCCACTTTCTACCGACGGGACAAATTCAGTCTCCTTGGTCAGCATGACATCGCCTTCAATCAGGCTCTGCTTGAAGATCCCTTGCACAGAGAACTGCGGGACAAGGTGGCTACCTGCCCGCAGTTTGAGGAAAGCCTGCTTAAGCGAGCATCAGCTCTACAGGTATGCCTTATTAGTCCACCTGTCTAAGGGGAATAGTGGGATGACCAGAGGAAGGGAGGGAAGTGGGTGGCCAGTTAAGTTGAAGGGGGACTTTCATTGAGAAATTCAAAGCCGGAATTCTATCAACTCCCCAAACTGTCATCATCCCTTGGTATATTGAGGCAATTTTTACTTAGTGTAGTTTATACCCTGTTCTTTCTTTAAAGGACATAACTTGAAATCGTTTCAGGGAAAAGGAAGAGTAGGATAAAGTTCTCACAAATTGATTGACAGTAGAACATAATTGGGATTCTGTATCGGTGGAGCACAATAGCCAGCCCCTCAGATGTAAAGTAGTTACTCCCTTTTTACTCTATGTTCTTTGAATGTTGGAAAGAAATTATGTAAAGGGATCCCAGACTTTGTCAGCAGTATAACTCCCTGAATACAGAAGAAAATGGGAGAGAAGTTGGAAAAAGTTATACTGAATGTAGCAATGGGCCAGATCTGACTGGGGAGTGCAGAGAAAAACAGATCCAGAAAGCATTCATCTGATGTACCTTTTCCAGAGAGGCAATGGACAGTGGCTTGGAATGCTGCTCTCTGCTCCATTCTTAAACCTGCCTCCTCCATGGTCATGTGATGGGGGAGGAGGATGCTGTAGTAAGGGTTGGAAGCAACTGCAGAAGCCATGTGCTGCATGCCTTCAGGGATCATGTTCTTTCCAACCCAACCAAATGTTGGAAACAAATTATGTAAAGGAGCCTGGACTTTGTCCATCAGCAGGACAGTTCTTTGAAAGTACAATAGAATTGGGCCAAACGTTGTGGGGGGGGGAGCCAACAACAAGATTTGAGTTTGAAATGAGTTGGATCCAACCAGGTCTATGGAGAAAAAAATCTGCCAATACATCTCTATGGGAGAAAAAGGTGGGCAGCCACTTGAAATGTTGCAGACTTCTCTATTTATTTATGGCTGCCATTTGGGCAGACTCAAGGTGGAGTCTGTAAGACCCCCACCCCCACCCCATTCATTGCCAGACTTGTGTCCTACAGCAGAACGATTTTTTTGAGAGGTGGAAAGAATTCCAGAAGCCATGCTCTTTATCCTTTCCCTAACTTAAACACTAAGCAGTATTGTGCAGTATCAGAATTCATGAATACTTTTTTGTAGGTTTCTGTCCTTCAGTCTCGAAATGATTCTTCAAGAAAGATTTGTGTTGCCAACACTCACCTCTTCTGGCACCCAAAAGGTAATTTTGTTACCAGTATTTGCTAAGCAGGTTATTGTCTTGTTTTTTGGAGTCTGGGGTTGAATTTAAGTAGAAAATCAGTAAACTGCAGTATAGAAGTCTGTGTAGTGCAGTTGTTTGTCACAGGGAGGTAACAACTGAGGTGAGGTTCTTGCCTAGTGTGAGGACCTTTCCAGTGTAGAAACATTCTTACTTAGCTAAAGCAACAACATCAGTGGTTTCCAAGGAAGAAATCTACATTGTTCTTGTCTTGTGACTGTGTAAAGCAGAACTATTGTTAATTGGAGCTACTTAAATTTCCATAGAATAAAGTGTTTTGAAATGAAGTCACTGCTTGATTACTTGATTCCTTTGGGATGTGCATTGCAGTAGCAGAGAATAAACTCCCAGTTAATTGAAGGAATGTTTAATGTCATAAAGTCAAGCAGGTGGCAGCACTTGCCTGACATTGGCTGAACTTGAAAAAGCTAAGCACAGTCAGACCAGATTAATAATTGGGAAGGAGACCACCAGGAAATTTCAGGTAGACTAGAAAGTCAAAGAACCATCCCAGAATGGGGTCTCAAACTCAAAATTATCACAAGAATGCATGAGGACTTTTAACCTAAGGGCCACAACACTGAAGTGTTCTCATACATTAATAAAAAAAGGTCTCTAATGAGTGCAAATGAAATTTTCATAATGTTCATAAGTTTATTAAATTAAAAATATTATTGCAAAACAGCTATTTTTTCACTATTTCATTTTCACCACTTAGCCGGGCAGTATTTTTCATTTACTAGAACATGAATCTTTAGTTTGGTAATTGTTGAATCATAACATATAACCCTTGTGCCTAGTCATCTGAAACTTAGCACAATTTATCTGCTCAGAAGAGGCAACTGTGCTGGAAAGTGATCCTGGCAGTTCTCTTTATGGGAGAAAAAAAAAATGTCTTTAGTTTGGTGTGTATCATCCTCTCCTAAGATCTATATATAATTCTGCAAATTTAGCTCAATTTTAGATTACTGTTAAGCAGACTAACATTTATTAAATATATTCTGTTGTATGAGAGGAGGGATGCACAGCAAAGGGACACCCACACTCCTCCCTCTTCCAGTACCTTTTAAGGGCCCTGTCTGTACTTATTTGAACAGGAAATTGTGGTGAAGAAAGGGAGAGGGAAGTATGGAAAACTGAAGGAGTCAGAGAGGAGGAACATTGAAGAAGGAAGTTGGAAGAAACAGAAAAATAGCAAAGAGTTGAAGAGAAGTACAGGAAAAGAGTACTGTACAGAAAGAACTGGGAGCATGGGAGCTGAGCCAAGAGGAGTAATTGTCGACCAGAATTTGCAGAACTGGCAGAATCAGCGAAGCAGTAGCAGTGGAAGCAGCTGACAAGTGCCAGCTGCTGAGGGAAAGCAGAGTAAAATGTCAGCAAGACCAGCAGATGCAGTAACAGCAATGGCCCCAAGAGCATCATTAGCAGTACAACTGGCCCCAACAACCCTGAAGCACAGTGGCAGATGGTGGCAAAGCAGAAAAGTCCAGGAAACCTGAAAGTCCAGTGGCCAGGTGCTGGTAAGCTGTCCCTAGTGACAGTTACACCACCCAACCATGGGGGGAGAGGCCAAGTGCCTTCCAGCGACTGCAGCCTTCCCAAACAGGGAAGTAGACAGCCCATATCTTCCACCCAGCATCCTGTCGATAGAGACCACACAAGTGACTGTGCAGCACTGTGGGTTGGGGAGGACTATGGGAAGTCTAAACATTTAGAAAGCATTGAATCCAGGTTTGATTCAGCATAAAGAGGATCAGAGTTTAAGAGTGTGCATGTGTGTGTGTGTAAATAAAAGTAAAAGATCTTAGAATTTGGAACAATAAAGTACAGGATGATGGATTGTAGAATTAGAATGAGACTAAGATACAACAGAATGAAAGAATAGTTCCCGGGAATGAGATATTTTTATTTATTTATTTGGTAAATTTACATAGCTACCCATCTTACGTGTGTGACTGAGCTGTGTACAAAGCTAAAAACACCGAACAATACAACAAAATAATCAAAAACATTACAACAATCATTAAAAAACATTAAAAATTATCAAAACCATTAAAAAATCAGCATTCCTTATGTTATAGAGAAATCTATTCGGGGTATCTTTTATAATTAAACACTTTCTAAAGGGAATTGTTTGGCCTCTTGTCTGGTTCTATCACCATCTCCCAAAAGGGTCCTGTGACATATCCCGTGGAAAACAGCAACTTGCTTGTTTGGCACCTTAGCTGTCCAAGGAACGTGCAGGAGCCTTCTCCCACACAGTGTGGTATAGGCACAAAATGACATCAAAAGCTACAAATTTGAAACCCCTGTTCTAGCAGAAGGTAATAGCCAACCATTTCCATACTGCAGTTGGGAGTCAAGCTCAACTTGGGGCTTTGCCTTTTTAAAAAAAATCTTAGACTGGATATTAAATACTTTGAAACCTTACAGGCATTGATTAAACATAACAGATTTTTCTTTTGTCTTTAGGTGAAAATATCCGTCTAATCCAAGTTGCAATAGCGTTATCCCATCTTAAGCATGTGATCAATGACATGTATCCTGCTACACCTCTCATACTCTGTGGGGATTTTAATGCCACACCATCAACTGGAACATACACTTTGGTCAATAGCGGCAGCATCACTGAAGATCATGAGAGTTGGGATTCAGAAGGAAAAGAGCAACGGTGTGCTATGTCTCTAACCCACCAGTTCAGACTTAAAAGTGCTTGTGGAGAACCAGCCTACACTAATTATGTTGGAGGCTTTCATGGTTGCCTAGACTATATTTTCATTGATGCAAATGCTTTGGAGGTTGAACAGGTAATTCCACTGCCAAGTCATGAAGAGGTAACCACCCATCAAGCCTTACCAAGTGTTTCACACCCATCAGATCATATAGCACTAATATGTGATATAAAGTGGAAATAATCTGATTTATTTTCTGAAATAATGTGTGCTACGTCAGTTGGAAAAATTCAGTTGGAATGCTGCTTTGATCACAGTTATTATGTCCCATTTTTAATTCTTTGTAAGTGGTCATACTTTTTATAACCAGTGTTCTTATGTACCAGTGCTACATTTTTTTTCTGTTAATGAACAGAATCAATACATTTTGAAACTCTATAATTGTCCTATTTCATTTTCAGATGACTTTTAAAATAAGGAGTAAGAATATTTTGTTTAAACTGAGTTTACATAAAAATTGGAATAAATGGGATGGTATTGTTAGGTACCATACTTTGTTAATCAGTCGTTACTGACATTTTGCAGGATATCCATTTGAGTAAATATATTTTGTCTTTATAAGACTGTTTGTATTAAAGATTCAAAAAATAGTCTGGCAGTTCCCACTACTGGGGGAAAAGGTCTTATCCCTGTAAACCAAAGTAATTTGGATTTAAGTAATGATAAAATGATGGTATGCTTGGATAGTGATTTTTTTCTGAGTGCAGAGACTGATTTTGCTAGGGGTAGTGATTTTGGCTGATAGTTATCCACCTTTAGGGTAGGTTAATGACTACTGCTTCCTACCTTTTTGGAATCTTTTTGTAAAGAATGGTTTGACCAGGGTCTAAGCAACAAGGACTGGGTGGAAGACAACTGCCTCCCACCTCACTTCTTCCACATTTCACTTTATGCAAAGGGAACTAATTAAAAAAAATAAGAGGTGATTCGCTGCAGCAGCCCCATTTTTGAGAAGCCTCTCAACTGTCTTGTATCTCTGATGGAGGCTAGAAAAGGTATTCAACCTCCAGTTAATCCTCTCCCAGACTGGTTGACAAGAGCAAGTTAAGATAAGGTACTCAACTGTTAATCTGTATACAAGAAGGATAAAATGTCTCCTTTATTAACTGGAGATGTCTGAATTTCCAGATTTGATCAACATACAGGTGTCGCTGGTAATCTGGTTAAGCATGTTCTGCCCCCTGAGCCGTTGAATCATGAATCTTTATTGTTAGCCACCCAGAGTTATAAATCTGACATCGGTGGCCATATAAATCAAATAAATAAATTAATGAACTAGCTAAAACGATTAATTGCTTAATTATTTCATCTGTGTTCCAGATCATGAGGCAGTGCTAGGTTTACTTTTACCAACGTATAATGTGACTGTGGCTAATAATGGGGGATGTTCACTCCATTTCATTGCCCTAGTTTGTATAATAAAATAGACTGTTATATGGCTAGCTACTTTATGGCACAATGTCATGCAATCATAGTTAGGGTTACTTTTATGACTGTTGATTTGTGTGGACCATTAAACTAGATTAATTCAGTGAATATCACATTAACCATGGTTTAGTATGCCATATAAACACAGCTAGTATATCTCCTTTTTTCTGACAGAACTGTTAATTTATGGTAGTTTCTGGATCATTTATTTGTATAACCAGATTGCTACAGTGTATCCATGATGATGAAGCTATCCATTCAGTCGTGTCTGATTCTTGGTGATTCTATGGACTGCTTCTCTCCACATTTTCCAGTCTTGTACAGCTGCTTTCAGTTGTTTTATGCTCTGATTGGTGTTGGCTTTGATGGTGTCTAGCCATTATGTTTTTTGGCAGCCTTGTTTCCTTTTATTGCTGACCATTAAAAGGCATAACTGCCTTTTCTAGTGAGTTTGATCACTTGACATGGCTGAAATAAGGCGGAATTTTGTGATTTTGCCTCCCAGCGATGTGTCTGGTTTTATTCGCGCCAGAACTTGTTATCTTTACTATATCCATAATATCATCTAAAAGTTCACTGTTGCTCCATTCTGATTGGCAAACATGCCTCATAGAATTTTTATGACAGTTAAAATTCTGATTAGTTTATATTTGACTCAGGTATATAAGCAAAATCCCACTTCTACAACACATCTTTTCAGACTTGTCTTGGTACAACTGCTGCATCTTCACAATGGTTGAGTCCAAAAATCCTTTGAAAAACCATGGGATGTAGTTGGAATGAACTATATGCCAATTCAGAAAATCTGCCTTGTTACACCACTTCTTGTGAGAATCCAAGACAATTCAGCATAGAGGATCTATTCAGCTGTGGGTAACCTAGGGACTTCCAGATGTTGATAACCTCAATTCTGAGCAGCAAGCAGCTGTATTTCAGTAACTTTTAGAGGGCCATAAGCCATGATGCAAATGCAGATTTATCCCTTATTAACAGTATCTTTAAAAAAAAATTAAATCCCTTTAGTGGTTTCCTGTGAAGGCATTCAGGTAACCTTGCCCCAGATGTACAAACTGGAAGGAATGCAGCATAAGCTATTTTTTATTATTTTCAGCTTCAAGCACCAGACTTAGTTTTTCCTTGTTTGAGTAGCCTGGCAATATTCATTGCTCCTGCTTGATTACTGTTGGAATGACAACATGAGCCAAAGAAAAAATGCTGATCTGTTCAAGTCTATTAAAAACACAAGGTCTTACTGGCTTAATCTAATTTTTTGATCCAATAATTTTCTGAGTAGATGTAGGAATGTTGTAGAAGTAAAGTATTTGACAAAGTATCCCATGGCATTCTGGTAGCAGGTTATTTAAGTATGGAATGGATAGCATGACTGTTAAATGGATACACAGGTGGCTCAACATTTACAGTCAAAGTAAAAGTCAAACTGGAAGAAGGTATCAAGTGGAGTGCCAAAACATTCAGTCATGAGACCAATATTCCTTAACATTTTTATTAATGAGTAGGATGAAGAGGTAGATGGAAATATGAATCCTGTGGATAATGCATACCACTATTACATACTCAACATGTTTGCAAAGTACTGATGGCAGTTCTCACAGTATGCTGATTTCTTAAATACCATACTTCGTCAAAAGTATAATGAGCCTGAGAAGATATTATGGCTTAATATGAAGCTAATGTATGTATTATGTCAAGTTAGAAGTTTAGAGAATTATTTGAATGATAAAAAGTAATTCAATAAATTAAAAATTCAGTTTTAAATGCAATATTTTTGTGGTGCCAGTTACAACAGATTAAAGGAAATTAGAAAATTCAGATTTCGAGAGGAGATATATGAGGGTTCCTGTGTTTCTGTATTAAGTTAGAATACTAGAATACGTAGCATCAAATAATTGACCACATGGAAGGGAATCACAGGATGCTTACTAGCAAACCAAAGTGTTCTGTCAAATCATTAATGAAACAGACTCTTTGGGCAGTTTGTACTTTATTACAATTCTGAACTCTAAGTACTGTCATATCTGGACATTTTAAAAGAATTTAGATTTACAGCTTCAAAACACTTTTACAGGATATTAGCTTTGATGATTAATCAGTTATGTTGTACACAAGTTTAACTGCCCATCTTAGTTTTTTGCCAAATTGAAAACAATTCAAAGTCTATTCAGATCTGTTTGTGTTCAAGGTACAGAAAAAACTCCGTTTATTGAAAAAGAATCTGTCACACATTCATATTATCAGTTCCACAAAGTAAGATTCAAGGAGCATACACAAAGCTATACATTTGTATCATTTTAATTAGGAATAATTCTGAATAGGTTATAAAGAAATTAATCCATCAAGTCTGAAGAATTCTCAAAATCTTTTCATGAAGATATGTTCACCAATAAACAATAAAACTTTAGCAGAACTATTATACACTGGGCAAAACAGGCTGATACTGAAAGCAACATGCAAAAAGAAAAAAAGACAATCTGCTGAATATTAAAAACTCCAATGAGCTTGTTGCAAATAGTAAGTATTATCAGGCTGAGTTCACACAAAGGCAAAAGTGGGTCAATTCGGGGGAGGGGGGTTAATAAAATGTTCCTCAGTGCAGAAGATTTGAATAGTGTTTTAGAGCATTTTGTTGGCAATATTAGGAAGTGTTTTTATAAGGGAGAGAAATAAATATAAATGGAATGCTAGATTAAGTCAGCAGACTGTCTTACGGAATGAAACAAGATATTGGTAACTGATAGAGAAGAGGGTTTTTTAAATATACTTAATTGAATTGGGGCTCAATAAGCATTCGATAGATTTCAAAGTCACAACTATATTCAGGCATTTAGGCTAACAACAAAAGGAAAAATCAGAAGATACACTTTTTCCAAATTAAGGAGTTTCTTTTTTTAATCCAAGCCTATTGCTACCTTGGCAACATATAGCTTGGAGAACAATAATTGGCAACAAAATAAGTAAAAATGCTGTAATATCCTGCCCAAATCAGTTCCAGATACTGTATAATAACCAAGATGCAGCTAATTTTGATGTAACAAGCCTAGACCACTTATATCAAACATGTCCTTGATGCGAAAGTCATCCAGTTGCAGTTAACGCTTTGATAGCTCATTTGACAGCCAGTCAAGTCCCTCGTATAGACCAGTACCTTGTGTAGCACAGGTAGCCTGAACATACCACTGTGGAACAAAAGGAAGTGATATTTTTAGTATTCTACAATCTATTTGTGAACACATTTCAACTCTGAAATCCAGGAGGTATTCCTATTCCTATGTTTCTCACCATATTGAGCAATTCTAAATCAGAACATAGGCAGGGATGTCAAAAGACATCCTGGAAGAAGGCAATGGCAATCAACTTCTGTACTGCTGTCATCTACAGCAATTACCAATTTCTAAAGATTATTTTTATGCAGAATTATAACGAAAGATAACATAACAGTTTTGTTATAAGGTAATGCACAAGGTAACATATTATTTCATTTTTATGCTATTCTTCCCTCCACAGGAGGCCAGAGTGATTACAGATTAATAAAAATAGCCCTTGTTAAAATAATTATATAAAAGAGCAACAATAAAATCAGTTGTAAAAGACAATACAAATTCAAATATTGCTAAGCGTAAGTACAATCATCAATGATTTTATTTCTTAGCATAGAAGATACAATCTATGGCTCTCAAAATATAGAATTATAACTCCACTCAGCATTTTATTATATTTCACTCATTAAAGAAAAATATTAACTCTGCTCAAAACAGCTAATTGTGACAGACAGCTAGAACTTCATGAAGTTCAGAAACCTCTGACGGGCTTCACTTAAAGGTCTGAATCCAATGATGCCTCGTGTGAATGGGCAGACATTTATGCATTGGGAGGAACACGGGTTGACTAAAAACACTTCCCGCCAATCTCCCTTTGTAGTATCAAGTGCCATTTAAAGACACCTGGGTGTTGCTTTCTGAGTAAAGTATGAAAACATTGCTCCACTTATGAACCCCAGTACCTATACTAAATGCAAGCATTTCTTTTCATTCAGAAGTTCCGCTGAATATAGAGAACCTCAGTACTTACAGTTCTATTACGCAGGGACTGAAGGCCTAGTTTATCTGTCATTTCACTGATTGCCATGGCATTTGGCAAGTCTTGTTTATTTGCAAAGATAAGCAGCACAGCATCTCTCAACTCATCTTCTTGAAGCTGGAAGAAAAAAACATGGTAACTTCCCTCTTTTAAGTTTGTTAGAAGCAAACCTACATGGGAAGAAGACAGCTGGGCTGGCTGTATTTTTCCTTCATTTCCCCAAATGGTATTCAGAAGCTAAGATGATCAAGTTATCACAGAGTCAGTTTGGTGTAGTGGTTAAGGTGTTGGCTTAGAAACCAGGAGATGGTGAGCTCTAGTCCTGCCTTAGGCATGAAAGCTGTCTGGGTGACCTTGGGCCAGTCACTCTCCCTCAGCCCAATCCACCTCATAGAGTTGTTGTTATGGGGAAAATAGGAGGAGGAAGGAGTATTAGGTATGTTCGTTGCCTTGTGTTACACACACACACACACACACACAAGCACACACAGGCAGGATAGCTAATAATAAGAACTACTACTACTTCTGGATAGTCAGATGAGAAACAGCATGCTACACTAAAGTGGCTCCTGGAAGTATAATTTTATTGAAAGTAAACAAAACATGCCAAAACTGATCGTACTGTTCTTACCATTAGCACATAATGCTACATATGGCATGGCTAAAACAAAGGCTGGTAACCTAGTTCACACCTCCGCATTACTGAAAAGAGTTATGAGAAAATGTCAATTGACCAAAGCCATGATGAACAGCAGAGGTCAAAATCTATAGGCCCACTGAGTGACAACAATGGCAGATGGAAGATGACCACTTGGAATGAAAGAGAAGTAAATTGTGAAGAGCATGCATTAACTAATAAAATGAGTGAATGAAAGAAGAATAGGTTTGTTGTACATCTGAAGTTAAGAGAAAGGACACGAATATAATAGGTCTGAAGGTGGTCTGATCTTGTAAGGTTGACAATAAATGCAGGGAAGAGATGCTGCAAGTTTAATTACAAATGAAAAGGGCCAGCATGGATGTCAAAGTCTGAATTTGTGCTACGAGTGCTGAATGATAGTAATTTACAGGTTAGCATGCTGCATTCCAGGGAATGATGATAATCAGTGACACATTTTGGGGAAAAATGCACAACTTCCTGAATGACTATAATTCAGAGGGGGAAAATTCTTCTGTTAAGTGACATAAATGGATGAGCGGGACTACGAAGGCACAGAAAAATCTTGTTTGAATGAATGAATGAGAATGATGAGAGAGTACTTGCTGAGCAGAATCTGTTTCAAATACACAATTTAAGCACAAATCTATTCAAGTGTACACATGGAAAAGGAAGTGACTGAAAAGCACAGCTAATTGGATTGTTTTGGATGAAAGACTTGAGAGATTTAATGGAGGCACAATAGTGACAAAAGGTTCTGAATGTGGGACAGGATGAGAAAGCACATATTCTATAGAAAAACTAGCAAAGAAAGAAGATGCAGAAAGTATTAGAAACTGTGTGTAAAGAATCATATTACAGAGTGCCACAGAAATGTGTGGAGTTCTGCTCACAGAAAAAATGAAAAAGGGTGCTTAGCGGAATCAAGTAAAGAGAATGTGGATGAGAAAAAATGAGAGAATTATCGCCAGAAGAAATGTGAATAAGAGAAAGATATTGTGTAATATTGCAGAGAGAAAAAGGCAGCTGCAAAGAGAACAAATAAAAAATTAGAAGAGGCAGAACAATGTTGAGAAATCTGATGGAAATAAAACGTTTGGAAGTGGGTGAACTGAACAAGGAGCCCTTAGCAGAATGAACAAGATTAAAAATAAAACTGATGAAATATTTAGGGAGAAAATGAAATGAGGGAATGTCAGGAGCATTTGAGAGATCTGGAATGGGAAGAACGATACACTGAATACAGGAATAGAAATGAAGGTAATAAATATTGTCTGAGAAAAATTGATGAAAAGAAAGTAAAAAATCTAACAAGAAGTTTGAAAAATGGTAAGGTTGCAGATGTAAGCAGTGTAACCGGAGAAATGTTAAAATATGGATGCGGAATGGTCACACAAATGGTTTACCATATGTATAAAGACTGCATCTGTGTCTCACATTTGGGAGAATCTATTATTGTTTCTCTTTGCAAAAGGAAAGGGAGCGGGTGTAAATGCAAAAACTACGGGGGAGTAGTTGGTTAAGTGTCCCTGGCAAGGTGCTTGGCAGAATTCTGACTGAAATGGTACCAAGGGTGACAGCGAGCCAAGTGCAGTCCGGTGTTATGCTGGGCATGAGGTATGCAGACCAGTTTTATGCATTAGGAAATGCATTCACAGAGAAATGGAAGTTTATTGTACATTTATAGAGAGAGCATGTTATGCGAATGTAGAGTTGGAGGTCAGTTGCTGAATGTGGTAAGAGCTGTATATAACAGAGGTAAAGCATGAGTAAGAAATGGAATGCTTCTCAAATGGCTCAACCCGAAACTGGAAGCAAGGCAAGTTCCCTTGGCTGTTTAAGGTATTTATGGGTAAATTTCTAAAGAATGCTGATAGAGATGTCAGAGGCATGGCATGTAGGAATATGAATGTGCGTGTACTTTTGTATCCGGATGCCATGTTGCTGGCTGAGAACCCAAATGAGTTGCAGAGAATATTAGACAAATGATACGCTATGACAAGGAGAATGGATCTGAAAAGCAATATTGCTATTTTTAATGTTCTATGCCTCCCAGAATCTTTAAGGAGATAGGCAGCTTTAAGTCTGATAAATAAATGAATTATCAAAGAAGAAGACAGGTTTTTTTGATAAGGAAAATGATATGAATAAATCTAAGTTATACATAAATAATGACAAGCTGGAGCAACTAAATGAGTTTGGTATCTTGGTAGAATGTTTACTAAAAATGGAAAAATGGATGGAGAAATTTCAAGATGTACATATGCTGGTAGAAAAGTAATGCGGTAATAGGTACTCTACTGAACAAAATGTATCCTTAAAGAAACTGCTTTGTATAAAAGCATCTTTATGTCCACTTTGTATGTCAGGAGAAGCATAAAAGTACATTGAATGCTGTGGGAATGGATTACTTAAGAAATGTGTGTGGTAAAACAGAAGAAAAAGAGTCAAGAATGAATGGGTGCTGAATGACTGTGGACTGAATATAAAAACGAGTGGCTATTATGAAAAAAACAGTAGCTTGGTCATCATTGTGAATGATCTGGACTGAATTGCAAAATAAATACATCATGGAGGAGAAAGAACAGAATAAGAGGAACAGGAACACTGAGAAACTGCATCATGGCTGGATGCAGTTGACAAAAGGGAGGCAAGATGCTTGAAGGCCAAGAGGCAAAGCAGTGTCTGGATACAGTGGAAGCACGTATGATTTGCAAGGGCGGAAAGGTATGAAGAGGCATAGCAAGCAGCTGGTATTACCTAGGTTTAGCAATAATCCCCTTTTATTTTCTTATCTCATGTCTTTATTCCTTCTGTTTACAATTTCTTACTTCTCTTCTATGCTTTGCATATCACTTACTCTCAAAGTGAACTGCATATATGTAACTTTAAAGAGTTGCAGGCAAATGTTATGCTTGTATTCCCATGTGCTTTGAAACACATCTTCCTAATTATTTCCACAGCCCCAAAACATATAACAATGTCTCTGGACATCCAACATCCTATTTGTTTTTTTGTTATTTTATATTCTGGCTTTATTACTTCTAAAAACCTCAGTTGTCACACTGACACAGAAAATGTTCAGATTCTGATTAAAAGTTACCATTTTCTGCAGTTCTTCTGCTGCTTCTTGAATTCTCTCTCTGTCATTGCTATCTACCACAAAAATGAGACCCTGGAAAAAAAGTATTTGATAAATATGGTGAGACAACAATAAATAAAAAGACTCAAGTCAATTCTGTTCTGATTTCATATATCATTACCTCCAAAACAAAGTTTCATATGTGAAACCATGCAAAGTATCAAGCTTCACTCCTGACTTACAATCTGTTCTCAGGTGCCAGTACCACAAAAGAGCCAGGAAAGCCAGTAATGTATATTCAAACTTTAGCAATTTATGACAGCCTTCACTGGAAAACCATCTCTTCAGCCACAAACGAATTACTAGTATTGCAAGATGATGCAACTTGCCATAGCCAGCCATCAAGAATGCTTCTCTGTGAGACAGTTAGGCTATAATCTCTATCAACCCTCACAAAGCAGTCCTGCCAAGTGATACCATAAAGCTGATGAAGAAGAAAACTTCTTCCTCAGTTTAAGCTTTCCAGCAGTTACACTTTTGGATTGATTGTTTAGTTTCCATTCCTGCACTGAGCAGAGGGCTGGAATGAATGGCCCCAGCTGTGTTTGTCAGGCTTCACCTATGCTTTCAGCCATTTGTGCTCCAGATATAGCTTTGCCCATCAGTGACTGAAGTTCTTCATTAAGCTGAATAGCAAAACAATTCTACTGTTTGGGGATAGTGGCATGGAGGACTGTAGCTAATAGTCTGCCCACTGATAGAAAAATATCCAGCAATGGAAACAATGCCCAATGCCTGAGCACACCCCATCTGTTTCAGAGGTTTGGAAGAAGAGCATAACTCATGGGAACAACTGTGTAAGTGACATGAGACAGCAACTATATGCAGTTTCTACCCCCAACCAAGTATCTACACAAGCACATTGTTGCAGTTAATTCTTCAGCCTTGCAGAATCATAACCCCTAGGGAACTACATCTTAACTAATTACTGTTTGCAATGAGGACAACACAGATAAAGTCCTTAAACACAGACCACACTGGCTTCTGGAGAAACATAACTTTGTCCAATGGGTAAGATTAACATTGAAGAGACTTTTAGTACTGTTTTTTAGCTACAGCGCCCCATCCCCAGCAATAAACAAGTACAGGTAGATAAAATAATAAAAACAAAACATAAAACTAAAAATTTAATTAATTGCAATTCATTAACAAATTTATACAGCACCATGAAAGAAAACAAAATTAAGGATAATATTTAAATCCTAAATAATTGAGAGTCATTGAGTTAATTCAATGAGAGTTAAAAAAAAGAACTTGCTAGGACTTACCTGTGTGTTCTGAAAATAATGCCTCCAGAGTGGTCTAATTTTATCTTGACCACCAACATCCCAAACAGTGAAACAAATGTTTTTATATTCTACTGTTTCCACATTAAAGCCTAAACAGAAACAAGAAAGTTATAACAATCAGAAATATCAATTACATTATGCTGCAGTATTATTCAAGCTAAGCGGTTTTAAGGACAATTTAATGCTTAAACAGCTGATTGATGTAGGGGTGGGGATGGCATTATATAAATCTGACAAAAACAAAATATAATCACAAACAGCTAAAAGTACGGCATAATTTGTTTAGTCGTTTTTTTAAAAAATTAGAGTTCTAGAACATACAAAATTTTTCAGAAGGAATTCAACGAAGGGTTTTTTCCCTAAGAATATTTATCTTGGCTAGTAGAACAATTTTCAATGTTGGTTTTTTCAGGGTTCTTTTATCTGAATATCATTATGAATAAAGTTGATCTTGGAAGCAAACAAGTAGCAGAAAAAAATGGTGTACTGGCCACAGACACCTTCTTCTCTGGGCTCTAGAATTTCTCTTTGTTGGGATTATTCCTCAAAACAAGTATTTCCCAGTCATAAAACTTATGAGCTCAGCATAATATACCATAAAGAGAGCGTAATACTCTAGAAATATCCTCCACGCGTATACTGTGACAAACTGTGATTCCCCTATGAATCTAAACTTAATGAACATTACTGCTTTCTCAATAATATTAACAAGTTAATATATTCTTATGTTCTTACCAATTGTTGGAATTGTAGTGACAATCTCTCCTAACTTGAGTTTATAGAGAATAGTGGTTTTTCCAGCTGCATCCAAGCCAACTAGGAAAAAAAAAACCAATTAAGCCAATTTTCACTCTTCACACTTTTTACAACAGGTTCAGTCATGTGTGTTTTTTTTAAATAAGACTTTCTATCCTGTGAATTTTCCTTGTCCATCTCTCAGGGTGGGTTGTACCATAATGGTGCTGTAACTAAACCACATAAATGAAAATACAATTTATTTTCTCTCCTCACTTTGCAATTTCTTTTCCTATTGTAAGATTTGTATCTGGTCTCCTCACCTCTGAATGCTCAACTGTAAGAGCTAAGTATCATGAGCAAGATCTCTGAATGTTAATTCTGGTTCACTAGATTAGGTTTTCAATATGGTTTGTGATATGAACTTTTTGTCTTTAGGTCATCTGAAATGTGCAGTTTTCAGCTTTGTATCATTTTGGTTCAAATATGCTTCTGTTAATGGCTTTCTAGGATACTATCTATTTTAGCATTTTTCAGACTAACATTCTGGGTATTATTCCAGGCAGGAAAAATAGAAGGTTCCCAATAGTCTCCTCAATGCAGGACTGAAGTACTAACCCTGAATTGGCAATTAGCTGGTCTGAATAAAAGTGGACAGACAATATGTGCTAATCAAAGCTGGTAAAAATTTGATTCACTATGGGAAAAGAAAATCTCTCCATAGCTCTCCGTGCAACATCAGTCTCAGAAAGGAAATGCTAACACCTCTGAAATAGGGTCATTGGAAAAAAAAAGAAAGATCAGCATATTTGTAGAAAACTACAAGATTTGCAGAAGTATACCAAAAAATGTGGGGGGTTTTCCCCCTAAAAACAATATGCATCTTTTGATATGCATCTGTTACTGTAAAGTTCAAATGCATATCAGTTATGCTCCATACTGAGTAACTACGATTTGTTAGCCTTTTTTCTCTAATATATTATCAACTTATCTCTTGAGTTTTTCAATAAACCTTTTTGGATTTTTAAAAAAAATAAAGCTATATTATACGTCTTTACATAGGTTTTACCTAGATGAAAGCAAACATGCATTCTGAGCCTGATTTAGAAAAATGCAGAAATATTAGGTAAATATCTGTATTAATGAATAATAATGAAGTTTCAGTTTGAGGCTGAAATACATTAAATGTTAACATATTACATAAAAATAATGACAATATTGCATTTTTTAAAAAATTGAGCTCACAAACTCTTGCGTTAAGTGCTGTCATCCTTGAGAGATGTGAGATAATACAGGTAGTCCCCAATTTAAGAGTGAGTTCAATTCCCAAGGTCTGTCCTTGAATCGAATTTGTATGTAAGCTAGAAAAGTATTATTGTATAATACTATATAAGTAGTATTGTGCAATTAACTCAAATCATTGTGTATTTAACTCAAATTTTGCTCCAATAGGCTCCATTCTTAAAATAGAGGAGGTCTGTAACCTGGGTGTTCTTAACATACAGCATACAGGAGAATGCTAAGAATTAGCTTGAGAATTATACTTCTTTTACACATAGCATTTCATTATTATTTAGTAAGTGTACTGGGGATCCTGAGAACTATAACTGAAAAATACTTTCTATTGTCCTCCTTCCCCTGCAGACTTATGCATCCCCAAATGCTTAGGGAAATATCAAGAAGAGTGTGGTATAAAGCACAGGGTTGTCATAAAAAATCAAGCAGACTCTGTATGAACCTCCTAAATTTGAAAGCTGCATGGAATTGCAAGGTGAAGAGGGGACAGGAAAATTCATGCACTTACAAGTCTTAAGATCCAAGCCAAGATTTCATATGAAATGTTATATTTTCTGGATACAAACATTAGGCTTAATCATTCTTCACTTGGATAGAGTACTTGCATACAGTATGTCCCTGTAAACTAGGCTGATAAAAATCTTAGTATGGCATTTGTTTTACTTTCCTGATTTTCAAGACAATGATGTACCATGGTCAGAAATAAAAATCTCCAGAATATTGCATTACAGGTAGTCCCTGGGTTAAGAACACCTGGTTTACAGACGACCCATAGTTAAGAATGGAGCCTATTGTAACAAAATTCGAGTTAAATACAGTGATTCGAGTTAAATACACAATGGTTTGAGTTAATTACACAATACTACTTATACAGTATTATACAATAATGCTGTTCCAGTTATCTTACAAATTCGACTTAAGGCCAACCTTGGGAACAGAACTTGTTCTTAAACTGGGGACTACCTGTAATTTTAGGACCTCCTTATGCAAAGAAAAGCAACAATAGTTGAAAAACTACTATTGTTCTGCATAGTGCACTGAGAAGTCTAATTCTTCCCACAGCCCCTTTTACTTTATAACACCAACTATCTGCCCATGAAGATCCATGTTTTTGATTTGCAGACAATCCAACCACCTAGTTAACTCTCAAATTGAGTCTAGTTAATTCTCAAACTGAATCTAGTTAACTCTCATATTGAGCCATGGCTAAAGTACAGAATCAGTCTCAAATTATGGCTTGTTATAAAAATAAGGGAGAATCACAGAACTGGAGTTTAATCAAACTTAACTTCTATGGCTCAGAACATCACGCAAAAGTGCCCAGGCTTTCCCTCCACTCCCTCAAAGAAATCCTTCCCAGATTTTTCTTTCTTTCCTACAGTGGCAACTCTTCACATGGCAGTCTTCTGTTGTTTGGTTATTGAGTCTCACAAAACAAAGTTAATTGTTTTTCCCCTCATACCATTTTTTGATTTGTAAGGGGACTGTGAGAGAAATGCTCTTACAAGAGGATTAGAGGAGGGTGCAAAGGAATAGAAATGGGATATCACACTCTGTTTTTTGATCAGTTAATTAATATTCAAAACATGCCTTCCTTGTTTATAAACATCTAATGCATAGGGCTCTTAATTTGGAAGAAATATATTCTCAGGATGAAGGATAAGGTAGGGCTGGAAGAAAAGAACAGAAAGTACCACATTTGGGGGGGGGGGTGCACACAGAAAGGGAGAGAATTGAACAGCTCTGCAAGAAAATTGAAAATGGTGTGATAATACTATCCCACAGCCCAGAAATCAGATATACAGCATTCTCAGGAAGAAAAGGGGAAAGGGCCCTTACAGATGCCGCCACAAATAAAAAAACTATATATTTTTTTTCCTGGCAGCTTCATTTAGCTTCTGAAACTGCACCTTCTACCCTTACCATTCTTGCTTACCAAAATGAAAGATGTATGCTGGACTAAAATGAAACTTCTTATCTAGTGGACTGTCACTGATTAAAATACTTTAAAATGTATTTAAAAGAGATGATTAACATCAACAGCTTTATTATTATACTGAGAACATCTGGAACAGTTATGCTGAAGCTGTACAGGAAAAATTATGGTTAAGCATTCTTACATGATTTTAAAAATGATTTAAACAAATCAATATTATTTCCTAAAGACTCAGTCACTATTCAAATTAGTAATAAAGCCAATTAATAGCTGTAATAATATTAATGTGCTATAATGAAGCCAAGCACTGGTAATATCCAATGATTGTAGAACAGAAGACAGTTCTTCCAACTATGTCTCACTATATGATATAGCCTGCTTTGTTCAAAAGGACCATTCAACCCTCTGAAGCCAAGTGGGGTGGGGAGAGAAAAGAAAGTTTGGTTGTGTGAACTTTTTTTTTTTTTGCACAAGCACTGGAGAGCCCTGTGAGGCAATTTCAACATACCCAATTGTACTGCATAATTCAAATAGGCACTAAAATGCTTAACCCAACTTCTAAAACATAATATTTTTTATTGACAGAAGAAAGTTTCCTTGAGTTTTGGTGTATGTGTATATTTGTACAGCATTCCAAATTTTAGTGGAAGAGAATTCTGAGAGGGAAAAAAAAACCCCAACCCAAAAACATGTTTAACTCTCTTTACAGCAACTACTGTATATAATAATTTTAATGTTTTCTTGATATTTCCCTGGTAAACAGAGATTTTGGAATCATACGGAATTAATATAAAATATATATTTTTAAAAAGCCTGGGATATTGTTTCATCAGCAATTGCAAGCCAAACTGATTCACCTAAAATGTCCACAAAAGAGCATGCTCTCAAGTACTCTCACTTTTCAGTATGCACAAGAAAATCTGAGGCATCCTTCTCTGGATGAATAAACAGCAATCTTTGTTGTGTCCAATATTGGATCTGCATAGTTTAATTTGGTATAATAAGCCACACTTTAAACCATGTTTTCAACTCCAGTTAGCATAACCACTATCCAAGGAAGATAGCATTTTTAGTGCTGAAACATATGCAGGGTACCCTATGGGCCAGGGAAGGCTCATGTATATTTGTCCTGTTACTGTAGATTCAATTATAAACTGAAATTAGCTTAAATCTAAAACTTGAAGCTTCCAAAATTCTCTTCTGGCATACAGTGGGGTAGGGAGAAACTTGAGTCAAACTAGGCTATATTTTCATTTTTCAAGTCAGTATTCAAGAAACAGATTTAAACAAGACTCAGAACATATGCTGGCTTTCTGAAATCCTGCTTACCTTAATATTCACAACATACTGAAAACTGAATTCATATGTATACAACAGTTTCTGAATAAATAGAACATCTTCAGGCAGCTGAAATATTTTTTAAAAAATATGCCTAGTTGAAGAAACTAAGAGTAATAGAATAATGTTATCCATAATAATGAGGATAACAGAGAAAATGTCAAGAGAAAGTACAGTTCTGCAATCTGAAATAAAAAAGGGTCTCTTCCCATATCAATTGCACAATTTCAAATACACACACGTACTCATTCAACCTGACCTGGAGAAATACTGTTCAAAACCATGGTTATTTTAGAACAGCAACTATGTTTTTAGGGCAAATTCTCAAACTAATAATGTGGGCTATCAGCAACATATAACCAATGTTTTTATACATCTTTTCTGTGACCATGTTTTTTTTCTTTGTTATCCAAATCAATACATAAAAGTAAGCGTATTAGTATTTCAGTTTAAACCCATCCCCAAGAGCAAATACCTAAAAATAAAAGTGCTAAAGGCCCAGCCCTATACCCTGATTCATTTGTACACTTAACATTTCAATTTAAGCCCTTACAATTACAATGTGAGAAGAGGCCAGAAAAAAAGAAAAAACATAAGGGACACTGATTCAAATGCCCACCAAGGATTAGGGCACCTCTCCTCTATATTACTTTTATTATAACTCCCTTCCTGATCTGGAAGAAAATTTGGATTAAGCAAAAATAAAACAAAAACCTATTTTAAAAAAGAACCTGGCAACCTCGAGGCCTTTGTAAAGGATCAGACTTAAGACTTATTTTGAAACACAGGAAGCCCCATCGCACAGAAAACAAACCACATCCTGACCAGAGCCTCCGAGAGGCTGGAGTGGAGTCGCTTGACCTAAACCGTCTTCCAAGGTGGATTCCTTGGGAAGATCCTGATGACCCTTGAGATCCCGGCACTCACGACCCGCGCCTCCCCCCCCCCCCGCGCGCCCCGCTTCTCTCCCCTCCTTTCCTTTCTCTTTTGGCCGCTCAGGCCTCCCCGAAAGTCTCGGCTGCCGCTTCCTTCGCCTCCGGCCTAAGCTGCGCCCGTGCCACCCAGACGAGGTGCTCAAAGCTCCGTCAGGCCAGCAGGCAACCCGCGCTGCGCGGAGACTCGTGTGCGGCGGGGGGCAGCCCGGCCTCCCGAGCGGCGCGCTGGGCCGCCAGCGTTGCCCGGGTGGGGTCGCCGCAGGCCTGCCCAGGACCTGCGCCCGGGAGGGGAGGCTGTGCGGGGTGCGGGGACGGCGACGTGCGTCTCACCCATGAGGATGCGCATCTGCTTCTTGCCGAAGAGGCGCGAGAAGAGCGAGGAGATGGTGAGGCCCATGGCGGTTCCGGGCTGGGGTTGCGGCGCAAGGAGCGAGCGGGATGGTGCTGGCCGCGTCGAAGGGGGAGGCAGAAGCAGCGACCCGAGCGCCGGTCCCTCCTGCTCGCTTTTCTTCGCTTGCCCTCCTCTACCGCAGGGCGCTGGAAAGAGCTTACGACCTCCGCTCACTGAGGCTGGTCTGCGTCCGGGGAGCCTGGTTCGCTCTCCTCTTTGCTCGCTCTCTGCCACGTCACGACCGCCCCGGCTCCAACGCGGACAGAATCGCGTCACGCCCGCCACATCCTCACCGCGGCACCGCCCCCACGAACCTTGGCTCACGACTGGCAAGAAGACTACAACTCCCGGGGTGCCCCTGGCTAGCCGCCGCCTTGCAGACTTTACTCTTGAGCTACGCAGCACGATGGGAAAGATAGTTCTCGAGGAACCCGGAGGTTTAGCCCTTCTAAAAGGAATGTGGCGTGAAGCATGCTGGGAACTGTAGTAGGCTTTTTTTTAAGGTCTTTCTGAAACTGTTCTTCCGCTTTTTCTGCTGCAGTGTGTTCTGGGAGGCATAGTCTTCCTAGGAGAAGCTCGAGGCCTACTTCCCGTTGTAGTGGCTTGAACGAAGGTAGTGTGGAGTTTCAGCTGTCTCAGATAATAACAAATCCGGTGATAAAACTTTAGACTCCAGTCCGAGTTTTACATGATGAAGGGAAATCATCTGTAGATGATTCCATCGTAGATCAGCAAAGGTTCTCGCTTCCGTTGGGTTAACAATAGTGACAAAAAGCTGCTTTAAATCAGGTCACTGAAATCAAGAAAGCTTTGAGAGAAAATTAGAAGCCTGTCTATCAAATAATGTGTGCACGCAGTTCTGATACTGAAATTCCTGGGGTGATTGAGTCCCCTATACTTTTACCTTACTTTTCCCCTTTACTTTTATATTCAGTTGTTTTTTTGCCTTTGAGTCAGTGTTGAGTCAGTGTTGACTCCTGGCAATTGCCTGGACTAATCCCTCCAATTTTGTTGGCAAGATTTTTGGAACTGACTTACCCTTGCCTTCATCTTCCTAGGGCTGAGAGAGAGCGACTGGCCCAAGGACACCCAGATGGCTTTGTGCCTAAGGCGGGACTAGAGCTGACGGTCTTCAGGATTCTAGCTTGATGCCTTAATCCCTACACACTGGCTTTCCTTACTTTTATATTCATTCATTATTCATATATTCCTTAGTGGATTGAGGTTCACTAGGAAAGAAACTAGATCTCCAGGGCAAAACTTTGCCATTAGGGCGGAGTGAGCCAGCCACTTCAGGTGAACGGCGTTGGAGACTGAAGGTTCAGAGCTGTTCACCCCACATTTTTACCCCCATCTGGTGACAGATGCTCTGATGTTCAGTATACATCAGAGAATGCTGTCTTGTCCTTTGCCTCATTCAAGAACAATGTCTTGAGCTAGTTTTGTTAAGACTGATATGTGGACTCTCTTCTTCCATAAATGTTGGAAATAAACCAACACTTAAAGGGCCATGATCTCCCTGAAATACTGTCAACCTGTTTACAAAAAAATGCTACTATATACCATCATGAAACATGAGTTGCACTGAAAGGTTATTGAGAATTCTTTTTTTGAGAAGTCTATTTGTTTGATGATGATGATAATAACGATTCTATACTCCAAAAAGAAAATAACTTCAGCTCAGTCCAAAACAGGCTTATTGAAAGTCTTGATGAGTCTAGCAGGACTTAATACCAAGCACATGTGTTTAGAGTTGCAACATAAGACACAAATTATCAAAGTCCACAAACCAAGTCTAAGGTATTAATCAAAATAATTAATGATCTAAACGGATCAAATGCAAGTATTCATATTTGAATTGCAGTGGTTGTTCACAATTACAAAGTTTTAATTATCTTCAAAAATTATTGTATGTAAAATAGAAACAATAAAAATCAAAGGTATACTCATATCCCTACTCACCTGAGATTATTTCCTCCCTGTACATCAATTCATTTAAACAAGCCCTGATTTTAAAGAGGAGGCAAATTTATGCAGTGGCAGATTTTTCATTAGGAATCCTTGAATTTCCATTCATTGTGAAGGACAGAATAAACAGTACATGACCTGGAAAACAGTTGAACAAATCAGAAAAATCTGCTTTCTGCTCTAAGCAGCAAACTCACCAGAGGCAAATACAGGTGAAACTCGAAAAATTAGAATATCGTGCAAATGTTCATTTATGTCAGTATGGCAACTCAAAAGGTGAAACCAATATATGAGATAGACACATTGCATGCAAAGCGAGATATGTCAAGCCTTACTTTGGTATAATTGTGATGATTATGGCATACAGCTTATGAAAACCCCAAATTCACAATCTCAGAAAATTAGAATATTACATGACATCAATAACACAAGGATTGGAAATAGAACAATATCGGACCTCTGCAAAGTATAAGCATGCATATGTACTCAGTACTTGGTTTGGGCCCCTTTTGCAGCAATGACTGCCACAATGCGGCATGGCATGGATGCTATCAGCCTGTGGCACTGCTGAGGTGTTACGGAAGACCAGGATGCTTCAATAGCGGCCTTCAGCTCTGCTGCATTGTTCGGTCTCATGTCCCTCATCTTTCTCTTGGCAATGCCCCATAGATTCTCTATGGGGTTCAGGTCAGGCGAGTTTGCTGGCCAATCAAGCACAGTAATCCCATGGTCACTGAACCAGGTTTTGGTACTTTTGGCAGTGTGGGTGGGTGCCACGTCCTGCTGGAAAATGAAGTCAGCATCCCCATAAAGCTCGTCTGCGGAAGGAAGCATGAAGTGCTCCAAAATCTCCTGGTAGATGGCTGCGTTGACCCTGGACTTAATGAAGCACAGTGGACCAACACCAGCAGATGACATGGCTCCCCAAATCAACACAGACTGTGGAAACTTCACACTGGACTTCAAGCATTGTACATTGTGTTCCTCTCCATTCTTCCTCCAGACTCTGGGTCCTTGGTTCCCAAATGAGATGCAAAAGTTGCTCTCATCAGAAAAGAGGACTTTGGACCACTGGGCAACAGACCAGTTCTTTTTTTCTGTAGCCCAGGTAAGACGCTTCTGACGTTGTTTGTTGTTCAGGAGCGGCTTGACAAGAGGAATATGACATTTGAAGCCCATGTCCAGGATCCGTCTGTGTGTGGTGGCTCTTGATGCACTAACTCCAGCCTCAGTCCACTCCTTGGGAAAGTCCCCAACACTTTTGAATGGCCTTTTCCTGACAATCTCTCCAGGCTGCGGTCATCCCTGCTGCTTGTGCACCTTTTTCTACCACACTTTTCCCTTCCACATAACCTTCTATTGATGTGCTTTGATACAGCACTTTGGGAACATCCAACTTCTTTTGCAATTACCTTTTGGGGCTTTCCCTCCTTATGGAGGGTGTCAATGATGGTTTTCTGCACAACTGTCAGGTCAGCAGTCTTCCCCATGCTTGTGATTCCTACTGAACCAGCCTGAGAGACCATTTAAAGGCTCAGGAACCCTTTGCAGGTGTTATGGATTCATTAGCTGATTAGAGTGGGACACTTTGAGCCTAGAATATTGAACCTTTTCACACTATTCTAATTTTCTGAGATTGTGAATTTGGGGTTTTCATAAGCTGTACGCCATAATCATCACAATTATACCAAAGTAAGGCTTGACATATCTCGCTTTGCATGTAATGCGTCTATCTCATATATTGGTTTCACCTTTTGAGTTGCCATACTGACATAAATGAACATTTGCACGATATTCTAATTTTTCGAGTTTCACCTGTAGCTCTCCTTTCAGTGGTGCCTGAGAATGCAAACCTGTTTTCTCCTATAATGGATTATAGTTCAAGTTGTGTTGCTGTTGTAGCAGAAAGAAAAAGGGCAAATCAGTTCTGCTTCATGACTACCCCATATTAAAATGGAAACTGCATGCAGGATTTTTCATTTATCTGTCCTCCACAGTTACTACTTTTTAACTCTCAATAGTCAGTCACCATTTTTGACATCATGCTTTTTATTCATTCTCTCCCTTTTTCCCTATGGACATTTTTTTTATATTTGTAGTAGATCAGATCCTAAGCAGATAGATAACTGGAGTTTGTGTATATGCTGTATTGGTATATTTTGGCTTAAGTTCATGAATGATTTGTAATCTCAAAAAATGACAGCAATTTACTCTCTTACTGGGTTCAGGAATCAGGCTTCAACATAGTTGGGTTTAACTATGATATTTTTAACAAGTAGTATTGGCCTGGTTCACATGTCATAAAATGATAAAAACTTGTTCAAGTCAAGCTTGACTCTTGATTATAGACATGGAAGTGGTATATTTTTGCCTTCTGGGATATTTTTCAACTTCCCAATCTAGCATATAGCCCTGAGATTTCTTGGTGGTCTCTCATCCAAGAACTAACTAGGTTCAGCCCTGCTTAGCTTTTTTCAGTCAGCTAAGGTTAGCTTCATACTCTTAACCTATACATTAAAGGGGGTGAATCTATGGCCCTAAGATCTCATGTAGTCCATGAATCCCCCTTTTGCAGTCCTTGAAGTTCTCTCTGATTATGACAGCTGAAAATTGACAGATCATTTCCCACCATATGGAACTAAAAATATATAAAAACTCTCCTAAATATTCCATTATTTCTGTTTTTTAAAAAAACAAACACAACTTCTCAAAAACAACTATTTTGAGTTTCCTCTGAGCAGAAAGGCAGGACGATGATGACGATGATGTATGATATGGCTTTAGAGCTTTCAGCATTACTAAATTGTTAAGAGCAACTCTTGCTACCAACAGGATGCCCACACTTGCCGTGTATGACTTGATTCATACATTGTGCTAAACCAAAATTAAACTGTGTTATGGCTGTATCTGTACAGCTTGCTAAACCAAAAAGCTTGTTTTTCTTACTGAAGAAACAAAAGGCCTAGTAAAAATGTTAAGTACAAATTAACAATAATTAACACTTGTGATATATCCAGAATAAAATTTGTGTACTCAATCTATTAGGATTTATTAAAATATAGCTAATAATCCCTGACTAGATTTGAATAAATCTATAGAGTTTTCACTGTTAATTTTTCTGCCAAAGCAGTTTCTCCCACTTTTAAATACCTCTGATTCAATGAAGGATGTAGTGATTCACAGGGTGGAAGGCTGGAGATTCCAACTGCCTTCCCAGAAGCCCTTGAGGCTTCATACTCTGGTCCTGCCTCCTGCTTTAGGTAGCCACTTGGTACAGTACTTCCTGTTGCCACCAACGTCTCCCATCACAAGATGTCCCCTGCCAAATCCAGCATGCAAGACAGATTGGGTCCTCATGCCCTGTGCTGCCTTTCTGGTCAACATTTGAAAGCTGAAAAAAAATTCTAGCTGGTTCAGCAGTATAATACCTCTTTTGCAAGAGCAGCACTAATTGTGGATGAGCTCCTGGACTCAATTCAATATATTGGTTACTACCTATAAAGCTGTATATGGCTTGGGCCCTTGCTATCTTCAGGACTATATTCTTGTCCTATGTGATCTGGGAAAAAGAAGATGCTCTGACTGCCCACTCCTAGAGAGATCAGGGAGGTGGGAATCTGGAAAATGGCATTTTCAGGGGCAGCTCCCTCACAGTGAAATAGTTGAACTATTAAGATTACACTGAGCCCGACGGTTTTATCCGTCAAGAAGCAAACAAAGACGTTCCACTTCTGCAGTGCTTTGGGGAGTGAGTTGGAAAGACAGCTGCAGATTTAAGATTTTAAAATTGAACATGTTTAGTATTTTGGATTTTATAGATGTTTTTAAAGTATTATTGAAAGCTTCCTAGAGTTGCTCATGTAGGCAGCATACAAATAATTGAAATCAATCAAATAGTGCCTCCTCCTGTTCATGTAGCATAGATGTCTAGAGCAGGGTTTCTCAACCAGGGTTCTGTGGAAACCTAGGGTTCCACGAGAGGTCTCTAGGGATTCCCTGGGAGATCATGATTTATTTAAAAAAATATTTCAAATTCAGACAATGCAGTCTTGCAGTGATGAGCAAAGACTGAACAAAAATCTAGTTACAACTCCTTCTGGGATCTCTGGTAGTATGCTGTAGGACTGTGTTTATTTGGTTGAATCCATTCTTAATTTTTGATACAAGATAGGGAAGACAGTTGATAACAGGTGAACGCTATATTGCAGGAAGGGAGGAATATATTACAGGAAAGGAGAATATATTGCAGGAAAGGAGGAATATATTGAAGGAAGGGGAGGGAGAAGTGCATTTTTCAAGAAATTAATGGACTTGTCCAACTTAGTCTGTGACATCAGTCTCTCCCTCCCACATATTTTTCCTGTGGTTTTCCTGTAGTTATTTTATCCCATTATTTTAAATAAATTTTGTACATGTTTATTCAGTCATGTCTGAGCATCCAGTGTGGTGATTTTTGAAGAGATGTGAGAGAGAAGAGGAGGATTCTAGAATGGACAATACCAATAAGCTTAATGATGATAATGATAATGAAGTATTTAAATCTTCTCAGGCCTTTCCCTGCACTGGTACATCAACGGACTCAAAAAAAAGTCTGTCTTTACAATGAAAGCTATTTATCAATGGGTTTTACGTGGACTGGTGATCCAGATTGTCCTGTTCCGTTGTGCCTCATCTGTGGCAAACAACTTACAAATGCAGCAATGGCTCCAGCAAAATTAAAAAGACACTTAATTACAAATCACAGCCATATGACAAGTAAAAGTTCTGATTATTTTAAACAGCTATTGGAATCACAGAACAAACAAAATAAAGCTTTTGTTAATAAAATGACAGTTAGTAAAAAAAGCCCAAGAAGCAAGTTATTTAGTAGTGGAACTTATTACACAGCAAAGGAAAAGTCACACTTTGGGTGAGAAAGTAATCATGCCAGCATGTAAAATAATAGTGGGAAAAATGCTAGGACCAGATGCAGTACAAGAAATTGAAAAGGTTCCACTGTCAACAGTATAATAAGTTGGTGTACTGATGATGTCACATGATGCTGAAGACATTTTGTGTGATAAACTGAAGAACAGCAGCTTTTCTATCCAAGTTGATGAATCAACAGATTTCACCAATAAATGTCATATTATGGCATTTGTAAGACTTGTAAATGAAGGTGAAATTCAAGAAAACTTTTTGCTGCAAAGAACTACATGAAACATGCAAAGACCAAGATGTATTTAATGTTTTGTCTTTATATCTGGAAGCAAAAAGTCTGTCTTGGAGGGACTGTGTTGGCAGTGTGGTGATGGTGTTCTATCAATAGTTGGCTTCATGAGAGGTTTTGTTTCTCTTGTAAGAAAAGAAAATCCTGATGTTGTCACAACATACTACTTTGTTCACAGAGCAGTGTTGGTGTCAAAAATTCTTGGAGATGAAATGAAAAAAGTTCTGGATGATGCTACAAAAATCGTTAACTTTATTAAATAAAGATCAGTTCACTCAAGAATGTTTAAAAAAACTGTGAAAACCTGGACAAAGAGCACATAAATCTCCTGTTACACACAGAAATATGTTCCTCAGCAGAGGAACAGTTCTCAACAGGGTGTTTGAGCTGAAGGCAGAATTGCAAGAGTATTTTCAAAAAAATAATATTCCACATTTTGCTGAGTGCTTTGAAGATGGAGAATGGTTGCAGAAACCAGCATACTTAGCAGACATCTTTCATCACATGAACCAGCTGAACAAGTCTCTGCAAGGCTCTGGAGAAAAAGTTTTGACTTCAAGTGACAAGATTCTTGGATTTAAAAGAAAACTGAATGTTTGGAAAAATCATGTTGCAAAAGGAAATATTGAAATGTTTCCACTGTTGTTTGGGGTTGAGAGTGAGGAAGGATATCAGAAAGTCTCAAATCTAATTGAAAACTACCTGGAAGAGCAAAATTGTTTGAACTGCAGAACAAAATTGATCAGTACTTTCCCTCCCTTTTAACACAATGTATGATTGGGTGAGGGATCTTTTCTCTGCATCTTCTGCTCAACCTGAGAACTTCACTTTGAAGGAAGAGGAAGAACTCTGTGAGTTGCAATCTGATTGTACACTCAAGATGAGGTTCACTGATCTGCCCATGGACAAGTTCTGGATTTCTGTGAAAGAAGACTATCCTGCCATTCATGGGAAGGCGTTGAACATTTTGCTGCAGTTTTCAACTTCTTACATGCGTGAGCAAGCTTTTTCTTATTTAACAAGCATCAAAAGCAAAGACAGAAATTGTCTTATTTCAGTTGAAGATGAAATCCATGTGTGCTTATCTCACGGTTGGGCCAGAATTGAGTATTTATACAGCAAAAAACAAGCACAGGGTTCACATTAAAGAGGTAAGTTTCATTTTTTAGTTTAAGAACACTGTTAATGCACATATCCTGGCCTACATATGAAACTTACATATGAAAGAGGGATTAAAAAAATGAGACTTAGCACAATACAGAAAACAAAAATAAAAAACCTAAAGCAAATTCCTGACTACACATTTTACCCATTTCTATAGTTCTGAAACAAACGGCCCTCTCCTTCAAATTCCTGACTTCTCCAGCTCCTTGGAGATTCCAAATGTTAAATGGAGGCTGCTGGGGATGATGGGAACTGCATTCTTTACTTACCCTCTCTCCACAGTCTTCTCCCTTCCTTTTAAAAAGACATAGTTTCTGCCTCTAAGGGAGGGAGGTAATTTGATTCTGTACATGACATAGATCTCGTGAGGATGGGTACTGTCTTATGACTGGTGCAAACTACGTAATTTACCTGATGCTGTCATGATGCACACGATGTGGCTTATACCAGATGTCTAGGCTGCCTATGATACTGCCCGTACTGCTTTAGCAGTGGTCTCCCTTCACTGCTGTAACTTTGTTTTTACTGCTGTGACCAGCTGTTGTTGTTTGCCTGACATTTATTGAGTCGATACCCTTGCCCATATTTAACACTAAATCATGCTTTGCCTGTCATGTGAACACAGTCAGTGGTTGAGTTTGTGCACTGTACAGAGCCATGATGTGGGATGTATCAGTCCACACAACATTGTAAGCCAAAATCAAACATGTGTAGTCTATTCAAGAAATTGTGGTTAAGCAGAGCATGGCTCAGCCCAGTGGGAAAACACACTTGAAGCATGAACAGAATTAGGTTTTCATTCTTTGGAAAAGTTGCTGCAGTAGCAGCAAACCATCCTTCCCAACATCGGGAATTTCCTGTCAGTAGTTTCTTGTTTAGTTATGTAAATTGAAAACATTTAGCTGAAATGAATATGTGGGGTTGTAATTGGGTTGAAGCCAGAGCTGTCACTAATTTGCTTGCATTGGCTCACAGTTTGGGTATTTTACAGTGAAGGAAAAAGGCAATTGTGATTACTGAATATCCACAACAGCCCTGCCAGATCTTCCTGCACCTGACTGTTGCCAAATGGGGAGGGGGAAAAGAGGTAAGCAGATGTACCACTACCAGCGCAAAAGACAGGCAGCCAGATTTTATCCTTCACTTCTTTGCCCAGTGAATCCAAAGGCTTTCATCAGTGGCCTTTTTTGGTTGGTTGGTTAGTTGGTTTATTTATTTATTTATAAGCTTGTATGCTGCCCATCTCCCCCAACGGGTGACTCTGGGTGGCTCACAATAACAAAAAAGGAAAAAACACCAGTCCCTCCAACAATGGCTAAAATCCATAAATAATTAAAAAAGAAACATGCATTAAAAATGTCTTAAAAACCTCCTATAATTTTTAGCCCTAAAAACCTTCAAGATGCTGGGGGGGGGGGCAAACCGATCACCCCACCAGCCATCTCCACAGATGCAAGTCCCCATCCGGCCCCCAGGCCTTCTGGCAGAGCCAGGATTTAATCCCTTTCCTGAAGGCCATGAGGGAGGGGTCACAGGAGGCAAGATGTTCCATAGGGTGGGAGCCACAGCAGAAAAGGGTCTCTGCCTAGACCCCACTAATCGAAATTCCTTGACCTGCAACCTGCCCCTTCTGCTGGACCAAGTGGGGCGGGCTGAAATAACTGGGGCGAGGCGGTTCCTCAGATAACCTGGTCCTGTGCCATGAAGGGCTTTAAAGGTGATGACCAACGCCTTGAATTGGACCAGAAACAAACTGGCAACCAGTGCAGCTCACACAACAGCAGTGTTATATGTGCCCTCCTAGGGGCATTGAGAACTGTCCGCGCCGCCGCATTCTGCACCAGCTGTAGCTTCCGGATACTCTTCAAGGGTAGCCCCATGTAGAGCGCGTTAGAGTAGTCCAACCTGGAGGTGACCAGGGCATGAGTGACCGAGAGGTCAAGAAGAGCAAGGATGGATGCACTCCCCCCATCCCGCTCTTGCCAGAGATCATCTAAAAGTGCGACTGATGCTGTTTCTGTCCCATAACCGGGCCTGAACCCTGACTGATAGGGGTCCAGATAATCCGTTTCCTCCAGGATCCTCTGAAGCTGCCGCGCAACCACCTTTTCCACCACCTTCCCTAAAAAGGGGAGGTGGGAGACTGGACGAAAATTGTCCAGAAGGGTGGGGTCTAGCGACGGTTTCTTGAGGAGTGGGCGGACCAAAGCCTCTTTGAAAGGTTTTGGAAACACCCCCTCCTGCAAGGATGAATTGACCACTGCCAGAACCCACCCTAAGGTCACCTCCTTGGTAGCTTTGACTAACCAGGAGGGACAAGGATCTAAACCACAGGTAGTCGCACTGACAGCCCCGAGGACCCTGTCCACTTCCTCAGGGGCAACAGGATCAAACCATTCCCAGGTAACTGGGTAAGAATGCTCCCTGGGCAACTCCCCTGGACCTGCTCCATGCTTGGCTTCCAACTGAGAACAGGTTTAGCAGGTTATGGAGCCCAGTTGATACTTTTATTTGACAAATGTTAACATGAGACTTATATCTGAAAAAAGCTTTTAAATCTCAGCTACTCCATATTGTTAATAAGTATGGCTTATATTTTGCAACAGAAATTTGAGAGCCGGTTTAGTGTAGTGGTTAAGGCAGCAGGCTAGAATCCGGGAGACTGTGAGTTCTAGTCCTGCCTTAGGCACGAAGCCAGCTCCAGTCTCGCTCTCTCAACCCTAAGAAAAAGGCAATAGCAAACCACTTCTGAAAAACCTTGCCAAGAAAACTGCAGGAGCTAGTCCAGGCAGCCACCAGGAGTCATGACTGACTCAAAGACACCCCCCCCCAAAAAAATTGAACACAGCATCAAGTATATGCAGGATCCTTGTGGCAGGCCTAATTGTCAATAATAAATCAAGGATCCTAATCACAACTGCCATGTCCATCATACTACATGCTCAGCAAGACACCTTAATGAGAGAGCATGTGGCCCCATTCCTCTTTCTCACATGGCTCTTTAATTCAAATTTCCAATTTACCAGCTACCTGGTTTTGGCTTAGCAATTGGGGTTCGATGATAATTTAGTATGTAGTATGAACACAACCAACATGAGCATCCACAGAGGAAGGGAACAAGTGATGAAACATGTATAATCACACAAAATCCAGGACAAATGTACTTGCATCAGATGCCAGGATACAAGAACATAAGGACAAGGGCAGGATTTGTGCCGTGTCACGTGTGCCATGATTTTTTGCATCACAGCTTGCTGCCTGCAGAGGTTACTGGAAGTCAGTGATGAAACCTTACAAGAGTTTTCATTTTGGAACCCATTAATCTGATTATTTTAAGTGATAAGAACCTACAATTATCAGGCTTTCCCTCCCAGATAGGATTAGGAATTCCTTAGAAACTCAAAAGGAAAATCAAAAAACTGAAAATATGTAATATTTACTGAGGCAAGTTAGGAAGCCATAACCAAAAAGAATTCCAGCAACTACTGTGCCGAGGTTCAAGGACAAGCCTTATAGAATCCATTTTCAAACCTCATGTTTTCCATCCCATCTTTTGCAACCTGGCCCCCTCTTTTGGACAGGAGGGTGTCTCCATCCATCCATCGTGTTTATAACTGATTTGCTACTGTTTTTTTTTCCTCACAAGAGAAACTCTCTCCACTCTCATGAACATTCTGCATTTGAATTTAAAGGATCTGAGATGTATTTTTTAAAAGTTTAAATGACACAGTGACAGTAGTTAATAAACTAGGGGAGATAGAGGTAAAAACTATGGCATAGAAGTTTATTGCGGTTTCCTGAGTGTCAAAAGCACACTGGGCAAAGATTTTCTATCACATAACACACTGAATAAACATACGAAGTTTCTGTAAAAGTGATATTTATTTCATTTAAAAATACACTTGGAAAATAAGCTAATGTAGCTAGTTCAAATGTACTATGTAATGCTTCAGTTAATGAAGATTTAGTGGCCATATTTAAAATGTGCAAAAAGAATGTGAGACAGTAATGCAATAGTGGCATAATTGCAGAAGTCAGCTTTTTACAATTCAATTTCATCTTGATTTGGAATTCATATAAATGAATATTAAAATACATTTTCTTAAAAATACAGAGGGCAGTTTGTAACTAAACCTAAGGACTCTAAATAATGGTACAAAATGTAATTCAGAGGCAATTCTCTACAAAAGGCCTGCATGTTAATCTTACTCAAAATGAATAAAACATTCACTGACAATAATTATGAAATCTGTGTTATGAATGTACATACGTACATATAATTTTGGACACAGTAGAACTGGTTTAACATTCTTGGAACAAATCCCCCAAGTCCTATTTCATATACAGTTATAAAATGCTTGTTTGAACAAAAAAGTTACACATTAGCAATTATTTATTGCCAGTGAAAAATGGCTCATTGTGTGAACTTAGAGTATAGACATTACGATTTGCAAAAGCTCTTTGAAGAAATGTAAGTTAAATGGATTAAAACAGTATCTTTCTAAATATAGCATAATAGTGAAACACCTTAAAATTTTTATAACACTGGAAGAGACAGTAATTTAATGCAAATTAGGGTTCTTACAGTAGCTATGCAGCAGACATAATTTGGAATAACTGATTGTTTGTCCAGTTCAGCACAGGAAAATTTCATCTATAGTCCGTCCTTTTGGATCAACTGCATATGCACAAAACTGCGCAGAAAGATACTGGTTTCAGTCTATGGGGTGCAGGGTTGTTTAATCCAAAACAGTACCTGTACTTACATGATGTGCAAATTACTTCTGTTAATGAACACCAGTATTTTCCTGTGTCACTCCCTGTTCCATATAGTTCTTTTTCTGAGGCTGGAAATTTACTGTTTTACAACCTAATGTGGCTGTCATTTTGGATTTCCAGAAACTAGTGTATAATCTACAAGTTAAAAGGACGAAGTCTGGTTTCCATTCATCCAAAATGGTAGTTGAGTTGGGTCTGCCTGATGCAGTAAACCAGAGGGGGAAGAGGGTAACATGGCAGCAAGAGCATGCTCACTAACCAACCTTTACAGTTAAAGTATCATGTGAATTTATCTAAAACAGTAGGCTGCCTTTGAGGAATCTGTGTCTCTCTACACTAGCAAATGTCAGATGGGACCACTCACTTATACATTTAACATAAGGAAACAAAGTTTTTCAGTATAGTAGCCCATTTGATGTGCAATTATTTCTATAGCCAGTCTGATGTGTATGTATTCTTGCAAATATTTTAGTGTTTATTTATACACTGCACTGATACGTGTGGTATTTTACAAAGGACAGGTAGAATGAGTAAACACGAGGACTGTGTGACTGCTTCATTTATATGGACTTTGGCTTAGTTTAATAATATATAGAGATGGGAGGTAAGGGCTGATTCAGAGGTTTCCCCAAGAAGGTGATTTATGATGCTTGAAGTAAGAGAGGCAGCTGATCATTGTATATAGCGTTCTAATTCCTTAAACTTTGAAAATGAATGTTAATACTATACTTTAAGTTTAGCTGCAGTACTACAGTAAAGCCTTCAACTGTAAAGGTCTAATTAAAAGGCCTTTAATGAGAAACACCCACTGAAATCTACAAAAGTTGTGAAGAGAGAGATAACCCAATGATAGTATTTTCATAGGTTTATAAAAAAAGGAAGTTATCTTAAGAAAAAGCATTAATTTGATTAGTTTATAGTTTAGCTAATTAACATTTAGAAACAGATTCTGTGATCAAATAAGTAATTTTACTGTTATACACTGAACATGATAATCAGATCAAATAAGTAATTTTACTGTTATACACTGAACATGATAATCAGATTAATTCAAGTGTCACAAAGCAGATGTGACCAGAAGCACATATTTCCCTTTCTTTCTTGTCCTCTTTTGGATTCATGAACTCTCCTCATCCACATATTAATATTATAATTTGCTACAGCATCTAAGCTGGACAAACTGGGACTACTGGTAATCAGTTGGCTTCAAAATTGGGGACTAAATCCAGGATCTGAAGGGATTTCAAGCTCAGTCCAGTCCTCCCATCATCTATAATTTCTACAGGATACTATATCAGACTACAATGAATGCAAAGATCCCAAAAGATACGTAGAAGAGTGGGAGAACTGTACAAGGCCATGGGGTGCTCCCAAGTGCTGAACCATAGTTTGGCAAACAGTACTGTGATGTCTGAGTAGAGCTATCAGGGTTAGGCAGCAATTTGAGATTTTAGTAGGAGATAGAATAAGAAAAGAAAATACCCACTGGAGAACTACAAGCTATCATCTTGAAGTGGGACAGTCTTCCAAGCCAGCAGGAATATTGCTTCCCCTGAGTGGAATAAATTGGGCAGAGCACCACCAGCTGAAGCAGCTCTGCAACGCCAGCATTGCACATCTAATTCTAAAATACATTAAGATTCAATAAGAGCACTTAATTTTACATATCATTGACAACATCTTCCTTCTATGTTCAAGTTGAGTTTCCAAGGCTGCTTTAAAAAGCTTTTTAAAAGCATTGATAAGGTGTGTTTCCATTACAAGATACTTTTCACACTTGCAGTTCTCCAATTCGCTAAAAGTGTCCTCCTTATGCCTTTGAAATATGTGATGTGATGAATATGGCAGTATTCATTAGTCACATGGAACCAGTTTTGGTCAAGATACCCTGTAAATCTTCTGGCTGTGCAAGTATAATTGAATCAATGTGCTTCTTTAACTTTTCCATAGTTCCAGGTTTCACAGGTAACTTTTCTCCATTAGTCTATAATCATAAAAATGCAATTTAAAATGTTTTATAATTTTGTACTAAGACCAAGTTATAACTGCTACGTCTAACATCTATCTTACCTATTTGTAAAAGGCCAAAGTTCAGTAGTAAAGCAAAAGATCAAAGGCTCAACATTCCTAATATTTCAGTTAGGCCTGGGAAAGATATTTGTCTGAAACTGGAAAGCTACTGTCAGTCATTATATGGTGAACTATATTCAGAGATTTGGATCAATGATATAGCACTTTTACTAATTAATTTTTTACTGTTTTCAATCAATTTTTTCCACTTCACGGAAGTGAACTCTGTTTTAAATTAAATGGAAAATAGCTGTTCCCTTCAATTGCATGTGACCAGCAGATGGAGCTGTGAACAAGCAAATATATTATTTTGAAGAAGATCTTTCTTAAATCACATTGATACATATTTAGAAATAATGGAAACAGAGAGTGATACTCTTTTATACTCTGAAGGACAGACAGCCAATGCGATAATCTGGGATGTTAAAGCAGACCCGCCTAGCTCCTTCCCCCAGCTTTTTGTTTTAATCAATCTTGTAGTAGTGGTAGTAGTAGTAGTAATAATAATTTTAAAAAATGGGAAGCTGGCATGCTGCAAAGTGCTAATATCTAGCATCATCTTTCCTTCTAACAATGCAAACTGCCCCATACAGTTGTTATTAAGAAAATTAAAATGACAGACAACCATAGTTCAATCCTTTGTTTGGAAGTGTGTCTACCAGTCCATAAAAAGGAAAAAGGTGAGCTGAGGTGGTAACAAGAAACCTTCTGGTAAAGTGGATAAATGGTTATACCCATCTGTGTGGTCATTTTTAAGTTCAAAATTTCAGAAATGCCAATTGGTCTACAAAGGTTGCCCATTCCTCAGTCTAAGGAATTAGAGCAATTGGTATGTTCACTGTGAAACTGCAGTAAACATGTTCCACAAAGATGCCAGGAAGTAAAAACTATCAACAAGGGAGTAACAATGCTAGTTAGGAGGAATTGGGAACCTTGGTTATGGATTATCAATATTCCACCGTACTATCCCTTTTTGGTATGATCAGGAGAATGGACAGATATACAATATTCTTTCCTTGGATCATTCTGACAATTTATCTGTCAGCTGAAATAATTAAAACGAAGGACAGCACACAAACGTTGGCAAAGGCCTACAGAATGTTTTGAAAAAAATCCACATACCAATTTAGCCTTTAATTTTAAGACTAGATCCACTGTTTCCACTTCAGTGTGTTTCTGACTCCAGAAAAGCAAGTCCTAGAAAAAGAAAAAATGCGCCTAAAAGTTAATTACATCCATAAATAACTATTACATCAAGCAGGATACAAGAACAAACCATTTCTGAGATAACGAAATTATTAGTCATTTTAATGCTACACCTTATCCCAAGAGTTTGCAATGTAATTTAAATTTTGGGAGGGTGGGGGTGGAACTACCTTCAGTACTTGGTATTTCAGTTTGATATGCACATTTTTCAACTGGATTTTCAAGTATAAATACTGTTTTGCAGTTACGCTTATAGAAAGGATAGGGAAGAAAAAGCTTGATGTAAAGACACTTATCTAACCTCATTACACAATGCTTCTAAATGCAGTGCCTCCAGCTTCTGTGTCATTTCTTTCCGCCGTGTCCGGAACCAACCATCAAAATTGTAAGATTTCAAAAAATGCCTTTAAGACAAAGGGAAAATTTGTTTTACTGTAAGAATATTCTGCAATCAAAGTTAAAGCAAATATCTACCTTCTTAGCCAGCTGTATTTACAAATGAAATGTAACCAATACTGACCATAAGATATAATTTTGAATTCCTTTTATTCGTATGTTAACAAAAAACCCTCTTATAATACATCTCTATTATCTCTCATGACAGACACTTATAATTAGGGTTACAGCTAGTAACAAATATTGATTTGTTACTCGCAGTATAAAATGCCAGAGGAAGAATGTATTGATTCTTATGAACACCAGTGTTATTGCACTTTAACACTGAAAATTTAATATAACTTTTCAGTGCCTGCTGGAGCAAAAGGAGCATCATGCTAAGGCTGTATTGCTTTAGTACAACAAAATTACCTGTACAATCCTATCCAGTCCCCCTTTAACCGAGAGGTAAGCTGAGGCCCTGCTTTCTCAAGAGTTTTCATAAATTCCTCTTTGCTGAATGGCTTCAACTGTGGTGGACTCTATGAGAAGACACAACTATAAGTTAACAGGGCATAGACTGCGGGTATATATATAATAAATTTTCAGCTTCTAAAAATATTCTTACCTTCCAAGGTGATATGCTTTTTTGCAGGGGCATTAAACTTGCTACATATCGCTCCTGAACAAAAACAAGGTGCAAAAATAAGATACTGTACAGAAAAGGCAAGTATTAGCCAAATCTAAAATTATATTTTATTTGATCCAAAAACGTGACTAGCTGTTTTGAAATAAAAGGTGGCAAACTGGCATTGAGATAATTTCAGCATCTATTCTATATAAGGCTAGAATTCTGAAGTGCAGCCTTGCCCAAATTCAAGATTGGCGTTGCCTCTGTACATGCACAGTGGTGTGCGTATGAGATCTAGTACTTTCTATTCTTGAGGAAACCTTTAGGAAGCTAAAGAAACTATGAAATGGACACAGTACAAAATAAGAAAAAATAGCTTTGCTTAAATTTGTCTTGGAAGTACAAGTGAGATCAGGAGAAGATGCTCCTAAGAAACATGTTTTTGATTCAGATTCTTTAAAAGAATCTAGAACTGGAACAACAGGCAACTTGTACATTTTGGTAAATAAATAAAAAGGAATTTTCTTTAGAACTTATCTTAATCATTAACTGCACTCAGAACTATTATTTATTTTATTACTTATTAAACATAGGTCTTGTACAATTACTTTTCTTTTTAAGAAAGAAAGTGTACTCTTCAAAATGTCTTCATTCTAGGCTTAAGTATTTAAATGATTAAACATGCAGTTCCTGCTGAGAAACAAATGGGTGTTTCATTTACATCCACTTACTAGGGGAATAATGAAGCTTTGAGTCAATTCCAAAAAATAACGTCGAAGGATTATGCTTTGGGCTTCTGCAGGACGCTTCTGTTGTACTCCCTGAAAAAAGCAATCAAAATGTTCAGGACTGCAGCTATACTCTACTGCAGTGTTTCTCAACCTCAGCAACTTTAAGACATGTGGACTTCAACTCCCAGAAGTTGGCGCTGGCTGGGGAATTCTGAGAGTTGAAGTCCACACGTCTTAAAGTTGCTGAGGTTGAGAAACACTGCTCTACTGATATGGATAAGCAACTGTTAATGTAAAGTGTTTACATTAATAATGTTTTGCAATATAATGGGAGGAAATGTGTACCCAGAGTTTTTGTCAAATTATTTAAAGCCATGAATTAAACCATGCTACAGATCTTTCACATTTAACATACAAGAAACATAAAACGTGGCCCAGTTAGGTTCAAGACTTTGCTCAAAAGGTATAGAATCCTACTATTGTCCTGCTTGTAACATGACAGTAGAGCACAAGTATGTCACTAATGGACAACTTTGTGGTGGTGGTATTGCTGAGAGCCCCATTCCTACAGAAATAAACTGCTGGGGGCTGCAAGGTGGATGAAACTGAAGTAAGCAACGGGTGGGACCAGAGCAAAATGTGGCAAGAATCCTCATTTCTTCTCTGATGTCACCTTAAAAAAAACTTTCCACCACCCTCTTCTCTCTTTGCCAAGTAGCAAGCCACAGGGAAGGGACAAAAAGTTTTTATTATAGATAACTCTCAGCAGATGGGTTTGGGTTGAAATTAGTCCAAAGGCTGCTGCAGCTTTAGGGCCACAACTCAGTTCCTGGTTACCTCATCAGCATATAAATACCAAACAAGACAACAACCCAAAGAACGGGGACATGGCTGTCTTCTGTTTTGCACAGTTAGAAGTTAACACAAGGGAGAGCCCTGATTAGGGAACTGTGGAGATAGAACACATTTTGCCTAAAAAAAGAAGGGAGAAAACAAAGTAGATAAGCATTTTCTCTTTTTGAGGATTTCTCTTCAGGTTCCTGCCTCTATCCAGTATCAATTACTGTTAATGATTTAAGTCTGAAATACTACCTTTTGTAATTGTTTTATGATTTCTTCATCTTTGTTTAAGTATGGCTTGTATGATGTATAAACACCTAGGAAGGAAAAACACTGAATTTATCTCTGGGGTTGACCAACAGACACTCCAAATTGAACATTTATACCGTAATGATAAAATGTATTACCTGGTTTGGAATCCAAAGTTTTTAAGTTCTTCAGCTTTTTTACTTTAACTTGCTTTGGGACTTCACCTGCCAAATTGTGTAAAAAGGCCCTGTTTTAATAAAACATTAGAATCTAAACATTCCAGGCAGCTCATGTTCTTAAAGTGGTTTTGTATGCTGAAAATCTTCCCATTTTAGTTGATGCTGGTGTAAATATGGGAACTTCCAAAGAAGCTGCCTAATTCCAGCACTCATTAGGGCAGTGTTGTCCAAACTTGGCCACTTTAAGATGAGTGGACTTCAACTCCCAGAATTCAAGCATGGCTGGCTGGGGAATTCTGGGAGTTGAAGTCCACTCATCTTAAAGTGGCCAAGTTTGGACAATACTGCATTAGGGGAAGATACAGAAGATAGTAACTGCTTCCAACTCCAACCTTCCAACAAGGTTGCTGCAGATCTTCCCAGATAAAGCCTCTGGGCACAGATGTTCACTATCCTGCTCCCCAGGATAAAGAAAATACTGACTTGGGGTGGAAAGATGACCTGAAGGGACTCACTCCTTTGGAAGACCCTTTGAGTCAGTTTTCATGGAGTGTGTGTGGTCAAAACAGGCAAGGCAGTGGTCACAGCAGCACGATCAAAGCTCTAATTCTTTGTATACGCAACATGTCAGTTGGATTTAACCACAGTTATCCACACCACCTTGACTAGGCAGTACACTTTATATTGGTCTGCCCTTGAAAAATGGTGAGAAACTGCGACTGATGCAAAATGCAGTGATCTGTGCAAAGTACAGGTACCATGCAATGCCTGTCCTGAAAGATCTGCACTGGCTACCAATTGCCTACTGGTCCAGATTCAAAGTGCTGATGTTGACCTTAATGTCCATAGATAACTTAAAGCGTAATTGTCTACAGGACCATCTCTCTCTCCTGCTCAGAACCTACTCAGCTACTTAGCTCAGCAACAGCAGCTCTTCTGAAGACGTTCTCACTGCCAGAAACTTGATGATCAGATATGTGAGAAAGGCCACTGGAATGCACCCTCAAGGAGGTTATTTGGCCCCCACTCTTCCAGGATTTAAATAAATAGCAGAAGTAGATAGTCTTTCACCAAGTTTTAATTGTTAATTATTTCAGTGACTGAATATAATTGTATTGAATTTGTTTCATGCTTCATATTTATTATAAGCTACCTTGGAAGTGTTAGGATGAAAAGAAAGACAGTGTATAAATTCAGTGATAAATAAGATATGATTTCCCTATCTTCTATTGCTCTTTATTGCTGTCCTGAAGCTTGATTCAATTTCTCTTCAAGATCCTATTCAACTTGCAACTATCACTGACTACACTGGCCTGATCCAGTACTTCTATTTCAATCCTGGTTAGGTTTTGTACATATAAAGCAATTTGAATCAACAGACTTTCATCCTGAAATCCAAATTCTGTTTTTATTTCATTTTAACACAGACTTTTGTAATGTTTCCTATTTTATCAACATTTAACCATAAAGGAAGAACATAGGTTTAACTTTCTGTACATCTCAAAACAAATCTCCAATTAATTTAAAGACTTTACCTGACACTTTGATATCTCCTATTCGAATGATGTGTGGCCAGTGCTGCAGTGTTTTAGCAAAAAATGGGTTTGTCACTCCTAATATGACAGAAGGCCTGTAATACAGAAGATGCTTAAATGAGACCAGTAGGAGCTCTAGAGGTGGAAAGATGCTAAGTTCCAGAGGGGAAAGTATGTTGGGAAACACATAAACAGAAAATATGCAGCATATTTTACATTAGCTCAGACCCAAAGTAGCTCTTTCTTGAACAAAAGGGCTCACTTTGTATATTCATATAAAAGATTTTGATTCACTGCCAACAACAGAAGCTGTTGTTCGCAGAAAGGACTGTAATTTTGCAAATTCCCCCTCCAACTTGCTGTGCTTCCCACATGCTGTTCCTTTGGAACCAATCTGGGGAGGCAAGAACAGATTTGGGGGAAAAAAATCTTTCCCAATTTCTATCAGTGGGACATGTTCATGTTCATAGCCCTCCTGTAAAGGGACTCTGCCAGAGTTTTACCCTAGATAAGCTGCCCTCTTCCCTCAAAACAGTGACAGCCTCCTGAGTCAATTTCGTTAGCTACAGTTTGAACAGAAGGGAGGGCAGAGTCAGTCATAGGGTGTGGGAGGATGATGAAAGCCCTCTTAAACATGAACATTGGATAAACACATTGTCCAAAGCCATGATTTGCTTAATCAGAGTTTGTTACATTGGACACGATGGGCTGAGCTCACACTATACACCAAGCCACATCTAACAGCTTATAAACCACAGTGGATTAGATGTGAGCCCCTCTCCTTTGCTGAAAGAGCACAAGCAGCACACGAGAAAACAAAGGGACCAGCTTTTTCCTTTATTTCCCTCCCCAGCTGAAAAGAATGTGTCCTTGTCTGCCTCTAATCCTCAAGAGAAATGACATGTTCTTATTGTTTTGTATTACCCAACTTAGTTCTGCTCTTTTCTGTATGGGGACATTATGATTCACAGCTTAAGCAAATGTTGCCCCCATTAAAGCTGAGGAACATGACAGATCCCCAGAGAATTAGCTGCCCTCACAACATCTGGAAGATCCTGTTTCCGTGCTCTGGCCCTTCACTTGTGACTGGATCCCAAGTGAGAGCCTGCCACATCCCACTACATTCCATGACCCAGAGCTCTTTCTTCAGATGCACGAAGTTTTATCCTCAACTGGCAGATCTTGCTAGTTATATATCTAGGCTTTGCAGGCCTAACTGTTTAATTCCCTTTCTTCTATAGCCATGCATGCATCTCTAGAAACTGATGCTAACATCAGACAAATATAGTTGTTGTTATAAGAACCAAACAGTGCAGGAAAAAGAGACAGTGAGATTGAAAATAAAAAGAAATGGGGATTATTTTAAAAATTTCCATTTATAACTCATGTAGAAAAGTTTCAGTAAAATAATGCAAGCTAAAACAACTTTTAAAAAGGACTGTGATAAAGGCAACTAAACTAAACCTGTGTCATGAGAAAAGGGAAAACCAACCTGTAATAACTTACCATATTTGATAAAATCATTTATTTGGCTAAGTTTTTACTAATTTAATTTTAAAATAAGATGAATGAAATGTATATATCCATCACTTGAACTGGAATTCTGTTAAACAATAATACTGCTTGACATGTTACCTTTGTGTGTTTGATCCAACACGTGAGGAGTGGTGAGCCAGCCTTCCCACTCTCCATAAGTCAGATTGGTGATGTAAATAACAAGCTGGTCTCCATACTTAAAGCCAATCACCATCACCAGCTTTATGTGTGATTTCTTTCTTCCGAACTGGAATCCTGAGAGTGGATGGTTCCAGTTCACATGGAAAATTCTGCATTCATTTGAAGGCTCCTTGCATTATACCTCCATGATGTAAGCATGGGGATCATTTCTTCATTTATTTTACCAGCACATTAGGAGAGAGTTGGGGCTGCTCACTGTTCCTTGCATGTTGAATTAAACACCAACAGTAATACCTCAACAAACAAAATGCCAAGAATCAAATTACTTATAAACCTGCTGCAATTTATTTATTTATACATCACATTTATATAGCCGCCCATCTCACACAAAGCTGCCCATCTCACACAAATGCTTTTTCAGTGTCCAAGAAAGAGCAAAGTACCAATGCAACAACTGGGAATAAATGCAAACCTATACCCAGTTCGGGGTGGAGGTGGGGGACTAAAAAAGAAAAAGCATAACTTAAGCACAAATGATTCAGTGCTATGTTAATCAGACTCAAAAACCTTCCCAATGTTGCTTAATATACAGTACATTCTAGTGCAGCTTCTAAAATGAGCCTAACTTCATATTTTGATGGGTTTAACTTGAGTGTAAACAGTTTAGACGTGATTTCATCTCCCTCTCAATTTATTACCATAAAGTTTTTCAATCAACAGTCCAAGTAAATTCACACACAAGCAGAACAATCTTTTGAATGTGTGGTTGGTGAAAAGCTCCACAGATGTGACTGGAAATGCTGCCTAAACCACAGGGAAGTGTAGATCCAAAAACAAAATATTCATAGAGGGATGTCAGCTCTGCTTGAAATAACAGCATATGCTAACCACACAAGTTGTTTGATCTTTTACATTTGCTTAATGGGTCATCAGCATTCCAAACATCGCTTTATTTCTGTAAGGACGGTTAAGCACAACACAATTTAATTTCTAAAAATAACGTGCTCACAAATATGTTTTTCATATTTGGATATTTATTCCTATGATCTTTGTTAGATGAAATTATAACTTGACGATTTAACATAAACATTTTTTTAAAATAGACCATTATAAAATCAACACAATCTACTTTTTCCCATCAGTTTACTAAGCTAAAATGTCAAGCTCAGCTCTGGTGACTTTATGGCTATTCCATTTAGTTTTCTCAGCAACAATACAGAAAAGGTTTGCTGCTGCCTTCTTCCGGAATGTTCCTTCCACTTTGCAGCCTAGTACAGAAAACTAGTATTTCTGAAATTCACCAAAGTCAGCTAGGTGCTGCTAGCTAGTTAGACATCAAACTGCTATATTGCCAGAAAATGTTGCAAACAACATTTGTGTTTTGCATTTTATGGTTTATTGGAAACAGTACTGTTTTGGTTCAGTGCTAATGAGAGAAGTCTGAGAAACAATACTTAGCCACCATCTCTAATTGAGAAATAGTTTAAAAATTAGGTCAGCTGTACAGTGCATCAGAAATGATGAATGCTAGCATTATATAGGTTCTCACTGGAATTATTCTAAGTAGATGAACAATTTTTGAACAACACTGTATGCAAAACTCACATTCTTTTCCATTTCTTCTCCACAACACGATACCAAGGCATTGGTTTCTTTCCTTTTTCTAACTCTCAATTTAAATTCAGTTAATTATGGGTAGCAGAACTGAAGTACACACTCCTCTGTTAAAACTTCCTAAACTGAAATTCCTAATCTTTTTGATCAATATTCCACCAGCAAACTCAATGAGACATTTTTGAGGAGACAGGCATAAGGTACTTTCTTAAATCAAAATTATGTCAGAAAAATTACTTTCACAATCAGCCTGTTTAATTTAACCATCCATTTACTTACGGGGTCTGTGTACGAGTGGTATAGTCTTTGAATTCACTGTCATGTATTGTAAAATAAGGTCTAAAATCACTGTAGTACTTCAAGGGTGAGATACAGCTGTGAAATGAACACAGAGGAGATGAAATAAAAGTGTCAGTTTATTACATATTTACTTGTAAATTACACCAGCTGATCTCAGTAAATTCTTCTATGTTGTTGCAATTTTCTGCTGTCTTTTCAATACATACACTCCTGAACAGTTGATGCTATTTTACAGGGGTTTGCCAAATGTTTTTAATTTGAAACACCTAATTTCAAAATTGGAACCACTAAAATTTAAAACCTTTTGCACACTACAGTACTCATGTTAACTGTAAACAGGAGCAGCAGTTTGACGCTGGAAATGATTACTGAGGGAGTGGTGAGTTTCCTTTTGCTGGATATATTCAAGCAGACGTTGGACAACCATCAATCAGGGTCGTTTTAATGTGGTTTCTTGCACTAAACAGGATGCTGGACTTGACTGTCTAAATACTTTTCCAAATACTGGTTTCCAAGTCAAAATCTTAAAAAGCAAAACAGTTCTATCTATACAGAAAACTAAAATATTAACAGGCTGGGAGGAACTCCAAGGTTTGCAAGAAACAAAAAGGGTAGCTCTCTTAAGAAAAGGACGAAGGGGGGTTGAACATAATATAGCTACTGAATGCTAACTCAAAGTGGGGGAGAGGGGGCAAGAGAGGGATGCAAAACCAAGAGAAAAAAGGAAAAAACAATTGGCAAGCAACGTAAGGGCAAGAGCATGGCTGAAACCCTGAACAAAAGCAAAGTGCATCACCATTGGTTAAAGTGAAGAAAACTGGCTGACTAAAACACTGCGATCAATCAATACAGGGAAAATGTACACTTGTGTGGACAGAATTAAAAAAATCAGACTGCTTTGATGCATAACATAACAAGAAAGGAAACACCCATGGTGACCTGCTGCCTTCAGTTAAAATTGCCTGTCCTTCTCACAGTTGTCCGGTACCTTTATTTAAAGTTAACTTTTGCTTATTAAAGTCCATAAGTATTTAATTTCAATATTTTTAAAAAAGTAATTACTCAACTGGTTAAACTGGAAGCTAACCCAGTTACTACCTTTTATTAAAAATTCTTCAGTGAAGAACATACATATTTTAAATACCAGCTATTAAAACCTATCTCACGCTCTAGCCAACTTCTTCATCTATTATGGCACTTAACCAAATAATAAATTCATGAAAATTCATGAAAAATTGAGTTGAGAAAAAGAAAAGAAAAACCCCAAAACCATCATCCTCAGATTAAAAATTGCAGGCCTATGTGAAACAGCCTGGCTTCACTTTAAGAGTTTTAAGCACTAGGGGCAACGTGGCTCTCTCTGTTCAAGCGGAGCAGTGATGGCCTTTGCTCATCACTTCATCCACCTTGACTGGAGCTTGTGCAGAAGCCTTCTCTCATCTTCTAGTTGTCAAGAATCAGTTGAGGCAGGTAAAGTAACTTGGCAACTCTCCTTCACTCAGAATGCAACGGGACCACATTGTTTCTTGAAGCAGCTTTGAAATCATGATTTTGCTTTCGGAAGGAGCTTTGGAGATGAAAATTATGAAAGTAGCATCACCCTGTTGTAATGTAAGCTCTCCCCCTTTGGTGCATGTGGGTGGCATCTCCAGTGCATGCACAAGAGGTGATGTATGTGTCATGACATTGTTTTTGTCATTCTGACCCCTTCAGGGCCCCTGCAGCTTCTAAGCTTACCTGCTTCTTTGGGAACACATCATACTAAGAGATGATCTGTTTAACTGTTGTTTATGGAATGAACTATTACTAACTGGGTTCATCCACGGTGCTAAACCATGAAAAAGCAACCAGTTTTATGGTTTTCGGCATCTGATCCAAGCTTTCCTCTAGCGTTTTTGTTTTTAATAAAAACTTAAAGGTTTTTATTCTGCTACACCATTCCCATTCTGTGACTCACTGCGAAAGCCCCATCATGTAGCTTTTTAAAATCCTCCATATGTTTACCTCACAAGTGCCAACACAGTTTCTGAAGATTCTGATGGTGATGGTGCCATGACAACTAATGGTTCCCCTAACAACACTAGTTCCCACAGCATCTGGATGTGAAAGAACACTGGCGAGAAACATCTGAAACAGATTCACAAGAAAAAAGACTTTTTTTCCTTGCCCTACTTATAGCAGAAACAGCAGAACCAAAAAGAAAGAAAACACTGAGAGAAATAAATGTGCAACTGAAATATCATCTTGGCTTGCAAACTCAACAGTCTAAGACAGAATGACTATTATACCTTTTTGAAAAAAAACAGAACTCAGAAAAGCTATGCAGATAAAGTGGGATTTGAACTTCTGGTTCAGACCACACATTTACTAGCTGTCCACTTTTGGCCAGATTATTAAGTCCATGTCAAAGATGAATTTGCTCATATTGTAGTATTCACTATGGAGATAACAGAGTGCTAAATTCTCTAAGAAATGACTTCCTGACTTTCTTACTGCAAACACTATCTGGACACTTTCTGAAATACAGCACAACAATTTGCATACAGGGAGCAAAGAAAACCTGCAGCAGGGGCTGCTTTTCTAATTAGTGGTTAGAGTTCCTCTCTGACCACCTGTACTCACCTCACGCAAAAAGAAATCGGATCAAATAACAGTATGTTAAAGTTAATTATTACAATGTGAATCAACCAAGGATAGGTAATTTTCTTGGGCTGGGGAGTTACCTTGAGCTCAAAAGAACTTTAAGCAGCTGTATAAATGGGCAGGGTATGTGTGCCTCCCAAATTCTGTCCCCACCCTACCCCACAACACATGGTGGAAAAGCTTTAATCCCTACTAATCCAAACAGTGGGTAAGACTCATGCTTTCTCGTTGCTATTAGAGGCAAGATTAATGTTTCTTTAACTTTAAAAGTTCTTCATCAGTGATTGTAATCAAGATGCTGTTTCTCTACAGCTAAAGGAAAGGAAATAGCTATCTGCTTTTACTGCCCAAATAGGCTTGCTAGCAGGAGGGCTAACAAAGTAGGAAAATGGATGGGAACATTTCTCATGACATGACAAACAGCTACACACCATGCAAAGATGCATATAACATAAATAAAAAAATATGTTTCATAGGACGATCTCTTATCTCAATGTCTCTTTGCTAGGTAATCAATTCAGTTTCAGTTCTTGAAACTCTTTGATGTAATATGTGATCTTTGAAGAAATAAACCAAGATGTTTTTTAGTCTTTACCTAAAGAGATCTACTTCATAGACAGTAGGCAAAGCAATGGAGATTTGTGAATCTGCCTAAAAAAAGACAAAAAGCTTGTGATCAGAGTAGCACCAGAGAATAAAATAAAAAGTAAAGCGCACTATGCTATCTTTGCAACAATAATGATCTCTTAAAATAAGCTTATCATATAAGTCTGTAAAGTGCCCCTCACTAGATCCCCTGCTTTCTTCATTTCTCAAATTGTATACCATCTCAGTTACAAAGTGACTTTGGGCAGTTTACACAGTAGGATTAAAACATCCAGTACAAAATAAGGAAAAACAACAAAAGGACAAAATCAAAAGTAAAATACATGGCACATATCATGGAAGGATAACTAAACAAACATATTCCCAACAAACCACCAGCAGGGAGCAGATTCAACACCCCTGGGATAGGGTGTAGCAAAGAATCAGGCTTTTATGGTTTTACAAAAGCCCAATAGTCAGACCTATGCAGACCTCAGAGGAATGCTGTTCCTCAGCATCTACTGAGATGTATCTCCTGGGTCCCACAAGATGACAATGCTTTACAGCTGGGACCTGGAGTGCACCAACTTGTCCAGAATTTACCACTTGGGCAGAAGCAGTAGAAAAATTGGCCTACTGGTAAATAGTGATGTAATGTTACATGGGCCAAATTGGGACCATCCATAATTACTCATGCCCCTGTATTCCGGACCAGTGGTAGCTTCTGAGTGGTCTATAAGCTCCACATAGTATATATTGCAAAAATCCAAACAGGAGGTGATTTGGCATGGGTGACCGAGAGAAAGGCCTCTCAATCCAGGAAGGGATACAACCTGCACATAAGATGGTTGCTACCGGAGCCACAAGTCTACAGCACATATCTGCTTCTAAACAAGATTTGTTCCACTTGAATCACTTATTTAATGAATGCACTAATCACCCTTCCCCAGGCTGCATGGCTTTTGCTGAAAATTCTGAGAGCTGAAGTTCCCACCTGAGAAAGGTGCCCAAGGGGAAGAAGGCACTAAACCTGCTGGTAGAGCCTCTTTGGGGAATCTTATGCTTATTATCCTTTCCTTAACTCACCTTTCAAGCCCAGACAATTTTCACACAGATACAGTACACATCTGAGATGGGCAAATCCAAACTTGCTACAATGCAGGTAAGACAAGAAGCAATGGGTGGAAGCTTTACAGTGAGAGATCCAAACATAAATTAAGGAGGAATTTCCTGATTGTGAGAGCTATTAAGCTAGCCTCCTGAAGTTGTGGGTGCTCCATCACTGGAGATTTTCAAGAAAAGATTAGACAGCCTCTGTCTGGGATGGTCTGAGGATTCCTGCATTGGACAAGGGGTTGGACTAGAACATCTCCAAGGTCCCTTCCAACCCCATGATTCTATGATGAGAGAAGGTTTGAGAGCCCTTTATAGCCATCTGTAATCCTGCAGCACTCTGATCAAAATGTGGTCTGAGCTTCATTTAAGTCCTATTAATGAACAGTCCTGATTAAACAAACAACACACAAAATGATATACTGTGCCATACTGTTTTATATTATAAAAGAAAGCTACCTGTCACCTTCTTATCCTGTGTCTCTACAGGCTATCTTGATCCCTTTGATTCAGTCTGGTTTGATCCTTTCTTGCCCCTTGGTGCTGTAGCAGACAATACTAGCTGCTGCTACTCCAGCCATACTTCCTGGCTTCTGCTGCTTCCACCCAAGGCCTCTCTCAGTATCTTTTCTTGGCCCTGCTACTTCTTACTCCCAGCCTCCTTCACCCACTGATTGCACTCTGTTATGCTCTGCCGCTGCCTCTTCTATTTAGCTGGGGCAGCTGCTGCTCTGCCTGTTTTCTGCAGGCATGGCCAGCTGTTGACTCCGACCGACCGCAGCTGCACCGCAATCCGCCCAGCCTTCCAGCTCCCCTCTATCTTGCCATTCCAAAAAGGGGAAGGGAAAACTAACCAATTTTCTCTCCCTTCCCCATTCTGCTAGCTTAGTCCTCTCTCTAGGGACACAGCCCATTACTACTGAGCTTTCTGCTGGGCGATGACCTCCAGGGAAGTTACTCCACTTGGGCTCCCCCTGGCATCACCAGTCGTCCTTTGAAGCTGAATAGCTTCTGTTTGCTTACGCTGAAATACCTCCTTGCTTCAGCTCCCAAGGCTCAGGGTTGACAGAGCAACTTGTTTTGGCAAATATTATAATATTAACTAGCATTCTCTGATTTATCTCCACCCAAAAAATGTATAAGCTTTCACTTTCTATTTCTCACACCTATATAATTTTACTTGTTTACTTAACAAAATATACTTGAGAACTTGGACTAACACGCTAGGAAATGAAATGTTTGAAGTTAGATCTTTGTACTGAGGGAGTGTTAATCTGCTAGTGAGCTACCTGGTGCGTCGACTGTAATACTTGGGTTGTTCCAGGCTTGTCATGGCAGGTAGGAATCCGCACCTGAGAAAAGAAACATAATAAGCTATGCATACATCATTCATAATACTAATCATCCCAAATGTTAACTTTAGTTAGCCTTAAGACATTAATTACTTCAGATAGCAATATTTTGCCAGATTTACATCTGTGAAAATATACTGCTTTAAATAGTTCTTCCCTCACATATATATGTCTATGTATGGGTGTGGGGGTATGAGAGAGAGAGAATAAATCCTACTGAAATAACTAAAATAATTCATAATTTTGTTAAAGTTATAATCTGTAAGCGAGAAGCCTGCAATCTCTGCAGGAGTCAACTAGAAATAAAAATCCAGCAGTACCAATTGAAACACCTATTTAAGTTGTTGAAGAACAAGGGAAATGTTCTGCTTAAATAAGCTCATAAAAGTCTCATACAAAAATCAACTGAATAACTATTAACAATATCAGATGACATTGCACAGTCCAGTAAGAACTCATATGCATGCTTAAGTCTCTCCCACAGTAACCAATTAAATTTAGTGCTCAACTAGAGTAGACTCCATACATCCTACAGAGGCAAACAAATGCATCTTTTTAAATGACAGGTCTAAATAGAACAAAAAAGATTGATTTATAGAACACATTATCTCTTAAGAATTTTACCTATATCTAGCTCTCCATTAGGTATTCTTTTCCTCTCTCACTTGCGCAAGTATGAAATAAATACACATTTATAGGACTAAGGCTTTTTTTTTTTTAAAGTTGATACTATTATATATAAGAAACATATTATATACAGAAAACAGACATGGTTGGCTGAACTCAAACAACAAACAAGAATGGATGAAGTTTAAAATTACCTTCATTACAATGCCCATAATAGGTAAATAGAGAGTTTTCCCTGGGACCGGCAGTGGCCATCGGTCAACATCACTACAAGCTAAAGCAGAGGAGGAGCAATTAGATTTGTACATAGAAGACCTTTATAACAGTGCTCCCTAACATCTGTGAATAAAAAGATTTATCCACTGAATTAAATCTATTCAGGTTCACCTGATAGTATCAGTTCTGATCTGGAACAGCTGACAAACTGGCAACACCATCCTCCTCAACCGATAAATCTCTGAGATAGCAATTTTGAAGCGAAAGTCACAGTGCTCTTCCACTACGATTCACAGATTTTAGACTGCAATTAATCTTATGCATTTTGAAAATATAACAGTATCACCAAACCATCAATATTACCAACCTGCTTCCAAGAAAGGTTCATTTTTCTCAAAATATTCAGGTGCAATTTGTCCAAGCACAGTATTAAATAAGTGGATATAAGGCAGCTTGCTGATCAGAACTAAAGACTACAAGAGAAGCAAAATAATTTGATTAGTTCTCCCAAAATCACTACAATTTATATTAAATAATGTATTAGTTCCTCACTAAATTCATATATTTGTTTATTTTATAGCCCATCCAACTCAAAACACTCTAGGCATAGTTAGCATTAAGATTTTTTTTAGAGAATATAAAAAATAGGAATAGTCTTGATTCATATTAATGCAACTACTAAGGAAACTACACATTACAAACATTTGTATGTAAACACCCTTACTGAATTTCTGATGGTTAGGGATACAATTTGGCACAGAAAATCAGAAAGAAAGATGAGTGCTTTTCCCCAGCTCAGTAGCTGGGTTCAGTGACTGTACTAAGCCATGGTTTTGTTGAATAAGCCACAATGACTATAGTATCCTGTTATGTTAAGCCATAAATCATGGATTACAACCTGCAATGGCAGGATTCACATGAAACATTAACCAAATCCAAGCCAAATATATAAAGCTTAGAATGACATTTGAATCCTGCCACTGTTTTCCCATGCAATTTGCCCCTCTTCAGTTGCTTTCCCCTTCACTAACACTTTAAGTATATTTTTCTTTTTATGCAACACACATTTGAAAGCCTATACAGGTAGTCCTCGGCTTACAATGGCAATTGGGAATGGAACTGTCATCGCTAAGTGACAGAGTCATAAAGTGTGATGTCATGTGACCACATTGCTTAGCGACAGCATTCCAGACGTTGCCGTCATTAAGCGAAAACCACACAGGTTGTTAAGTGAGGACCTCACATGACTGCAACTTCCAACTGGCTTCTCCATTGACTTTGCTTGTGAGAAGCTGGCAGGGAATGTCGAAAATCATGATCACATGACAGCGGCTCACTGCAATATTGTAATTACAAGCCGGGCACTCAGCATCCAGGTCGTAATCACGTGACCACAAAGACGCTGCAATGGCCCAAACTCTGAGGGCCAGTTTAAGTCCACTGTTTTCAGTACCATCATAACTCTGAACAGTTGCTGAATGAATGGACGTAACCCAAGGACTACCTGTATGCATTTACTTCTAAGGGGGATATATTCACAAGCAGACTTAATAAGCTAATTAGATGGACATTTCCCGATGTGATTCAAGTGGAAACATTAAAATTAGGTGATCTCACAAGAGTTCAGCTATTTTTAAACAAATACATTTTTAAAATATTCTTTATTTAATTTGGGGAACCCATGGACTTCTTTGGGAAGGGGCACATATGTTAAGGTGCCAACTAAGTCACCTCAGCTAATGTGTGGTCCATACATTTTTTGATAAAGTCAGCTTCATATATGAAAAGAATGACAACTGCAGAACAGAACAATGGATAAGGCAATCTGTTTTGCCTTTTTTTTTTTGGTGCCTTTGAGTCAGTCTTGACTCCTGGTTACTGCCTGGACTAGTCCCTGCAGTTTTCTTGGCAATATTTCAGAAGTGGTTTGCCTTTGCCTTCTTCTGAGGGCTGAGAGAGAGTGACTGGCCCAAAGTCACCAACTGGCTTTGTATCTAAGGTGGGACTAGTACTCACAGTCTCCTGGTTTCTAGCCTGATGCCTTAAGCACTGCACCAAACTGGCTGCCACTTATTTTGCTTATGGATACCTAATTTCCCCTTCATGGATCACTGCCTTGTTGTGGCGAAGGGGCTTGTGTAACTCAGTGAAGCCATGAGCTATACCGTGCAGGGCCACCCAAGACAGACAGGTCATGACAGAGAGTTCTGACAAAATGTGGTCCACTGGAGAAGGAAATGGCAACCCACTCCAGTATCCTTGCCAAGAAAACCCATGGACAATGTTAAAAGGCTAAAAGATATGACGCCGGAAGATGAGCCCCTCAGGTCGGAAGGTGTCCAATATGCTACTGGGGAAGAGCGGAGGGCAATTCCAAGTAGCTCCAGAAAGAGTGAAGCGGCTGGGCCAAAGCCAAAAGGACGTTCAGCTGTGGATGTATCTGGAAGCGAAAAGAAGGTCCGATGCTGTAAAGAACAATATTGTATAGGTACATGGAATGTAAGATCCATGAACCAAGGCAAGCTGGATGTGGTCAAACATGAGATGACAAGATTGAACGTCGACATCTTGGGAATCAGCGAATTGAAATGGACGGGAATGGGTGAATTTAATTCAGGTGACCATTATATCTACTACTGTGGGCAAGAAACCCTTAGAAGAAATGGAGTTGCACTTATAGTCAATAAGAGAGTGGGAAAGGCAGTAATGGGGTACAACCTCAAAAACGACAGAATGATCTCAGTGCGTATCCAAGGAAAACCATTCAACATCACGGTAATCCAAGTCTATGCCCCAACCACTGATGCCGAAGAAGCTGAAGTTGACCGGTTCTATGAAGACCTACAACACCTTCTAGAACTAGCACCAAAAAAAGATGTCCTTTTCATCATAGGGGATTGGAATGCTAAAGTAGGAAGTCAAGGAGTAATCGGAATAACAGGCAAGTTTGGCCTTGGAGTACAAAATGAAGCAGGGCAAGGGCTAATAGAGTTCTGTCAAGAGAACAAGCTAGTCATAGCAAACACTCTTTTCCAACAACACAAGGGACGACTCTACACATGGACATCACCAGATGGTCAATACCAAAACCAGATTGATTACATACTTTGCAGCCAAAGATGGAGAAGCTCTATACAGACGGCAAAAACAAGACCAGGAGCTGACTGTGGCTCAGATCATGAGCTTCTTACTGCAAAATTTAGGCTTAAATTGAAGAATGTAGGGAAAACCACTAGACCACTCAGGTATGACTTAGATCATATTCCATGTGAGTACACAGTGAAGGTGATGAATAGATTTAGAGGATTAGATTTGGTAGACAGAGTGCCTGAAGAACTATGGATGGAGGTCTGTAACATTGTACAAGAGGCAGCAACTAAAACCATCCCAAAGAAAAAGAAATGCAAGAAAGCAAAATGGCTGTCTGATGAGGCTTTACAAATAGCTGTGGAAAGAAGGAATGCGAAAAGCAAGGGTGAAAGGGAAAGATATAAGCAACTGAATGCAGATTTCCAGAGAATAGCAAGAAGAGATAAGAAGGCCTTCTTAAATGAACAATGCAAAGAAATTGAAGAAAACAATAGAATAGGGAAGACCAGAGATCTCTTCAAGAAAATTGGAGATATCAAAGGAACGTTTAGTGCAAAGATGGGCATGATAAAGGACAAAAAAGGCAGGGACCTAACAGAACCAGAAGAGATTAAGAAGAGGTGGCAAGAATACACAGAAGAACTATACAAGAAAGATCTTAATGTCCCTGATGTCCATGCTGGTGTGGTCACTGACCCTGAGCCAGACATCCTAGAGAGTGAAGTCAAGTGGGCCTTAGGAAGCATTGCTAACAACAAAGCTAGTGGAGATGACAGTATTCCAGCTGAGTTATTTAAAATACTAAAAGACGATGCTGTTCAAGTGCTGCACTCAATATGCCAGCAAGTTTGGAAAACGCAACAGTGGCCACGGGATTGGAAAAGGTCAGTTTACGTTCCAATTCCAAAGAAGGGCAATGCCAAAGAATGCTCAAACTATCGCACAATTGCACTCATTTCACATGCTAGCAAGGTTATGCTCAAAATCCTACAAGCTAGGCTTCAGCAGTACGTGAACCGAGAACTACCAGATGTACAAGCTGGGTTTCAAAGAGGCAGAGGAACTAGAGATCAAATTGCCAACATTCGCTGGATCATGGAGAAAGCACGAGAGTTCCAGAAAAGCATCTACTTCTGCTTCATTGACTATGCAAAAGCCTTTGATTGTGTGGATCACAACAAACTGTGGCAAATTCTTAAAGAGATGGGGATACCAGACCACCTTACCTGTCTCCTGAGAAATCTGTATGCGGGCCAAGAAGCAACAGTTAGAACCAGTCATGGAACAACCGATTGGTTCAAAATAGGGAAAGGAGTACGACAAGGCTGTATACTGTCACCCTGCTTATTTAACCTATATGCAGAGTACATCATGAGAAATGCCAGGCTGGAAGAATCACAAGCTGGAATTAAGATTGCAGGGAGAAACATCAATAACCTCAGATATGCAGACGATACCACCCTAATGGCAGAAAGTGAAGAAGAACTAAAGAGCCTCTTGATGAGGGTGAAAGAGGAGAGTGCGAAAGCTGGCTTGAAACTCAACATTAAAAAAACGAAGATCATGGCATCTGGACCCATCAATCCCTGGCAAATAGAAGGGGTAGAAATGGAAGCAGTAACAGACTTCATTTATTTGGGCTCCAAGATCACTGCAGACGGAGACTGCAGCCATTAAATTAAAAGACGCTTGCTCCTTGGGAGGAAAGCTATGGCAAACCTAGATAGCATATTAAAAAGCAGAGACGTCACCTTGCCGACAAAGATCCGCATAGTCAAAGCTATGGTTTTTCCAGTAGTAATGTATGGCTGTGAGAGCTGGACCATAAAGAAGGCTGAGCGCCGAAGAATTGATGCCTTTGAACTGTGGTGCTGGAGAAGACTCTTAAGAGTCCCCTGGACTGCTAGGAGGTCAAACCAGTCAATCTTAAAGGAAATCAACTCTGATTGCTCATTGGAAGGATTGATAATGAAGCTCAAGCTCAGATACTTTGGTCACCTAATGCGAAGAGAGGACTCTTTGGAAAAGACCCTGATGCTGGGAAAGATGGAAGGCAAAAGGAGAAGAGGACGGCAGAGGATGAGATGGCTAGATAGCATCACTGAAGCAATGAGCATGAAATTGAGCAAACTCAGGGAGGCAGTGAAAGATAGGAAGGCCTGGCGCAATATGGCTCATGGGGTCACGAAGAGTTGGACACGACTTAACGACTGAACAACAACAACACCTAATTTCATTTTCTATAATGCAAATCACCATGTACTGCAGATAGCATTGTGGTTTATGTATTCTGGCCTTTCAGATTAGCCCATGTAATGTGTTTAAGATGGAGTGAATATGCAAACATTTTCCACTGATTTAAATGGAGCTTACTTTTTCTGCCTAAGTATATTTAGAAGACAACCATGAACAATTCAGCTAAAACTAAATTACCTTCTGGAAGTAACCTCGCTTTAATGTCTTGTCTTGTACTTGTCTGAAATAAACATATCCATAAAAATATGCAGGATCCTTCTGTAAAGAAAAAGAAAACATTCCAAAATACTGAATACTTTCTGAATAATGCTGAGTGCTTAGCAGGTGATCTTTAAAAAAGTTTGACTGAAATCACAGGAGGATTATTCAGGATGTTTACATTTTCAGATATGATGTCACTGTAAACATGTCATCAAACACATCTAGGTCATGCATATGAAAATGAAGAAACCTATTATAATACAGGAGCTAACATTTCTACAATTACACTTCAACATTCCCTACACAATTAGTCTATATTTTATATACTTTACATCTCAACATCCTTGATATATACAGAAGAATGAGACCCATGATACAGATTATCTGCAATCTGTCACAGTATTATGTCACCTATGAAAAATCTCTATGAAGCAGAAAAAAAAGACTTTTCTAACCATTTAATTTATTCTGTAGGTATTTTGGACAACAACAACTATCACCTTTAGATAATGTATCTAGAAAGCATTATACTGAAGAAGACTGCACTGAAGGTTTGATGTGCAATTTCTGGTAGCTATTAAATGGTAAACACAAGTGTTTTGACCTTTTCCCCATTACAGTTTGCAAGCACCTGAATGTGTTGGGTATGTCCTAGTACCAAATGGAACACAATACTTCCCAGAGTCATCTGCAAAGTTCAGGGACAAAGGGCTCCCTGAAGTCTGAAACAGCTGGATGTAGCAACATTATAACCAGGTTCCAAAAGAATAATTCTAGACACAATTACAGCTGTTTTAATGATTACTATTTCAACAGAAAGGATAATTAATATGTTCTTCATTAGAAGAGTTTGCAGTGTTATTGGCCACGTGATACAGGACAATACTAGCAGAGGACTAAGCAATGTCTTATAAGGAACAAAACTTACAATTTCACCATTAAGTACCATCACAATAACTGTCTGTTAGAATTAGAAAGGCACTATCATGTCTGAACAAGATAAAATATCCTACTTTCCCAACCTTCAAGTAAATCGGTAGATCTCTGTCCAACTGATCCAGCAAACAGTGCCACGAAGGCTTTCTGCTAGAAGACTGCCGAAACCTAAAACAAAATTGTGTGTTTCCAAGGCAACCTAAGCCAAAAAGGAAAGAGGAGAAAAACAGCAAAGTACTATATTGAATTGGTAATATTTAAAAAGAGTATCTGTAACTAGCAGGTGCTTCTAACAAATATTAGTATTTTTTAAAAGGCTCCCTAAAGGCCAAGCACAATTCTATCTCTTCTGGTGACTGCATGCACAGAAATCAAACCTACAGTACCTACATTGGAGAAAGGCTGATGAAGCAAACTATGATGTTTTCGGCTGGAAGACTCTCTACTTGGCCAGTCCAAGTATGATGCTCTCTTTTCTTATTGAATAAACACAATCAAATACTTTGGCTGCTGCTCTGCCAAGCAGGGGTGTCCACAGATTATAATCAAAAAAGTCAAGATGGCCACCACAATGGTGTGATCAAAGCATTCCCTGTTTTTTGTGTGCAGCCCACATTATAAAAAAAAAAAAACCACTCTGGACACCCTGCTGTCAAGAGAATACATGCGTGCACATTCAGGCTGCCACCAGTTCATACTCTTCTGGCTTCCTATGGGGAATTCCACTTTTTCTGCCTTGTTGTAAATAGTTAGCATCTAAAGGAGACCCAAGCAAGCTGGTTGAAAGAGGGCTAATGATCCTCATTTTAATGCCTGAAAGACAGTAATCAGCATTGCTGCCCTAATTCTGGCCATTTTCCCCATTGTTCTGCCTAGTGCTGATATGGTATGACTACCTGTCCCATTCTGCCTAGATGATTTAAGAAGAATCTGTAAAAGCTACTGAATTTGGGATGCCAATTAAAACCATTGCAGATGCAAGCTTTACATCAAAAGCTTTCAAGGCACCATTTTAAATTTAATGTGATTTCAACTTTATTTCAAATCAGAAGAAACTGGGAACCCATACACATCACCAGACGAGGTTTCAAAAAATACCAAGAAACTTTTTAATATTCAAAAGGCTACAAGAAAATTGCATATCCATCCAAAAGTTCATGATGTAAATTCAGAATTATCAAAATTCACACTATAATAATAAGTTTACACTACTTATTGTCCCACAGATTTCCATATTTAAGAATCCCCTATTTATATCACATTCTAACCATACTAAACTTGAAAAGACAAGGTAAAAATCAGGCATTTCTCTTTCTTCAGCATCAAGCTGATCCAAAATGTTTTTCCTTTCTCTAAAACTGTAATATACAGGTGAAACTCGAAAAATTAGAATATCGTGCAAATGTTCATTTATGTCAGTATGGCAACTCAAAAGGTGAAACCAATATATGAGATAGACGCATTACATGCAAAGCGAGATATGTCAAGCCTTACTTTGGTATAATTGTGATGATTATGGCGTATAGCTTATGAAAACCCCAAATTCACAATCTCAGAAAATTAGAATAGTGTGAAAAGGTTCAATATTCTAGGCTCAAAGTGTCCCACTCTAATCAGCTAACGAATCCATAACACCTGCAAAGGGTTCCCGAGCCTTTAAATGGTCTCTCAGGCTGGTTCAGTAGGAATCACAAGCATGGGAAAGACTGCTGACCTGACAGTTGTGCAGAAAACCATCACTGACACCCTCCATAAGGAGGGAAAGCCCCAAAAGGTCATTGCAAAAGAAGTTGGATGTTCCCAAAGTGCTGTATCAAAGCACATCAATAGAAGGTTATGTGGAAGGGAAAAGTGTGGTAGAAAAAGGTGCACAAGCAGCAGGGATGACCGCAGCCTGGAGAGGATTGTCAGGAAAAGGCCATTCAAAAGTGTTGGGGACTTTCACAAGGAGTGGACAGAGGCTGGAGTTAGTGCATCAAGAGCCACCACACACAGACGGATCCTGGACATGGGCTTCAAATGTCATATTCCTCTTGTCAAGCCGCTCCTGAACAACAAACAACGTCAGAAGCGTCTTACCTGGGCTACAGAAAAAAAGAACTGGTCTGTTGCCCAGTGATCCAAAGTCCTCTTTTCTGATGAGAGCAACTTTTGCATCTCATTTGGGAACCAAGGACCCAGAGTCTGGAGGAAGAATGGAGAGGCACACAATGCACGATGCTTGAAGTCCAGTGTGAAGTTTCCACAGTCTGTGTTGATTTGGGGAGTCATGTCATCTGCTGGTGTTGGTCCATTGTGCTTCATTAAGTCCAGGGTCAATGCAGCTGTCTACCAGGAGATTTTGGAGCACTTCATGCTTCCTTCCGCAGACGAGCTTTATGGGGATGCTGACTTCATTTTCCAGCAGGACCTGACACCTGCCCACACTGCCAAAAGTACCAAAACCTGGTTCAATGACCATGGGATTACTGTGGTTGATTGGCCAGCAAACTTGCCTGACTTGAACCCCATAGAGAATCTATGGGGCATTGCCAAGAGAAAGATGAGGGACATGAGACCGAACAATGCAGCGGAGCTGAAGGCCGCTATTGAAGCATCCTGGTCTTCCATAACACCTCAGCAGTGCCACAGGCTGATAGCATCCATGCCTCGCCGCATTGCGGCAGTCATTGCTGCAAAAAGGGGCCCAAACCAAGTACTGAGTACATATGCATGCTTATACTTTGCAGAGGTCCGATATTGTTCTATTTCCAATCCTTGTATTATTGATGTCATGTAATATTCTAATTTTCTGAGATTGTGAATTTGGGGTTTTCATAAGCTGTATGCCATAATCATCAAAATTATACCAAAGTAAGGCTTGACATATCTCGCTTTGCATGTAATGCGTCTATCTCATATATTGGTTTCACCTTTTGAGTTGCCATACTGACATAAATGAACATTTGCACAATATTCTAATTTTTCGAGTTTCACCTGTAAGTAATTTGATTCCTAAGAAAAGTAATCATCTTAAAAAGGAAATCCCAGTTTAGCAACTTTTTTTCCGCAAGACTGAAATAATTAATTTAAACTGTCTTCATAAATACCTAGGAAAGGTATGACAATAAGCCAGTGGGGAGTTATAATTTGATCAAGTATTCTGAAATATCATTAAATCATTATCATTCAAACTGATTCATATATATCCAATATATTTGAGCAACCAATTTTAATCCAAAAAACAAACTCTATCTAAAGTATTTCTGGTAAGCAGACTACAGAAAAAAATACCTTTCTCTGAAGTAACATATAGATGTTCTAAATGCCATTAAGGAATTGCAACATAGCTGGGACCAAGGCAGAATGCTTGTATAGTAGTTTACAAAATAATTAATTCCTACACTCTGACTTTGAAACATTTTGTGATGGAACATTTTATGGACTCAGAGTCCAAGCCAAGCCAAAACCTCTCAGGCACATTCTAAGCCCCTGCCTTAGAAATTCCACTAATGGTAGTAAAGATTATGACTCCTTTTATTTTTGAAAAATTAAGAAGAACAGCACAGATAATATTTACCAAATTTCTGACAAAAAGAAAATCCTGTAACCTGTATTCCAGGCAAACAGTGCAAAGCATTTGTAACAAATGACAAGCATTTTACATTAAAAAAAAAAACATTGTGAGAAAAATGTTTATGATCCCACAACATTTTAATACATTCAGTAATTTATAAATATATTAGTTTCATCTAAGTAACTTTATGCAGCCTTATACTTAGATCCCAACCTAAACTGCTGCTCTGGGCTAGAGATGAATCTGAATCCTTTTGAATATTATTAAATATTCTTAGCCACTGGTGTCCACATGATTATGCCAAAAGGATGACACAAGTGACTCACAGCATTTGTGTGATGTGATTTCACACACGTAACTTGTTTCTCCCCATTTGCTTCCTATGGATGCCCACATTCTTAACTATCCTTTGTAATGTTATATGTGTCGCCCTCAAAACTGTACAGCCACCTTACTTAATTTAAGGTAGTTCAAGCAGCCAAACAAACTGTAAATAGATGGCTTGAATATATACCTACTCTACAATGAAAATTAAGAACATTATTGTACAAAATATGGAATAATCTCATAGTTGCGGTTTGTAATCAGTTAGAGCCAACAACTGCAAACAATTCACCATGTAAAATTCCATGTTCTACCATCAAAAATACTTCAAGTAGTTTCTTTTCATGTGCACCAGGAGCATGCAATTTAAAACTTTTGCTAAGTGATTTCTAATAATTAAGATATCTGTAGAGCTCTTTCTCCCAATGCAGATTGACTCTATTTTTATGGGAATAGATGTAAGAAGTTTCCAATACTATGCACATGCACTTAGGAGCAAATGTCACCGACTGCAATAGGACTTCCTTCTGAATATGTATACACAGGATTGTGCTAGCAGCCTAGCATATTAAAGCTGCAAACTTTGACTCTAGGATATCTGCAGTGCAGGGCAGGGGGGAACAGGGGAGGGTCAATGAAATCAAAATGACAGGTGCAAGAGGGCAATTAAAGCTCCACCCCTTTTGACATATGTTGCACACATCACATACACTGAGAAGGGGCGGAGCTCTGATTGCCACATTGTTCGCACCATTTTGATATTGCTGACCCTCCTCTTGATGCCCCTTTGTGCATCTCTGTATTGCAATGGTTGGGCTTACACTCAATGCTAAGTCATGGTTTGCTTAGCCACAATTTATTGAATAGATTAAAACTGGCTGGATTTGCACAACATGCTAAGTCATGTTTTACAACCTAACTGGGTTGTAACTGGGTTCTCATAATATGCCATGTAAACAAAAATATCAAATAACTTTATGGCTTAGTCCGATGCATGACATCCACCTATAATGAATATTAATAGGACTATGTGATACATTTAGAGGAAGCTTCTGAAGAAAGCAAAGTATTTCTCAAAATTTCCTGCTTGGAGTACTGAGGCTGCCACACTTCTCAGAAGCTCAGCATGGCCTTTTTGAGGCCCTTTCCAGGTCTTCAGGGCAGACATGTTCATGTACAGAAGGCACTTCTGCTGGAGAAGGTTTCAAAGCTGTGACACTGAACCTTTGGGAAATGCAGTCATCTGAATACTTCAAGCAGTTGTGGAGAAATTCCACTTCCAAATATTTCGCATAGTCCTAGTATCCAATTAAACCTTCTAACCCAACATCTTCCTAGGTTCTGACTCTTTGTGAAGTGCTCAGACAAAAATGTACTTATCACACACTTCATATTTCACTTAATAAAACTGAAATAAAATAAAAATAGCTATTCATTGCACAGTTCTCGCTAAACAAATATTTTATTTTATACATACAAATATATATGTAAGTAACATACATATCTGATTACCTGAATTGGAATCTGGGAAAGACAAATAGCAAATATTGGTTTTCTAGGGGAGAAAAATAGAAGTTACATTTTGGAGGGGAAAATATATTTTATAAATGTCTTTTTAATGCTTTTACTCACCTCTTTATCCGTAAGTTTTGAATGCTGCGGATATATTACCTGTAAATAATCAGAGTTTTCATTAGTTGAGGAAAACAGGTGCTCTATTAATTTTGCACATAGCACACAGGGCTAGGCACCAACTTGACTGGGGCCACATTATTCCCCAAAAGTAGCACACGTACTTCTAACCTCTATTGCTAATTCACAGATACTACATATTCAACACTGAGTGCACTCAATAAGACTTTTCCTATTTTTTCCCCAAGCAGTTCCAACAATAATCACGTCAGATAAAAATCTGGCATGCTTAGAAGTTTTTATAACATAATTTCATTGGCTTCCTAACACAGATTAACATTTTACCATAATCATTATAGTATTTTGAAAAAAAGTGAGAAACTGCCACGCCTCTCATGTATAAACCTCTAGTGTCCTTTTGATTCATAAAAATACCTTTTACTCCAACTTGGGCCCCAAGCAGTTTTAAAAAATGATGGGTGGCTGAAGTCCATTGCTCTTTTTGGGAAGTGGACCCTCCTGTCCATAAGAAATGCAAAAGCAAGCTGGGGAAATAAGGAGGATCCGGGGACTGGCTAGAGCAACCCTTATAGATTAGTTTTCTGGCACTAGTTATAATATGCATGGAAAATTCCAAATATGCCCATCAAATCCAAAAGCTCACCAACTTGTGTCCTAGGCTACTTAATGCCAAAAAACTGTGTTAATGAATGCTGTTGAAAAAAGGCTGTTATGAAGACATTGAGACTGTGATCTGTAATCACAAGATGCTCATAATTTTACTAAACTCAAACTTAAAGTTTATTTAGTAAACACATGTTGCAATTCCTTTTTCTTCTAACAGATCTTAGAGCTATAGAACACTTGATACTGGGTTATGATTTCTTCAGCTGTTTATCCTCTTCAGAGTGAAAAATTTGAGGCTAGCTAATCTATTCAGCATTTAGTTAATTTAGTTGGAAATTACAGTAATTGAAAGCTTACATATTTGGAGGGCATCAGGTTAGAAAACACTACAGTACTACAATCTTACAGTGATATCAGTAGTGTGAGAAAACATACAGGTTTTCCAATAGGTAACACAAATCTATGGGGACCTCTCACAACTAGAGACCATGGCAGATGAGAATGGCAAGATTAAATGTATATTAAATGTAAGTCTATCAACACTATGCTGCATTGAATAAAATTACCCTTTATCTGGATTCTTTTTCAGCAACAAAAGCCATGGTTTTATTTCCAACTAGGCCTGCCCAGAGCAAACACATGTTTGATACAACCTTCTTAGTAAGCTCTAAATGTGAAAATTAACTGGTCTGATTACAGCTGATTCATATTTAACTCACAGCCCCATACACAATGACTCTTCATTTGGAATACAAAACCCACCTAGTATAAATCACAAATGGTTATTAGCTCCATACATATAGCTAGATATAGAACATTACACTTTCAATGTGGTTTCAAGGCAATTCATTTGCAACCGATTCATTCAAGTCCCGCATTATCTTCGATTTTCATGTCTACCTTTGTTTTAGTCTTCCCCGGCTATTCTTATCCCTTACACTATTTAGCATAGGAAGGCACACAATTCAGCAAATAGTGACATACAGAAGAAAAGCGAGACCTACAAACTGCTGCCCCTGTGACTGCTCTGCTTGTCCTGGAAATTTAAACATATACTGTACATATCTTCATATCTGGCAGACTTACTAAGCAAACATTAATTGTGGAATAACCATCAGCGATGAAATCCAATGTGTGGAGCCCTTCAAGCAGGTTCTTAGGGATGTCACATTCTAAAAATTACAGCCATTTCGGGCACCACATTTAGACAAAAAGCCATATAAATAAATCAACGTTACATAACTTGCCATAAGCAACTTCAAGCTCTTTAGAAGGGGGAGAAATGGGATCAATTTCAAAGGCCGTTCCGTTTATTTTCCAGGCTGTATGAAAAACAATCCTTGTATTAAAGAATTGCAAATGAAAACCCTAGGCAGAAGTGTCGCTGGTCACTCAATGGCAAGCTTTTTTCCTCTTTTAACTTTCCACACGAAGTGGAAGTGGCCCTCGCTGCCCTTTCGGTTCTGCCGGTAGGAAAAACGCCGCGGCATTCCTGCGCCGGTTGTTTGCTACACAAAAGGCGAGAAGAAAGAGCCTCCGGATACCTCTCCTCCGCAACGCACCACAACTGTTCAGCGCCGCCTGGGCGGTCCGCATCAGATAAAAGCACAGCGGAGAAAGGCTCCTTCTCCTCGGCCGGGTCCCGGTTCCTTCCCGGGGCAACATTCACGCAGCCCGCCGGCGAAGGAAGCGCCGCTGCTCCGCAGAGCAGGACATCCTGCCTGGCCGAGGACGGGCTTGCGCGGGCGGGTTGCCCAACGCAGCCCCCGCGGCGCGACGCGTCACTCACCTCCACAGCCTGGCCGAGCTCCAGATCGAAGCCCACCACGCACACGCAGTGCAACCAGGCCGAGAAACGGTCCCAGGGCAGCACCGGCGGCGGCAAGCACCGACCGGGCGAGCCATCTTCGGGCTCCTCCGCCTCCGGGGAACCCGCCAGTCCTCCGCTTCCGCCATCGGCCGGCTTCTGCAGCGACATGGCGCTCAACAGCGTTGCACCGGCGGCTCCGGCCGCCACCGTCTCTGCACCGGCCGAGCTCCTCTCGTCCGCAATTTAAGACGCGGCAGCGCCACTTCTAGCCCCAGTTCAAGGGGAAGAAAGACCACATGACTCACGTCTCTCTGGGGCCGCCGCCGCCGCCGCCTCCCCCACTCTCTGTGGGAAAATCCACAGCGACTCGAGAGGAGGGAAATGGAAGAGTCCAAATTAGCAATGAGGGGGAATGGAGCGAAGGGAGGGGACTAATGTACAGTTGCGCGGAGGAGAGGAAGCTTCTGAGCCCGTGTGATGCAAAGGGAGGATGCGAAGGGTACTTCCCCCCCCCCTCTTCTGGGTATGGAACGTGATATTTATGGAATGGAAGGTTCTCGGGAAACAGCAATGTGCTATGGAGGCACGGAAAGCCCCTTTTGTTTCGGCATCCCGTTTGACTTCAGTCCAGAGCGTGTGGGTTTCCAAATGTTTCTTAAAGTAGAAGCATTGGTACTCCAGCTTGGAGGATCCCGACATTTGGTTTAGTCCTCCGCAGTGAGGCAGACTTCTCCTCTCCACTCTTCTGATGCTTCTAGAGGGAGAGAATTTTTCTCTGCTTGGATGAAGTGCGATGCTGTAGTTAAGTACCGTGTTGTCTTCTAGGCTTCATTCGGTAAAACGCATCAGAATCACAGCTACAGCATTCACGTGCACAGAAAATGGTTTTGGGTGGCTAAAAGCCACGTTAGCTGAAGATTATTTACTACCCACTTACTCGGTCCTTACATAATACAGTTAATTTTTTCAGAAGGTAATTAAAATATGATACACTGAGTTCTTGTGTTAGATGAGTCATTTATTTGTCCGGTTTTTGCTTATATTGCTGCATGAACATAGCCATCAATTTCTAAACCATGTTTATGGCTCATTGTTCATCAAACATAGATTAAAAGCTCCTTTCTCCAAGGCCGAACCCAATCGGTGTTGATAGGGAGCGAGAGGTCCAGCCCCTGGCCCCTACTTTGTGGGGTGCCACAGGGGTCAGTGCTTTCACCGCTCCTATTTAATATCTACATGAAACCGCTGGGTGAGATCATCCGGCACCACGGGGTGAGGTATCATCAGTATGCTGATGATACCCAACTATACATCTCCATCCCAGGTGCCCTAAGTGACGCTGTGACTGCCCTCTCGTGGTGCCTGGAGGCCGTGGGGGCCTGGATGGGGGACAACAGGCTTCAGCTGAACCCTGGTAAGACGGAGTGGCTGTGGATATGGGGAGCCTCAAGATCTAGGAGTTTGTCATCTTTGGTTCTGGACGGGGTTGCACTACCCCAGACAGACCCGGTGCGTAATCTGGGGGTTCTCCTGGACTCACGACTCCTGCTCGAAGAGCAGGTGGCAGTCGTGGCTAGGAGGGCCTTTGCACGACTTCGTGTGGTGCGCCAGTTACGCCCCTTCCTGGATCGGGGACCTCCGCACGGTCACTCATGCCCTGGTCACCTCTGGATTGGACTACTGTAATGCGCTCTACATGGGGCTACCCTTGAAGAGTATCCGGAAGCTACAGCTGGTGCAGAATGCGGCAGCGCGGACAGTTCTTAATGCCCCTAGGAGGGCACATATAACACCGCTGTTGCGCGAGCTGCATTGGTTACCAGTTTGTTTCTGGGTCCAATTCAAGGTGTTGGTTATTACCTTTAAAGCCCTTTATGGCACAGGACCAGGTTATCTGAGGAACTGCCTTGCCCTGGTCACTTCAGCCCGTCCCACTCGGTCCAGCAGAAGGGGCAGGTTGCAGACCCCACCAGTCAGGGAATTTCGATTGGTGGGGTCGAGGCAGAGAGCCTTTTCTGCTGTAGCGCCCGCCCTATGGAACATCCTGCCTCCTGAGGTCCGGTGTGCCCCCTCCCTCATGGCCTTCAGGAAAGGTATTAAATCCTGGCTCTGCCAGAAGGCCTGGGGGCCGGAGGGGGGCCCACACCTGTGGAGATGGCTGGTGGGATGATGGGTTGTCTCCCCCCCCCCAGCATCTTACAGGTTTTTTAGGGCCATAAACCAGAGGAGGTTTTTTAGGGTTTTTTAATATGTTTTTAATTATTTATAGTTTTTAGCCATCTCGGAGAGAGCTGTGTTTTTATTGTGAGCCGCCCAGAGTCACCCGTTGGAGATGGGCAGCATACAAGCCGAATGAATGAATGAATGAATGAATGAATGAATAAATAAATAAATAAAACTGGCTTAGTACAAAGCCATTTACATGGTATCCTTTCCTTGGTTTATTCAATAAATTCAATTTTCTAGGTTCCCATGGCACACTGAACCATAAACTAATTATAATGGCATGGCTCAGACAATCCACTGGACTAAAATACGGCTAGACGTTTGCTTGATTTATATCTCATTTTTCCTGTGGGAGCTCAAGCAACATACATAACATTATTTCCTCTAGGTTTTTCCACATCATTCCTGTAAAGCAGGTTGGGCTGAGAGAGGATGACTGGCTCAAAGTTTATTCATTTCTACGGCTGAGGCACTTCCCTAGTCCTAGTCATAATCACTTAGTAATGTAGCTATGAGCATGTTCAGCCTACTTTCCCCATATCATTCATGGTCACTCTAATCCTGGTTGGGCCACTATGTTCAATGGTGAATATAGTATGCAGGGAATTTTCCAGAAGGACATTGTCACTCAAGGCTTAGTTAGTGATTGTGTCTGTAATTTAAGATTAAAAGTTCATGTAAAAGTCAACCTAAATCCCATAATTGGGAAGGGAAATAGCTGATTCTGGGATAATTGGAAATAAACAACTTACATCTGCAGCACAGAAGAGCCATTACAGAATCTGCACAATATCCTGTAAATAATAGTGACTATAAGCAAGAAACATGATTTTGGGTCATATACAGTATACTTTGTATAATGAACCTATAAAATCCTGTCTCAATGAATGGGACTTGGAATACACCCAAGGATTCCGCTGTGTGTGTGCCTTGGCTCAGGAACAAATTACCATGGCAAGGTAATTTGAAATTTACCTCTTGCGTTGATGGAAACTAATCTTCTTTCCTCCCCATATAGGAGATTGCAGTCTTGGAATTTTTGTGAAAGATCCAAAGTGGATCTACTTGGGTAGCATGGATCGTTTTTATCTCTTTCTTTTTCTCAAGGGTGCAGCAGAAAGCAAAAGACTCATTTAGGGCTCATTTTATGCAATTAACACCTTTTGCACTGCTATGCTGTCTAAAAGGTTTCCTTTCCCTTTTGTAATACAGGTGAGTTTTTAAAAAAGCAAATCTAATTTTAAAAAACAGGAAGTGTTGACCAGGACAGCTAGACATGACAAAGGTGCTAGGATACTACCCAGAATGACAAGACAGCAGCAAATCTGAGCTGAATTTGGTTTCTGGATGATCTGACACAATTCAGATGGGTAAGTGGCTTTGCTGGCACCAGGTTCAGTTTAATGTTTGCTGTCAATGTGAAGCGCCAGGGAGAAAAAAGACTAAGGCTTATTAATATTGCAATCCAGTGATGCATGAGGACATCAGATTAAGCCATGGGTTGTTTACTAAGCCATAGGTGTTGGATTCATACAATATACTAACCTAAAGTCACGTAATAGGGTGGAGTGTAATATGTGAATCCAGTAAAAAAATTATAACAGGACTAAATTATGAGAACATGTCATCCAGCATACTAATCCCATTACATCTGAACAAACAGAAGTATTATAGTAAGATGAAATGCACTTGCAGATATTTTAGTTCTTGAATAATCCTTCTACGATTGCATTCATGATGCTTTATTTATTTATTTATTTATTTATTTATTTAATATATCAAATTTGTCAACACCTATCTTGTTAAAAAGTAACTATCATTAAAAAGTGACTATCAATTCCTGCTACTGTTTATTCAAAATAGTTATTATTATTGTGCCAGATCATAAGCCTTTCTGGAATGGAGTTTAGTAGAAAGAAATTCTTACAACAGTAATAATTTACATTTTCTATCATTCAGTCTAATCTGTATATTCGAAGTAAAAGATTTTTTATCCATATATAATGCTGCGTCTTTCAGGGACTGAAATCCTTAAATATTTGGCACTTTAAAAGTAACCTACAATCAAAAGTTAAAACGTCACAATTATAAACATATTGCTGAGACACGTTACTGTTACACCTTTCACGGAGAGCAGGGGTGTGCTGAGGAGCATCCTCCAAAACACAGACGGGCCTGGGAAAAGGAAGTGGGCAGAGACAGAAAGCTAACAAAATTTGACTTGCTTTCAATTTTGATTTTAAAATTATTAAGATTTAATCTAATTAAATACAATTAAACTGATTACTCATGTATGTATTTATCCCCCTATAGATAGACAACCATGAATGTAAGATGATCCCCTTCCTCCCCAGGCAAAAGTCCTGTGCAAAGCCCAGCTTTTCAACCTTGGGTTGCCAATCTAGCTGAAACCGATCTTAGAGACTCCACACATTACCCAATAAATGTGTGAAAAAAGAATATGATTAACTAAGCCAATAACTATTCAAGAAAAGTAATTGCTTGTAAAATGAAGCATCCTGTTTTATCTCCATCTTCATAAACCAACCATTCCCTGTCTCGCAGGCAGAAACACGGAAACACACATTCATATTCCCTCCCCTTTTCCCAATGAAAATAAGGAAATGAGCATTTAATAAGGAAATAATAAGGAATAAAGTAAGAAGTAGATAGGCTAAGTGGAAAGGCCGGTTGTACTGAGAAAGGAAGGAAAATTAAAAGGGAATGGGGCATAGTGCGTATGGTAACTTAAAAGCTCTGAGTCATGTTACAGTCATATGGGAAACCATCTTTTTATAATGGTATTCCTGTTTAGGGTATACACCTCAGCTTCGCAACAAATCACAGGGCTCTGGATACCTAACTCTAATTTCAACTCTCAGAGAGATTTGGTAGAAGGTTAGCACACCAGCTCAGCTAGATTTGAATCTTCATTGCAGACAAGAATGAAGCCACAGACATCATCGATGATTGTCCACTACAACACAAAGCAGTCAGTGCTTTATGCATTGATCTGCTCCAGACTTTAAACTCTAGGCTTCTTCCTCCCACTCTTCTGAATTATTGGATACCTGGTGGATTCCTTGATGGCCTTGGGAGGCAGCTGAAATAAGTTTACAGAACAGATATTTCTAGCCTGGATTTATTTTATATATATTTTTATTTATAAAATGTATACGCTGCCTGACTCCCAGCAACTGTGGACATTAGTTCCTGGTCTGTTGATTTGGTGGTTCCTACCTGCCATCCTCAGCCTTTACCCCCTAAACATCACCTCCTTCCATATTTTGTCTTCCCCCTCTCTGAGTCTGGAAATGTCAGGTGGTTCTCCCCCTTTTTCCTTCTGTTTGTGGGCAGCTGGAGAGTACTCTGCTCCTCCTTCCATCCCCATTCTTTCTTTTGTTCAGTGCTGGCAAGATCTCAAGCTTCTCTACCTTCACCTCACACAGGAGAGTAGGAAGGGGTATGTGTGTTGCTATCTAGTCTACTTCTTGAGGAACTCCCCCATCCCAGAATTCTCCCTCTCATCTTTGGATAGGGCAGTCTCTCTCCCCTTCTCCTCTCTCTTGTGAGTTACACAAATATCTTCCTCTCTTTCCTCAGTGAAGTTCCACTCCCTGCAGAGCCTCATGACCAATCAGGTGGCTTGGGCTTCTGAGGGTATTGCGAATGGAGCTGTCAAAGGAGACATTACATTCTGTACATCTCCCAAGAATGATCAGAGTCCAGATAGCCCCTTTGATCATTCAAAATAGTCCAGTCTGCCCCTTCAATGCCAAGTGTCAAGAATACATTCCATCTTGAATTCTTCCTCCTCAAGATGAGAAGATGCTATGGTAGAAGTGTGACTGCGGCAAATAAGGTGTTCCAGGACCAGGAAGGAAGAACAGAAAATTGGTTTTATTTTCAGTATGGCTGAAAGTTACACAGGAAAAGCCCCAGGATTGATCTGTTGTGTCATAGGGAATGGTTGTGTGAAGGGGAGAAATACAGTAGAAAGCTAGATGTAATCTTCAACAATATGGCAAGGTTGGGGGTGGGGAACCTCCCTGAATATATCAGTCAGCAGAATCTTTGTAAGAGAACTTGGCACAATCCAGCTGATCCTTAAGGAAATGCCAAATGGCTAGTGGCTAAAAATTCCTGGAGAAAACAGGAGGCCTCTGGAATAGGTGAGGGTCAGCAACAGATACTAACAGCCTAACAGTTGTGTTGAATCTTTTGGGGAGGTTTATCCAAGCTTTGAGGTGAGTTGTCATCAATATATAAAGTGTACTTATTTCATAGTCTAATTCTAAAATCCAGTATTGTGTAGGTTTAAAAATCAGCCTGAAATGAAATCCAGGCATGACAGGAATGCTTTTAGTTAATAGGAAACCACTCTCTGGTGTTCTGGCTATTTTAGATGGAACTGAATCCTCTGAAAAAGCTAGTATATTTGTACAATTTCATTTAGTTCTTCTACTGCAGGGTTCTTCAACCTTGGCAACTTGAAGATGTGCAGACTTCAACTCCCAGAATTCTTGAAGTCCACACATCTTCAAGTCACCAAGGCTGAGGAATCCCGCTCAACTGCAAACATTCCTGAGGAGATCAGGTATGGCGTTGTTATCAGTGCTCTTGTATATCATAATTAGATTGTTTTTGGCTGCCTGTGAAGAGTGTCTAGGCTTCAACTGGTTTAAAACAGTAGATTAATAACTGCTATACTGTGGAACCCTGAGATCATATGATATCCTTATTGAAATTGACAAATGTACTGACAGCAGATTTCAAAGTGCTGGTTTTAAATGGCTTAGGCTTAGTTACCTGACAGATGACTCACTATGGATCTATCTGGATATTAAGATCTGCAAGAGATGCCTATTTTAATATGTCCCTGCTCGTACAGGTTCATTTTCTAGGTGTTCAGGAAGGTGACGTCTTTCTATATATTTCCAAATTGTGATATGGCATCGGTCCTATTCTCTTTGCTTTGAAAAGTGGCATGAAGATGCATCTCGTCAACTTAGTCTTGTTAGTTTACCTTCATGAGGGTAGTAAGGCTCTTTTGTTGAATAGGAATTAAAATAATGACAAGTCTCAAATTGAAGTTTGAGTTTCTACAAAGTTAAATGTCATCAGTCTAGATTTGAATAACACAGTTGGCCGTTAGAAATCCTCCTATTCTGGGAGCTGTGCATTATGCTCATGAGTAGTGTGTGATGGGACAAGATGGCAGTGTGCATATCCTAGTGAACTTTTCTTCTGTGGCTTAGTGTTCCATGAAACACAGTCATTGGTTAATAATCTAGTCAATTACAACAGTAATCCTGGCATCAATTACATTACTATCTTTAAATCCTGGATTTAAACTGTTTCCATCAGCAGAACTGGTACAGTGTTTTAATGAAGTCATTGTTCCAATAAGAGTAACAAATCTTTCCTTTTTTTTTCCTTCTCAAAAATATGTAATTTTTCCATTTTAGACTTCAGCAAACAAAAACACATTTTGGTGCATACCCTGTATTAATTCTTGATTTGCTTAACCACATTTTAATGTTTGGCTGAGCTTGTACAACACCTTAAACTATAGTTCAGTCATCATGGCTGGGTTTGTACAACATGCTAAGCTAAAGTATAACCACATTTTAGGTTACTGTGATGTGTGGACCAGGTCATAAATATGCACGCAAGTAAATTTTCTCATTTCTCTCTGGGTCTTCACATATGTTCTTACACTCAAACACAAGCACATTCTGCTGATGGCTAAATTTGACTGCAGAATTACAGCATATGGCATATCTTTTATTTTTAAGCAAGACCTATTGATTACTGTACTCTACAATTTTAGTTTTAGCACTCTGAGATGCGCTTGGCCAAAATATTTCAAAGGGCCTCTTTTCACTTTTCATGTGTCAGTCTAATAGGATTTTTTGGAAAACAATAGTACCGTGTTGCTCCTAAAACATTTTACTGTATGTATCTTATCTAGCTATTTTTTCTTTCTGAAAGGATAAAGAGAGGTTTCCTGGCAAAAGTGCTGATAATCAGTGGCAATGAGCCAGGCAGCAGCAAAGTTTAACTAGATTAGTGCAAGCAGTGCTGGCTGTCCATAGTACAGTACGGAACTTTCCATAAATTATTGCCTAAATTTAACATTTCTTTCTGGAGCACTGATTTGCCTCAAATCATATGCAGCATAATGCTTTAAGTCACGAACTGACTTACCTATTTTTGTATATAGCATTATGAAATATTTCCATTAATTTAGAATCTAAACACTGAGCTACAGTATTCAAAAATATATTTTCCTTTTTTTTTCTTTTAATCTAGCCAACGATTACATATACCGTATATTTATATGGAATATTCTTCATTTGTAGCTGAATATAAATTCTAGAACCTTTTTCGCATGAGATGGTGATTCTATTCTTTCATCTGTAAGCAACTTTTATCATTTATTCATTTGTGTATTTTTTAAAAAAGAGGAGAAATCCGTAATGGAAGAAGCAAACAGGGAAGAACAATTCTGATAAAAGTACCCAGAAAAATGTACTCAGATCAGCACATTTGGGAAATATCCATTCACCAAAATATTGATTTTATATAAATACAAAAAATAGTGCAAGATTTGTGGCTATCAAAGCAATTTTATAAATCTTGTTGGAAACAAGCACATTGGCTCAAAATTCCATTAAGAGGACAGCATCCAAAATCACACTTTTCCCATTACTTATTATAATATTTTAAAATGCACTGCTGCCTGTAGAAAAATCTCATTTATATAAACATTGATATTAATATTTGTATTAAAATAATATGAAACATTAAATAAGAAAAAAAGAGGAAAATGAGTCTCCTTATCTTATTTAGGATGACTACCATATTAATCTCCTTATCTTAAAATTCTTGGAATGGGTGGCAAACTTCCCTCTCTCTGGTTTGGCAGCTCCACCTGACTGAATGTGAACTAGCTGTCTAATCATGGCAAACAGCTACTGAAGATACCAAATAAATAAATAGATAAATAAACAAATAAATAAATCTGTTGAACAACATTTACCTGTTTCTCCACATTGGATATTATAATTATATTCTAGATGTGTTGTAATTAACTTCTTTGAATCACAGAATATAAGACTCCAAATCTTATGAACTCCCTTATTTAATTACATTTGTAATATTTTTATTTTACTAAAAACATACAGTATGTTTTAGATAACTTTTCAAATAATGAGGTTGTTTTCCTGCAAAGAGCTTGAGTGTGTATCTGTACTTTATCCCTGTCAAGTTGGAGTAAGGTATCATGTAGGGCTCCACAAAGTTTGGTCCAGGACTTGATACTTGTCTGCATTTTATTAATGACTTGAATGTAGAACTAAAAAGTGCAGGTGATTCAAAACAGAGTGGGGGGATAGTTAATATTCTAGAAGATATTCAAAGTGATCTTATAGGTTGGAGAAATAAGTTGAAAATAGTAAAATGGAATTTAACAGATACAAATACAAAGAAGAAAAAAATCAAGTGTACTAGGGTATACAAAAAGAAAGATCCTGGGGTAGTAGTCTGATCACAAGCTGAATATGAATCAGCAATGTGATGTGACTGCCAAAAAAGCAAATGCAATTTTAAGATGTAGCAATAAAGGCACAGGTCCCAAATCACCAGAAGAAATAAGCCAGTTCTTTTCTATGTTGGTGGGATCCCACCTTGAGGATAGTATCCTATCCCTTTGGCCACTGCACTGAACTTAAAGGCATCCGGCAACAAAGTCCTGTCAGGAAAGATGGCGAGAACTGTACACAGTGGTGCTTAAACATTTGAGAACCCCTTTGAATTTTCAATATTTCTGCATAAATATGAACTAGTATAATGTTTTTGACTAATTTGTCACTAGATAAAGTTTCAGGACTTGTGTGGAGAACAGATGACGTCTTAGGTCATGTTTATTCAGAAGTTTTGAAAATTAAAAAGGGTTCACAAACTTTTAAGCACCACTGTATATCTACCCTTTGAAGAGACTGAGAAGAGACATAATAGCACTTTTCAAATACCTGAAAATGTGTCCCATGGAAGAATGCCATGACCTGTTTTTTATTCTCCCAGAGGTAGGACATGGAATAATGGCAGAACCTGATTGAAGGTTAAGATAAAAATTCTGTACTTGAACCAATAACCTAGAGAGGTAGAAATGTGGATGTATTCCAGATAATTAATTTGGATTCCTGTACTGAGCAGGTGTAGGAAATGATGGCCTAAATTTTCTCTTCCAACTTTGAGATTCTTTGATAAGGGAAATTATACCAGTAGTATATTATACAATTAGGACAACTGTACTTACAGAACTGGGTTTCAGTTTTCCACACATAGAAATGCATATTTACACATAACATATTTGAAACTACAAATTAATTTATAATGCAAAAGTAACATTTATTCAAATATTGGAAAAAATGTCTGTGTGTGTATCTGAAGAATGGGTTGAGACTGTAACAGTTCACAAGATGCCTTAGGGAAACATTTATCTATAAAATATAGTTTGGTAAAGGCAAAGGAAATTTATTTTGGTTGTAAGAGACTACGATCCTACATATATTGCTGAACAACCATTCCGAACATCCATCACTGCTAGCCATACTGGTTAGGGATATTGGGTGTTGTAGTTCAGCAACATCTGATGTGATAAGATTGCCTATCTTCGGCCATGCATGTTTGTGTGTTACAGAACTCTAGAGAGAAAAACAATAGTGTATTAAGCTTATGCTAATGTAAGAGAGCCATGTTAGTCTACAGTGGCAAAAAAATCAAAAATAGTTCGGTAGCACCTTTTCTAACACATTTTATTAAAAGGCAATTCTGTTAGCAGGAATACAGCTCATGAAAGCTTAGGCCCTTTAATAAGGCATAAATGGAAAAGGTGCTACCAGACTCCTGATTTTGAACTTATGATAGCGAAGCCTCAGTGCAGCAAGATAACAGCCAACTTGGATGACTGTACATGGAAATTAAACAAAGTCATGGAGGCTATGGTTATCAGGCTACTACTTAAAAGAGTGTGTTATTTCCACTGGCAGAGGAAATGCCTCTCAGTTAACATTTGTGGAGTGCTATTTGTACCCATATTGTGCTTATGAGCTTTGAGTTACAAATTGTGTGATGTGTGAGTAAAACATTTGACTGGATGGACCTTTGCTTTGAGCCAACGTGGCTCTTACGATAATACGAGCTCATAAAGTGGCATGGAATATTGTCCAAAACATTTCCACTCTTTGGAGAATAAAGCTATCAGCATGTTTACTAAGGCTACCAGATCTGGGTGGCAAAAGTATGGATGACGCTTATATGACAACAAGGAGACAAGGAAAACCCTGTTTGCTACAATCTAGCAGTGGCTGGGGTCTTGCAGCCCAAATCTGCCAGCTGTAATGTTTGTACTGTAACCTGAAGGGGAAAAAAATGGTTCACTGGGTCAAAACCTCACATGGGATCTATGAAGAACATAGTTTGTAGGCAGTAGACACCTGTTTCTTTTGCTGAAAATACTGCACTAGTATACAATTTCCTTCCGGGCAGAATTCAAAGTTCTGGTATTGATTTTTAAGGCTATGAATGATTTAGGACCAGGATGTTTAAGGATTGCCTTTTCCTGTATGAACCTACCCATTTGTTGAAATTATTAATTTTCAATGTATTGTTTTATCCCTCTACAGAAAAGAGAGAAAAAAGACATTGAAAAGAATTAAAACATACCCATGGATAAACATATTAAAAAAACAACACACAGCCAATGTTTAAACCTTAATCACATGGAATAACATTGGTCAATTTCTCCACTGCATCAGTATAAAAAAATTCATAGGTGAAGGGTGAGCACATATAATCAAGCCAGCATTTAAGTTAGGTGTAATGCAGTCTTTGCACTGAAATAAAACTATTTTCTTAGCTATGCTCAGTGCATTATAGATCCAGAGTTTTTGATACATCAGTAGTTCCAGATTTTCAGTATAAAATTCAATGTCACATAATTTTATACTTTCTCTTTCTAACACCATATGAACATACATAAGAATCTTGCAGAAAAATGTAGCAACTATATAACAAGCCCAAATCATGTGTGTTAGTATCCCCTTATTAGTATTACATTTCTGATTTTAACTGTGAGCCGCCCAGAGTCACCCGTTGGGGGGAGATGGGCAGCATAGAAATTTAATAATAAATAAATAAAATAAATAAATTTCCAACAGGCTGAAACTGTCATCTAGTCTTTTGTAAATATCCTTTGGAAGTATGAACTAAACTTACAAAATGTTTTGTTGAATTATTTTCATCTGAAGATCATAACAAATGCAATTACTGTATTTTTCCGACTATAAGACGATACTTTTTTCTAAAATCCTTACCCTAAAAATTGAAGGGCGTCTTATTCAAGGAAGTCAGCCGAGAATCGCGCGGTTGCAAAACTGCCCGTACTTTGTTTCTGCAGAGAGGCTTCCTCCTATTGCCAGCCTCCAATCACAAGTGAAATAGCTTGTCTCCCAAACAGACTTCCTCCAATCACAAGCCTGATGTAACTGACATCAGCTGATGCTGAACAAACCAATTAGAGGAAGGCTGTCTGCAGAGACAAGCTATCGGCAGTTTCACTCGTGCTTGAATGTAATCAGTTATGCAAAAGAGCCTGGAAATAGAGCTGCAGAGAGACGGTTTGGACCTCCTCCCACCGAGTGTATCAGGTAAATGTTAACTAATTACTAAATAAAAATGTGTTCTGCACTATCTTTAAAATATTGATTTCTTAATTTTGGGTTGGAAAAGTGGGGGTCGTCTTGTACATGGGGGCGTCTTATTGTCAGAAAAATACAGTAGCTTTATTTACAATTCTACCCTATTGATTTGTTAAAAGAGGATATCCCAACTCTTTATACCAAATTTCTTGCAGATGTTCGGTTTATCTGAATACTCTTCAATTGTCTCCACAATACATAGTACGTTTAGTATAACTTAAAACTTTTTCCAGTGCTAATATCTTATTAGTTGAATATTGCCTTTCACCAATTTTAGGCAATCCAAATTCTTCTTGGAGCGCCTCAAATGTTTTAAAGATCAACATTTGATATAAAGTTGTAAGATAATTTTTTGCTCAAGAGCCCCACAAAAAAATTTACCGGCAAAACGAGTCTTGTGGTCTTTAATAATGGAAAAATCTGAATTTTGATTGACATAGGAATCAGGTCTCTTCCAAGATATCTCTGGAGTTGTTGAGATACAGCATGAGTTCCAGAAAGAAATAGAAATATAAACCCAATAATATTGTTGAAAATCAATATAGATTAAAAAAACCCATCTTCATATGAAAGTTGTAATTTAGAAAAAGAAATATCAGTCATCCCATAAAAATTTTCTCAGTGTCTTAGCAATGTTTAAAATATCCAGCAGGTATTATCATGGGAATCACCTTACTTATATATATCCATTTTGAAGTAATGTTACTTTTAACATTTATTCCGTCCCACAGACTTTCAGGGATTTTCAGCCACCTCCTTACATCAATATTGATATGAGTTAAACAATTTGCAATATTTAACCTTACAAGCTGGAAAATCTGTAAGCTCTAACAAATTTTGAAATCAATTTAACTGAGCCTGAAGAGAAGAATTTCAGTGATTATGTCTAGTTTCAGAAATTTGCCTCCTATAGTATTCCATCTCACTTCTTATAGAGGAGCACCAAGATGGAGCTTGGAGAAGATATGTGGAGACTGTTAGCAAAATATCAGTACAAACCATTAGTAGAACATGAGCTTAGTTGGAGAAAACAAAGCGTGAGAAAGAAACTTAAATTGCCCTGCCTTGACCCTCTTTGATATAAGGAGGAGGGAAAAGGAAACGCTGTCAGGATTTCATGTTATTATTTCCTTTAACAATAAAACAGAATTCCAGTAGTTCTTGCGGCGTCTGTTTCCTGACTAGACCTACCTTGAAGGGCTGATACTTCTGCATTAGCAACTTTTTGGAGGTTGTTAAAGTTGTTCCGTTTTTAAGATGGAAAACACTGCATAGTTCTGTTGTTGTTTTTATCAAAGTAACCTTTTAATTTTTTTAAACCTACTGTGTTTATCTAGCATTTGTTATTTTTACATTTCTGTGTTTTTACTGATATTGTGAGCCCCTTGTAACACTATAGAGGATAGGTAGGATTTAAATATTTTAATAAATTAATAAAGGACATAAAGCCAGACACAAGGAAATTGCAAGTTGAGCAACAGGGCATGAATGAAAAGGTCATGAAAGAGGTAAAAAAAATATTGCCAGAAGCCACTCGACATTAAGGTGAGGGGTGGGGAAATTTTGTAGGTTTATAAAGCATAGGGAAGGTATAGATAACGTGGTGCCCTCTAGATGTTTTAAAGTGGCTAATTTTGTGCAACTTACTCACTGAAGGCTATCTTAACCATGTTTTACAGCAGTGGTTTTATGTACCAGGTTTTATGTATCACAACATAATTTTCTGGTTTTATGTATCACAACACACCATAAATTAACCATGTCAGTTGAGCTTGCACAAAACACTAAACTAAAATGTAGTTAGACATGCTTCAAAAATGATTCAAAGAAGTGCTTTGGATCTTGAATGAGCACAGCCCCTTTCTGCTGTTCATGAAAATATGAGTGCCTTTTTTCAGTTTTTTGCGCAACAGTGAAAAAGATGTTGCTGCTCAAGAGCATCCACGAGGAGGGACAGATTATGAAAATGGCATTGCAGTGATGCGATGCAAGCTCTGGCCCTCTTGTGTGTGCTGTGTCTGTTGTACACAAGTAGACATGGAAGAGGTAGAGGTTGCACTGTGATGGTGTGATGCTATTTTCATCTTTTTGACAAAAGCGCTAGATCCTGTGGATGCCTCTGCTGTTGCTGCAATGAAGTGAATTATTAAAGCAGTATATATTTAATGCAACTCTTAAAAAACAGCAGCATTTTTTTTCAGGGTCTCAAGGAAGCCTGAAAAAAAGACTTGCATGATTTAGTAAATTGCAGAGAGGTGCTATGTTTGAGCAAGGTCCAAAGCAATTCTTCCAAAGCATTTTCAAGGTATGCACAGCACTACTATAATGCATTCAGCTAGTTTGTAGATTAATGTGCTGGTGTGAACACATCTGGCTTGCTTTCCTGTCACAGTACGGCAGGCTCAGCATTAATCATCCTTAAGGGCCCCACTTAGCAAACTACAATCAGACATGCTTTGACAATCTACCTTTTCAGTTGGTAACCTAGTAAATTTTGTTGTGCTTAGTCAGCCAATTATTCCTGTTTGTTTTTATTTATTTGAATTATTAAAACAAATCCATGGTAGTTCAGTGAGGGCACCATACATGAAAGGCTAATTCACTCCCTAGTCTCTTTGTTTTGAAAATAGCTCCTTATGCACCTGGTGATGGAAGCAGCAGTGAAAAACACCAGGGGAAACCCTACTACAAGATCAGTTCTGGTTTGTGATTGTATTGTTTTTTCCCTACCAAATTTTTCTGAAGGAATTACTTCCTCTATCATAATTTAACTAGTAATCTAAGTCTAGTTGGCATGCTGCACTACAGTTAAGTAAACTAGCCTCCAATAAATTGTTATAAATTGTGATTAAGCTCTTCAACCACAATTTAACCTATGGTTTAGATTTGGATGACAGATCTGATGGATTTGGAAAACATGCTAAGCCAAAATGAAGTTTCCCTTTGGTTTATTGTGAAGCCTTACATGAGGCTTAATATATCATACAATATTATATTGTAATATAATCTTGGAGTTGTTACCATTTTGGACTTCTGCAAACTGGAATTGAAATCTTCAACAAGCCTTGATTTCAAATTCTTGCTTCTAGGTGAATTCATCACCTTTGCATGCAACCCCAATGTGATCTATAGAACGTGCTCTCTGTTGGACAGACCTGACTATAAACTACTTGTTTGTGCCCTGAAGGAATTAAGGTAATCTTTTGTTAGAATCCCAATATATAGTTCTGTCAAGTAGTGTCTGTAAGTCATGAGCCCTTACTGAGGCATATAATTGACAGTTGAACAGGACATATGCAATGTCTTCTATTTCTGATGCTCCATAAATACATATTCTCTCAGAATATGGCACTTGGTGGAATCATCCATATTTGACCACAGAATCTAACTGCTAGAATCTTGCTCTGGTAAGACCTATCCTATGGTATTGAGGCAAACCCATTGTCAAGTATTTTTCTATTTGGAAGGACATTTTTGGCCAGGTGTATGAAGGCAGTCTAGACGTAAGTCCCACAACTTTCTATATCTTATAATTCAGATCATTAGGTATTCACCATAAGCCACAGAAATGGATCAGTGAAGACCTACATGGCTTCTTAAGCAGACTTGGGGCCTTACATGAGGCTTAATATATCATACAATATTATATTGTAATATAATCTTGGAGTTGTTACCATTTTGGACTTCTGCAAACTGGAATTGAAATCTTCAACAAGCCTTGATTTCAAATTCTTGCTTTGCAAATTCAAAATGGCAGTTACTTGAGATTCAGATTAAACCCTCCATTGCTGTAATTAATTATATACATCCCAGTAGCATACTGTATGTATGTTCATAATCCCTTTACAGTTGCTTAAGATGTCTTACAAACACAACTAATCCCTGACATCAGGATTGTAATTAATATGACAAAAGGAAAAGTGTTGGTAAGGAAATGATTCTTAGGAGGGATTGTGATTGAGACAGGATGCTCATGTTTAAAAACTAGCTATTGTGATTTGAAAATACCCTGAGCAATTGTGATTAGGATTTTATCATTTTGTTTCAAAATTAGATATATTTAAATAGGCATGTTTACAATGACATACTTAACCATTGTCACCTTATCTGAGTTCAAAGGACATGTACTACAGAATTAGCATATTAGCAGGGCTCACATAATCTGGACAGGTACTGCGTATTCAGTGTGTTCATCTGAACAGAGCCACTGAGCCTTTATTGTAATTTTGTAATTAACTGGTTTGAGTACCAAATATAGAAAAACAGGATAATTTAAAAACAATTAAAGCAGTAAATTGTACCAAGTGACTATATTTGCATGACGCAGTCATAAATTCGTTAAGATATTTTAACCTAGCATGTTGTGTGATCTCAGTACCTGGTCAATTTATGCATCATGTGAATACAGGAAACTGAACTGAGTAAGTCCACAATCAAGTTAACTGGAGGCACATTGTACAAGTGCAACCTTTTTTCCTCAGTGAGACTTCCCATGAACAATGCAGAACTGGATAAGCCCAATTAATTTAAATTATGTTCTCTAACCAGTTATCTCTTGCCCTTGTGCCTTTGTTTCTTCAATGTTTGAGCTTGGTTTTGGCCTTGCTAATGTTGTTCTTGTTGCTTTGTACTCAACCTCCCAGTTCAAGATAATTTTAAAGGCTTTGTTTTGTTTGACATGTCTCCTCCTGTTATCACTGATGAAAATACAGGAGGCAATTGTGGCACCACGAAGGGAATGAAGGGCAAACAGATGCGCAGTTACAATGGAATAAGTTTCAGAGACAAAAGCTACCGAATATACTGCGGAATAAACAGTTGTAGAATACCACACACGTGTATACTAAGAAAGTCCCTGTTTCTATTTGGAATTACCCCCAGGTGAATGAATACACGATTTCCGCCTCAGTCTCTTGCTGCACCAAATTCTCAAGAGCTATGCCTTTTTGGCATCTCCGAAGGTCTGAAATAAAAGTTTTCCCATTCGTTCCGTAGAGTAATGATATCCAGTTTTGCCCCTCATTTTCCGTCCTTCTCAGGCAAAGTATTTGGGTGCCTACTTTTTCACCCCTCGCCGTTCAACGTGATGCTTTCTCCCCTACATCCCTTCCTGGAAAGAAAAAGTCGTATCTGCAGAACTTAAATCCCCCTCGGTCGCTGAGGCCTTTCCCATTGACTGCTCTGCTGAGTTCTTTACCCTTTGACTACCCGGAAACAGCGCTAGCAGCGCATTCCCGGGTTGCGGGCACCAAAGGCTTGCCAGTCGCCAGCCAGGTGCTTCAGTCGTTCCCAGTGCGCATGTCTCTCTGCTGCGCGTTCCGGGTTGGCGCTTGCGTGGAATGGCTGGCCGGCCGTCAGCCTTTCTTTTGGTCAGGCCCATTGGAAGGCGGCTCCTCCCCTCCCATTCCCTTTCCCCTCCCCGGCAGCGCGGCGGCGGCGGCGGCGGCGGCGCGGCGGCGGCTGCTGCTACACCGGGTAGGTTTCTAGTCAGTATGGCCGCTCCTGCTGCTGGGAAGGTAAGAGCGGGCGGGCGGGCGGGCGGCCGGAGGGCGCTGAGGCTCGTTCGTCCCGCTGTCCTTTCGCCCTGCGCGCCTCAACTGAGCTGAGAAGCCCCGCGAGGGGCGGTCGAGCCGGGGCCCGGCTGAGCCCCGAAGGCTGACTGGGTTTGTTTTGATTTTACAGGTCGAGGGAAAGTTTTCGCTGACGGCGGCCGCCTGACACCCCGCTCGGAAGGCGTCCGGCCTCCAGGCCTCTCCCTGGGCGGGAGCGGGGCAGAGCTCCTGCAGGCGAGCAAAAGGCGCCTCAGGAGGGAGTGAAATCTTCCTTCGCAGCCACCTGCAGTCCCGACTCATCGACGCCCGCGGTTCCACCGGCCTTCGTCCTCCCTCTTTCTTGAGGAGATTCTGCCGTCGTTTGCCCCGAGACCTCCTCAGCGAGGGCCGCCAGATGGGTTTCCCCCCTTTTCCCGATAAGTTATCTGCGTTGGTTTAGACCCTCAGTAGAGGGACCCAACACTCCTGCTTTCATCAGTCGTCGGCATCTGGCTGATTAGCCTTCTGTCCGTTTCTCTCCACTTGAGAAGACCACGTTATTCAGTGGCTCAGATATGTGGCCAGGTGTATTGCAGTAAGATGTATGGGGAAATAAAACTTGCATTTCCTTAATGATTGCGCTGGGGCTTCCGTTGGCTCCTTGAAAATTGGAGTCTGGGCCTGTGCTGCCTAGTGAAGGGGAGAACCTGCTTTTTAGTTAGGCATCCTCCCATTCCTGACCCTGCGTTGATGTGTGAAAAGATGAACAGCAGACTTATCTCTGGGTCATTCTCCAGTTCTTACCCCTGTCTTGTAAACCTCTTGAGTCTCACTCCCTGAAATTTTTATTGTTTCTCTGGTGAGGAAAAGCTTAGGCAGTGATTACGGAAGAGAATAGAGCACATACATCCCAAACGAGTATTTGTGTGTGAGTCATTCACTTGGATTTATAACTATCTCCACCTTAATTTGAACAAGTTTTGTTTCTCATTGGAGTCGTCATATGCTTGTTCACATCTTTGAGGGAGATGGATTAATGTGGAACTTCTTAAACTTGCTACAAGCCTTATTAAAGAAAACAATGGGGCTTCTCTATTGGATTATTGCCTGTATTAGTTCACAGACTGAAGGTATGAGTTGTTAGATCTTGATGGCAGGTAATGTTTGTCCTGCTTTAATGTGAAGTACAGTGGGAGCTCTGCTTATCAACTGTGGAGGGGGGCTTGGATCAAGAAGAGTTTCTCTTCTTTCCTGGTTGGTGTGGCACCACATATCTATCCTCAATGCCTTCAGCCTTGGCTATCTTTACTTGCCGCCCGAACTCTCATCCATTTCAAGAACGGCATGTCTACCTGGATGAGCCTGTCAAAATTGGACGATCAGTGGCTCGATGTCGACCAGCTCAAAATAATGCCACCTTTGACTGTAAAGTCCTATCTAGGAATCATGCACTTGTCTGGTTTGACCACAAGACAGGAAAGGTAAGACATTTTAAATTTCTCAAGAAAATTATATGAATATATATGTTTCTTTGGTTTTGCTAACTCTTTGAAGACAAATTTGGATTTACATGTTTCAAATTTTATGAAATTTTGCCCAAGGCAATGGTTTTTAAGAAATTATTTATCAATTAGTAGAACATATTAGCTGGTAAAGTGTTTAAAAATAATGGTTGCATTTATTCTGATAACAGTCCTCTCATTGCGCTGTTGTATAGCCAAACTGGGAAATGGCTTGTATGCAGATATTGCACATCCATCTCAAACAGTACTATTGACTTATTGTCTCCAACACTGTTTTAGTACTATATAATCTGATGTCTGAAGAATAGATCAGATATTTCCATGCCTGATCAGAAGTACTTTACTCATTGGTTCTCTAATCTTTTAATTTAAAAAAGAAATCAATTTCTATCTCCAATATCAGTGCTTTGCTGATTTCTTGGATTATAATGTGGTTTAAAATTGGACTAATGTTCCAGTTTTTTTAAATTGAATGTTGTAGTTAATGATGCAGCTAGTTTTTGCTTGTCATTCTGAGGAATGCAATACTCAAGTGAAGTAGTTTTTAAGTATTCTGAAACTATAATTAAACCTCCAACCTTATATGGCATGCAAATGCACATTTTGTTGGGGGTTCCTTTGGACAATTGTCATATTCACCTTTTATAAAATATAGTTGATTGGATCTAGAGCAGTGCATCTTTATTTGGTTTGTATGTTTTTTTTAAAATATATTTATTTAAGCAAGAATATTCCAGTTTTAACAATACACAATTCAGTTTTAAATAGTTAACACACACATTTGGAAATACCTATATTGTAGTTTACATTAGTACAGTAATGAAATGTGTACCGTGGGTTGTATCCAATCTAAGCTTCTTTTTAAATCAATGAGACACAAGGTAGTCATACCTAAATTCTCAACTGACTGACTTTAGTGTGTCCAAAGTGTGACTAATGTCATCTAAATGGAGGTCAGTCACTTCCTGAAAGATAGCTCTCAGGTACAATGAGAAGCCTAAGTTTCTTTTAAAAACATTTTTTGTGACACTGGATTGGGGTGCATTAGCATTACGTATCATTTTAGCTTATACTTGAAGTTTTTCTGGTAAACGCAGATGCTCTTTAAATGTTAAATATGTCATAGTACCTACTTTTCTCAAGGAGAAACTAAAATAGGACATTCAGATGTTGTAATATGGTCAAATAAATGCTTAAATTATCCAACTTTTAAATTACATTCATTTACAGTAGTAGTTTCAGTTACTATAAAATATGCTTTTGGTGTGCTATCATGTATTAATACACATTTACTTTTTTCAAAACTTTTTTACTCTTGCTTTTAACTGTTTTTGGTGAAGGCTACTAATTAATATATTAGCAAAATTACCACCTGACACAGTATGGCATGGGCATGATAAGAATGTTTATTTTCCTGTACAGTTGAATACGTTGTAACATGAATGTCATATGACTTTAATGTAGAGAAGCTTGTATTTAAGATCCAGTCACATTTCTTGTAGTATTGTAAAGATCCCACTTTGAGTTATTTTTAATAATGATAATTCTCTGTTTTCTAAATAAGGCACAAAATATTAATATTTATTAATTTCTCTCTAAAGCCATTCTTCAATCCTGAAATCAGTCTTTCTAGTTGGACCAAATATGCTGAAATAGTTTAAAATATTGTGTGATTTTTCTAACTGGAACATGACATGTGTCTCCTGATATTATCTTACTTTCTGCAAGCATGTCTCTATATCTTTTACATAATTTATTATTCTATATATTATTTTAAACTATACTAGAGTGTTACATAACAGCAAAATGTTCAGCTGAGGTAGAGTTTTGAATTTTCATTTATTTTGATATATGACTTCATATAGATATACTTTTGCTGGAATTTGCAGGTGATTTGTTATTGCTTACTAAGGATAATGTTTCAATATAGCTACTACAATCTTGGAACAAACAGGAGATTTTGCATACTGTGCTTTACTTAGTTGTTCCTTCTCACCCCAGACTCAAGTGGATGCAGTTTCTTGAAGTTATCTTCCTACTGGCTGTCAGAGGTATTTGTCTTAGTTCACATTGGGTAGGTGAGCAGTGCTACAAATGTATCCTCCTTACCTTTGCCCTTTTGAACATAATGCAATATTATGCCTAGGAACTCTTGAAGATAGGAATGGCGAATAGCAGAACTACATAAGCAGTTGTAAACAGTTGAATTTGGGAAGCACAAATATTGTGATGGTTGAAATGAGATTGAGAGCTGCTTAATTTGGGTATCTGCAGGATCATTGTCATCCTTAATGATGGCCATGAAAGATAGTATGGCCACACTTGTAGTCTATTCATCTGGCACAGTCACAATAGTGATAGAGAGTATTAGGTACTACCATAGTTTTAATTAACAGAATCTTCTTTAAGATTCCTGACATTGTACAAGGGTAAAAAGACAGATTTAATGTTATTATTTCAAGTCTGTGGCATGCTTTCTCCCCTGCCATCCCATTGACCCCTGTGACTTCTGGCACTAGAATGATTCATCTAATCTGTATTCTCTATTGTGTAGCAAAGATGTTGGCAGAAAGGTGATCCTTGCTATGCTTCTGTTTATATACTTAGATGTCTGTCAAAGAATGAATGCAGTCTGGGCAAATTTAATATACCTTGTGCAATTGTGTACTGTGACCTGTAGTCAATTGCTCATTAACATGACTGTAATGACCCTGGCATACCATTTGTCCATTACTAAATATTCTGTATATTACATCTGAACACTTGTGCACAGTAAATTAACTCTAGGTCAGTGTTCAAGCCATTACCACATTTATGCTGAAACTGGTGAATGGTAAATCTGTTTGTGACTATTAAATACTTTAAAGCTGAATATGTCTGATTTAGGAGTATTAATGGAAACACCTAACATGTAATGTAGTACAGTAAATATCTTAAATGGTCCAATAAAATTTTATAGTTTATCAATAAATCAGACTAATTATTCTCGGATAAAAAGTACAATATTTTGGTCAGATTTAATATGTGTTGCTAGGTGTTGCAAAGCATTTCCTTCTCCAGACATTTAATGTTCTCAGAAGCAGAGTCTAGTTAGTAATTTACAGAGAAAGCATTAGTTACAAGAGGAGAGAATTGTTCCTGTTACATTAAATTAAAATAGCTTTACTGTTAACAGTATTTTATTTTAGAATTTGGAAGAGAAATGACATCCGCGATTAATAGCTGGAAGATGTTACTGCCTACTAATCAGGATTTTCCTGCAGAGATACTAATGTAGTCATTGCTGCAGAGCTAATACCGTAATTGTTGGAGGTACTCCAATACACTCACATAGCCTTAGTTTTCTTGAACCAGGACATTTTCAAGTAATTTAATGAAATTTTATATATACCCCAAAAGTTCACCTTTTAGCTTTCCAGTGTTGATTTCAAATGGGCATAAGCATTTTTAATTAACATTAACTCAGATATTAACTTACAGTTAACTATTTGTGGAAGCATTTCAAGGCTATCAATTTTAATATGTATCCACTGTTAAAACGCATGTGTTAATTTGCATGTACATACATAGACATTGGAGAAGAAGAACTTTTCCCAGAGATAATCTCAAACAACTGCTCAAGGCTAAAAAAAATCTGTTCTTAGGCAGTGATGGACAAGTAAGACAGAGGTAACTTTTAGGGTCCAGGAGCCATAAAAATTTGGTATAAAATATAATTAAAAATAGTTTAAAAGATATTGGTTAGTTGTAGTAACTACCGAAATAATCTCAATGCTTTCCAGTTCCATTAATTTATCATTATTAATCTACAGTCCCTTGTCCCCTGGCCAGTGATGGTACTGTATGTGCAGTGTGTATGCTCCAGCCTTCCCTGGACATACTAGCTCTGCCGCACCATTTAGTACTAGAAGAAAAAGAAAACCCTTATTAATCTATATGCATAAAGTTTTCTCTACATACACTGTTCTACAGGCTGGGCTTTTGCTAGTTTATGCTAGAACCTGTGAAGAGGCTGCTTTAGTTTCAGTACATGATCAAACATGAAGAGCTGAGTTTGATGGTATGGTTTGAGGCCATCCAATGAGTTCATGGCAAAAATAGAATGTACGTAAATGTATATTTCTTGTGTCATAGTCCAGGAATTGATTCTGTTAGATAAAACACATTAAAATGAGCTTTGTCATAGCTACTCGGAATAGAAATGCTTAAGTTTGGAGAAAGATAAATATTTTAGGGATACATAACTTATTATTTTTGAGATTGGTAATTTTTTTCATATTAATCATAGTCACTTTAGTTATACATTTATTTATATACCATTTTTCCACAAATGCATTGGTTCAAAGCAGTTTATGTATGGCAATTTAAATATAATACTCTTGTTTTTCTTCATATTGTATGATACAGTTTACATACAAAATATAAATATACCAATTATCTTAACTCGTTCATTCAAAACATAACGGTGTACAAATGAGAATTACAGAAAGTAATACCTAATAATATTGAATATTATTGATATTATCGATATTGATTTGTAATATTAACAGCACCAGTGATATTATTATTACAAAACATTTCATTCAACATTTTACACAATCTAACATTAAGATTCTGTGCCCAGTCCAAACAGGAAGTAACAGAAAAATGAAGCTCAGCAACCACAAGTACTAATCCAGCCCAATCTCATGCAATAGGAAAGTATTATTATGGAGGCATTTAGTGCTTAGGGTGGTGCGAGACAGGTGGAAGCAGTCAAGTCCTGACAGCAAACACAGAATATCTTTCCTACTATCCTTAATATGGTAGCTCAGCAGGCAACAAAATACATTTGTAATTACATTGTTGTCAAATGTTCTTGCTTATGTATGTATACACGTTGGAATATATTGAGGTACCAAAATTTGAGATAATATTAAATTTAAGTGAGAACATTAGCTGACAGTAGTTAATACTTAACCATAGACATTTACTACAAATTTTACTACAAGCTTTTACAGGAGAGAAGAAGGATATATTATTATGCCTGCTCTGTACGATTATATCAATACAACTGACTTATAACTATGATAGAAATAGTACTTCTGTCAGCATTGGAGTACTACTGGATCAGCTTCAGTATGGTTGGAACAGCCTGTTTTGAACTCAAAATCATGAAATGTTTTGCACACTTTTAGTATTTTAATTTTGTTACAAATTAAGGGAAAACAGAAATATCTTTATATTCTGATTTGCCATGTTGACTGTTAGATATGGGGTACCCTGGTATATTATTCAACATTTGGTACACTGAATACCTGAGTTTACATATCACACACAACTATATTGTGATATGTTTAGGCTCATACATTGTATTGCTAAAACTAATTGTAGTTTATGAACAGTGGGTTCACGACTTAGCACTCTGCATATAATCCAACCAATTGTTTTATCAACAAACCAGAGTTAAACAAATTGCTGTAGGTTAACTTCATATATTGTATTAAGCTATTATTTTTAGCCATGGTTTATTGAACAAACTGTAGTGGCTTGGTTTGCACATAATAGTAAACTGTAAGCCAAGGTTTACAAAAAGCTGGTAGTATAGTAATCAACTTCAGTCACAAGATTTTGACATCTCCAGATCCAGCTGCTATCAGCAGTGATGAAGAGATGGTAGCTAATTAAGTCATTGTGAAGTTATTTGAAAGGCATTATGTTATTTAGATATGCATAATATATAATAATGGTTTGCAGATGCAGGTGCAATTAAGATCTGCCTGTTGTGAAGAATGGTTTGCAAATGAACATTGGAATTCAGTGACAAGGATCTGCCCAAGTTGAATGTAACAATTCAAAATTGTCCAGAGTACCTGTATCCAAGAACTATAGACTTCACTTGGGATTACAAAGGTACAGTAATTTGGATGAAGTTCAAGATTCAGATGAAGTTCAAGTATAATAGTGTGGCTCTAGAGATAAATTGACTTTGGACTCCTTGCTTTCAGGTTGGCTAATTAAGCCTCTCATCGAGAAAATCTATGTTGTTGCTAGGAGTTGAAAATGTCATGATGGCACATAATCATCATCATTAATTAAGCCTCACAAAGACCGTGGTTCTGAATCATAGTTAAAACAAATGATATAATAAAAAGCTCACAAATAATGCTTTAACTCAGGGATTTCAAACTCAAAATGTCATGTATGAGAGCTAGTTCATTAGTGCAGAGATAACAGCATTGAATCCTTTTTGTATGTTGATACAAAATTCCGTAGCAAGTCAAAATGAGGAAAATGAAGAGTATCAGGATAGTCCATTAATTATAAATTTAATAAATTTATATATGTATGTATGAATGAATGTATAAATATATAATAATAAAATTTAATAATTATAATTTAATAAATTTCCACATTTATTGCAAAAGAAAATAACTTTTTAACCATTTCACTTGGCAAGATATCTGGCAGCATTTTTCATTAACTAGAACAATATTTGATTTTACGTCTGGAGATAATGGCAAACTCAGCGTTGCTTGCAATTATTCACCAGTCAGCCATGATGCCAATATAGATTTGTTAAATTTTCAAAGATGAGAAAACCTGGTCAGGTATATATAGGTTTCCAAACATTGCTAGTATCTTTGTAAAAGTAGTGTGTAACCTGGGGGGTTTTTCCTGCAAAGAAAATTGTAGAAATCTGGAATTCCAACATCCACATATATATATACCTCTGATTCAAAATGGTGTTACACTCCTAGCTTGTTTTCCTGTGCTGAGTTTGCTAATTTTACTGTTTTTCTGTGAGGCACCCTTGGAGAGAGAAGGAGTATGACCATCCCACAGCTACAACCAAGGGTAGGAGCTGCTCCCCTGTCATTGCCGCCGCCTCCTCCTCCTCCCCTTCTTCCTTGTTATGGCTTCAGGGAGGTGCAGCTCTGCATTGAGGCACTACCATAGCTAGGGCTGGAACCTGCTTCAACCTCCCTAGTTCCTCCTTGTGCAGTTCCATGCCTGAACAGTGAGTTGACAGGCCATTAACTTATTGGCACACCACAAGATGGTGCTGGTCCACAATAATTAGAAAGCTAGATTTTCAGTTCATAAGAAGTTAATAGAGAAGACAAATCTTTTGGAAAACAGTCTGAAATTGCACAGAAGGTCCTACTTCCCCAAGGAAACAGCAAGAGAATGTGGCTTCTAACACACACAGGCAAAAGAAATGCAAAATTAATACAATGTCTAACTAGAGCAGCTATCTGTTTCTTAGAGTTAAGCTGAATTATGTAGCAAGAGTCCTTTGTTTCTTCGTCCCTAGACCTACCCTGTGTTCTTGGGGTAATTCCTCCAGCCATTTATCAATGCTGTCGGAGGGTACATTCCTCCTGCTTTCCGAACTCAGGCTCAGAAACTTCTTGCTCCAAATCTCCAGAGTTCTGCCTTTATCTTTTCAAAGGACAAAACTTTTTCCATTATCTAGGAAGAGGAGTGGTTGATGGAATCTCTTGAACATACATGATAAAGGCCATGCCTAAAAGAAGGTATGTATTCAATCTCAGACACTGCCTAGACTAGCAGGGAGGCTGTAGCATTGTGAATGCTGGCTGACTATTCATAACAGTGGTATTTTCTTAGTTGTTTCTTTTCATTATCTATAAAATCTATAAATATAGAAGCAGCTTTCCTGGAGAACAAGATTATGCCTTCCAAACTTCCTTTGTATGAGAATATAAAATTTTATTCACTTTTATAGGACATTATTGTATGACTAGGGGTTTTGTAAAAATGATTTAGCTATTAACCACAAACCTTGCTCTTGCTGAATCTTCTCTAGGCTTTAATATTTTTTAAAATGTTGATGTTTGGCAAATGGTGTTTTAAGTTGTAGAACTTTTTCCTCTTGAGTTTTTCTACTGATAGTGTCATGTTTTTCATACTGCTTCATGTGATAGTGCTAACAAATGTTATATTCTTTGGAAACAGGACCAATTTACTGATAAATAAGGCACTGAATTCACATTTTATTTCTGTGAAAAAATATACATTCTCCCCATTTTTTCTTCCATAATAATTTTCCTCTTCGTCCACCTCCTCCTTCCCCCAAATTATTGACACTGTTAATGCCTAATCCTAAACCATATATCATCAATCCATTATGTAGCAAATTGCTTAAATGGCATCTAAAGATTATTTCTGACTTAAACTATTATGATAAGAATAGAAAAGAATGGTCTAGAGTTTTGTGCAGATGTACTGTTCTGTTTCTGTATTTTTTCAGTGCTGGTGTTGACTAATAGTATGTTGGGCTTTCTGAATAGCAGTGCTAATATCAGCAAAAACTAACACAGGGGACAATACTGGCAGAATCTGCCTGTGCCTTTAGCAGCTGGGGTGTTCAACAAGATGCAAAGGGGTTGGTATGATAGAATAGCCATGTATGTTCAGTAACACTGATAGCTGCACAGTGATGGTTTGGGGTTTCTGTTGACATTGGAGTTGGGCATGTGGTGAACAGCTCTTGTGTGGAGATAGATGGAGTCACCTCTCCATCTTGCTTTTGCTGGAACTACTCCTGGCTTGTTTCCCTGTGCTGGGGTTGCTAATTTTACTACTGCTTCACTGTGAGGCACCCTTGGAAAGCGAGGGAGTATGACCATCTCACAGCTACAACCAGGGGCAGGAACTGCTCCCCTGTCATTGCCACTCCTTTTCCTTGCTATGGCTTCAGAGAAGTACAGCTCTGCACTGAGGCAGTGTCACAGATAGGGCTGGGACCTGCTCCAGCCTCCTTAGCTGTTCCTTGTGTGGTTCCATGCCTGAGCAGCAAGTTGACAGGCCTGGGCATTTCATTGTGACACTAGCCTTTCTTGCCTGAATGCTACATTTCTTGTTCTAAATCCATAATAGGAGGAGCTATGACAATGATGGTTGGAATTGGAATTGTCCCTTGGTTTGTCCCATCTAGGGCTGCGAGTTTGACATTCTTGCCATGCTTTTTTGTCAGCCTGATGACAGACCAGCAAGCTGCTTTTCCAGCCATTGCTCTCTTGCTGTATATGAACCACACAAAATGAGTTGGAGGGTTGCATGAGGCCATGGACCATAAGTTTGAAACCACTGCTTTAACCTAATAATTTATCTTGAGGTGATTTATCAGATTTGGACTATGTTTCCTGCCTGAATTTTAGAATGTTGGTTGCTTGACTGAGGTGATAACATGATAAACAGAAAGACATCTGTATTTATCTAGACTTCCAGTGCTTTGTATGTTACAGTAGGATAACTCCACTTAACTGAATGAAAGTACAGAACTTTAATTACCGTAAAGACAGGTTGTGTAGCATATTTCCCTTGGGAAGTTTGTGTGTGTGTGTGTGTGTATGCCTGCACGCACACACACACACACAAACTTCCCAAAGTACAGAAATCATCATGGATGAGTCCCATAACATGAAATAAATTGCAAGTAATGATGTCTTTTGGAGCAAGTTGTTAGGACAAAAGGACATAGCAGATAATGATTTTATATGCAGTGGCTTTCATTTTGTAACATATACATTTTATCAAAAAGTATGGGTTTCTGCAAGAACCTGATAAGGGCAAAGTCATTTAAAAGTGTGGGGTGGAGGAATGGGCCTCAAGATATGCCATCAAATGTTTTTGAGGAGAGGCGTCATAGACCTCCTGGACCAACCCATATCTCCTCCTTCCTCCGCAAATAGCGAACATTGTCTTATCACCCATGAAACATTCAAAGATTCACAATACAGTTTTTTTTCCTCCCCCTGTCAATTATTAAGGAATAACTGCTAATAGCAGTGGAACTTTAGGAAATAGATTTGTTAGATACAATTGAAAATGGTATGGGGGAAGGAGCGTATTTTTGTATATTTTAGCATATAGTTTATTCCAATAGAAGAGAATATCTGTAGCTCAGGGTTGAACTGTAGAGTGCTCTCTGGGCTTGGTTGTTTGCTTGCAGTTACCCAGCTAGGTAACATCAGTGCACACTGATGTTATCTAGTTGGGTAATGAAATGTCTGCAGACAAACAACCAAGTCCAGAGAGCACCAAGAACTCCGTATTGTTCATTCTCTGAATTCACATGTTTAGATTATATACAGGTAGTCCCCAGTTTAAGAACAAGTTCCATTCCCCAGGTCTGTCCTTAAGTCAAATTTGTATGTAAGTCAGAACACTATTATTGTATAATACTGTATAAGTGGTACTGTGTAATTAACTCGAACCACTGTGTATTTAACTCAAATTATTGTGTATTTAACTTGAATTTTGCTACAGTACTCTCCGTTCTTAACCATGGGTCATCTTAAACCAGGTGTTCTTAACCCGGGGACTACCTGTAAAAGTTTTTGCTTAAGATTTGAATGTTCTTATGTTTTTAAATTGTATCTAAAATATATAATTGCCTGTAAGTATTCAAACATCTCTGGTTTAAGGATGACCCATGGTTAAGAATGGAGCCTACTGTAGCAAAAAAGTGGGATATAAAATTAATGTTAAAGAAAGATGAGAAAAAATCAATACGCTTGCTGCTCAGTGAAGACAGCCAAATGTTTACTGGTAATGAAGAAAAAAACTACTCTAGTTTGGTTAGGTTTTATGTGTTCTACCAGGCAATTATGAAGAACAGAATAAAAAGAATTGTGGTTTGAGATAAAAAGAAACAGGGAATACTTGTTTCCTTTGAATATATTCAGATTTCTAGCCCAGGATGAATGACATCTTAGGGTAATGTAGTAATTTGTTGATCAAGTCTTTATGTAGTATTTTTGAGAAATATTGGGAAACAGATGAAGGGCTAAATGACTGAAAGAGGACAAAAATTACTCCTGTCTTTAAAAAGGGGAAAGAATAGCCAGGGATTACAAATCAACCAGTGTAACATTGATACCTGGGAAGATTTTAGAACAGATCATACAAAAATCAATCTGTAAGGAGATTGATTTTTAAAATATTTTATTACTAGACTTTTAGCACACCTAAAATTCAGGTAGCGTATATACCTAATGCTCTTGCTTCCTATTTTCCCCACAGCAACAACCCAGTGGGGTGGGCTGAGAGAGAGTGACTGGCCCAAGTCACCTGGCCCAAAGGCTCTCTTACCAATTTTAGCTCATTTTTAAATGTGATTATTTTTTTTAGTAGACTGTGGGAATGTTATAGATGTAATGTTTCTTGATTTCAGCAAAGCATTTGAAAAAATTCTCAATGACATTCTGATTAACATGCTAGTTAAGTGTGCGCTTAATGGTATGACAATTTAATGGATACATAGCTAGCTAAAAATCATAGTCAGTGGCCCTGTTTCCATAATACGTAGGGTGGGGCTAGCATGTTATGATAACACCAAAAAGGAATTAATTGACTCAGTCAACTAACCTCCAGGACTGTTAATTTTAGCTCAGAACAGATCTGGTCATGCACCCAATTAAGCTAACTTCAGCCAGTCAGTTATGTTGCGAAAACACCTAAACCCAGCTAGTTAAAATTGTTTTGCATTCCTAGTACACCAAGAGAAAGAGCAGCTGTAAAAGAAAACTCTGGTAGAGAATTAATTACTAAGGCCCAGCAGTGCAGAATATAACCCCGTAATGCTAATTAGCTATGGTGGCTAAATCTGTTGCCTGCTAGTAATGTTGTGAAGCCTTGAAAGTCTTTTTCTGGTGTAGGGGCGCGTGGGATACTAGGCATTTCTTGAAGAAAGTAGGGGAAGAATATCTATTCTCTGATTATTTTTGACTTAGTGATTGTGATATGTGTGGCCAGAACAATTGGTAAGAAGATTGATTCAGTTAGTGGCTAATGGGCTTAGGCTTTCTGTGGGAGCAGGGCCTGCAAATGTTCTTCAGTAATTCCTTATCAAACTGAAATTAGGTATTGAACGAGGTTCCACAAGGTTAAGTCCTGGGTTTTAATGACTTAGAAGAAGAGGTGATCTTTGACCTGTTAAAGAAGCGGGCTGGAAATTAAATTTAATGGAGACAAATAAAAAGTTCTTCACTTAGAAAACAAAACATCAGGTATAGAATTGGGGATATCTGGCTTAACAATAGTACTTGTAAAAAAGTTATTGGGAAAGTATTTCATGGCAAACTAACTCTGGTCAGCAGTGTGATGTGCCTGCAACAACAACAAAAAAGTAAATGCTATTTTAAACTGCCTTAACAGAAGTATAGACTCCAAATCATGGGAAGGATTTTTTTTTCTTTATTCTACATTGGTTAGACCACACATTGAGTAATGTGTCCACTTTTGGACACTCCTTAATGAAGATTTTAACTTGGAACAGATACAGAGAAGGATAGCATGGATGATGAAGAGAGTCTGTCAGTTCTGTGAAAAAGTGTTTGCCTCATTTTGAATTTGGAGTCTGAAGGACTCAGAATTTGGCTTGGAAAACTTTGGCTACCTGCACATTCCTGGCTTATCTATAAAACTAACAACCATCTTGCTGGTTCATAGAGAAGCTGTTCTTAAAAATGTTGTAAGAAGCTGAGGGTTAAATTATGTTCTAAAGTGAAAATAATCCAGTTGCTGAGATTTCTGTAATCTTACTCCATTCCCTTTTAGTAAATCTTGTTAAAGAAACTCTGGTAGAATCTTGCTTAAGTTGTGGTCAGTTGCCAAAAGCTTGACATTATCACTTGAAGGCTTGTACAACATTGAAGCTTAACTGTAGAGTGTCAGATTTAATATAACTCATTAGGGTCAGTACTATTTATTATCTTAAACACAATATGTATGTAGTGGCATTTTAGGCAGCAAAGATGGAATGTGTATGAAACATTTGTAGCTGAAGGAAGTCAGAGGCCAAAATTTAAAATGTATGTTTTTTAATTGAGATATTTCAGTTTGTAATTAGCTTTTCAAGCATGTAACTGTAATATAGGAAACACTTTTATGTTGGTTATTTACAGAGCCTACGCATTAATAAGTTGTATCTTTATTTTCAAAACAATGCAAAAAAGTCATATTTTCTGTTATTCTTCCTATTGTTATAATGTCAGAATGGATCTATTCAATGCTATTAATGCTAATTGTGATGTTTTTCTTTGATTGACTGGCATGTTGTGGTAGATTTAGTATGATAAAATAGTTATATAACAATGTAGTTAAGAAGGAACTCAGTAAAAAGTAACATTTTAGCAGTTTAATAAACCTAAGAGAATTTCAGCGGCCTGTCACCTACCACTGCCCCCAAAACACTCTGCCAGTCTCCTTTCCTTACCTGCTATAATTACAAATATTCTAGCCTTTTTACAAAAATAAACATATTCATTGATTTACCTTTTTGCTACTATGAGAACCATTTATCTGGAAGGTAAATAGATAAAATAAGCAAATATGTACTGCCCTCCTGAATTAAATATCACTTGATACAGTTTTCTAAATTAAAAAAAAAAGTTTTTTAGGACATTATTGGTTTATACAGCCTTACATTTAATGTTAAGTAATATCTTGCTCTTATGTACAGTTTGTGTTCTAATAATTTAAAAAAGTGTTTGAAGTACAGTGGTACCTCGGGTTACGAACTTAATCCGTTCTGTGACTCTGATTGCAACTCGAGTTGGTCGCAACGCGAGGTAAATTTTCCCATAAGGTTCAATGTAAATACGGTTAATCTGTTCCGCCCTCCGAATTTGGTCGCACCACGAGGCAAATTTCCCCATAAGGTTCAATGTAAATACGGCTAATCTGCCCTCCGAATTTGGTCGCACCACGAGGCAAATTTCCCCCAAAACACACCACAAGCCTCACCGAACGTCTCCTTGCTACCGCAATCTCGCCCACAGGAAGCCGCGACCGCGTGGCAGCAGGGCAAATGGCCCCGGATCTGGTTCGTAGCTCGAGGCGGAGTTCGCATGTCAAGGTAAATTTTTGGGGCCGGAGCTGGTCGTATCTTGAAAAATTCGTAAGGAGGGGCGTTCGTAACCCGAGGTACCACTGTACATAGAAAACACAATGTAAGGTAGTAACTGCTGGCTTAAAAACTTTTATAAATAATGGAGGAACAAACAAACCAAAAACAGAAATACCAGTTTCTATAAAATTCAAATACTATGGGACCATGTAATTTTAATTAAGAACTACAAATCAAATATGATATGTAGATTTTAAAAATTGAAGGAAAATATATAATAATTGATAAAGCAACTTAATGGCCAATTGCTTGATAGAAATTCTGCACACTGTAGTTATGGTTTATTCTGACTCCCCTGAGTCAGAGACTCAAGGGCCTGGCCCAATGAGTAGTCATCCTTGGGAACTGACAGTCAACTACCTGAGGCAGACCAGGAAGACAATGAACAGGAGCAGGTAAGGATAGACTCAGATGATGGGGGGCCAAAACCTGGAAGGGCACCTCATCCCAGGATACACTGGCAATGTCAGAGAACAGAGCAAAAGCAACCTGCCTGCCTACTGAGGAAGCAAGTACAACAACACTCCTAATTGAGCCATGTCTGTACCTGGAACTACTTATGTGCATCCCTGTATTCTTGTTCCTTGCTCTTTGTTTTGCTCTTGAACCAGCTGGTGGAAATCCCTGATGTTTGGAACCTAGACTGACATGAATCATTCTAGTTTCTCTGCCACTGTCTTGCCCCATTTTCCTGAACTTGCACATTGTTGGCTGCATACATTCCAGTTCAGCCTCTTGTCTCTAAGGGCTACAGCTCTGGACTGGACTCTGTGGACCTCTTGCTCTGGATCCCCAAACTCTTCAGTGCTGCAAACACAAGTACAGTGGAGATGATTCATCTCCCCCTGCTTGGGTTATAGCGCCTGAGGAATTTGCAGCATTAAACCCACTTTGCAGTTTTTGGAGTAAATCAGGCAGCAGCTGGTAAGTGCTCTCTATGCTCAAGCTTGACTCCAGGACATTTGGACCTCACCTGATTCCTAACCATCCAATGGCCCTGGGATCAGGGGATCCTATGATTCCAAAACTGTTGTTACATTTCACCCAGTCTGTTACAAGGAAATTACAGTTGTGTCATGACAGCCCTCAAGTTGAATACCTTGGTTTCTTGTTCTGGGAGACTTTTGATGGCCCTGTGTCAGGGCTGACATCAATAGACATGCAATTTCATGTCTAATCTATCATCGAACCAATCCTCCCCCAGGAAAACCAACAGGACTCCTGCTGCTATAATCCATGCCTTCTAGACCATGGTCAACAGTGTTCCTAGACTTCATTACTGACTTATAAAAGTCTGGGGGGCAAACACATTCCCTGCGGTAGAATTAATGTACAACTTGGGGGTTCTCCAAGACTTGCGGCTCCTGCTCAAGAGGAGGTGCTAGCTGTGGCCAGGAAGGCCTTTGTATAGTTTGTTTGTTTGCTTATTTATTCAGCCAATTTGTATAGCACAAATTGTATTAGCCAATTTGTATAGTTATATCTTGTGTGCCAATTGTCCCCATTCCTCGATTGGGAAGTACAGCTCATGGTCACCCATGTTGTAGTCACCCCTCGATTGGATTATTGTAGTATGCACTACATGGGGCTGCCCTTAATGAGCATTTGGAAGCTTCAACCTGCTCTAAAGCAGTGGCATGTGCAGTATTTGACACACCACAATATGCTCATGTGACATCGCTGCTACATGAGCTACACTGGTTCCCATTGGGCTTCTGGGTACAATTCAAGGTGTTAGTTGTCTCCTCTAAACCCTATGGGGCCAGGTTACTTGTGGACTGCTTATCCCCAGTGGTTTTTGTCCATCCCTCTAGCTCTGGCAGAGTGGGTATGCTCTAATTCTCATTTGTGAAACAGTATCACCTGGTGGGCCACAGGAAGCATGTCTTCTCTGTCATGATGCCTGTTTTGTGGAACAGTCCTGCTCTGAGATACGGATGGCCCTGATCCTATTGTGCTTTTGGAAGGCAGTGAATATCTGGCTTTTCCCCCAGTCACTTGACCTGGGATGTTGATGGAGCTTTGGCATGGCTGTGGTTTTGTTGTTATGTTGAGAATGTAATTTTTAGGGGCCTGAACCCAATTTCTTTTGAATTGGATTTGTATAGTTTGGTTATGTTTTATTTCTGTTTGCTGCCCAGAGTTCCTTTGGTAGATGGACAGCTGTATAAATTTGTTAAACAAACAAACTTTCAACAGGACAACTGGGTAGAATTCCTACACCTACTGGAATTTGCATATAATAACTCACAAACATGTCTATGCAATTGACATCATTCTTTGCAAACTTCAGATACCTTCTCCAGTTCTTTCCTTCCACATACCCTGCAGTATCAGTTCCAGCAGTGAACCATTTTCTGCAAGAACTGCATGCACTGCATCAAGTCCTCCACAACCACCTTGTACAAACCAGGGAAGCCTACGAATACTTTACAAATCATTACTGGCAGCCAGGTGCTTCCCTGTCAGCAGATGATTTGGTGTGGGTCTCAACACATCACTTGACCTCATAGCAAGCTTTAAAAAAGTTGGATCATTGTTTCATTGGACCCTTCCCTCAGATATTTTGTCAATCATGTGGCCTTCCATGTAACACTTCCTCCTTCCCTAAAGATACACCTTGTGTTTTATCACTCATTCTGGTCCCAATATTTCCTGTAAGCCCTCATCATTGGCCCACACCTCTGCCATGCCAAATTCTTATATGGTATGTCAAAGTGGCCAAAAACTTAGATACTCAATGGTTTTGAGGGAGATTCTAGTACCTGATTGACTGGAAGGATTCTGATTCTGAGGAACAATCCTGGGAAGATACAGATCAGGTGCATACTGCATTGGTTCAGCAGTTCCATTGCTGCTACCATTAGAAGGCCAAGCCATTGGCTATGGGAGATAGGGCCCCTGGGGAGTGGGGAAGATGGTGTTATGGTTTACTGGTGACTCCTCAGAATCAGAGGCTGTGGGGCCTGATCCAATGAGTTGTCAGCCTCTGGAGCCAGCAGACAATCAACCACCTGAGGCAGACCAGGCAGGAGCTGATTCAGATAATGAGGGGTCAGATTCTGGTAAGATGCCTAGCTCTGTATGCACTGGAAACTCCAGAGAACAGAGTAAAGGTGATCTGCTCAGCTATTTAGAAAGCAAGGACAACACCACCCGTGAGAGACGGTGCACAATCTGGAGGTCCACCTAGATTCGCGACTTCGGTTCTTTGGGCAGGTGGCCGTCGTGGCTAGGAGGACCTTTGCACAGCTTTGTGATGTGCACCAGTTGCACCCCTTCCTGGATCAGGAGGCTCTGTTCACAGTCACTCATGCCCTAATCACGTCCAGATTGGACTAATGTAATGTGCTGTACATGGGCTGCCCTTGAATAGTATCCAAAAGTTTCAACTGGTGCAGAATGTGGTGGCGTTGGCAGCTAATTCTAGCTTCTAGCAGAGCACATATTACACCTCTGCTTTGTGAGCTGCATTGGCTGCCAGTCTGCTTCCAGGTCCAATTCATGGTGCTGGTTCTGACCTTTAAAACTCTTCATGGCATGGGGCCAGGATATTTGAGGGACCACCTCTCCCTGATTACATCAGCGTGCCCCATTAGATCTGGCAGGGAAGACATGTTTCAGGTTCCATCAGCTAGGGACTTGCTTTTGGTGGGTCCCAAGAGGTGGGCCTTCTCAGCCATGGCACCCTCCTTATGGAACATTCTCCCCTCTGAAGTTAGGCTCATTCCTTCCCTGCTATCATTTAGGAAGTCCCTCAAGGCCTGGTTATGTCATCAGGCCTGGGGGGTCTTTGGGAACCGGAGACATTCTTAGATAGTTCCACTGTGATAATATTCTTGCTCTCTCCGTGGGGTTTACATTTTTTATTTTTTTGATAATATTCTTATTTTAATTATTTTATAATAATTTTATAATAATTGTTTTTTATCTGTTTGCTGTAATTCAATTTGTTGTACACCACCCAGAGTCGCCTTGTGTGAGATGGGCAGCCAAATAAATGTGATAGCTAGCTAGCTAGCTAGCTAGCTAGCTAGCCAGCCAGCCAGCCAGCCAGCCAGCCAGCCAGCCAGCCAGCCAGCCAGCCAGCCAGCCACACTTGCAGCTGGAGCTACATACTTCTGTTTCTGTGTCCTTGCTCTGTACTTGGACTCTAGGCTTTACTACCTGAACTGTTTTGTGGAAATCCCTGGTGTTTGAACCTTGTTTCTCTGCCACTGCTTTGCCCTGTTTTTCCAAACCTGCTGTGATGGAATGGAATTATAGAGGCCAGACTCAGGGAGGAAATGTCCTTTCATCTCCTGAGGAGCGAGGGAGAGATAAGAGCATGAGGCTGGCACCTCCCTGAGGAATTCACAATGTTGTGACTGGCATTACTTGGGAGTTGGGTTTCAGTCTGGGAAGATTCTTGTTGGAGGTTGTAGCTAATAAACATTGCTGGACTGAATTTACATGGTCTCCTGGAGTTCCTTGGGCTAGACCTGACATCTGCATGCCATTGGTTGCCTGCCTTCTAACCCTGCCTCTTGTCTCTAACAGCTACAACTCTGGACTGGACTCTTGCTCTGGATTCCAGAACTCTTCAATGTGCTTTGGCTCTGCTGGCACCGCATGCTGGTCACTAGGCAAGATCTTGCCTTCATTTCTCCACGAGTGTGTGTGACTATGCAGCCAGACATTCTTCCTGCCTTTTTAGTTATTTGTAGTACAACCTCAACATTAATTAGTTGCAATTTACTGTGTTTGGTTAGTCTAGAACAGAATAGTATTCAAGTATATTTAGAGGGCACTGAATTGAAGAAACAGGACTTAAATTTCATAATTCTATTCCTTTTTCAATTTTTAGATATTATTTCATTCCATTGAAATAACATCTAAAATACTGAACAAAGCTTGACTAGATATGATAAGAACGGTACTCCTTTTTTTAATGGCTAAAATTCATATTCAGTTTTCTACTATTCTGAGGCAAGAAAGACCTCAAAATATGGACTACACAGCTGGACTGCAAAAATGTGAATGATCACTAAGTATAAGAAAAAAGCACAATTTTTTTAAAAAGTTTTTCCGTTTCCATCTAAGCTTGGGAAAAAAGGGGTGGTACTGTTTTAAGTGTTGCTTTAATTTTAGTGAGTGTATTTTTAAACCAACAGCATGGAAACCTAAAGAAAAATTAAAGCTCTTTAAAGAATTTATAAGTGTCAGCCCTTTGAGGTCGTCCAGAATACAGAAGTTTGAGTGCAACTATACTTTATTGATGTAGGCTATAGTGACAAGAATCTTGAAAGCCTAACTGTTCCCTCTCTTTTATACCCCAAGGAGTTAGGGTGCCAGTTTGAGTTTATTTTTTATAGTTTCCTCATTTCCTGGGCTTAAAAATGTATTTTTGTTTTTGTAACTATTGTAGCATAGTTTGCCAAGTTGTGGCTCTCTACAATAAGTCATGTATTCATTCAATAGTGTTTTGTAAATGTTGTTAAGATTTCATTAAAAAATTATAATTGTGTTTTTTAGGCATACTTTAAGATATTGGTTTTAACCTTTAAATCCATAAACAGTCTAACGCCTGACTATAAGAGGAATTGCCTCTCCCATTAGGTATTTGTCTGGATGGTAAGAATGGAAGGTTCCTTCTGAAGATGGTCCTGTTTTAAGTCCTGTTTATTCAGTACATAGGAGAGGACTTTCTTCTGCATTGTTTCCAGATTGTGGAGTATACTCCCTCAGGAACTGTATTTGGTCCCTACTCTTTAATACCTTAAGGTGATAATAAAGATACATATTTTAGCCAGGCCTTTAAATGTTAGTGGTGTTATTACTTGTGTTTTAATTGATCTATTTTTATCTTTTACATTTTGGACAACCTTGAATGGAATGGAAGGGTGAGATATATATCAAATAGTTAAATAAATAAATATATTGTGACATAAACTTTACATTTTGTATAGAATTGTTTTAAACTGTTAATAAGCTGTCTTGGATTATATATACTTTAGATACGTAAGTAAAAATTATATCTTATTCATACCAAAATGTAAATCTATGTTTTGGCAACTTTTACAGATTTTATTTTATAATTAAGTTGCTGGCTAAAAGACTGATAAAATAACCCAGAAATCAAAAAGAAGAAATTCAACTTTTGTGCTGTGATATGTCCTTTACTAATGTTAGGAAAAACACTCAAGTACATTTTAATACATGGTCATTGCTTGTTGGATACTATTGTTTAGGAATGGCCTTTTAGGACCAGAAGAACAATTTCATGCAGTATGTGCTATATCCTTTGAAGCATCAGAACAGCCCAGTGATGGAAAGGGAATATTGATTATTATCTCTACAAAAAGAAGCGAAAATTGAAAGAGCTGTATCTTTCAACATCTTTCAATGTTACATTCTATTTGGAAAGAATTCTCTTCCAACTATGTTTAGTTGCTGATATAATACAAGGAAAGAAATCTGTCATGCATTTATTTTTACTGATTTAGAATGAGAATGAATTGGCAATGGCAAATAAAAAGGCGGGGGCTAAGAAATGCCAGTGGGAGCAAGCATGTTAAATCAAAGTATATAGCCAACATAAGTAGCTGTACTGTATAGTTAAGACTTACATATATCTAATTAGTAGGGAACTAGAGCCAGCAAGTTATATAAGAATTTAGATAGCAAATAAACATAACCAAATTATTCACTGTTGGCAAATTTGCAGGTAATAGAAGGAACAAGGTTGATGAATCTAGGGAAGGAGCTGGAAGGGGCAAATGAAGACTGTAGGGCATGAAGGTGTAAAATACAACAGTGGCCTACAACTCCAAACAAGAGATCGAGCATTGTTTTGAAATAGATGGCAGCCATCTCAAAATGGCTCAATATGCAGTTCAAATGCTATGGAATAAGGCCATGCTTACTAGGTGTGCCTTTGGGAGGCCTACTGTGTTCAGGGATAGCTGACCCAGTTTTGATTCCTAATCAGTAGTGTGCTTAAGTCTAAATTTTGGGATCTCAGGAAAAAAAATAGAATGTTAGCTGCTGACATGTTTTAGCTATTTCTGTAAAAGTTACAACCTATGGCTTTTTCCTTGAAGTAAAGAAAATTTCTGTTAGACGGAGTAAATCTTTGAATAGCTTATGCTGGCAACAAAAAATACATATACTGCAGTGTTAGCATTTTTAATAATTGCATTCATTATTATCAGTTCAGGCCCCTTCAAACACAATTCTGAATTTTCTTAAAAAAAAAAAAAGGAGCACACATTTATCTTACTGTAAAGCTGAATAGCTTCCTTCTTCAGAAATATTTTATGAATAGTTAATTCTTAAATATATTAATATCCAGCACTGTGGAGATAATGCTGGACTAGAGAAGCTTTTAACTTGTTTCAGCAAAAGCATTTATGTTCTTATTATAAGATTTTTGTTTGGCTTACACATGACATAGCATGGCTAGACAAAAATCTTTATTGCATATTAGGAAGAAGCCACTAAAACAATGAGAGCTTAATTATCAGTCACATTGTGTTATTTTTCTCACAAACAAATATTTGGATCACCTAGTTTTCTGCAGTGCATGTCAAGAAATAAGAATTATTTCATGTCCAACCTGCTCTTTTAGCTTAAACATCTTGCACTTCCTTAGAATAAGATTAAATATTTCACTTTGACTATGACTGACAAATATCCTGTTAGGAGTCTTGTTTTCAAATAATGAATGTCTTTGTGTTTATGATAATATGAGATTCTTTGTTATTTTTGCTACAACAGCGAACAAGGCTGGGAACTACCATAGTAGGCATTTCATTTATAGAAAGCATTTAATTAATGCACTGGCCTGGAATAGGTAAGATTCAAGGTTAGCAGTCAACAAATATTCCCTGCCCCAAGGAAAATTGTGCCATAGTTTAGTGACATTATTCTGGCACCTGAGGCAGAACACCTCACAAATATCTTTTCTCCTGTCAGCAAAAATAATGATAATGAAATATCTATGAATTTGTTATTCTTTGATGACATCAAAAAACCTAATGTGTAAAGCAGTTATTTTATTCTTCCCAATAGCCAGCCTACCCATATTTCCTTTAATTTTACAAAGTTAAATAAGGTTAAATAATATGAAGTAAATGATTCAATTTATATAAGAATGAACTTCATCAATCCACTATGAAATATACATTGTTTTTCTATTAACTTATTTTCATATTCTTACTCTTACAAAGTTAGTCATTTAGCCTCATATTCCTTCACCAATGTGTTTGCAGGTAGTAGCACTTGCTGACCTTGGTTGATCTCAAAAAAAGCTAAGCAAGTCAGATCTCATTAGTATTTGGGTGGGAGACCACCAGGAAATTCCAGGGCTGTAAGCCTAACTGGGAATTAAACAAAATGCTAAAGAAGGTGGTGGCAAACTGCTTTCATAACAGTGAGAAGAAAATAGTATAGATATATCCGTGAAGTCAGCAGAAGTCAAATTCTACTTGAAGGAAACTATTTTTGCTACCCTTTCCATATCAGTAAATTCACTAATTCATGTTTGATAATTTCAGCATCCTTTCAAACAGTCACTTGACGTAATCAAATATTAGTGCTAATATAGATGGCTACTGCATTAACTGGAACCTCTTTTCGGTGATCCTTGGAATTCTTTGAAATCATGCTTCGGATATAGGGCTGTAATTTCAAGAGAGATGAAATTTCCTGCTGCATTTTATCAGAATCTAACCAGAACAGGGTTCTAAGCTGTTGAAAAAGCTTAACATGCCTAAAATAAAAAACAGCCCCCTTGAAAATTCCAGCTCTGCCTATTTAAGAATATGATTGTATCATCTTACCCCAGTAACCCCTTCATAGCTTCCTTTTGAAAAGAGATTCTATTGCCTGCCTACTTCCAGGTTGGCAAAAAATTACCCATTCTGGTAATAATGTGTCTAGTGATAAGTCTTTAAAATTCAGTATTTTTAATTAGAACCTTAGAGTTGGAAAGAACCTTAGGACAGGAGAAAGAGCTGCTACCAAGGTAACAGATAAAAGGGGCTTGAGTTCAACCCCTCTATAGTTTACATAAAGTTAAGGGAGGGGGGAGGGCATTCAGACTTGGAAGATTCTGTTATTATAAATTTACATTAAAAGTAGTACTGATCTACATGGTATTGGTTTCCTATCCTGGTCTATCTTGAAGGGCTGACAGTGGCTGGTTTCAGTTGGTATTGACAGGCAAGGCAGGGAGACATTCACACTTGGCCTTCTCTCCCCTTTTAACCTCTACATGAAACTGCTGGGTTAGGTCATTTATTGGTTTGGGGTCAGATGTCATCAGTATGCTGCTGTTACCCAATTGTGTACCTGAGCAGACCAAACAATGCTGTCAAAATCTGGAGGTTGTGTTAGTCTGGATTGGGAGGAATAGACACAGGCTCAGTCCTGACAAGATTGAATGGTTATGTTTATTTGGGCCACTCAGTTCTGGGGATATTCTATCATCGGTATTTAATGGGTCATGCTTCCCCATTTGGGACTTGTGTGCAATCTGAGGGTCCTCTTGGACTCACAGCTTCTTCTCAAAGAACAGGTGGCAGCCATGGCCAAGAAGGTCTTTGTACAAGTTCATCTAATACCCCAGTTGCTCCTGTTCCTGGAGGCCCTTCAGGTAGTCATACCTCATGATCAGATTACTATCATGCATTCTACATGGGGCTGCACTTGAAGACCATTCAGAAGCTACAGCTGGTCCAGAATGCAGCAGTGATAGGGGTGTGACATTGTGCTCTCATCATCCCACTGCTCTGTGAGCTGCACTGGTTACCTGTTGGCTTTTTGTTGTGGTACTTATAATCTCTAAAGCCCTCATGGTATGGGGCCTAGCTATCTGAGGGGCTGCTTATCTCCGATTGTTTCTGCCCATCTGGTAAGATCAAGCAGATTGGGTAAGCTTTGGGTCCAGTTGATTAACAATGTGATCTTATAGGATCTAGGATCCTTATCTGTTGCGGCACCTGCCCTCTGGAATGACATTCTCTCCCCCCCCCCGAGATTCATACTGCCCCCATAAGTTGTTTTTTTTGTTTTTTGTTTTTGCTGTTTTTTGAATTAGTCTTCTGGTGGGCTGTGATCTTTTTATGTATATTCTTTTTTTTGTTTTACTTGGAAGCCACCCAGAATCACTGACAGCCCTTCAGATATTCAAAGACTACTATTGTGCCTCTCCTTAGCCTTCTCTTCTGTAGTCTAAATGTACCCAGCTGCTGTAACCACTCCTCACAGGACTTGGTTTCCAGTCCTCTCACTATTCTGTAAGCCATTCTCTTAATTTGCCTCAGTGTTGACATCTTTTTTAGATAGCAGTGCCCAAAAGTGGGCACAGTATTCCAAGTGAGGCCTGATCAAGGCAAAGTAGAGAGAGACAGTTGCTTCCCATTCTTCTATTTGATACATATCATCATGTCTTTATATCAGCTGCACCACGCTGCTGTCTTTTGTTCAATTGGTGATATATTACAACACCCAGATTATTTTCAGTGTACTACTGCCAAGTCAGGTCACCCCCATCCTATATTTGTTCATTTCACTGATTCCCCTACCGATAGGAATTTACATTTCTCCATGTTAAATTTCATCTTGTAAGTTGTAGCTCACTGTCTAGATCTTTTTGAGTCTTTTCTTTCTCTTCTAAAGTATTAGCAAGTCTCCTAAGTATTGCATAAAATATTTAAATATTAATAGATAATTGCTTTGTCTGAACCATATGGCCAATTTCTGTTGGTCTCATATACTTTATATAGCTTTGTTAATGCTTATTTGTTTGTGCTGCAATTTCTGGCAGTCTTGGAATAGGTACAGCATAAAAAATGGGAAAAGTAGCTGTTCTACTATTCTGCAAAACTGTTTATAAAGTTATTATATTCTGCAGTACTGTTTATAAAGTTCTTATAAAACGATGCCTATGAATACAAGCCACATCCAAATCTGTTGGATAACAATATACAGTATACAGTATGAAACTTGTGTTTCACCACAGTCAGCCATATGTGTTAGCCTATATTTTTCATCAATTCCAAAGGAAGCACAATGATGCCTTGGCAATATGTCAAGGAATTATAGTTCTTCTCCTTAAGAAATATTTGTTATAATGGAGTATAATCTTGTTTTCTAAGCTATTTTTGTTTTGCTTATGAGGGAAATTATTCAGTTAAAGAAGGATATCATTTTCAAGATTAGTCCTAAGTTGCGTTTTTGCATTAAGAAATTAGATCTGTATAATTGGAAAGGCCGCACCCTTCTTTAGTTGCCTCTGTTTTCAATTAATTACTCATATTCCTTGTGGAATGGTTAAGTTGCAAAAGACAGGATGGAAAACGATTACATAAAGTCAGCAGTTAAATAGCAAATCTCTTTTAAAATCTTAACATATATGGTGTAATATAAATATGTTTGAAGCTAATAAATATAGCAGGGATTCATAGTGTGTTGCCTATGGACGGTTATGTTCAAACAGATTTGGTTCCCAATATGGTCCTGTCGCTCCTGATTTTTAAAATTTTTAAAAAAAAGTAATAAAAAAGTCCTAAGCACATTGGTAAACAAAAAACTGGCATGCTGTAAAGCAACTGAATCTGACATTTTTAAAAATAAGATTGCTTCTGGGGTACAGAAAACTATCACAATATTTCTTAGTAAATAAAAGTAAAGGGGACCCCAATCTAATTTTATGTTAGCCACCCAGTTGGTTGAGTGGCTATATAAATTGGATAAATAAAATTAAACCAAATCCAAACCTAGACTTTTGTTTAGGAATGTACCTTCCAGAAAAAAAGTGAAAGTTAAGCTAAGAGAGAACATTGTAGGATCTAGAGTGAATTATGGGACGCTATATCAATAGTTGGCCTTTTTAGGTTTTGATGCCTACTATAGTAGCTATTTTATGAATGCACACAAGCTAATCTGTTGGTATCACCTTATAAGATATCCAATTAAAAAATGTATAGTTTCCCCCCCGTCTTCATGTAAACCTAGGATTACTGTTGATGGTTTGTTGGTTTTGACTTACCGAGGTGACAGTTAGGAAAAGGAGTGAGCTATCCGGAATATTCCTAAATAGATCAAGCAGTTGAACCAGGATGGTAAGATAAAAGTTAAATCCTAAAAATTAACACTTATCTATATGTATGGATAATTTATTTTATTTTTAGTGTTAGAATAATGTTTACTAAAACATAAAAGGTTTGTAGAATATGGCTGCATTTTTATAATACTAAAGAAGTTTGAAATGTAAACTGAAATAGGTTTATCATTCAGGACAAGCTAAATTTCTTATTTTTATATGATCTAAGAAATTAAAACTTAGATGCAAGTTTCTTATTACTAAAATACCTTGCATAATGATAGTTCTTTATGCCCAATGCTGGCCAAATTTTGACACTGTTATTATATCTTGAATTTCTTTTTAATATATTTATTAAATTAATAACCTACCTAACAATGGTCATGCTTAGTAAAATACAAGATAAAATACAAAACTATAATAAAAATGAAAACAAATAAATTATAAGCATACCCATTAAAGTAATGAAATAAACACCACCCACTAATTAATATCCATCAATATGTCTTTGCTTTCACTGGGAAGGATATCAGTGATAAAATTAGTGTGGCCTCTCTTGGCCAAACTTCTAGTCTGTGGGAGATTTCCTATAGTTATGCTTTGATGGTGGCAGGAGAACAAGACAGAAAACCCATGTTGTTTTTTTTAAATCCTGACATGGTGTATAGTTTTACACATGTTTATACTTATTAAATAATTCTGTTTAGATTCAGTGTAAGCATCTCATCAGTGATAAAGTTCTTCCTATACACATTATTTTAAGCTAGTTGGAATATATTGCTAGTGGTAGATGAAAAAAAATCAGTTCTTCCTCTACATACAGTTCCTTATCTGCCTCTCCACCCCCCCCCCCAGGAAAAAAGTCTGCTTGAGAACTGGAAATATGGCTCTGGGGGCTTCAAATGCAGTAAAGAATCTGCAGATTGCCTCTTCCCTTCCACTGATGAAACATTTTTAGTGGAACATTGCCGAAGTGTAGCCCCTGCAGATGGAAAAAAGGCTGGATCCAGACATAATTAAAACCTTTTCATCGTTCTTTTTTTTAGTAACTTTATTAGATTTTACAATAAGAACAATAAAAACTAACAAAAACTAATATTAAAGAAAAAGAATGAAAAAAGAGAAAAAGGTTGAAAAAGAAAAAGCAAAGCAAAGTCAAAGATGCAAAAAGTAAGAAAAATAGAAGAAACAAAATAGAAAAAAGAATGACTTCCGACCTTCACAACAGATATAAGTAACAATTTACACTAAACACTTACTCTAGGTTTACAGCATAACTTTCATTTTTCTATTATCCACTATTATTTCTAATCATCAAATCCATACAGCATAATTTCATTTTGTTCTGTTTCACATAAAAAACCTTCTATTTTCATGATTCTTGTGGGATATATGACAGATTTATTTAAGAAAATAGTTTCATCTTTAAATTTGCTAATGAAGAAAAAAGGTGTATATTTTGAAGTATAGATATTCTATTGAAAACGGTGAAAAAGAACTATATAGAAAGTAACTAAATTGTAGTTGTGATGACTATCTGGTGTGATACTTGTCAATTCTTATGGAGAACAGTGACAAATTTTAGGAAGGAAAAAGTACTAAGTAGTAATTTGTAGCTATGGAGACAAGTCTTACAGCAAGATATAACTAGCTAGCTAGATGCACACATATAGACAGATTTACTTACACATTAGGACTTAATCTTTTTTCTTGAAAAATCAGTGTGCAGTATTAAAAAATGCTAGCAGTGAAGAAAATCTGATTTTGTATATTTTAATAAAGGATGGTTGAATATATAAAAGAAATTTCATACTTTATATGACTTGTAACATTCTATTTCTGTCCATCCATCCATCCATCCATCCAATATTTGTAGAGTTAGAAAGACTCTGATTGGGCCAACATGCTTTTCATGTTGGACATTGATTGATTGATTGATTGATTTTATATGCTGCCCTTCTCCCCCAGAGTATGACTCTGGGCAGCTCACAATTAAAATCCAAATGGTAAAAACAGTAAAAATATAAATATCCATATTAAATTAGCTAAAAAATAATTCTATATAAAAAGACTGTATACAATTCAAGATGAAGGGGGGAGCAGAATCAATTATCCCACCAGCCAATTCCAACAATGCGAGCCCCCATCAGGCCCCCAGGCCATCTGGCATAGCCAGATTTCACACTCTTCTGGAAGGCCATGAGAGTGGGGGTGGACTGTACCTCAGGTGATAAATTCCACAGGGTGGGGGCCATGGCAGAAAAGGCCCTCTTCCTAGACCCTGCCAGCTGAAACTCCTTCTGGTGGGGTCTGAAATATGCCCCTTCTGCCAGACCGAGTGGGGTGGGCTGATATAATGGGGGCGAGACAGCTCCTCAGATAACCTGTTCCTGTTCCATGAAGGGCTTTAAAGGTAATAACCAACACCTTGAATTGGACTCGGAAGCAAAGTGGTAACCAATGCAGCTCGTGTAACAGAGGTGTTATATGTGCCCCCAGGGGCATTCAAAACTTGTGACGGAATGTATCTATGAGGAGGAGAGTGATGTGGGAGATCAAGGCTCTCAGGAGGGGGGGGTGCATTCCAGAAGGAGAAAGAAAATAAGAGACAATGCAGTCCTCAAGGGGAGTGTGGGAAGCAAAAGAGGTTCAGGGTAGCCACTCCCTAGAATCTCCCAGGGTATATTCACAAGTTGCTGTAGTATAGATTTCATTTGGCAAGATTCTGTCTATAAGGTGTAAGCAAATAAAGGAACTATACTTGACTGGACTGTTTCACTGTTGTTCTTGGGCTGGGCCTGACAAAACTGTCCACACTGCTGCATTTTGCGCCAGCTGCAGCTTTCAGATACTCTTCAAGGATAGCCCTATGTAGAGCACATTGCAGTAATCCAAACAGGAGGTGACCAGGGCATGAGTGACTGTGTGGAGGGCCTCCCGATCCAGGAAGGGGCGTAACTGACGCACAACATGGAGTTGTGCAAAGGCCCTCCTAGCCACAACTGCCACCTGCTCTTTGAACAGAGTTGTGAGTCTAGGAGGACCCCAGATTATGCACCCAGTCTGTCTGGGGTAGTGCAACCCCATCCAGAACCAAGGAAGATAAGCTCCTAGATCTTGAGGCTCCCCGTACCCACAGCCACTCCATCTTACCAGAGTTCAGTTGAAGCTTGTTGTCCCCCATCCAGGCCCCTACGGCCTCCAGGCACCGTGAAAAGGTAGCCACAGCATCACTTAGGTCACCTGGGATGGAGATATATAGTTGAGTATCATCAGCATACTGATGATACCTCATCCCATGGTGCTGGATGATCTCACCCAGTGGTGTCATATAGATGTTAAATAGGAGCAGCAAGAGTACCGAACCCTGAGGCACCCCACAAAATAGGGGATGCAGGTTGGACCTCTCCTTATCAACACCGATTGGGATTGGCCTTGGAGGAAGGAGCTGAACCAGCACAGAACTGTGCCCCCCAGCTCCTGCAGCCAACCCAAAAGGATACCATGGTCAATGGTGTCAAAAGCTGCCGAGAGGTCAAGAAGAGCAAGGATGGCGCACTACCCCATCCCGCTCTTGCCAGAGGTCATCTAAAAGTGCGACCAATGCTGTTTCTGTTTCTGACCAATGAGATAACAGTACTCTAGTAAGTGCAATTACATATGCAGATATGGCCCATTTAGACTCCATGTACAGACCAAAGACATACCAAGAATTATTTGATGAAGGCTGTACTTTAAAATTGCTGGAAGAATAAAAATTGACCTAGAGAATAAAAATGAGAATAAGAATAATGAGAATAAGAATAATGAGAATAAAATGAGGGAGGGCTTATAAGAAATATGACAGAATTTGAAATGCTCATACAAAATGAAGACCACCTACTAGGGCACATATATAAACTCTTACTCAGATATAATATGGAGACAGAACAAGTAAAACAAATAAAAATTGCATAATAAAATGGATGCAAAACTTTAAAGAAACTATCACAACACAACAATGGGAAGAATTATGGAACAAATCTGTACAATTTACTCCAAGTTATAACTTAAGAAAAAATGGTATAAAATGTGTTATAGGTGACATACAACTCTGTATAACTCTGTCAATAATTGCCAAAATAGACAAATCATGTAGTAATAAATGGTAGAAGGAACATTCTACCGTATGTGGTAGGCATGTAAAAAACTCAAAAGTACTGGAAAGAAATACACAGCACTATTTAGAGAATTTTAGAAATCAAATTTAAAATGAAACCACAATTCTTTTTACTAGGCATAAGTCCAAATATCAACAAAAAAATACCACAGTTTATTAAGATACATATTCATGGCAACAAGGATAAATTTAGCACAACATTGGAAGGGAGATACACTACCAAGGTTATCAGACTGAAAACTTAAACTTGGAGCATATGCAGCAATGGCAAAATTAATAGCATATATGTACAACAGAAATCTAACCAAATTTAAGCAAGAATGGCTTCCATACATACTACATATTACACTGCAAGGTAAATATAAGTATCTAGAGTATGGTTTTTAAGGGGAAAAAGAACTGACTAAAGAATTGAGATCAGAGACACAAAAAAATTTCAAATGTCTATGGATATTGTACATTGGAGTATGATAAAGGGGAGGTAAGAAACTAATATTTATCTATTTTTTAGTAGGTTTTTTCCTCTTTTTCTTTTTTGTATTTAAAAAGATAATGGGATTTTGGCATTTAGCTCAGAGATTTAAATTCTTATTAAATTGTTAAAACAATGTACTTAAATGTAATTTAATGTTTTCAGTGGTTAATTTCTAATCAAAGATTCCCTGAGCATTAACCATACAATCTTAGTAATTCGTCCTCTTATAAATATTCTATTTCTGTACCAATTGATTTCTTCTTTTTTTCTCCTCACTTATTGCTTGTTTGTTCAATCTTTGTTTTTCTTTTAACATTCTTATTCTTTTAATAAATAAAATTAAAAAATAAACCGTCATGAATCCTATATTCTGCAAGACCTTTTTTTCTGATTTCTTTTATTTCAGGTGATTTAATGTTATGTAGAGGGTTTTTTTTTTAATTCCTACTTAAGGACATTGTTTATTATGTAATAGTTTAGGATTTTTTTCCTTTTATGTACCATTTTATACAATAACAATAGTTAAATACTTATGTACTTTATGCATAATATAATACATAATGCCTTTTAAGAAATGTTATTTGTAATGTTCTTAAAATTCAATAAAATTATTTTTGAAAAATTATTTTTATTACAGATTAGAAAGTAAAAGTTTAACTTTGTAGGAGGGGAGTGCAATTGGCAACCACTTTAGTTGAGTCCCATAGAATGAGGGAGGGAAATTTAGTGTCTGCTTTTATAGTAAGGTTATAATCAGAATTATAATCAGCTCAGGTCACAGACATCTTACACTCTCACTCAATTCCCTAAATACTTTTTATATTGGTGACTAAGCAAGTATACACAAATAAGTCAAATCTAGAAACCCATGATCAATGAGTATTTAGGCAAGGGCCAATCTTAATTATCTTTCCACCATTCAGAGGCTTTGTTCATAGTAATCAATGCAATGTGGCAGTGATTTGACTATAGAAGAGACAATGCAGAACTATCTGATCACCAGAACCTATAATAAAGTAGATCTAGTATGTTGAATCTGGTATGGATAGCCTCCAAAGGGATTATGCTTAGCACAAAGTTCTGGGTCTCACCTAGGAAGAATCTTCACGAACAGATGCTCAGTTAACTCCGGTCTGAGTCAAGTTAGACATCTTGACAATAGATCTGAAACATACCTGATCACTTATTGAGTCTGTTAACTTAAAGAATCCTTTGAAAGTTCTGAATTCTGAATCCATTTAAGGTATATACTTTTAAAATCACCTGTGTTCTGTGCTGTATTTTGAATGCATGCCAATACAATTGAGAAATGTAATTCTATCACTCTAGCAATACCTTTCTCAAGTAATTATCAGTTCAGTTGACTCAGAAGCGGATTGCCTGCTCATCCAACCAGCACTTGGTAATAGATAAAAAGTCAAATAAAAGTAATATAACAAACAATGTATTGTCGAAGGCTTTCACGGCTGGCATACGAAGGCTGGTGTGGATCTTCTGGGTTGTGTGGCCGTGGTCTGGAAGTTCTGTTTCCTAACGTTTCGCCAGCATCTGGCGAAACGTTAGGAAACAGAACTTCCAGACCACGGCCACACAACCCGGAAGATCCACACCAGCCTTCAATATAACAAACACTTTAGTGGATACTAATCTGGCATTCAGGCAAAATTCAGAAATCAACATGTGTTCTTCAGGCTTTTGAAGAACAGGAGTATGTACATTTTTCAGTTCGGAGCCTCCAGAAGGAGTGGAAACACTTTGTTACGTTATCATTGTAATTTTATAATAATTTTATTATTAACATGTAATTATGTTGCTTTGCTTGTAGAAAAGTGCTGGTGTTGTTATTTGACATAATTAGTTTTTTATGATGTACAAGGTGATAAAATCATTGATTACAAGCAATCATAATGAAATTCAGTGTAGATAATTCAAGCTTTGTTTAAATTTCATAAATAACAGTAGGCATTAGGTAATAAGTAATGAAAATAATTACACCCTGAAATATTTGGCTGAACTAATTTTTAAATGCAGACTTCAGTTAAAGCTAACAGAAGATAATGCATAATCTCTGGATAAGCAAAATGTTATGGTGTTAATCCAGAGCCCAAACAAAAATTTAATTGCCCCAATATATATTTGCAAATAGGACATTCTTATACCCTAACACTTCACACATACAACTTATTGATTATGAATGTGCTCAACATTTCTGAAATTATAAATTTGGCCTACACTGGATGTTTTCTACTGTGCCATCAAATTCAGATTAAATGGTATGTAGATGGAGTTTATGTGTCTGCTGATGGCTAATTTGTCAGAATGCCAAGTTTCTAGGAATTCCCTAGCTTTTTTGGATTTGGCTTGATCTAAAATGTCTGTTTACCAGCTGAAATTGTGGTTAAATTTAGAGATGAAAATTCCTCAAACTAATAGCACATAAACATATTCAACAAAGCTCAAAGAATACCATGAATCTAACAAAAGAAATGTATTTAGTTAACTTCTTGTTATGTTCTGTTTATTCGTGTAATACTACTACTTTCTCTAGATGTACCCAGTCTATATTACCTTTTTTAGATATGATGACACATATCATGAATTTGCTATAACATCTCTGAAATTGAAGGGACAATAGATCTGAGAACCTGAATAAAACAGATTGAGAGCAGCATTATGTCACATGCTAGCCTACTTTAATGCTTGAAAAACTGGAAGTGCATTAATACAACACAATTTTAAATTGAAATCTACAGTTTAAAACAACATCCTTTTTTATGGTCATAGAATTATATCTGAGGTTCTGTAATGTATTAAAATGTGACTTTAACATTAAATGTTAAAGTTATGAGAATCATTAAGAGGTGGTGTTTCATTAAGCAATTATTTTACAACTCTGACCACATTGCTTGAAGTATTGAAGAATGCATCCTGTCAGAGGCTTGGCTGCAGTCCTACTGCATGTTTTCTGGCATTGTGTGCACACAGAGATGACATTTATACCAGAATTGATGCTATAGTGAAGCAACTGACATTTTGTTTCAGTGGCATTCCTGGTAGAGCTTTCATCTGTACATATATGTGCCTCCTTAAGTGATGTGGTGAGCCCCTTGAAGCTGCCACACTAAACCTGTGAAAGGATGTAGTGCTTTGATGGTTCAAACCGCATATTTGTATAAGCACTGCTCTGTTAAATACTTTATTACACACTGCTGTTGAAAACAGTGTAAAGCTTTTTGTGTGAAAATATTGTGTGATTTTAAGGAAAAGAATCAATATTTTACTTTCTATAAAAGTTTTATAGAATCTCTCACTCTTCACAATGTTTATTTTGTCAGTGAAAGGAAGACAGTTGTGTGGTGGACACGCCTGGACATTAATAAAGCCTTTCTCACAGAGTACCTTTATTGTTCTCAATTTTGTTCCCTTTCACTGTTTGCTCTAATTTTAAACATATTTGTTATGAAGTGAAAATGCAGAATGTCCATTTTCCTTAGCTCTCTCACCCATGCATAGAATTCCCAATCCTTACATTGGTTTTCAAGACAAATCCCTAAATGTTATTACTTTACTATGTTAAGGGACAGCTCTGGGCTGTCAGGGGAGTGATGGAAAGTTAGGGTGAAGAAGGAAAGAAAACGAATTATTCAGATGGATACATAATTTATTAAAGGTTTCTAATAAGGTTAATTTAGACATACATTTCTACATAACAGAATAGGAGTAAATGAAATCCAGTGAATAGATGATCAGCCATGGGATTCTTTCATTCTCAAAATGTAAAGTATAAGCTCTTTTATTACTCTGGTGCAATAATATAGACATTATCTGATAGTGTACTGGAATTATCATAAATATGCTCTTTTTATTTGTATATTTGTGAATTGTCTGCCATTTTAACCTTAAATTTGACTTTAAGTAATATGCAGGGTAAAGTTTACAGCCCTTTTCTGTTTTTCTTACAGTTCTATCTTCAAGACACTAAGAGCAGTAATGGCACCTTTATAAATAGTCAGCGATTGAGCAGAGGATCTGAAGAAAGTCCACCATGTGAAATTCTGTCTGGTGATATTATACAATTTGGTGTAGATGTAACAGAGAACACACGGAAAGGTAAGAGTATACATCACTTTCTTCTCTTCTGTATTTGTAATATCAAGTACATTTTATCACATAATAAGCTTTAAGTACAGAGTATGAAGAGATTATGGGTGTTTAGGCTAGATGGGATGAACCCAGGTACAATGCTGATTTGGAGATCACCCTGTTTGGAGCAACTGAGACTTTATGGACTTCTTGGCAGCCATGGGGATTGTCTTAGGTTATATCTGGCCATGCTTATATAGTTGGACACTCTTGATTTGGTGTTTTGCTGAAGTTAAGAAGGTAGTGTAGCATATGGTCATTAAGCATGGACAAATTGCCACCTGAAAGTTTTTCCGTGTGTGTGTGTGTATGTCATTTTTTATTAAGAATTTGATTATAATAGTAAAATCTAATACAAACTAGACTTAAAGAAAACATAATAGAAAGAAGGAGTAAAAAATGCAAGAAAAGAGAGAAGAAAGAGAAAAGTAAAAATATAATAAAGAAAATAATATATATATAAGGAAGTGATTTCCAACATTCACCACAACAAGTATAAACAAATTTAGTGACTCTTCACCCCCTTTAAGGTTACAGACATTTATCTGTTCATCTCATATCCCATCTCTCATCTATAAACAAATCCATAAAACATCATATTTTCAGTCCTCGTGTCAGCAGAAAATCCATAAAGGGTAGCCAGAAGTAATAACATATCTTACTTTAACCTTGATAAAAAAAACCCAACTTTATATTCCTCCCTTTCACTTCTAACAGTCTTAATCTTCAGTTCATTCAAATATTATTGTAGGATTTGATTTCTTTTCATTTCTTCTTTGTCTCATTGCCCAGAGTTCTTCAAGACTTTAATAAGCCTCTTTTGTAAATTCAGTAGTAAAAATTATCCAGGTTGCTCTCTTGGTTTGTCATTTGTATTTCCCTTTTAAATTTTAAAACCTCAGCCAATTTCTTTAGTAGAACTAGTAAAATATCCTTTTCTAAATAATTTTCTTGGCCTGTCAGTTGTAAATCCACTTTCAATACCATCTCTATCCTGTCAGATAAAATTTGTTCCACATCTTTCATTTCTTCAGTAACATCTTTTGGACATAGTCTATCCATAGAGACAGACATCATGACTTACACTGTTGATATTGTGGCTACTAATTTTTGGCTCCATTCTTCAAAAGTCCCCTTTAACATTTTCATGGTTGCAATGTTTTGCATCATTTTATAGGTCCCAATTAATTAACACAAAAGGTAGGCCTGTGTTTTTTTTTCCTATGCCTAGAATCTTTAGTCACCTCTAGTGTCCAGTTTTTAAAATCATAAAGTTACTTATCTTTGTTACGTCTTGCAAAAATCAAAACAGCTCTATTTCCCACGAGAAGCTGTTTGTTCTTTATAATTAATTCCAAAATCTTATTGTAAAAGTTTCTATATTCTAAATTTATCTGGACCCTTAGTCCATTTATAACTTTATAAGATCAAAATCTTATTTAGCTTTTTGCTTTTTATTTCAAATTTTTTAAATTCTTAAGCTTATGCTTAAAATTTGCTTTCAGGAGTGAAGGCAAATTCACCTGGTGTTTTCAAACTTGTCATTCCAAAAGTCTCTATTAGCTTAAAAGTAGTTAATAAGCAATTTCTGAAAGTGGCTAGAAAGTGAGGTTGCTGAATTTACTGTCCTTTAAAAAATGCCGTTGCACGCAAGATGGCTATTCCTGTTGTCTCCCAGTGCTCACACCTGCAGGAGACTGCTGTCCTGTAGTCTCCTAATGAGGAGCAGCCATCCAGAACACGTGTGAGCAATCTCCTGTCCTCCCCTTATCTGGAGAGGTTGCAAGGAACTGGTCTACTCACCAGTTCTTTGGTCTTTGCTGTGGTCGTCGGCTCCGCTTTTGTGGGGGTGTCTTCAGTCCATCATTCCTCCCCTAGAAGCCTCACCACCTGAAAGTTTTTAAGCTTACAGAAACTCTTAATCTCTCCTGAGGGGCATTTAAGAGATTACAGAAGTCTGCCAGTAAAAGAAAATAGATTCAAACCTTTTCTGATTGTTTTGACAGAACTTCCTGTTACCTCAGCTGGTGATTGTGTCAAAGCCCTGTTCATTCTCTGGAATAGAAAAATGATCCAAGCAGTTTATGTAGTCTTTCCTAAATATACTCCCCCTGCTAATGGAGCCAAATGGGGTGCATGGGATATTAGGAAAGTCAGGATAGTGTTACAGTTAGAAGAGTGATAGAGGAAGACTGGGGAACAATCCCATTGATCACAAAGTAAAGCCCATATTATGATCTGTCTTAATAAGCTAAATTTTGGGGAGGAATAAAGAAGTGTATTTTGCTATCAGTGTTGTATTCACACTAAATCATCTAGTGAAGTTATTTAAATTTATAAAAAAGTCTGGAACATTAACAATCAAGGAATCTGAGGAAGGCTACTTTGTAGTGCACTGTGATACTTCGGCTAAACACGTTGTGGATAAAATCTCTCACAGTCAGTCCAACTTGGATTCTTTAGTTACAGCAGATCATATTGATATACCAGTTAATGTCTGCTTATTTATTTGGTATGGATAAGCTTTACCTTATATAGCCTAGAAATGTAGAAAAGACCTTGAGCATAAGATCATCTACTCTTATCTGCTGTGGTGGTGATGATAATAATAATGTTAATAATGAAATATCTGGAGGGGTGCCATAATTTTGGAAGGATGCTTTAATCCTACCATTTTTAACTCATGGACACGCATCTGAGTGTTACTGGACAAGAACTATTAGCAGACCTGGATTTGGGATTCAGGCAGCTTTTAGTAATTAGTAAAGGCAATAGGTTCCCTTTCCTTGGTCTTGTTTATCATTACAAAACAATTTTCTCTAAAATTTATCGAACTTGCCTCAGATAGTTTGTGGATTTCCTTAGTTTTATTCTTGACTATTTTTAATCTATTTTTCAATCTTTTACACTGGGGAATTTATCTAATTTTTATTTTTGTGTTATTGTCCTACATGCACTTCTGAATTTTGCTTGTGAGGTGATCTGCTGGGTGTTTTCTGTGACCCCAGATGAATTGTCTGAGAATTGTTTTCTTACTTTAGACAGTTTTCTGGGAGATGTATCAGAACATTTCAGAATTGGATCTACAGCACAAGGTGGGAAGTGGTATGGGACTTAGGTTTTCCTGAGTTTTTTTAATGGCCTGCTACTTTTTATTCCTTGGAAAGGTTGAATATTAGAAGTTTTTTTTTCCTCTAGTGTTCTACTTTTATTTGTATATTGCTTTTGTTCCTGCTCAGATAACATTATTGCAATTATACTGAATTGTTTTAATAAGTTAATTTTTGGTAACTGGATACTTAGAACTTACAGTCTTAATTTTTTTTCCCCAGTCACTCATGGATGCATTGTCTCAACAATAAAACTATTTCTCCCTGATGGTATGGAAGCTAGGCTACGGTCAGAGTAAGTACAACTTTAAAATTGTTTTAGTGTCCAATATATTCAGTTATTAGATAATTTCCATATATACATAAGGACACCCTGATTTTTTCATTCAAGAACTTTAATATGTCAGCCATGGCTAGCCAACTTGAGTTGCCCTTTTGAGAGACCATAGGAATGTTATATTTCTTGCTAAATGTGTTTTATATATTGTAAACAATTTGGGCTATTCAGTATGATATATCTGTTTAATATAAACAATTTGGGAAATTTAGTGGTATTATTGCATAACAGACCAAGATTTCTGAAATATTTTATTGAATTCTTCAAATATAATGCATGATCTCTGTGCATGCATGAAACCTTATAGAATGTAGCACTGTATAATAGTAATTTTTAGAATGCTAGTAGTTAACAAGTACTGTATTTCCCAAAATAATTATCTAATAATTGGGAAGGTCCTCATACATTCCTTGATAAAAAAAGAAGAGAAGCTGTTAAAAACAAAGAATTGAACAAAAGTTGCCAATGGATGCAGGCATGGTGCTGTTAAAAGGAACATTAGCGTAAAGAAACATTAACATGAACATTTGCCTGTTTTTTTCCTTTCCCCATCCAGTTATTTCTTCCTCTTGCCTGATCTCCAAAAAGTTTTATTCCCACTGTGCAGTTACCCCTTCCATTTACTTCATTTCCATCCTATAGGTTTCCTTTTTCTTTTTTGCTGTTTCTGCTAACAGGAAGGAGGCAATTTTTCTCTCTCTGTAGTTTTCTGTTTATGTGTGCAATTGGTCTGCGTTTGTATGTAAGACAATGTTTGGTCTGTGTAGATGGAAATCAATTAACTTGTTATCTTAGTTATTCATTATATTAATATAGCTTTTTTCTTTTAGTTCTGCCCTTTTTGTGGGGGTGGAAGCTTCTGGCAAATATACAGTACATGTGTACATACATACGGACCATCACATCCATGCTTTTATTATTGGTTTTTCTATAATTGGTTTCAGTTGGTGTTGGTAGCCATAAGAACATGACCATTGCATATAGGATTTTGTCAATTTTATAATGCTATGGGTGTGTGTGATCTTAACCTCAGGATTGATTTCCTCTTGGCTAAATATGGTGGAAAGACTTTTTAATTGGTAGCTTTTTCTTCCATAGTGTCATCCATGCTCCATTACCAAGTCCTGTTGATAAGGTAAGTCTTAAAACATTTCTCCTTCAATATTCCAAACATTTAAAAATGTTTCTATACATGGTGAAGAAAAAAAAATCCCCTCTCACCCTTGTGGGTAGTATATGTCTTCCTCAATCTCAGGTCCTCTACCAGAGGCCTGGGAATTTGAGAGTTCTACACAATATCTTAGTTGTTCCTAACACTGCACTCTTCTGGACAAAGAGCTCTGATGTTGTTCCTGGGATCTGTTGGAGCCACTCTCCCAACTTAGGAGTCACAGTCTTGAGTGCTTCTACCACCACTGGGATTACTTTGGCCTTTACTTTCCACATCCTCTCTACTTCATCCTTTAGGCCCTGGTACTTCTCCAGCTTCTCATACTTCTTCTTCCTGATGTTGCTGTCACTTGGCACCACTAAATCTGCCACCACTGTTGTCTTCTGGTCCTTGTCTACTACTATAATATCTGGTTGGTTGGCCAGTACCTGCCTGTCCATCTGGATCTGGAAGTCCCACAGGATCTTAGCCCTGTTATTCTACACAACATTCTGTGGAATCTCCCATCTGGACTTGGGAGGATCTAGCCTATACACTGTGCAGATGTTCCTGTACACAATGCCAGCTACTTGGTTGTGCTGTTCAGTGTATGCTGATCCTGCCTGCATCTTACACCCTGCCACTATGTGTTGGAGTGTCTCTGAGGCCTCTCTGCACAGTCTGCACCTTGGGTCCTGTCTAGTGTGGCAGACCCCTGCTTCTATGGATCTGGTACTTATATGGTGAGAGAGAGAGATACATACATACATACATACATACATATACATACATAAATGCTTGACATTCTGTTTAAAAATGTTGAACTCCAGGTTAAAGGCTGTAGCCAAAAATTGAGATAAAACAAGTAAAATAAATAAATGTTTCACAGAAAAGTGTTAAGAGCAGAATATTCCATCTATCTCTGTAGGCAAATAAAGTCCTATATGTTTAACTGAATGAAAATTCATTCTGTATATTCCTTCTGTCTGTTAAAGGATCTACAGTGAAGCAATCTGTAAGGAGGTTTTTGCACCTGAGGTTGGCAAGGAAGACATGATACTTTTCACAGATCAGAGCAGTGATTCATTGTCTTATATAATTCCTTGACCATACTTCAACCATTATTAAACAAAATAAATGATGCTGTAGTATATACATAGATGCCTTTTTTTTAGTTTATATAACTTGAGATATATAATTTGGGCCTTTCAGTTTTTTAAATCCCTAGAATATGCAGTTATTTTAGTAAAGCTTGGCCTATCATTGCAGCTCTCCCCGCAACACGATGCCCTTCGGTTATATTAGGGCTATTACTTCCAAAATGTCCAGGGTGAACTTCACTGAAAGTTGTACAGTTCCTTTAGCACTTGCCCAACACCTTGCATACCTGATCTTTTATATAGAGAGTACTGCAAAACAAACTGTTGTAACACCAGTTTAATCTTTATTTTCAGAGAATGCCTCTTGGTCTTAAGTAAATACCATAAGCTTTTTTACAATATAAAAATGAGGGGATTTGGAAGTGTCCATCTGCATAGGAAAAGGAAAATGGTAAGCAGCAGTAATAAGGTGCATCCTGTAGATGACAAGCCAGAAGGAATAAAGGAAATAAAAAGTAGCATTCTTGTAAATCAGTATTTAGAAATTGGTTGTGTTGCCCCACAGCCGTTTTACAAGAACGTTCACAGCATGTTCTCAAAATCCCTATCCCCACCAAAAAGGCTGGAGACTGAAGTTGTGGAAGGCTGCACTGACCTTATGTAATAAGACTTATTTTGGTCTGCCTGTGATTTCCTAAATATGAATCCATTAGTCTTGCAGAAAGGAAAAAAAGGACATTTTTTTTAGTTTATTATGCTCTTAGACCAAAGAATTTAAAAATAAAACAATAAAATAGATACATCACAATCAACACATAATTAAAATAATATACCAAGTGTATGTAAAATTATATTCACATAAAATAATATTAAGACTTATTTATGTTCCATCAAGCTATTATACAGTATTGGGCTATACTGCCTGAGTTCTCTACTTCCTGATTAGCTAATAAGAGATTGAGATTGTCATTCTCACTCCTGCTTAAATATTGTATTGTAATTGGGAAAATATATATTGCGTGCTTGCTTGCTAATGTAATCAAATTAGAGCATTTTCAACTAGTAGTTGCCCACTAGTGGGTTCAAAGCTGTCCATTAGAGCTAGTCCTGCTCTTTGAGACAATAAAGAACAAATATTTGCTCTCTTTTGTGTGTCAGTGTCAGATATCTAAGAGTATTGTCACGTTTCCCCTCAATTGACTACTGTCCAGGCTAAATATGACAGCTCCTTTAACTTCTTATACTTTATATAGAATTTGTTTTCTATACTCTTGACCATTTTTACTGCTGTTCAATAATAATAATTATTATTATTATATTGAATTTATCTCTGCCCATCTCCCCCTAATGAGGGACTCTGGGCAGCTCACATAGTACAGCATATATACAATTTAACAATTACAAATTACAAGCCTATTCTAATTACAATTAGTGCAGCCCTACTCTGTTGTGGCCAGCAGCGGTCGCAAGGGAGTCATCTCATCTGGGTTTTCTTCCACCGATGATCTTTTCTGCCCAAAGTGTCAGTCGCATCCAGCGTCTGGCATTTTTTCTGCCGATCATGTCCAGCACCAGTCCCCATGCAAAGTGCTACCAGTTCCTCCCACTGAAATAGGAGTACCTATTTATCTACTCACAGATGATACACTTTCAAACTGCTAGGTGGGCAGAAGCTAGAGACGAATGATGGGTGCTCACCCCGTCATGCAGAGGTAGGCCCGAACCGCTAGAGTGCTGACCATTTCTGGCCAGCAAACGCCAGCGTCATTTAAGCCCTTACACCACCGCATCCCCAGTGGCATAATTTATTGAATGTACTGTTCAATTTATGTACATTCTATTTACAGAGCAATAAATTGGCCAGAGTACTTCAAGTGAGATCTGATTTGAGTAGAATAAATGAAATATTCTTGTGGCTTGGAAGTGATTGTTCTGTTCAGCCTAAAATTGCAGTAACACCTGCATTGTGCAGCTGATTCATATTCACTGTCCCAAGATTTTTTTCAAATGTGTTCCTACCAGACCAGATATCCCAGTCTCACACCTGCAAATTTGATTGACTTTCTTTGATATTAAAGGAACAAACCATTTTCCTCAGTACCATATTTTGTTAAAAATTTAACTGGTAACAATCAGAAATATTAACATTAATCACTTAATGGAAACATCATCATAAAAAACTAAAGCAATTTTATTTGAATAGCAAAGCAGACAAGGATAAGAACTGCTCCCCAAGAACCTAGTGGTCATCTTACTGGTGGACTGCCACATAGCAATGTTGCATTGGGGGAAATTTCTATATGTAGATCTGCAAGAAGAACAAAAAAGAGTAGCAGTGCCCAAGATGCCATAAAATACAGTTTAATGTGGCAAATCCAGATCGTGCTCAGGGCATCTCCCTGGAATGACTAAGAAATGGAATCAAGGTCTCAGTGATTTTAAAGAAACTTGTCATAGCAGTCCTTGATGGATTCTAATGTATCTCTTCCAGGATATCCTCAGTTAATGTGAATAGTCTAGTATCCCTGTGTAAGATAAATACACGTAACATACAAACCTATTGGGTGGCAGTGCTTCCTGTTGTGTTTTTTGCCTGTTGCCAAATTTATTTATTTAATTCTTTCAGATTACTCAGTGATGCCAGATTAGCATCACTTAAATAGCTGTATCACTTGCTATGGCATAAAATACATTAAATTGCATGGAACAGACTTTAATTATAAAATAGATATTTGTAGGCAAGCTGTAATTTTTACATTATTTAGAATTTATGGACAGTTTCAAAAGTTGCAGCAACAGCAATCTAATTATAAATACCCTTGATTTCTGATCTTCATAAAAATATAGGCTAGATTAGAGACCAATGTGGATTTAAAAGTTGGCTTTTGCAGTGCAGGTACATTCTTGTGTACTTTTGCAGTTGGCTGTGTGAGAATGATTTCTTGCACATTAAACATTCCAGCACATAGTATATTAAGTACTCTAATTTTCTTCCATATAAGGAAGAAAACTGAGCTGTAGAGAAAGCTGCATTACTTTTTTTTGGTAGTCTTAAAACATTTAATACTGTGTTTTGTGTGGCTTCTCTTACATTTATATTATATGTATATCTGGGCAAAGTTCTTAAACTATATTTCTGTATTATAAAAAAGGGATCTTGATAGGCATGTAATATAGAAGTTATTCCATGTCCAAATTCATATTTATGAATGTAGTGTATTATAACATTCTGTTTCTCCTATGTTTATATTGCTTCATACAAATTGTTCTGAATACAAACAATACTACCCACAATTTTCTTTCTAACAATTTACAAATTCAAATTCATTTTTGTCGCTTTTTTATTGAATCAAAACAAATACAGTGGTGGTTACAAGTTTGTGAATCCTTTTGAATTTTCAATATTTCTGCATAAATATGACCTAAAATGGGATCTGTTCTCCACTTAAGTCCTAAAACTAGATAAAGAGAACCCAAGTAAACAAATGAGTCAAAAACATTACACTTGTTCATTAATTTAGTAAGGATTTTAGTGATTTTTTTTCGTCCTATCTTGTTGTACTATTCTGAACAATTCTACCCATTTTCTGTATAACAGCACTGATGATGTTACCTAGCCTGGTAATGAAACGTCTGCAGGAAAACAACCAAGCTCAGAGAGTTTTTTGTTGTTTGCTATACCTCCATGTTTGTGTCATCTGAAAATTTATAATCATATTTTAACCTCTCATATAAGTCATAAATATGTTGAACAGCATGGGGCCTAGAATGGTTCCTTCAGGATATCACTTGACTCTTATGTTCAGCCTTATACACAGTTACTGTCATAAACTCATTGGGTACAATTGTTCAGTCTACTCTGTATCCATCTAATGTTTCCCATCCTCTTTACAACAATCTCATGGGAGACTTTGTCAAATGGCTTTGTTGAAATCAGAGTAGAGTTTACCCACCGCATTCCCATGGTCAACCAAACTGGTTATGCTGTAATAAAAGGAGAACAGATTGATTTGGCATGACTTGTTTTTAATAAACCCATGTTGGCTTCTGTTAAATGCATTTTTGCTAAACGTTTTTTTCCCAGTATATGTGGTTACCCAGGTCTTCTTTTTCTTTTCTTATCACCCTTGGTGTTGAAGTCATGTAATCTTTAGTATAAGTGCATGATATAAGATAAGAACTCTATGTCTCTAGTCTGAGAGCTCAAAATAAGAACGTGTATATCACTCATAGAATATCCCTAACTGATGGTATACATCCATCATGATTACAGCCATTTTCTGTTTCCTATGCGTTCTCTCAGCTCAGTCAAAAACTCTCTATGTTATTACAACAGTATCCTAAGCTGTATCCCTTTTTCTAATTGGAATGGTATGCAGTTGTATTTCCAGTGTCTTTTTTTAAAGATTCCCAACCCTTCTGCATTCCTTTTGATTTAAGGATTCCTTTCCTTCAGATCCCACCTAGTTCTTCTTTAAATGGCTCTTGGAATCTAGTGTGCATGTAGAATTATGTTCCAATTTCTCTTTCTATAGCATCTTGATTCCCAAAATGACATATCAGCTTCCTCCCAAGTTTCCCATTGCTTTTGCCTCATGAATGTTTTTCCTTATTGTTTATGACCAGAGATAGAAAAACAAATCCCCTTGTATCTTCTTCAATCTTCTGGAAATAAAACAATTTTGGGGACTTTGCCATCTTGGCAAAGTCGGTTTACTAACAGATGTCCATGTAATTGAAGTTTTCCATTATTATGTCTCTCCTTCATGAAAGTTCTGGGAAGCATTGTCTGGTCAATAAGGGCATTGTTCAGATTATCTGCCTAGCTTGGTGGTCAGTAGCACACCCCTACAATACAGTCTTTTTGTTTTCCACTTCCTTGTACCTGGAAGAATTGCTTCAGGCCTTGCACAAGAGGAACATCACTTTATTATTTATTAAAGTAACCTGACTTTTTTCATCTTGAAAAAAAATGTTCTTCTGCTTTAAGAGTGATCCTTACTTTAAGGAGTAGATTTAAAGTACAGTAGCAGCATCTTTTTTACAGGCTCACACTTTAAGAAATATCAGAGGATCTACACTTGAGCTTGAGTGAGCTCTGAAACACTTCTTCCAAATCATTTCTGAAGCATGCATAGCCTTAATTTGAGAGAATGTCAGTGATGACAAGATATCCACTTGATATAGTATGGAGAGTTATTCATGTAAGTTAAAAGAAAGGAAGCTACACAATCAAAATAAGGAAGGGAATTTTTAATGTAGCATTTTATTAGGGCTACCCATTCTGGATGGCAGAAGTCTAGATTGAAGTAGAAAGTTAGTGTTTTCTATTCCTTTTTGCTGCTGCCTAGAGGTTGTCTGAAATTTTGCAGCCCAGATCTGGTAGCCCTAAATTTATTTAATATGAGGATATTAATATTGGGCACTAAAGTTGAAATCTGACATCAGATGAATAATAGAGGCTTTTGTTTCCCAATTTTATAGGTTGCTGCTAACACTCCCAGTATTTACTCTCAGGAACTGTTTCAGCTTTCTCAGTATCTTCAGGTAATATGTGTACACTTCTACACAGACTTATAAAATTCAGAGTTATAAAACTCAATTATAAAATTATAAAATTCAAATAAGAGCTTTACCATGATAGTTATGTAAGAAATTAGGCTGAATCTTGATAGATAATCATGTTTTCCTAATATATACAACTAAAATTCTTGCTGTAAAACTTGAAAGATTGCTAATCTAAGACCCCATGTGTACAACCAAATAATGGCATAGCATTAATAATGGTTTGTTAAATACAATTATATTAATCTAAATGTGTAGCATACCATATTAATAACTATAGTGGTGAAATATTAGTATTCCAATCTCTCCCTTGTCCCTTCCCCTAAAGATAGAAAGGAATTTTGGGATTGGGGAGATACATAAGCTATTTTATTAAAACTACAGTAGGGGATTAGAGATGTTATAAGGTAAATTGAAATTATTATCTTATTGTCAGCTTCTTTTTGTTTTCTGTAATTTCTAAGTGTGGCACATAGGTGGCATTTTTTGTATATCCGGTTACAACATATTTATGTTATGTTCTAGATTTGTTATCCATTAAGAATAAAATTAAATGTGTTTATGTTTTATTCGTTTTTATGGATTCTTGGTTTTGCTGCCCAGAGTCTATTGGAGTTGGGTGACTGGGAATTTACCATCTTTGGTGCTGGATGGGGTGGCAGTGCCCCAAACAGACCCTGTGCACAGTCTGGGTATCCTTCTGGACTCACAACTCCTGCTCAAGGAGCAGGTGGCAGTCATGGCTAGGAGGGCCTTTGCACAACTTGTTCTCTTGTGTGCTAGTTGCCCCCGTTCCTTGATCAGGAGGCTCCACCTCAGTCACTGATGCCCTGATCATCTCCCAAATGGACTACTGTAATGCACTCTACATGGAGCTGTCCTTGAAGAGCATCTGGAAGCTTCAACTGATGCAAAATGTGGCAGCATGGGCAGTTACATGTGCTCCTAGATCAGCACACATTACATCTGTGCTCCTCGAGCTACATTGGTTGCCGGTGTGCTTCTGGGTTCAATTCAAAGTGCTGGTTATGATTTTTAAAGTCCTACATGGCATGGGGCCTGGTTATTTGAGGGACTCTCCAGTTACATCTGTCCATCCCATCAAATCCAGCAGAAGGGGCATGTTATGGGTCCTGTCTACTGGAGTTTCATCTGACAGGACCCAGGAGGAGAGCCTTTTCTGCCGTGGCATCCGCCCTCTGGAACCTCATTCCTCTGAGGTTAGATTGGCCCCAAAACCATACTGATTTTCCAAAAATCCCTTAAAGCTTGGTTTTGCCATCAGGCTTGGGGATCCCGTGGAGGTACGGAGCCTGCAAAATGGCTGTGTTACATGTAAGATTTTGATTGTACTCTCCTGTATTTTATGTTCAAAGTTTTAAAATGTTTTAATTGTTTTTAACAGTTCTTGTTGCAACTGTTTTGGTAGTTGTCTTTGTTTTTGCAATTTTAATTGTATGAGCCACCAAGAGTCATGTATGTGCGATGGGCAGCTTTCTAAATTCAGTGAATAAATAAATTTTTAGAAATCTCCACCTAGTCTGTGAAAAGACATTATAATTTTGCATTCTCTTGGTGGCATCCAGGTGGTAGTTATACCTTGATCTAGTACCTGCTTATACCAGCTAGAAATTATAATGCTATTTGTTAAGTTTTCCATTTTATGCTGATTTAAGGATAAGTTCAAATTGTCTACTTGACCTATTGAAAAGAAGAGAGTAAGGTATGCCATCTAGTGGCCGTTGGTGAAGAGAACAATAATCCTTTCATAGGAAACGGATATTATTTTCACAGTTTCTATAACTAGTGTTTGATGCCTGAACTGCTTTGTTTTCCTTGTAGCAGAATTAGCTTGATATATTTTTTGTTATTAACAAGAAAAGTTTACAGCAAACGGAATACAAACATAAGTATATAATGTATATAAACTTATATATAAACATATTAAGTATTAAAAAATTATGGTGCAGAATGGGGAAGATTATGACAATATTCTTTAGTCAGATTAGATATAAATTAAATGTCTCTGATTTGATGTTTGGAGGTATCTTGTAAAAGCTGAATTTTTTTCTGCCTGCTTGTGAAAAAACTATAAATGTGCCTAAAAATATAAAATATGAATGTAAGATTTGAAGCATGTATATATGGTACACAGGTGCATACTGTTTGGTAGGCATAAAATATGCAAAAGCCCTGACTCTGATCTTGATTAAAACTATCTAATAGGTACCTGTATTCATATATATGGAAGACGGTTGGTAACAGTATTTGAAGGAAGTGTTCCATAAGATTAAAGCCTCATATTTTTGAAAGTGACAAGGTACTTCAGACTGTGTAATCTGCAGCTCATTAAAGCAGCTGTGTCTTTTCCTGGGATGGTTATTATTTGTTTGCTTGATTATTTATTTAAATTTTTTGGCTTCCCAACTCCAGTGGACTCCAGGGTTGTGCAGCTACCTTGCGCAACTACAAGTCAAAATGTTTATATCTGTGCTTTAGCATACAAGTTTGTGTGCAATTTAAAATAATGCATCCTTTATATTAAAGTTATTGCAACGATTATATTAAAAAGAAGAAAAGGAAAAGCGGTTACCAAGCTGTTATTCCTCTGTCTCCAGTGATGTTTATGCAGATAGTTATGGCTAGGCTTAAAAAAGTTAAATATATGCAGAACTTTTCATTGCAGCATTTTTTGCTGAAACAAATCACTCTACTGTCCTTGAAGTGTTATTAGCCCCCAGTGAGGCACTACCTTGACATGGTTGTGGGGATGATGATGATGATGATGATTAGTTGCCCATCTCCAGTGGACTCTTGGCGATGCACAAAACTAAAAGAGACAACTAAAAATATTAAATTAAACAGCGCAGACTAACACGCTCTAGTAATAAAATCCACAAAACAAAACAAGGATCTTTAAACAAATAACAAACATCAACCCCAGGCCTGGGACCAAAGCCAGGTTTTCAAAGCATTCCAGAACCCTAGGAGAGAGGGTGCCATCCTTATCTCTGGGGGTGGGGGGGGGATGCTGTTCCAGAAGGAGGGGGCCGCAACAGAGAATGCATGCTTTCCTGGTCCCACAGATTACAACATTTAATAGAGGGAACCTGCAGCACACCCACTCTGCTGGAATCTACTGGGTGGGCAGAAACAATTGGAGATAAGCAGTCCCTTCCAGGCCCTATGCCATACATGGCTTTATAAGTAATAACCAGCGCCTTGAATTGCACTTGAAAGCCAACTGGCAGCCAATGCAACTTGTGTTGCAATGGTGACTCGTGGGCACACCAAGAGGTGCTTGTTACTGCTCACACTGCTGCATGTGGAGCCAGCTGTAGCTTCTAGGTGCAGAGCAATCCCATGTAGAGCACATTGCAGTAATCCAGTCGTGAGGTGACCAGGGTATGACTGACTGACTGAAGAGCCTCCCAGTTGAGGAAAGGGCGCAACTGGCACACAAGATGGACCTGTGCAAAGGCCCTCCTGGCCACAGCTGCCACCTGCTCTTCAAGCAGTAGCTGCAAGTCCAGAAGGACCCCCAGGTTGTGCGCCAGTCTTGACTGGGGAAGTGCAGCCCCATCCAAGACCAAAGATGGTGACATCCCCAACCCAGGGGATCCAAGTAGCCATAGCCACTCAGTCTTGTTAGGACTGAGCTGAAGTCTGTTCTGCCCCATCCAGACCCAAGCAGCCTCCAGACACTGGGTCAATATATTGTCAACTTTACCTGTGCTGCTCAGGGAGGAGATGTAAAGCTCGGTACCTCAGCATACTGATGATACCACACCCCAAATTGGTGGATAACTTCTCCCAGTGGTTTCATGTAGATGTTGAACAGGGGAGAGTGAGGGACCCTACACATGAGAGGCTGTGGGTGCAATCTCTTCCCCTGCAGTCAACCCCGACTGGAATTGACTGCTGAGGAAGGAGGTAAACAAGTGGAGCACAGTGCCTCCCACTCCTAACCCCCACAGCTGGTCCAGAAAGATACTGTGATTGACAGTATCGAAAGCTGCTGAGAGATCTAGGAGCACTAGGATGGATGCACCACCCCCATCCTGGCTCTGCCAAAGGTCATAAGTATGACCAACACTGTCTCTGTACTGTACCCTGGCCTCAAGTCAGACTGAAACAGGTCCAGATAATCTGTTTCCTCCAAGGTCCTCTGTAGCTGTTGTCCAACCACCTTTTCCACAACCTTCACCAGAAAGGGAAGATTGGAAACTGGCTGATAATTCTCCAGCAGGGAAGGGTCCAGTGACAACCTCTTGAGGAGGGGGCGTACCACCACCTCCTTCAAGACTGGTGGGACCACCCCCTCTCTCAAAGAGGCTGAAATCACTGCATGAACCCATCCTGTGCTGCTTTAATTACCCAGGAGGGGCCAGGATCTAACAAACAGGTGGTTGAACTAACAGACAAAAGGACCTTGTCCACTTCCTTGTGCATAACAGAATCAAACGAACAAGACTGTTCCTGGGCAATTCATTAGGACTTGCCCAGTTGGAGTCCAACTCCAAGCGAATCTGAGTGACTTTGCCAGATAGCATGAGTATTCCTCACCACAGCCCTGGAGATGATGTCACATAGGGTTGATTATGTAAACTGGATGTCTCTATAGGTGTCATATATGATGTTACCTGTTTACTGGAAAGAAGGGGACTATCATACCATATGAAAACTTGTTCATGTGCAAAGTGTTTGAAACCAACCAGAAAAGAAAGCAGTTTTTAGCACAAGCAGTGAGATCTAAAAAGCACTGTTCCTATTTCAAACTCTTATTTTTAAATTTTTCCTTAAAATAAACACCATAAATACGTAAAAGAGAACGTTAAAACAAGTGTCCAGAATTTTAAATATTAAGTAATTTTTATAATTTGCTGCTGTTAAACTAACAGAGTTTTTTTGTTCAATGCAGGAGGCCTTACATAGGGAACAAATGTTGGAACAGAAGTTGGCCACCTTACAGCGGTTGCTTGCTGTCACACAAGAGGCATCAGATACAAGCTGGCAGGTATTTTGTCCCCTCCCCTCTCCTCCTCTTCCCGTTAACTAAATAACACACCTGCTTATTTATCAAAATTATAGAGCTCTGCTGACTAATTTAAACTTGGTGGGGATACTATGTGAATTTTTATTGTTTCTACTATATTACCGGTGTTGGTTTAAGGACATGTTTGGATTTCTTTTTAACAGGCTTTGATAGATGAAGATAGACTCCTATCAAGGTTAGAGGTTATGGGAAACCAGTTGCAAGCTTGTTCAAAAGTAAGTTCCATACTTGGTTAAAATGTATAGCATTTGGGAGCTTAATAATATGAAAATATTTATTATTTGTTTAGTGACGAACACAAGGAAGACCCTTGCTAATTTAGTTCAAAGGTCTATCTATTCCCTTTTCCCACAGTGACCAACTGGATGCTTCTAAGAAGTTTACATGCAAGGCATGAAATATTCCCACACTATGCTGTCTTCCCTTCAGCAGCTTGTATTGAGTAACGCAGTACCTCTGAACATGGAGGCTTTATCAATAAAAATGCCTAATACTGCCTAATAGACTTTTTCATAATAAACTATTTAATAGTCTTTTAAATCCATCTAAACCAGTGAATATCACCATTTCCAGCCACCATCTTGTCCATATATTAATATGAAGTTGAGCTTAGGGATCCTGTTATAGTTTCACTATTTGTTTTTATTATGCTGTTTTAATTGTAAGCCACTTTAAGTTATGCTGTAATAATGAAGACACCTTCAGGGTTGAACCAGCCCCTCCTTCTGAGGCACTTCGGTTCAAAGGTGACTCGTACCTGGGAATGAACAGTGCCTAGAAGATTAGGTGTCCTTGCTGCTGCTCCCACCGCTCCTTCATTTCTCCCTTCTCCACCACCCAACCAGTTTCTCCCTTCTCCACCAGCCCACTGGGGAACCAGGTCAGGATTGAACGGGAGGTCCTTGCCCTACCCAGGTCTGGCTAAATGGCAGAGAGGGAAACCAAACAAAACTGGGAGTCGGTAGCTCAACCAAGCCGAGGCAAGTGCTAGAAGGCCACTGGTCAACTACAGGATTAAAATAAAAATCAGCTTTATTAAATGTCCCCAAAGAAGTTAAGATTCCACATATACAACCCATAGTTAAAAAGAGTTAAAATACCAAAAAAAAAAAACAAAAACCCAAAAAAACAAAAAAACCACCCGTATGCAATTCTAGCTACAGCCAAACCACTTAATTTCCAACCTTACCTGAGGTAACGCCTCTCAACACCCCCCCCCCAATCTTCCCGCCCCCTTCTTTCCTTTATTGGAAATTTCCCTTCAAATGAACTGATAATCCTAGAGGTTTTGCCACACTCAAATATGTAGTTTTGGATCATTTTACTCACTAAATAAATGAATAAGGTTTTTGATTCATTTGTTTAATTGGGTTCTATTTATCTAGCTTTAGGACTTGTGTGGAGAACAGATCACGTTTTAGGTCATATTTATGCAGAAATACTGAAAATTCAAAAGGCTTCACCAGCTTTTAAGCACCACCGTACAAAGAATGACATTTTTTCACATAAAATAGAAAGTTGAGATCAGATGTGCACAGTTCTATATTTTCTGATTGTTTGAAATAGTATTTTAATATTTTCTCTGAAAAGCTGAATAGACTGGCTTATATTACAGCAGTTTTAAAATTTAATTTTAAGTCATAATTAAGATCACCAAATAATGCATTGCTGATTTAATCATTAATTTAAATGGTTTTTTTCCATTCTGCAACCTATATTTGAAGTAATATTTGTACTTAGGCATCAGAGCAGATAAAATGAATAAGCCCTTTTAACTATAAACAGAACAAAGTAAAAACAATTTAAAAAAAGACACCTCAGATATCAGTGCAGTGACTTGATGATTCATGAAACTGGAATAAAAACAACGTATGATTGTAACTGGTCATTTACTTATGAAGCTTTCTTCTGATGTTCAGATACATCCAGGGAATCTGTTGGCCTTCTGATTTTTATTAGGTTATTAGTCTCCAGGGCTCCCACAGAATTGTAGAGAAGGGCACAGAGAGAGAGAGAGAGAGAGAGAGAGAGAGATGCAGTCATCGCATAAACTCCTGTAACATTAGTATTTATTTATTTGTTTTGGTTCTGAGTTTCAGAAAACATGGAGTAGTACAGATGTAGCTTTGTTAAGAGACTGGGAATATATGCTTCTTTTTCATTCTTCTTTACAAGTTAATTACCTATAACCTTTCACTTTAAAATTAAGGAAAATGAAAATAGACTTTAATCATGGTTAATATTAAACTTAATTAAGATTCAAATTAATGCAAATTAACTAGGGTTAGTTATGAATTATAACTTAATTAGGATTCAAAATTACAGTTAACATGTTACTCTATATTCAAATCTTGGTTGCATTGAAATCTGTGTTAACATTAATAGCAGTTAAGTCTGTAGTGATATTTCCCTTAATTTAAGAAGTATATACTTGAAAGGAGCAGGAACATACATTCTTAACATTGGTTCTTGATCTTTAAGCATGATCAAGGAGAAGTCAGCATTATGTCTACATCCTTACATGGTCAGAGACACTCTTTTTTCTTTTTTTAATAAGAAAAAAACATAATTTATTTGTGAAGGCAGTCAAATGATATGGCATATTGGGTGATTGGTCAGAAATAAATCTGAAATCAAGAAGTGGTACAAGACTGGGAGTTTGAGGGTTTTATTCCCAGGACAAAGTTTTTAAGTAAAGTTCTAAAATGGATCATATATTTTATAACATTGAGAATATAAGCAAATATATAAGAAAATAAGAATTATGGGCTTAAAATCTCTGCCATGTTATATTTCAGAATCAAACAGAAGATAGTTTACGAAAGGAACTTATAGCGTTACAAGAAGACAAGCATAATTATGAGACAACTGCCAAAGAATCCCTGAGGCGGGTCCTTCAGGAAAAAATTGAAGTGGTCAGAAAACTCTCAGAAGTAGAGGTATTTACTAATTACATTTTGGCCGTATTCCTAAGACATAAATAAAAGGTTGAGATCACGCAACTAAATGTTTAGTGTGTTTACTTTTCATAACAGTTTGATTGTTTGATTTGTGTTTGTGTTGAGAATTCTAGGATGCTCTGTAGACTTTTTCTGTCGTAAGATTTTTCACTCAATTGTTAATGTTCCCAGAGAATATTGGGTGTATATGTTGGGCTTATATGGTCTCTGTTTTTAATTGTTTTGCCATTTAGGTAAATAACTTCAAATCCTTCATTTATTTATAAGAGTTTGATTTTTCATAGCCAGGGGATAGTTTCAGTTCTTAGACAAAATACAGCATATGAGGACCTTCAGTAAACAAGGCTATTTTTTAAAATTTGTAGCACATCAAGGATAGAAAGATATTAGCAAATATTAATATTGTTTCAGTCAGATAATTATGCAAGCGGTATTTAGCTACTGCATACAAGATAAAGTTTCGGTTCTCCCCTCCCTCCTGTCTTCAAAGTAATGAACATTGCTTTGTGACCTAAATGCTCTACTATTCTGAGATTATTTGTTTCCTTGTCTGTAACAGTATTATCCTAAGTATACTGTATAATACTGTAACAGTATTATCCTATCCTAAGATGCAGTTGATAATAAATTCCCCAAAGACTTCAGTTAGAGCTTAACTGACATCCTCTCATGGCTAGTGCAACTTTGATACTTTCTTGTGTTTTCAATTCTTCTCCTCCCTGTGGATATCTTTGCTGGGTAGACAGATTGTATGCTGTTTTGTTGTTCTTCTTGCATAGTGATTTCTGTTGCAACCCCTCTTCAGTTATCTTGAATCAACCTGGACCCTGCATCTTTTCAGCAACTCAAGACTGCCTAATTTAATTTTTGTATGCTAACCATTTTTTCCTTCTTTCTCTCTGAATGCAACACCAACTCAGTTCTGCCAGCTCCTTAGCTCATTTCAGCTTCTTTTCCCCATGATAGACGCTGTCTGGGTGTAAAACCTTATTCAGTTCTTCCCCCAACCTCAGATTATCACTGCCAGTTGTACTGTATGTCTGAGAGAACATATGGTAGTATGGCAGGCATTGCTTCCCTTCTCTGTTCTGTCATAGATATTTAGTAATTGCAAATACGTAGTAGAGTGAACTTTTTCTAAATGTAAACATCCAACTTGCGTATTTTTCTTAAATAAGTTTCATATGAGTTCAGTAATAATGCTGCTGAAATGAAATGTTGGTTGAAAGTATTTTAAATGGCATTTTAAGGAATATAAACATATATAAAAGAAAATAAAAGATAAAAATGTTTTAATGATTTTGAAGTCATTTATTGAAACACATAATTTGAACTTCTGAACTGTTTATTGTCTAAATTCACTATTCGAGTTCATTGTAAATATTAAGTGTTTTTTTAATGCTTTAGAAGTGAGTCTAGAATTATACCAATGTAACAAGACAGAGTTACTTCTGTCTTGTTATATTGGTATTATTCTTCTATACTTCTTTAGTTAATGTGTGTCTCAAAGCTGTAAAATTAGGCTGTGCTCTGTGCCACTGCCATTAAGGTTGATAATGAATTACCTGAGATTGGTCAGTAGTGATTTAAAAGCTGGCACAACTAATTCCTGTACTGTGGACCCTGCACTTGAAATTATTCTTAGGGCTAATGAAACTGGGACCAAAAAAAAAGCAGATAGGCAATGCCATCTTTGCTCTGCTGTCTTGGGGAAAGGGCATCTCTTGCAAGGTAGAGTTGCTGCTTGCGTTTGGTCTGACAGTTGTCCTCAACCTTGGAGATTAATCTTTAAATATTTCTGTTCCTGATTTCTCTTGTTTATATGTTTAAAGTAGTAGTTCAGTGATGACTTTCATCATCAGTGCTCAACCAGTTAGTCTCTATTTTCTTCATTAATAAACAAATGATGTAATTTTATTCAAATGAGGTCTGTAAAAAATAATGGATATTACATTATGGGTGGGTTACTGCCATCAATTTTGGATATCTTTTGGCAGAAGAATGTTTTGAGTGATACCCTATGCATTTCTCTCAGAAAATTATTGTGATTCTTGTACAACTTGCTTTGATTACAAAAATTAGCTGACAAAATAATTTCTGTTTAAAGTGTGGTTTCTTTCTCCTTGTAGCGAAGTTTAAGTAACACGGAAGATGAATGTACTCACTTGAAAGAAATGAATGAACGGACTCAGGAAGAATTGCGGGAATTAGCTAACAAATACAATGGAGCTGTAAATGAAATCAAAGATCTTACTGACAAACTAAAGGTATAGATTTTATTCATTTATTATGTTATAATGATTAATTGGTGACCACAGAATATGAATGTGGCCCTTGGCCAAAGAAGGCTCTGCATCATAGATACAAATGTTCTTTCTAAATTCAAAATTTAGTGATGAAATACTGAAATTATTAAGATGGAGAAACAGAAATAATTATGGTCTTTAAAAGAAGCCTTCTCTGTTGCTGAGTTTCAAAGTAGTATCTGTCAAAAATGAATAGCAGTATGCAGAAAGCAAAAGGTGTAAAGAGATTTTCTTGAGCACATCCTCCACAAATGGTGGAAGAATGGTGTTAGCCTCCACAGATCTTTATTAGGCAAGATACTGAAAGAGGGAAAGAGAGACAAAGACTCCAAACATCACCATCCCCAACTCATCTGTCAAGTTTAAAATTAGATCCCAAATGCTGGAGATAAAACAGGAATATAACCTTGTCTATAGCAGTCTTTCCTCATCACCACTATTCCTTGTTATAATGCTAGCAGTATATATACTCCCAGACATTGACGCCATTACCATTAATTCCCTTTTGACAGGCAGTTTGGGGCTTGTCAGAGGAGTGGAAATTTCTAGGCAAGTATCAGTAGCCATTATCAGCCTCCTCAGAGAGAAGGAATGAAACTAAGGTTACTTCTTAGTAAAAGGCACGTCCTAAACAATTCCCAGCGATGCTCAAATGAAAGTAGCAAAGTGGGCAGAATCAATTCCAGAGCCATATGTTTAGATATCTTTGTCTGTGTTCAGCAGCTGAATCAATTTATATCTAGTTCAGCTAAAATGTCTGAAATGGTAAAAAAGGTGATATTTCTGTTTGCAGTAACTAATCTCTCCAGATATTGTGGTGATTTGTGTTCTCTGAGTTCAGCTGAAATAGCATTTCATTCACAGGCCCTTCAAGGGAAATGATGACTGGACAGCTTCACAGATCACCTGTACAGAGATGACTCAGAATATTATTTCCTTTTCATTTAAGCAGACAAATGCATACCACCTTCTACTTTAAGATGCAGCCAGACTTTTTTGAGCTTTTTGACTGCAGATCCTTGCAACTATTATTGTACACACAATAACCCAAATGAAAGGAGAAAGAGTACAGTTTACAAGAATTTTGTGTATTTCACCCTTTTCTTTGACAGTGCAACAGTATGCAAAACTTTTGTTTGGTTTTTGAGTGAATGCCTTCTGGACACTGCATTTTCTTTTCTTTCCCCTTTGTATGTATAGCGGATTCTTGTGACTTCAAGACAGTCTCTTCCTCCACCGTACTCATAGGTAGACCTCAGCATTCTGTTCCTGATGTGTCTCTGCTAATACTATGTCCTACGTATCTCTGCAGAATGTCACTTCCTTGCAAAACTGCTGGCGTGATGACATCATAACTAACATGGGGTGTTTAAATGCAACAGAGGAAGTGTGGCTTGGCAACTCTGCAGCTACCCTTTTATCTGTTTCTCAGATTTTTTTATAACATACAGAATATATTCTAGGAATATGGCTAGCAAATTATTTTTTTTCCTTTTTATGGTATAAGTTGTAATTTTTCTTTGTTTTTGTTTTGTTGTATGTTTGTGTGTGTGTGTTTTCTCCTGGAACTACAAGCTTGGGTGAGGGAATTAACTGAATGATTTTTTTCTTTTTATACTTTCCTATTGGTCAGCTGGAGAGAGGACACTGATTGTCTTACTGTGTTCCCTGCCTGTGTTCTGAGGCTGCAATGATGAGGATGCACAACTGGCTTCAAAATGATTTAGACGTTGGGGGAATATAGATAGTGCCACATGGAAGTGTCCTGACACATGGAGAAGTGTATTTGATCTTTGATTGAAATAAATAAAGTGAGAAGGGAATTGTTTCATAATATAGCACCATATACTTTATAGAACCACCATTTCATTTTTGCTTTCAGCTAGAAAATGAAGAGTTTCATAAAAGCTTTTATTAATAGATGGTTGCTTTCTCTTGCTTTGAATAGGTAGCTGAAGGTAGACAAGAAGAAATCCAGCAAAAAGGGCAGGCTGAAAAAAAGGAATTGCAACATAAAATTGAAGAGATGGAGGAAAGAGAGCAAGAACTTCAAGCAAAGATAGAGGCTTTGCAAGCAGATAATGACTTCACCAATGAACGGCTAACTGCTTTACAAGGTTAGTCCAGTAGTCCAAACATAATAATGTTACATGTTTTTCCTTTAAATTGTGAAATATATATATATTTTGGAATTCTGTTTTCAGTCCGGTTAGAACATCTTCAGGAGAAAGCTCTTAAAGAACACAACAGCTTAGGTAGGTATGACCTTAACGTACTTTGCTTAATCAAAGAATTTTATAGAACAATTACATAGTGTTATAATTCTTGAGCAGTGGGAATATTAAAAAAAAAATGCCTCTGGTTCTTCAGGTCTTCATTTCTGGAGCACTGATAAATAACTGACAACAACAAAGCAGGGCCTTGCTTTTAATTTTTCTGAGTGTTAGCCCTGGAAGCTTCGCAAAATGTATTAAAGAAGAATGTAAAATTTTTAGATGGTACTATGGAGTAGTTGACAAAATCTTGCTTAAAAAAGTAAAATTAGATTTTCTCTCACTTTATGGTAGCTAAAATGATACAACCAGTCTGGAGCAGTAGTTCTTAAACTAGAGGTTATTATCCCCAAGGAGGTAGTTTGGCATATCCTGGGGGTAATGGAGCAATTTGTAATTGCTTGTTTGTCAGTCGAGGATCTAATTTGGGACTGTTGTTGCTGTGTAAAACAACAGAGTCTGTGTTTTTTTGTGGGAATGATGACATTATTTGAGACCAGGAAAAGGGGTAATTGAGTCAAACAGTTTAAGAACCGCTAGAGGAAGGCTAAATGTTCAACAGTGTAACTCATCCACATAGAAAGGCATAAGGATGCAACTGTCTCCCTCATTTTGCATATTGAGAATTAATACAATTTGTTAATTCTAGGCATACAAGTTGATGACTTCGTTCCTAAAATTAATGGAAGCACAGAAAAAGGTAGGGTACTCTGAATTTTTTTTTCTTACAGTGGTTTGAGCATTTTTAGGTTATGAGCCAGTTTTGTTCCATTATAAAAATAATCAAATGCAAATATTATATTTCATATTTTTGCTAAATATTAAAACAAAATATTAAGTATAGTAATTTTTATTATATTTTTAAATATTTAAAAATATTTAAGCATGGCACTTTAAAGTAAAATCAAGTGGACCATGTCTAAATATTCTGTCGTGGGACTGATCCTGCATCTTTCAATACTAGCAAAGAAAATTTTAATGGTAGGATTGTGTATCTATATTACAACTGTGTTGTAGTAAGGGTTTTTAATTTGCAATGGAGTCTTATATAAAGCTACTTAGAAGTAAACCTCACTGAATTCATTTGGACTTCGTTCCAGGCATGGGTGTATGAGATTACATCTTTGATTTGGCTGTTAATTGTAGTATTGCTATTTACAATGTGGGGAATGTGCATTGTTAATAAAATCTCAAGCTCCTATATTTTCAGCATAACTTCTTCCTATACTGTCTTTCTGGACTAGGGAAGATGTTTTATATGCAGTTTATTTTTAAAAATTTTCTGCTAAAATTGGTTACTCTAACCAAATTTCACTGACGCTTTTAGATATCTGGGGCTTTCTGCATAATATTTATTGCCAGGTGCCATACCTAATGCAGCAAGACTTATTTACAAATCAATAATATATAATAATATAGTTACAAAGGAATGAAGATGCCAGAATCTATGTTCTGTATGCTTCTGCAAGCTGTTTGGCATTGTATAACTTTTAATCTTAGCTAAAATGAATCTTAGCTCTTCCTTTTACCTACTTAAAGGACTTGATTAAAACCATATCTGCATTCAGTTTAAGGGTGTATCTGGGTTCATTTTAGCCAGGATTTGTAATAATGCATATAATATTGTACTTACTTAGGAGAGAACAATTGGAATTTGCGTGAAAACTGCTAGACTGCCCTCTGGGTAAAAAGTTAGGATATAAATCAAATCAGTAAAATATTAATAAAAATGGAAGGGTGCAATTCTTTCAGTTACTCTCTGAAATCTGGAACCTTTTACATCCAGACCAGGCCAAAGTAGAGATACATGTTACTGAAAACTGGCAAATAGTGGCTTTTATTAGCTAAGTTTTTTTTTGGTGATTTATTTTACATGGTTTCTTGATTGTTCAAAAAGCAGAAACGTAAGAGGGTAGGCTGTGTAGTTAACCAATAATAACACACAAATACTATTTCTGCATCATGTATATATATAGCTTGACAGTCAGTTTACTTTCTGAAGTGAAATATCTTTAAAGTTAATAGGATTTAGCGTTTGCTTTCATACTGAATTCTTTTTACATTCTTACTTGTTTATTAGCAGATATATTCACTTGTTTTGCTGAATGAAAGGAACTTTCACATCTGACATTTCTCAGATTATTTTACTCCATTCAAAACTTGACAAATTATTCTCCTCTTTCTCTTTCAATATTATCAGGCAGTTCCTCTTATTCTTTTAGTTACATACTATTGGCATCCCTTTGTCCACTGTTCTTTCATTGTTCATAACTTTTCTCAGCACTTTACTTGCATGTTGCCTTCCAGGTTTCTCTCTGTGAGACTCACCAAAATATCTTCTGCCTTACAAATTTTCCCTTGCTCTGACATACCCAGTTTTCTTAATAAAATCTTTTGATCTTTATCATATTCTCTTCATTTTCATTACCTTGGATTTTATACCTTTTAGCAGATTACAAGTAACACCACAAATGGAATCTTAATTATTTTAAGAACACAGCCCCAGCTATATAAGCCAATCCCATCTTCTTATGTAGATGTTACAGGTGTCAATCTTTATAGTGTTCTTATTTTTAAAGAAGTAGGCCACATTTTTCCCTGTTGTTGCCTCAGAACTCCCAGCATTTTGGTTCTGTGTTATGTAATGTTAATAATGTACCACCTCATCTGATTTCCTCTGGATTCTGCTCCAGGCACCATTCTCTGTTCTGCCCCTACCACATCACCACCTGCTATTAGGCCTTGCATTTGCTTTGCCAGAATACTTTGCTAGAATTTAAAAGAGGCCAGCCTTCAGCACTAGAATTAAGGCTCAGCATTATAGTAAACTATTTGCCAAAAAAAAAAAAAAAGTTTATGTGAGGGAAATTGTCCATGAACATGTATAATATAATTTGTTTTTCAGTCAGTACATGGGCAAGTCTGTGCAATTTTCTTGGCAACATTTTCAGAAATAGCTTGCCATTGCCTTCTTCCACTTGAGAAGATGACTGCCCAAAGGCACTGAGCTGTTTCCAGGCCTAAGGAAGGACTAGAGCTTGCAGTCTCCTGGCTTCTATTCTAGTGCCTTTAACCACTATACCAAACCGGTTCTTGACACAAATATACAGTACTGTGCAAAAGTTTTAGGCAGGTATGAAAAAATGCTGTAAAGTAAGAATGCTTTCAGAAATATATATTGTAATTGTTTATGTTTATCAGTTTACAAAATGCAAAGTGAGTGAACAGAAGAAAAACCCAAATCAAATCAATATTTGGTGTGATCACCCTTTGCCTTCAAAACAGCATCAATTCTTCTAGGTACACCTGCACTTGTTCTTCTTTATGCTGAAGATAGTTGTTAATGACATTGGCTATATGTTTGGGATCGTTGTCCTGCTGCAGAATAAATTTGGGGCCAGTCACATGCCTCCCTGATGGTATGGCATGATGGATTAGTTTCTGCCTGTATTTCTCAGCATTGAGGATACCATTGATCCTGACCAAATCTCCAACTCCATTTGCAGAAATGCAGCCCCAAACTTGCAAGGAACCTCTAGCATGCTTCACTATTGCCTGCAGACACTCGTTACTGTACCACTCTCCAGCCCTTCGGCGAACAAACTGCCTCCTGCTACAGCCAAATATTTCAGATTTTGACTCATCAGTCTAGAGCACCTGCTGCCATTTTTCTGCACCCCAGTTCCTATGTTTTCGTGCATAGTTGAGTCGCTTAGCCTTGTTTCCACATCAGAGGTATGGCTTTTTGGCCACAATTCTTCCATGAAGACCACTTCTGACCAGACTTCTCCAGACAGTAGATGGGCATAGCTGGGTCCCACTGGTTTCCCCCAATTCTGTGCTGATGGCACTGCTGGACGTCTTTCAGTGTCGAAGGGAAGTAAGCATGATGTGTCTTTCATCTACTCCATTAAGTTTCTTTGGCCAACCACTGTGTCTACGATGTTCATATCTTGAAACCCCAGTGTCAGGTCTACAGTGTTCAAATCCCAGTGAAGAAAAATCTCATGCAACCCAGGTTAGGTTCAAAAAAGATTTCATTTATTGGAACAGTACACGTAACACTAAGCAAAGCATTGCTGAAACTAAAGCCCGCTTTTTTCCCTCCTTTTTTCCCCAAATTCTCGTCCTCCGCCTCCTAGGCGCCAGTTCTCTTTCCCACCAAGGTGCGACCCTGTACATTCCTATCTCCCCATAACAGTCCATCTTCCTGGCCTTTGAAATCACACCAATTCCTTCTACTTCCCTTTCCCCCTTCCCTCTTTCTAACAAATGGCAGAAATGAAGCAAGCAACTAATAATCTAATATTTTGATTGCTGAAGGTTCTGACATGCTGCCCTTCCAAAGAAAATGGCTCCTCTGCGAATGTCTTGGGAGACCTGAAATAATAAGATATGGTTAGGATAAATACACACTACTGTAAATGCATCAGCAATATATTGCACACTCATTTAGGTTTATCTGGATATCTTCTGTGGAATTCTTCAACTAAATCTGGTGCTTTCACATGTTTCCTAGCTACCCACTCTGCAAACGATTTTGGGAAATGTTTCCATTGTACCAGAAACTGTATGTCTCCCCTACGTCGCCTAGCATCCAGAATGTCTTTTATCTCGAAATGCTGTTCACCTTCAATCATCAATGGTTCCGGGGTTGGTGGTGTGGGATGCCATTTAACAGATTCTTTATATGGCTTCAATAAATCACTGGGAAATACAGGATTAATCTTCCTCAGATTCTTTGGTAATTTAAGATGAACCGACACAGGATTAATCAACTTTTCAATCTCAAATGGCCCTAAATATTTATAGCCAAGTTTTCTTGATGGCTGTGAAGATTTTAAATTCTTCATTAACAACCAGACTTTGTCCCCCACTTTCCATTTCTCTTCAAGCGTCCTCTTTTTATCTGCATACTTTTTATAACTCTCTCTTGCTTTAGCCAGAGCGTTTTGTGTGACTGGCCACAAATCTTGTATCTGTTTAACCCATTCATCTATGAGTTTTTTCATGGGGCAGTTCAGGGATGGGCACAAAGTCTTGCCCTGTGGCTATTTTGAAAGGCAAAAATCCTGTACTGTCATGAACAGCATTATTATATGCCACCTCTGTGTAAGGAAGCAAGTCCACCCAATTGTCCTGTTGGTAGTTTACAAAACACCTCAAATATTGCTCCAATCCAGCATTCTGTCGTTCACTCGCCCCGTCTGTCTGCAGATGAAAACTCGAACTCAGACCCTGCTTAGTCCCAATCAGCCTCAAAAATGCCCTCCAGAACTTTGAGGTGAACTGTATCCTGTGATCGCTGATCACCCTCTCTGGACATCCATGAATTCGATATATGTGTTGTATGAACATGGCTGCTAGTTCAGATGCTGAAGGGATGGCTTTGCATGCTATGAAGTGCGTTTGTTTTGAAAACAAATCTGTAACTGTCCAAATCACTGTTCTTTTCCTACTTTCTGGGAGATCGACACTGAAATCCATTGCAATCTCTTTCCAGGGTCTTGTAGGATTCACCATCAGTTGCAGCAACCCCCTGAGTTTACCCCCTTGCCTCTTTGCCATAGCACACGTGGGACATGTGTTTACATAGTCCTCCACATCCTTTCGGATGGTTGGCCACCAGAATTGCCTCCGGAGCAAGTGAAGGGTTTTCACAAAGCCAAAATGCCCAGCTGTTTTATTGTGGCTTCTTTCAAGCATTCCTTTCTGGGCTCCAACAGGAACGTACAGTCTATCCCTCCTCCACCACGCTCCTTCCCATTCCTTTAAGTTCGCTTTATTTTGTAAGAACCATTCATCTTTGTCTATATGGGAGTTAATTTCCTTTAGCAATCCCTGGGGAGGTTCTTTCATTTTGCTCTGTGCTCTGGTTACGCCTCTTAATGGTCTGGAATAATTGCCGACACCACCTTTTCCCTCTGACTATTGTGTTACAGTAGGCGCAACAGAGTATCCGCTAAGAAATGCTTCCCCCCGGAATGTATTTCAAAGTGAATCGGAATCGGCTGAAAACCTACGCCCAGCATACTTGTTTAGGAGATAACTTTCTAGGGGATCTTAAAGCCTCTAGGTTTTTATGATCAGTCCACACCTCAAACGGCAGATCAGCCCCCTCCAGCAAGTGCCTCCAGTTCATCAAAGCCCACTTTACTGCAAACGCCTCCTTTTCCCACACTAGCCAACGCCTCTCCATTTCAGTGAATTTCCGGGACAGATAAGCACATGGTTGCAACAGTCCCCCTTCATCCCTTTGCAATAGGACTGCTCCTATTGCCACATCAGAGGCATCTGCCTGAATTACAAAAGGTTTCTTTGGAACTGGGTGGCTCAGAATAGGTTCTGCTGTGAACCATCTTTTTAATTGCTCAAATGCTTCCTGGCATTCCTCAGTCCAGTTTAATGTGGAGCTTGGTGTCTATGCTTTTTCCTTGTCCTTACCCTTGGTTTTTAACAAGTCTGTCAAGGGCAAGGCAACCTGCGCAAAGTTGGGGATGAATTGGCGGTAAAAATTTGCAAAGCCTAAGAAGCTCTGCAGCTGACGCCTGGTTTTTGGCGCCTCCCATGCAACTATGTCACGAACTTTGCTCGGATCCATTTCCACCCCGCAACTGGAGATTTGGTCACCCAGGTAGTTAATTTGCTCTTGGTGAAATTCACATTTGGAGAGCTTAGCATACAATTGCACTTCCAGTAGCTTCTGCAACACTTGCCTCACAAGTTGTACATGCTCCTCCCATGTTTCAGTGTAAATTAATATATTGTCCAGATACACCAGCACCCCCTTGTATAAATGTTCATGTAACACCTCATTAATTAACTGCATACAGACTCTGGGTGCCCCCAAAAGCCCGAACGGCATCACACGGTATTGGAAACAACCTGGGGGCAGCGGAACGCTGTTTTCCATTCGTCTCCCTCCTTGATTCACACCCGGAAACAAGCGTCCCGTAAATCCAACTTTGTAAATATTTTCCCCTTGGCTAGATGAGCTGATAAGTCTTTCATCAAAGTTAGAGGGTATTTGTTTTCTTTGCAGATAGTGTTCAGCCCTCTGTAATCAGTACATAATCTTAACAATCCGTCTTTCTTCTCTCTGAACAGTACCGGGGCCGCTAGGGGGGATTTGGTGGGTTCTATGAATCCCCAGTTGAGGTCTGCTTTGCAATTTTTGCCTGGGAGAGACCTTGCTGATGCAGTATAGCTACCTTGTGTCTTGTTGCTGTGCTCAGTCTTGCCATGGTGTATGACCTGTGACATGAAACTGTCTTCCACAACCTCACCTTAGTAGCAGAGTTTGGCTGTTCCTCACCGTTTTAAGCCTCCTACACAGCTGTTTCTGTTTCAGTTCATGACTGTGTTTCAACCTACATATGAAATTGATGATCATTAGCACCTGCTTGGTATAATTGGTTAATCATACACCTGACTCTAATCCTACAAGATCCCTGCTTTGTGCAAGTGTACAAAGTGTGCAAGTGTAAGAATTGATGCTGGTTTGAAGCCAAAGGGTAGTCACACCAAATATTGGTTTGATTTAGATTTCTCTTCTGTTTGCTCACTTTGCATTTTGTAAATTGATAAACATAAACAATTACAATATATATTTTTGAAAGCATTCTTACTTTACAGCATTTTTTCACACCTGCCTAAAACTTTTGCACAGTACTGTTGTCAGGTTCAGCCCATGAAACTCAGCGGGACGATTCTGGAACTGCTCAATTACTTTATTAGCTTCCACCTACTAGACAGAATCTCACCAGACTAACTCTAACCCCCAAAGACTGCAACTAAACACTCCGAATTCCTTAGGGTGGTGCCAGTCTCATCGTCTTAGCTTTTACACGCTCAGGCTGCAGGCTGAGGAGATGCTTGAGATTCTTCTCACTCTCCCCACGACCTTGGACCTCCTCACTCAAGTCTTCCATCACAACTGTATACTGATGAACACAACTGACTGTGTAACTTATGCAGAAATAGGATGGTTTAAAGTTGAAATCAGAAACATGAGAAAGTGAGACAAACTGAAATGTACAGATTTCTCTCTCTGTATATGAAAAATCTGTGACTGGCCATATTTGTTATTGATAGATCTGTTAAAATGTGTAATATAATCATACATTTATACTTGAAAAACCGAATTGGTACCAGTTGGTGTAAAATGATAAATATTGGATTTGGATATGAGATACTAGCCTGTAGTTGGTTAGCACTTGACAAGTCACCCTTTTTTGAGCAAATGTACTTCATAGGACTCTTGTGAATAACAGTTTGAAAAACAACAACAGTGGAATAGAAATGTAACCATAAAAACATTTAATTCTGTTAGACATTAGTGAGTTTCATTAAAGATCTGAAAATATTCATTTAATTACACTTCTTAAGTATCAGCCGTGACTGATTTCATTCATAAAATGAATTCTGGTTGGTTAATATCAAGTAATGTGAAAGTGATTTAGATTATTACTTAATCAGGAATAACAAAAAGTCTCAATAAATACCCAACTCCAAAGTTTTTACATTGTCTGTTGAGGAAGTGAAGGTCCTCCCAATAACATGTGGATCACAATCCAATTTCAGTACATGATTCCAAGGAGAAAAATTGCCTTTCAAATGGAGGATGAATTACACATTACTCCAAGAAAGCATATTGCAATAGTATAATGAAGAACAAAAATATTATTTCAAAATAAATACAACTCTAGGATGTCAAAGATAACTATATGGGAGACAAGTAAAGCTTACATGAGAGGAATCTTTATCAGATTTGCAGTAAACCAGGAAAAAGAATATAATAGACAGAAATTACAATTGGAATGAAAAATAAACATGCCCAAACCAACAGGTACTGAGAGCTAAATAATGTCAAACAAGAAATAGACTGATTAGAACTGGAAGAATTTCAAAAGAAGAAAAACTATGCCAAACAAAACCACTTTGAAAAAGCAAATCAACCAGGAAATATTTTGGTGCGTTATATTAGAAATGAAAGAAAGAAGGACAATAAGAGTGATTGAGAAAGGGAGCAAACCATTATACAGACGCTGCCAAAAGTGTTAGTACCCCTCCATTTTTTTCCCAAAGAATCCCAATTTGCTGTGAAATGAGTTGAACATGTATGAGAAATTGGATGCAAAACTTCAAAGAAACAGTCTCAATACAACAATGATAACTGTGGAACAAATGTATAAAATTTACTCCAAGCTATGGTTTGAAAGAGATCTGGTATAAAATGTTTTACAGATGGTATATAACTTAGTCAGTGATTGCCAAAATAGATAAATCAAGTACTAATATGCCATGAGATAGAAGAAACATTCTTCCATATGTGGTAGACATGGAAAAACCTCAAAAGTATTGGAAAGACATACACAGCAGCATTCAGAGAATCTTAGAGATCAAATTCGAAATGAAACCACATTTTTTTTTAAACTAGATATAATTCCAGAACCTAACAATACAAACACGATAATTTATTAAGATACATGCTTATGGTTGTGAGGACAAACTTTGTACAATATTGAAAAAAGACATAGTACCAATGATATCTGCCTGGGAACTTAAACTTGAAGAATATGCAGCAATGGTGAAACTAACACATATACATAACAAGTTTAACTAAATTTAAGCAAGAATAGCTTCTTTATATGTTATATATTACTCAGTAAGGTAAATACTTAGAGTATGGTTTCTAAAGTTTATGCAGTTAGGTACTACAAATTGGTTGGAGTACAAAGAAGAGGGAAGTCAGATATTAAATAGTGTCTATTATTTTTAAGGATGTTTTTCTTTTCTTTACATTTATAAATAGCAATATAGTGGAGATTTTGGCATTAAACTCAGAAATTTATACTTCTTTTTTATAACATGAAAACAACTCAATGTACATTGCTTGGTATGGTTTATCTTTTACTAATGTTATATTGAGCATTGTAATGTCAGTAATTATTTGTCCATTTATAGATATTACCTTTTCAAAAATACACCTTTGTTTTAAATAAAAATAACATTCCCCCCCCAAAAAAAATTGGTGGAGAGCATATATCAGTGGCAAACAGCAAAGATCAAGTGAAAGGCACACTCTCTGGAAGCTTCTTAATAAGTAAAGGCATAAGGCAAGGTTGTCTTCTTTCTCCTTTATTAATTGTAAGTGCTCTGACAAGATCTGAAAAGACAAGCAAATAACTGGGATCAAAATTCAGGGAGAGGAATACAAAATGAGAGGCTATGCAGATTATGTATTAACAATTATGCAACCGCTAAGCTCTGTAAGTTAGTTGATGAAAATAATTAAAAATTTTGGCTGCTTTTCTGGTTACAACATGACTGAAAACAATACAAAGATAATAACAAGGTACCTAACTTTGGAAGAAGATGACTTGTTAAAAAAAGAAACTGTGAAATAAGAAAGCATCCAGTGAAATATTTTGGACTTTATTTGATAGGATGAAATAAAGATATATTTGAAAGCAATAATAAGATCTTGAAAGGCGGAAAAACTTTCTTGGCTAGGATATATTACCTAAAATGAACTTTTTTATTTCAAATGGCACCAAATCCAGTTTCAGAAAAAAAATTGCAGGATTGGGAAAGAACAATTAATAGATATTAATAGATTCATTATGGAGTGGGGAAAGATTAGAGTAAGATTCAAAATTTTACAAGATTCAAAAGAAAGAGATGTATTTGTTTTTCCTAATCTTAAACTATATTATTGAGCAAGTTGTTAATCATGGATAACAGAATGGATAAAATCTACGAATAGCAGAATATCAATTTTAGGAGGAGCTAATGGATTTCACAGGTATTTATGGTATAAAGAAACAAAAGAATAAAAAATAGAAGGAACAGATTATAAGAGAAAATCTGCCAAAATTTGGAACCATCTGAAAGTAAAGATAAGTCTGGCAATTTCACCATTAACATTACTGTCAACTGCTTTCTATTTCAAGGATAATTACAGTAAGAAGAATGTAATCACATTAGCCAATATGCATATCCAGATTCAGGAGACAGATTAAAGACATGGCAGGAATTGATTAATAAAAGTAGGAATTTACCATGGTCAATCTACATAAAAGGTTAAAAAGATGATCTCAAGAAAGAAGGAAGCACCTTGAGAAAGATGAGTTTAAAATCCTTATACAAACAAGATAATCTGTTGGAATACATCTATAAATTGTTACTGAAATATGATGCAGACACAGAACAAATTAAGAACTGCATGATTAAATGGATGCGAAATTTCAAAGAAGGAATTACAGTGGAACAATGAGAAGAGTTATGGAAAATATCAATAAAATGTACTCCAAGCTACAATTTGAGAGAAAACTGGTATAAAATGTTTTATCGATGGTATATGTCCCCATAAATAATTAACAAGATGGACAAATCATACAATAATGAATGCTGGAAATGCCTTAATAAAGAAGGAACATTCTACCACACATGGTTATGTTTAAAAAAATAAACAAGCAAACCAAAATTAGAAGAGAATACACCAAAATATTCAGGAAATTTTTAAAATAAAATCTGAATTGAAACCACAAATATTTTTATTAGGAATAATTGCAGAGAGAATAAATAGAACATTATCACAATCTACTAAGATACATGCTGACAGAAGCAAGAATCATTGAGCACAACGTTGGAAAAGTGAAACTCTGGTGACAATACAAGGATTGGAGACTGACATTGGAGAATATGCAGCGATGGCAACATTGACTGTATATATTCATAATCAAATTTAACTAAATTCAAGCAGGAATATTTCCCTTACATACAAAACATCACATAGCAAGGAAGGTTCAGACATTTGGAATATGATTTTAAGAAAAAAATATGGTTTAAAGAGATGAATTAAAAATAATAGATGAAATTATTTAAATATAAGCAACAGTCTCCAATATTTCAAGAAAAGGGCAAATACTTAAGTAGTGATTAATGGCTAGGGATAAGGGAAGGGTAAAGTGAGCTATTTAAAGTTCCTCTTAAGATTTTTTAAATATTTGACTTTTTTTTACTTCTTTTCGTTATTTTGCTCTTCTCTATCTCTACTGATTTTTGCTATCAGTTTGAGTATGTGAAATGACCGTGTTTATAACAAAGTTTCACATTCAAACAAGAAACAGTAAACAAATTAATAATCATATTCACCTCAGAAATAGGTGCCCTGTTGACAGATTTCATATGAGTGAACAGTTGTTCAATGCAGACATTTATTAAATTATAAAGCTTAAGCAATCTGATGATATAAACAGATTACAAATCATTTCATTTAAGCCTTTGATACATGGTATAATTCGTTTGTACTTATTGCATAGGTATTTTTTGTTTGTGCCTTTTTGAGGAATCCCTTCCCCCTTTCCTCATGTCTGTGAGGCTTGTATGTTTTGTCATGAGCCCTCAAAGATGGAGATATAACCTAAAGGTTTTTCTTTCTTTACTAGAGCACTTTCTTTCAAAGAGTGGAGGGGACTGCACTTTTATTCATCAATTCATAGAGTGTCAGAGTGAGTACACAGCATTCATCACATTCACTAAAGAGTCTGTCCTATATAAAGTACTAGAACGGGAATAGTGATAATTTTGTTGAGCAAACAGGCAATAAGAAACAGAAACTTTTTAAAAAATAGACTACATTGGTTCAAAAATCTCAGGTCCCTTTAATTAACAGAATGTATTAATTCACATGTTTAAAGGTGGGCAACTATAATAGCTGTGTAGTGCTGTGGAAATATAACCTGCAATATGAGTAAAATATGCAATATGAATAACTATTGAATAACAGTGAAAGGCAGGGCGTGTGATACATTTATTTTTCCCCTCCTTCACACAGTAATCCTGATAAGGGTTACAGAAACAGCTGGGGATAAATTGTTATATGATAAACAAATCTTGAAAAGATTAGAGATTTGTTCTGGCAAGTCTTTGGTTGGACCTTATAGATTCAGTAATGCTAAATCCCTCAATCTAATACTGAATCTGCTTATAATATCTACTAATTAAAATCTTAATACCACTTGTATGTTTAGGATTGCTACTACGTACACTAAAGCTTTCTGCAGAAGTTGATTATCCTTTGGAAATATATGACTCTAATATATGTTTTTAACTCACAGTTCACTTTTCTACACTTAGAATAAACTCCTTGATACTTCATGGTATAAGAAAAACTGCCACAAACAGTAGTTAATATTAGAAACAGAGAATAAGAAAGAAAAGTTGTAAGCCAGGTCCATCATATGTATGCAAAAACATCAATATAACCATTAGAGGCCAAAAAAAAAAAAAGCAGGGAGGAGGGAAAGGAGTAAATAAAAAAAAAAATCTAAAAAAACTGTTCTCCTAGATTGTCATAGTCAAACCTCTTAAATACATTAAGGAATTATTATTGATGAGAATGTTGTTGATATATTTTAATATTACATGAACCGAAGTAGGAAAAAAACAAAATTTTTAAAGTTTCTGATATTGACCTATATATGTAATTGTAATTATTATATTGAGCATGAAATTGAACAAACTCAGGGAGGCAGTGAAAGATAGGAAGGCCTGGCGCAATATGGTTCATGGGGTCACGAAGAGTCGGACACGACTTAACGACTGAACAACAACAAAAATTATTATATACATTTAATATATTTTAGTTAATATACATTAAGCAAAACTGGATGAAGGAAAATAGAGGAAAAAAAATCACAGCTGTGGAGAAGATAACAATTTATAATACTTTCCTTGTAATTCTAAGAACTCATGTATAAGTAAGCAAATGCCTTAGTCCAAGCTAAAGATACAAAATGTTAATTTCCTAGAAGTGGAAGCAGGTACAGTAGCAAACTATGGAACATGTTCAGTCACCTGAAAAGGTTTTAGTGGTAGAACATTGTCTACAGCCACAGAAACTTGAAAAGATTCCAGTGGAATCGGGTAAAACATTTAAAAGAGGTGCTTCAGAAAGTATGTTAGCACAAGTAAAGCATCTCTCTTCAAAATATTGTATCAGAGCACAAGCCTTCCAAAAGATGTAGCTGCTTCAGCGGCTATCACTAGCTGTTTGTATGGGTACAGTATGTGTGTGTGCACAGTGGCTTTTCTTTAAAGGCTGGCAGCCCCAATAGAAGCATGAGGGCCCCTTCAAAGCAATTGCTTGAGCCTTCCACACTTCAGGGCTTCATTGATATACTTTACAAAGCACATCTTTGGAATGCTCTGCATAGCCCTACTTTCTAGATACTGCCAAATAACAACCACCCTTTTGAAGACTATTTGATTATAAATAAATGATAATTATAAGAAGATAATTCAATTTAGCATGTGGAAGAAAAAATGTACTAGGCTAAGCAAATATTTGTGATTTTTTTCATCCCAGAAATTTAGTTCTGTGTGATGGTACATATATATTTAAGATTAAAACCAGTGTAATTGTGTTTCCAGTCTCTAGCAACTGTGAACCTTTGTTGCTAGTAAGATAACATCATTTCATAAGTCTAAGGAACTAGTTGAGAAGCACATGGGGACAGTTTTCAACCACAATCACTTGCTGGTTATTCAGGAAAGGCATATTACACATTCAGTACTCACATGAAAGAATAGACAAGTTAGTTTATATTTAACCCTTTGGTTAAAATAGGGGAAAATAATCCCTTTTTATGGTTCTGGCATATATCAGAGGTCCTTGATGGTCCATTCTTGAAGTGGTAATACAATTTAAAAGAAAACCCCTTAGAGTTTTCACTAGAAGAATTGTTTCACCTGAGTCACAAAGTAATACATTCAATTTCTTCATGATTGAGCATAAGCATCCTTTTTGACCAGAGTGTATTTTCATAGCTAGGCTTACACCTGAAATATAGCCTGTCCTTGCTTAGTCTGTTTACCATAAAACCATGAAATAGTTCGGCTTATGTTGAATATATTTTCATGGTCTCTGTGTATCACATATGAGTTCTGCATTTGCATAGACCCTCATTCAAAAAGCTCTAGAGCTGAATTTTTGATACTGCCAATCACACTATTCACCTTCCATTCTGTAAGCTTGATCTGAATTACTGATTTTTCTGGTTTTATTCTCTTTTCTTTCCCTGCTCATACTATCATCTATCCTTTCTGTAATTATGGCTCTTTGAGTGATCATCTCTGCATCCACTGAATCCATTCTTCAGCATGTGCTTCACAGACCATTGCAATTGTCATTGTAAAATGAGCAGGACCACACCTTTGGGGAGTGTAAATGGTGGGAGGAAGGCATCTCTCTCTCTCATACACAAAAAAGAACAGTTTAAATGAAGTTCTGCACAAAAGCATTGGCTTTTGTGTCGTCCATTTGTAGCTATTAACTTTTTATTATTCAGAGAAAATACAGATAGATGCCTACTAAAACTTTAAAATCTTGTATATTTGCATCACACCAATGCATCATATGATTTAATTGCTCTGCAGTAGACTTTGACCTGGATAAATGAAGTAGTTTTGTTGAGCGGATTAAAATTCTGAATTGATTTATAAAAGCTGTTGACATATGGAAATTATGTTGTGATGTTTCAGTTATTGGGTGGTTTGATTATATTTAATTTGACAATGAACATTAGTATTTATAAGTCATCAGAATTATTTCCATAACTTATCACACTTTATCATTTTATTTTTCTGGTTGTGTGTTCAACACACTACAAAATGTGTATTTATTTTTTTCTGCCCCATTTGTCTCTTGTTCTTTTCTGATTCACCAGGTTACTGTTCTTTCTGTCTTTGTTCTCTCCACTGATACTACCTTTTGGTCTCTTGGTCTGATTTTTCTGCCTATACTTAAATAGTGCTTTCCTGACTTTGCAAATAAGGCACAAAGCTGCCAAACTCCTAAAATTTCCTACAAAATACTTATCTTAAAGGTTCCATTTACAAGTCTTTTTAGGAATCATTATTCCAGACAATCAAGAAAGCACCCTAGTCTTCTGCTATCAATTTATTACAGATGATTAGGAAAGGACATCTAATTATACTCTTTCTCCTCAGTTGTATAACGCAACAGTTGAACTGTAATATATTCCTATATTATAGAAATATGATATAATCAGTGATGTATAAAGGACTAGGCTAATAAAAAATTGATATCTGTCTGTCTGTCTGTCTAGAAATTGTGGGAACTGGATTACTTCTTATGTGTGCCATTTCAAAATTGTTTATCTTTTCTTCACTTCTGTATTCTGTGTGTTAAGAATTGACTATCAGTTAATTAGTACTGCTTCTAGCAAAGAAATGTGACTTCTGTGCAGTATGTTGCATAAATATGGTATTTTTGTACTGGACATCTAAAACCTTTAGTCAGAATTCCATGGGTGAAATCAGATAATTTGCACATGCATGAGCATTTCATTTGGAGGGCTCCATAGAAATTGTGGAATAAATATTAACTTGAATTTTCTTTCTTTATAAATTATTTTTATTTTTATTTTATTTATATGTCACATTTATATAGCTGCCCATCTCACACAAAATTATATTTGGTACAATCGTTTAAACACTTCTGTTCTGAAATTTATTAAAAATGTTTAGATGTCTTGATTTAATTCCTTTTGATAAAATATCAGCAAATGAATCATGGATTAGAATGCTATCAGTGACTATTAGTCATGAGGGCTCTAAATTACCTTCACTATTACAGGCAGTATACTTTTAAGCCAGATACTGAATTCTACAAAAGAAAAGGTGCTGTTATGCCTATACGTGAGTTTTTCATAGGTCTTTAGTGTGATGTGATGGAAACGGAATGCTGGGCTGCTTCTATCATATCTTGCAGGACTCTGACAGCTATCTGTTAGAGATTCTTTAGTACTCTGGGGATAGGATTTGGTGGCCTAGATGTCTTCTTCCAACACAGTGATTCTATATTTTTGTGTTTCAATTCAGTGATTTTAGCTTCCCAAAATCTGACAATATTTCAGGTTATGTTTTAATATTTTACTTATCCATAGGTAAACACTTCTTTTATAATTCCTTTATTGCACTGGAAAACTCCATAAATACTTGTGCAGGGAAGTATGAGGTAATACTACCATGTTTAAATTTGGGCATGGAATGTAGATTACAGACACGTACAAAGAATTTGAGCTTCGATAGTAATCCCTATTTTGTTCAGCAGACAAGCTCATGGACGAAGGACATCTTTCCAGAGCGGATGAAACAAAGATACTGAAAGGTTAGACTGATTACAGTATTTGTGTTTTGAAATATGTATTTTATCTTCAGACCTAGACATTGGAGGTTTATTTTATGTGAAGGAGACATATTTGAAGAGTTATGATAGACAAAATACGTAACTGCTTATCACATAAACATAAAGGGCTTCCAAATAAAATGTGAGCTTTATACAATTTGAGTGGGGAAAAGTTTGAAGCATACATTTTTTGCTTTAAGTGTATCTTTTTAATTTACAGTTTGGAATATGAAATTAATCCAGTTTAAACACATGCCTGTTATAGATTGTATCATTAATAGTGAATTACACAGCATGTTTAGATTTTCCATTCAGTAAATATCAGCTTAGTGGTTGAATTATTGGTTTGTTATGAATTAAATTTTATTCAGGTTTTTTAAACTTTTGTTGATTTTTCTCAAACTTAGAAAACTCACCGCCTTTAGTGAGTTATTAATAGTTTATTAAATTCAGATATTTTTACTTTAAAACGGTAGTTTCTAGAAAATCACAGTTCAGATCCTGCATGCAACTGTTCTCCTATGTGTTCCTGTTTCTGCAAAGTGCAGGGAGCATGCCATATTTGGAAAAGAATGCAGACAATGAACACAAGTGTAATTTAATGCTTGCATGCTGGTATTATCTTGCAGAACGTTGAGTTGTTTTTTGCATTAATATATAGTGTAGTCCACATATTATTTATCTACATACTATCGTGAAGGTATTAAATATTTATTGTATCCTACCTTTTATAAGACTATCCTAGAGAGAATAATATCATATAAAACAGAATAAAGTATATTATGAACATGATTCCCTGATAGATATTAAATTAGTAAATAAGATAACTAGTATGTTAATATATGAAACTTAAAACGAATTGTTTTTAGGTTAATAGGCAAAACTCATTTTTTCCATATAAATACATCAGATGCCAGATCTTAAAAAGAAATTGGTCATCTCTGAGTGATGAGAAGCTTCTGTATCCAAAATCTTGAAGATATGCTGCTGGTCAGTAGATAAACTGACCTTGTAGGAGAGACTGCTATTCTCTTAAGTTTAATATTGATAACTGGTGGAGGACTGAATCTTCTTATATTATAGTAATGGATATCACAGTGATGTGGTTTAGCAAGGTACAGTGCGCTAACATTTATTAAATTTCTGGGTTCATTCTTGAGTTTTTATTTGGGCTTCTAAGAAGACTCTGTATAGACTTTAACTTCCTATAAAATAGTTTGTGAGTTGTAACTGAAAACTGGACTCAAGCTCAAATCTTTGAAAGTTGAATCATAGGGCAGAGGTTAAAAGTCTGTACTAGATTAGCAACACAGAATTCTGATAATTTAAACAAGTATTATCTCTCTTCTTAGCATCCTTATTAGCTGATTATATTGCTTTTTAGCTTTATCTGTTGCTGAAGTACAAATACTATTTTTTCTTACTGTTCAGGATTGTAAATCCTGCAAATCAGGATTGAGAAGGGTTATTGAAAATGTGGAAGGAAATTAAATACAGTTATGGTGATCTGCTATTTTTCATGCCTTTGTCTTAGATGACTCATCACTAGTGTATATTGAGAGACCAGTTGTCCCTTTTATTTCCATATAGGGAAGTATCAGTTACCCAATTACATAAACACATTTACATTAGCATTTTCAAAGTAATGGGCAAGTGAGGAATCTTGTAGCATTTCTGGTTATTTTGAACTTGTTTGCAGTAAAATAATTTAATACAATAATGGAATTTAAGAGTAGTAGTTCCCCCCATTTTAATTACAGTTTATGGTGCAAAAATCCCCAGGTTGCTTACAATCCCCAAACAAACCAAGTAAATAAATACAATTTGAAAAAAAGAAAAGAAAGAATAAAAGCAATTTAAAACATCAAATGAATGAGAATCAGTAATTGGGCCTTCTCAAAAACCATTAAAATGAAAAGGGTAGGCTTGGGTTGATGCTTGAAAGATAGTCAAGCAAGTACAAAGGAAGAATTTGAACAATTACAGTGTCATCACTGAAAATTCTCTCTAGTAATTGTCCAATTAATTCCAGTAGTGAAGAAACCTAGAGAAGGGTTTCTGAACCCGCAGCAGGGAGCATTATATGGGGAGGAAAGGGGGCCAACCCGGTACAAGTTATTCAGGGCTTTAAAAGTGTTAAGTGCATTTTTTTCCAATATTGGAAATACGAAAATCGGCAGCTCCGTTTTATACCAGTTGCAGCTTCTAAATACTCTTTAAACGTTCTGTCATGTATAATATATTACAGTAAACTAACTTTAATGTTAATGGAGTATAAATTGTTGTGGTCTGATGATCTTTCTGTGAAATTAAGTTTTTCTCAATTTGCATCCCAGTGCTTCAAGAGGCCTGGAAAATAGAGAGCTAACTTAGAGTGAGTGTTTGCTTAGAAGCATGTCAGTTATAACTCCATCTTATAGAGAAACCAAAGAAAGTTAGCCAAGTAAACAACAGTATCTTTTACCTACACTCCCTATAAACAATTCAATTCAAAAGTGCTGAAAAAAACAAAACCTATATTCCACTGCTAGCCTGAATTCTTTATAAGACCCACACATAGCTTATATTTGGGGGAAGGACTTGAATAATATGTCCATGATAATACAGTAATTGAATTATGAGTGAACATATGAGAGAAGAGAGCCAGTTTGGTCTAGTGGTGAAGGCACCAGGCAAGAAAGCAGGAGACTGTGAGTTCTAGTCCCGCCTTAGGCATTAAAGCTGGCTGGGGGACTTTGGGCCACTCACTCTCTCTCAGCCCACCTCACCTCACAGGGTTGATGTTGTGGGGAAAATAGGAGGAGGAAGAAATATTAGGTAGGTTTGCCACCTTGAGTTATTTATAAAAAATAAAAGATAGGATAAAAAAAATCTAAAAAAAAACACCTTTTGCTTGTTGCACTGTAAGATCTAAAGTTGAACCAGGTCAGAGGAAAAAGAAGGCAATAATGAAAGCAAAAGGCAGAAGAGGCACAGAAATCAAGGGATTAAAATTAGAAAATACCTGGCTTTAAATGAGGACTAAGGATTGCTTGAAAGAATTCATGTGTTCAGTACTAGAGAAGTGGTAATTCACATTATTCACAGCTAAATGCTTTAAATAGTTTGTTTGGTGAACATGGCCATTAATCTTCTAGCTGTCATAATAAAATTTTCTTCCTCACCTAACTCATATGATTGTGACTCATACAGTGAAAAGGTCTTCAGATTTGCAAATTACCATATTTGCCCAGATCTGTGTCAAAAGAGTTTTCTTCAGTATTCATCTGACTTCTGCCAGTTCTGTCTTTAATGTCAGTGTGTGCATTTTTGATATATTGTTGTATGTGTTTGTGGGGGTGGGGGTGGTATGGTTAAGGGGTTGCACTAGGAATAGGGAAACCCAGGTTCTAATCCCCTCAGCCGCAGAAGCTCAGTATAAATTTTGTCAGCTTTGAGTCAGCCTCTCCCTCTCAGCCCAAGCTATTTCACAAATGGGAGGAGGGAGTAGCAGGTTCAATTCCTTGGGGTCCTATACAAAAGGCAGGATATAAATCTAATAAATATATTTGGGAGCTTTTAATACAGTAAAGGATTTTCTGGGGAAAATATCTGTAGCTATAAAAAAACAGGAACAGAGGAGCTACTTTGCTAACTTGCTAATGCCTAAAAAGAATTAGTCTGTAAATGGTAAATTATAGTTATTCTCTCCAAAATTATTGTAGTGAAGTTAGATGTTGAATGTTTTCTATTTAATACATTCCACCAGCTGGTAGAGACTTCACTGCTATTTGGCTTTGTCTTGTTGTTTGAACGTGGCATGTCTCTAATATTAAGCTTTTGCAATATATTAATTATAATTTAAAAATGAGTTTGCTGAATCCAGCATTATGAAAGATTAAACATTTTCCTAATCAAATTCCCCTTTTCTTTCCTGATGTCAGATTTTGGTCAATTGTAATAGATTTGTAAAGCCTTGAAGCTCATTATACAAATACGAATACTTGTAGATGGATCAGAGGGTATAATTAATAGCTCATCAAGAAACTAATGGAGAAAGAGTAGATTTCCTACCAGTGGCTTTTTAAAGCATTTTATTTTAACTTCTGTGTCGTTTCAAATATCATGGTACTATACTTAATGCATCAACTTATTATTGTTACTTTATCCACTTCAGTGCTACAAAGCAGCATTCATTCCTAATAACTCTTTTCTTTTCAACATGTTACAATATATGCATTGTTCTGTAAGCTGTTTTCCCTATCCCTCTTTCTTGATTTGCTCTCAGAATTAGTAAACAAAACAACTAATTTTTCAGTGGATTCTAGCTGGCCAAAGTACAAGTTTCAGACAAAAGGCTAAGCAATGTATGAACCAACTACATCCTGTGTGGTTTAGTACTGTATGTATGATCTGAAGACATTTAATCCAGTTGGAACAAGAAAATTACTGTTTGAATTTATGCTGAAAGTATGCACACAGATACATATGTACTTGAATGGAATTAGTGTTTATATTTTACAGAAAATCAGGCAAAAGCTAAAGAAGCTGAGCTTTCAGATACTCTGAGCCCGAGCAAAGAGAAAAGCAGTGACGACACTACAGGTATGGTTGGGGCATATCTTTCAGTCAACTTGGATTACAGTAACAATTTGTAATGAGACTTTTTTAAAAGCAACATTTCAAAAAATAATCTTCATTTAAAACAGCTGCTTAATTTTGTAATCCAGGTGAATTTTTACATTTTTGCCCTGTGCTGAATTTCTAATTGATTTAAATGTATTATTCCTAATTCTAAAATAATTTCACTTTTTTTTAGACGCTCAGATGGATGATCATGAACTAAATGAACCTATTGCTAAAGTTGCTCTCTTAAAAGGTAAATTATTGTTTTCCTAATATTTAACATGTTTTAATTTGGAAATAACTTAATTTTGGATTATTAATAGTAGTTGAAAACATGGGCTGAAAAGTTTGTTTTGCTCTCTGTAATTTGCCTTTGATGACTCCTGCTAAAGCATAAACCACTACTTTATCTATGTGTGAAATGTATAGTGGAATCCAGTAGAGAAACAAATTAAGTTCAGCCCACCTTGCACTATAATTTTAACTTTGCACATGATTGCAGTCATAGTGCATTATTTTTATTTGATATGTTGAAGACATTTTTCCTAGGCTTATTGAAGTGAGAATTTAATTTCTATCTATTTTAATATAACAAAACACACGTGGATGGCAATATTCTTATGTTTTTAAAATTCTCATATATTTAGCAACAGCCACTTATCAGGATGCTTTTTAAGCACAGACTGTTCAACTACCTGCCCGAGCCGTACTGCTGCCGGGATACCCACTAGATCAACTCATCAGTGAGCTGGCCTCATTTAGCAGTGTATTAAGTGTTTACCAAGTATGGTTGGGTCTCTATTCTTGTGGGATCTGTATTCTCAGATTTGTGTGTTTGTGGTGGTAGTTGCGAAATTTATATTAAATGTGGCTGCTGGTTGCTGCATTCACCCTAAGGGGCACATGCATTTTCAGTTTCGCAGTAAGTGTTATCCAAGTAGGATGGCTTGTGACCTTTGTGTGTTGTGTGACTGTGTTAGGCTATTCTGACTTGACTTTAGGCATCTGTGTAAGCATTTAGGAAATGTCGCCTGTAGTCCATGTGATTACAAAGACCTGACTGTATTATTGTGGCTAGCATAAAATTATTTGTATGCATATAGCCTTCGGGCTATAAATTTGAGACTCTTTCACTAAACTATAATCTAAAGATTTGCAACTCCTTCCAGATGAAAGGCTACACTTTGAACAGACTATAGGTGCATCACACCATAAAGGAGTGGGTTGGACTGAGAAAAGATCTTAATTTTTAGATTCATTTAAAAATTAATTTAATTCAAATGACATTTAATTAAAGTTAAACATGCCATGTATTTTATAATGTTTGATTTCTGTCACATACAAAGTTACTCTTTGTTTATAACTGTTAAGATCCCAGGAGGCTGCTTACAAAGGCTGCTGTTGACCTTGGAGCTTCAGATTGTCCATTTCTGCTATAAAACTATGGTTTACAAACCACAGTGACTAAATCCACACATGATGGCTTACCATGATGTCATGAACTTTGCTTTTATATTTCTTGCACATGAGTCTTGTCTAGGTTCAGATTAACTTAATGGAGTATATTCAGTTGTACAGATTGGTGAACTGCATTCATGTACTAAAAGTATTGCAGGACTGTGTTGGATTCTCTTAGTGTGTTTGGTAGTAGCCCAGTCTGTCTGGGAATATTATAGGAAAAATGGGGGAATGGAGATTACAAGATCAAGCAATGTACCATTTCACTTCACCAGAAGCAAATGACTATTCTGAATGGATACTCAGTACGCTGTGGGCTTTACCTCAAAGCTACTGCAGGATTGGGAGTGGCCAGATGGAATGGGGTTTTGCTGTTGCAAGAAGGAGGTTAATCTGTAGACCATTTCTCAAATTTAAATAATCCCTGTTAGTTACTGCAGAAAGATGAAACAACGAGCTCTGTTGTGCCTGTATTTTCCCCTTTGCATGGATTATGTAATTCATGGGTTTCAGTCCACTTAATCAGGTATATGGAATATTAATGTATGTACTGTTCCATTCATCTGATTAAGTGGACTGAAAAACATGAAAGTTTATTTCTTAATAAATGTATTAATCTTTAAGGTGTCACGAGACTCAAAGGAATTAGTGTGCATCTGTATAAATGAATTCATGATGCTGACTACCATGAATAGGTATCCAAAATCATGAAATTTGTCCTATTGTTAATCCTATTGGAGATAACACCAATTGGCTTAGTAATCTTGACATATGGCAGAAATTAATTTTTTGAGGTTTGGGTCTGTGATCTGGTCGGCAAATGCATACTTGTATGGTCTGTTAACCTTAACTACAGAGAGTTCTAAAACAGTCCTTTTCTTCTTACAGCTTAAAGTAAAGGAATTCTTAGAATGATCTGAGAAATAATTTGAACTCTTCCATTGGGGGATTTTTTTTCCTGTATTAGTTTAAAAATTCCTTTTAGCTGCATAATAACAATAATTTTACAGGTGGCTAGTCCTTTTAGTAAAATGTGTGCAAGCCTTTTTGTTGTAGATTATTTACAACAATATTTTGGTATAGTTTTTTTTTTAGTCTTTTCTATTTTAAATGCTTTTAACACTGAAGCATAAACTGGTATATCATCTTTTCATGGTTGTCACTTTTCCTGTGATCTGAAATGCACAGAGAACTCTCTGTCATTTATTTGATCGTGTTAACTCTGATTACTAAGTATTTTTAAAAATCAAATTAATTATTTTAACTTCAGCTCATTAATATTGGTACAATATTTTTGGTCCTTAGGGGAGAAGGTCCAGAGTAGGTTTCGTTATCTTCACCTCTCATGAATGAAGACTGTGCTGTGTCAAGGAATTAGCAAAAGTGATAACTGTCAGTCCAATACCGTTTTTTCCCTTTTTAAAAAGGAATCAATTACTCAGTACTTCATTCTTGATTAATAAACTATGAAAAAATCTGAGATGAAATATTAGTTGTATTAGAATTATATTGAAACATATTTATGAAAAGCTGTTTGTATTTAAAATATTAAGACTACTAAATATGTTTTGTTTAGAATCAGTAACCTGTTCATGCTAATTTATATTTTAGTCCTTCTTGTATGACTTGGGTATAATGATACTTGTCTTTCTAACAGAATTTTATTTGTCTCCTAACCTTTCCCTAATTCAGAATGTATAGTTAACTAACTTTATCTGATTCCTATTACTTCACAAAGAATAGAAGCTAAGCTACTGACAAAAGTAATGCTTTAAAGAAAAATGTTCTTTTAGCAGATGAATTGCAGGGTGCACAATCAGAAACTGAGACTAAACAGGAAATTCAGCAACTGCACCACGAACTGATTGAAGCCCAAGAGCTAGCTAGAACCAGTAAACAAAAATGCTTTGAATTGCAAGGTGAGATGACGAGTCCTTTGAATCTGCAGAATTCCCAGGAAAATGTTATGCCCCGATACAGTGATTGAAAAGGGCATTTAAGTCTGTGGTCTGATAATTTTTAATCTAGATGCATGGTATATATTTATACCATACTTTCAGCAAAGGGGGAGAAGGCTGCTATCTTATCAGCACTTAATTGGGAATAAGTCCCATTGAACTCAGCAGGGTTAACTCAGAATAGACATGTACAGTATTGCATTTTGGTTTAAGTTTAAATGTTTAGCTTAAGCGATTAAAATTGAATCAGTCACTTTCCTTACAGTCAGTTTCATTTTCAAAGTACAGTCATATTGTGAATGCAATGAGTGCACAATATCTTAAAACAATTTTAGACAAAGTTTATTAACAAGTAGCACAGTAATAATTTAAATATGGCAATTTACTTACATTGGTTATGGCAGAATTTTAATTACATACTAAACTTTAAGTAACCTGTTTAAAAACTAATATCTAATGGATAAAGCCGAATAAATAAATAAATAAATAATGGAAGACATAATGAAATGATATGTTGAATATTTTCATAATACCTACAGCTCTGTTGGAAGAAGAGAGAAAAGCCTATCGATTGCAAGCTGAAGAGTCCACCAAACAAATTCAAGTTCTCCAAGGTAAAAAAAAATATTCAGAGTTAGATAAAAAATATAAAAGAAAAAATGCATATACATTGAAAAGAAAAAAAATTATAATCATTTTCCATACAAAATTCTTAAAGTAGAATGAAATGTCTGGTGCTAAAATGGTTGGTAAAATTAACTGCTGTCAGTTATAGGACATAAAAACTACTTCTTTATATGAATGAGATTACTTTTTAAGGATGATTCAAATGAATGTTTGCCTCGCATATATGCTGTTATTGCAGATACCCTCTAAAAATCTGCCTAACAATACTATTATTGGTGTTGTTTGTGCATGACATGTACATGTCCTTATTATGTGATTATTTATTGCAAATGCTTCTATGGCACTTCAGTCATGTAACCTTTAAATGGTTTACAGCAAAATATAGAATACATATAGCATATTGCAACAATTCAAAATTACTGAAGTATCAAATAATTATAATAAATACTATCAAAATTAGCAATAGAAGAGACATAGTTCAGTGTAATTTAATACTACACACCCATAACATCTTATTCATCCTAACTCGGTCCCCAAGGGCACATTTAAAAAGCTATGTTTCTAAAGACTTCCTGAATACTAGGACAGATGGTACATTTCTTATATTTGATAGGAGGGTATTCCAGAAGAGGAGTCATGCCTATCCTGCACAGTGGCACTGGCTGTCAGGTGCCCTGTTTTGAGATTAGCAGAAGTTCCCCAGACATTCTCCATGACAAAGCTTGATAACAACCTTTATTGTATACTAGGATGAAGCCATTATAAATAGTTGATTGCCCTCTGTCAGAGGACAGTATAGTTCATGCATGATGCTTTTTTTCCTCTATTTTTATTAACAGGCACTCTTCACGCTTGAAAAGAGTGCCATTTACTCATTTAGACCATTTAGCTAGCTGACCATTGGTTGTTGCCCTAACTGGCATCTTTGCACTGTGACACTCTGGCTCTCAGCGTAATTCCCACTCTCAGAATAATTAAAATAATTTAAAAACAAAAACCAAGCAAAGCAGTTGGAAATATAATCATCTAAAATTAATCTTGACGCAAATAAAAAAAATAGTTACATAGTGCCAGAAAATACATGAAATAATGTGTAATATAATTCTCTGTAATCACGACAGGTTTTCCAGCTGGAATAACACCAACTGGTTGTTTATATTCTTCCATTTTCAGTAATAGTTAACACATAAAACCTTAGTCATTACTAATTTAGTTAGAACTAATAGCACTAGAGCATTTCAGTTGGGCCAACGTATTTAATTGGTTTCAGTAGTATTCAATCATAATTAATTTGAATTAGCATCTTAATATGTAATTCTTCTAGATCATTATATGAATATGGTATTTATTCAAAATATTTATCAACTTTCTATTTAAAGCACTGATTAAAATAGAATATTTCCTTAAACATTGTTAGATGTAATTAAGAAAAAAAGCATATGTTTTAGATATGTTTTAGAGTAAATATGAAACTGCTTAATCTTTAAAAAATTGCACTATAAGAGAACACCGTCAGGTTTGTAGCATAATATTTGCTTCAGCTGAGAGTTTGAATCTGGGTCAAAAAGTTAGTAACACAAAGTTTTCATTTTAAAAATAACAGTTCTTAGTCTGGTCTAATTCTGTGTCCACCTGTTCTTGTTCAGAATTGCTTTATTCAAAGCTTTCCAGTTTTCATCTTCCTGATTGTCTAAGGCCCTTTTAGATGTACTATCCTCATAATAATGCTGAGTGCACATCTTTCTTTCGATAATTCCTATAAAAATCAGTCCTGCTGGAATAAATCTTTAGATTTTCTCTTTTAATTAGGTTTATAGTAGTTCTTTTTCTTTGGGGGTGTATTTCCATTCGTGGTCAGTAAACTTTGGGAAGACATTATGTAGACTTTGTTTATTGCCTTTCTTGGCATACTGTGTGTGAGAGAAAAAACAACTAGCATCACTACTACCCCACTCTTTCACAGCTACACTCACTTCTATCAATGCATTTTTATAACAAATCAAAAGGCAAAATAAAATACATAGCTGCCTGAGAGCCTTTATTCCCAATAGATTGTAGTTTAAGAACAATAAAGAAATTACAAATATAAGTATTTGCTCTCCTTAAGTAGCAGCTCTTCATTTATTCTAATAATTACAGATAAATTACAGGAGATTGGTTGCTGTGGAAGCAAACAAAAGTGTTATTTAAATAGATAAACATAGCTATAAAGGAGGAAGGGTTGCAACAGGTGCTGTTGCTTTCTTGAAGTGCAGGACAAGGTGACACTATAAGTACCTAAGCTATCTTCAAACACACTCTGTTTCCAGTGCATTCTGATTGTCTCTTTCCATTCAGCAGAATTTTAAAAAGCTGGATTGGTATCCCTTTCAATCTATATTATCTAGGGGTATATCTACACAAGAAGATAGATTCCAAGATACAGATCTAAACTTAGAGGAATGTTGTGATAATTGTATAAACCTAATATGATGATAAACCTCAAAAATCCCCTCAAGAAGTACCTCCTGGAGTCTTCCAGTTTACACAATTTTGAATCTGTGTAGGTTTATTTGATATTTTTCTAATTTTATTTAGATATTTCAAACATAACAATGAGAGGTGTTGACTTATAAAGTTGTTTGAGTAAAATTTATGCTACAATATAGTAATGTAATACAAGCATTTCTTTCATCCTGTACAGTAGTATTACTTCCATAAAAATATTTTTATAGTTATATTTGACTAATATGAAAGTGTGTACTTAAATTTTTAAGATAGTATAATTTCTAATAAATGTTTATAGCTCAGTTGCATCGACTACAAAAAGATATTGAACGTCTTCATGAAGAAAAGGAAAATGAGATCTCCAGTACTCGGAATGAATTGATGAGTGCTCAGAATGAGATCCTGTTGTTGCAAGAAGTGGCGGAAAAGGCCGCATCAGAAAGGGACACAGATGTCACTGTTTTACAAGAAGAACTTCAGAAAGTAAGAGCTGAGCTTGAACGATGGCGTAAAGAGGCTTCCAAATATGAAAAAGAAATTGTCAGTCTGCAAGCCAGTTTTCAGCTACGATGTCAGCAGTGTGAGGATCAGCAGAGAGAGGAAGCCACCCGTTTACAAGGTATAGCACAAATGTCTTATTAATAATGTATATAAAGAGTGGTTTTTTGGTGCCTTGTATTTTTAAATTAACAAAAATTAGGTTAACAATTATAGAAATTGAGATAATGAGTAAATATTTGAATTTTAGTTACATCAAAGACACTGGTGGACTTGAGGAACTTTAGGGTTTCATACAGTAAACAATCTACTTCTATAGTTCTTTACCCTGGTTAATGAAGCATGTAATTTGAGGGATTTCTACTATCCACAGCTGTACATCACAAGTTTAGGAAAGGAAGCCGGGTCCAAAGTTAAAATCTCTAGCTCCAAGAATAACACAGCATTCTTTGCTTTGTAGGTGAACTTGAAAAGTTGAGAGAGGAGTGGACTGTTCTTCAATCTGAATGTCTCTCATTAAAGAAGGAGAATTCTTTGCTCGCATGTGAACTTCAGCGACGGGAGAAGGAGCTACATAAGTAAGTGCTGCTGAATCAAATGGGAAAAGGCCAAACATGTTGAACTTGTAAAACTGTGTCTCCTGAATTAAGTGTTAGTTCTTAGGGATTTCTTTCTATTTCTTGTAAACACTGCAGTCTTCCCTCCTGTTCAGTTCACCTGCTTTAGCTACAATCCTCTTTGTATTCAACCACCTCAGTGAGCTAACAGGAAGAAGTATAGTTAATTATATGGGGCCTTCTAGAGGTGAAACTCGAAAAATTAGAATATCGTGCAAATGTTCATTTATGTCAGTATGGCAACTCAAAAGGTGAAACCAATATATGAGATAGACGCATTACATGCAAAGCGAGATATGTCAAGCCTTACTTTGGTATAATTGTGATGATTATGGCGTACAGCTTATGAAAACCCCAAATTCACAATCTCAGAAAATTAGAATAGTGTGAAAAGGTTCAATATTCTAGGCTCAAAGTGTCCCACTCTAAGCAGCTAATGAATCCATAACACCTGCAAAGGGTTCCTGAGCCTTTCAGTGGTCTCTCAGGCTGGTTCAGTAGGAATCACAAGCATGGGAAAGACTGCTGACCTGACAGTTGTGCAGAAAACCATCACTGACACCCTCCATAAGGAGGGAAAGCCCCAAAAGGTAATTGCAAAAGAAGTTGGATGTTCCCAAAGTGCTGTATCAAAGCACATCAATAGAAGGTTATGTGGAAGGGAAAAGTGTGGTAGAAAAAGGTGCACAAGCAGCAGGGATGACCGCAGCCTGGAGAGGATTGCCAGGAAAAGGCCATTCAAAAGTGTTGGGGACTTTCACAAGGAGTGGACTGAGGCTGGAGTTAGTGCATCAAGAGCCACCACACACAGACGGATCCTGGACATGGGCTTCAAATGTCGTATTCCTCTTGTCAAGCCGCTCCTGAACAACAAACAACGTCAGAAGCGTCTTACCTGGGCTACAGACAAAAAGAACTGGTCTGTTGCCCAGTGGTCCAAAGTCCTCTTTTCTGATGAGAGCAACTTTTGCATCTCATTTGGGAACCAAGGACCCAGAGTCTGGAGGAAGAATGGAGAGGCACACAATGCACGATGCTTGAAGTCCAGTGTGAAGTTTCCACAGTCTGTGTTGATTTGGGGAGCCGTGTCATCTGCTGGTGTTGGTCCACTGTGCTTCATTAAGTCCAGGGTCAACGCAGCCGTCTACCAGGAGATTTTGGAGCATTTCATGCTTCCTTCCGCAGATGAGCTTTATGGGGATGCTGACTTCATTTTCCAGCAGGACATGGCACCTGCCCTCACTGCCAAAAGTACCAAAACCTGGTTCGATGACCATGGGATTACTATGCTTGATTGGCCAGCAAACTCGCCTGACCTGAACCCCATAGAGAATCTATGGGGCATTGCCAAGAGAAAGATGAGGGACATGAGACCGAACAATGCAGTGGAGCTGAAGGCCTCTATTGAAGCATCCTGGTCTTCCATAACACCTCAGCAGTGCCACAGGCTGATAGCATCCATGCCACGCCGCATTGCGGCAGTCATTGCTGCAAAAGGGGCCCAAACCAAGTACTGAGTACATATGCATGCTTATACTTTGCAGAGGTCCGATATTGTTCTATTTCCAATCCTTGTGTTATTGATGTCATGTAATATTCTAATTTTCTGAGATTGTGAATTTGGGGTTTTCATAAGCTGTACGCCATAATCATCACAATTATACCAAAGCAAGGCTTGACATATCTCGCTTTGCATGTAATGCGTCTATCTCGTATATTGGTTTCGCCTTTTGAGTTGCCATACTGACATAAATGAACATTTGCACGATATTCTAATTTTTCGAGTTTCACCTGTACATTGGGAAATACATAGATGGATGCCCATATCATTCCTCTTCCCAATTCCCAGCTGGTTTTATTTTATGTAAACGTTGCCTTAACATTATGAAAATGAACCTTGGGCTTACTCATTTTCCTTCTCTTTTCCTCCAGTGCCTATGAGGAAGAAACTGGAAGTTTTAGTTTTCTTTTTAGATTAACCAGTTTATGCTAACAACATTTTAAGCCATGGTTAATTTTGCCTTTATTGTTAAAACAAGTGAACTTCATAAACTTTAGTTTAAATATTAAGTGTTGGGTTTTGTTTGTTTTTTGGTGTTTTGGGCTGATTGGAAAATATTTACTTATACTGCTGCCGCAAGCTCATACTTGTATGGTAATTTATGCCTTCTTTTGTACACAGTATGCCTGTACATCAGAACTTTAATTATAAGGATATGCAGTAGAATAATACTATGATTACAAAGAGCATAAATTGATAATGCATTGCTTTAAAACACTAATTTCTAAATATGAAGTATTGTGATTTTTAATTTATTTTATAGCTCTCAACAACAGAGTTTAGCACTTACCAGTGATCTGAGTGTTCTGGAGCTAAGCCGAAAGGAACTTGAAAATAAGATGGGTTCTTTAAAAGAAGAGCATCAGCGTGATGCAGCTACTCTAAAAACACTTCTTAATGAGGCAGAAAATCAAGCTAAGGATGCTCAGAATGAGGTAAGTTTCAAATTGACTATATGAATGCTTGTATATCTTTAAAAAGGCCCAGTTAGGATCTTTATACTATTTTGTTCTCCTAACATTGGTCCCTTCATTGGATGAAATTGAATGTAATAAGGAACCATGCAGTAGCTCAATAAAACTGAGCTTGGACCTCCCCCACTCTTCTCTCCCAGCATTTCTCTGAGCAGGGGATTGGAAACTTTTGTTTCAATATTTAGTTAAATAGAATTGTTCATTTCATTAAACAGAGAAATATAGCTAGTGTCTGGGTTATTCAGTACAGTAAGCCAGGTACTGTTTTAAATACGATAAAAGTCTGCTTTACATAAAACGCTTAGGCATAAAGCATGGGTGTCTGCATTAAATATATTAAACAACCAAGGAGAAATCACATATCCTCCTCACCGTTGCTTCACTAAGCATTTAATATTTTCTTGTATGTGTTTTACTTTGATCATATACTGCTGTTACTGCATTCAGCAACAAACTATCAACTTCCCATTTGTGCAAAATTTTCCATAATTCAGTCCTATTAACTTCATCATATACTTTATCAAAATCAACAAACATGAAATACACTTTCTTTTGTACATTGAAACATTTCTTAACAATTCGTTGAAAAACCAAAAATTGATTTGTACATCCCCTGAACTACAGTTCCTAAATTTTGCTCTTCTACCCTTTCAACAAGAATTTTGCCAAACCACTTTCCAGAATGCTTAACAAACAAATAACTCTGTATTCACTGTTCTTATTGTTCCTTTTGCAAAAGGGAAGAATAATAGCATTCTTCTAATCATCAAGCCTGGATGTATTCTTGTTAGACAAGTCACATAGCCACTCTGTTCCAAGCAGTTGCCACATCATATATTCTTATATCTACTTTCCATTTATTCTGTTGGAAATGAATAAGAATCCTATCAAATAAGAAACCCTGTAGAATAGAAATGAATGAAGCATTGATGAAATATGTGACCCTTGAAAATGGAAAATAATTACTTTGATAGAATGTTATCCTTAAGAATAAGAAAATGGAGCAGATTTTTCAGTTTTTATACTCTTTTAGGGATGTAATGTAATTAACTGCATACTTAGCTACAGATCTAGTTTAAAACCAGAATTTTTTCTTAAACTAAATAAATTACATGATGTTCCCTTCTGTTTAAAAAAAAACAAACCCTTAATCTGTGACTCTCCTTCTGTGGCACTGTTCCTCCTTGTTCTTCTGTTTACACTTCCATTCTGTAAAACATATATGGTTGTACTGATTTTTTTGTTTTCAAAAGTGTTAAAGATATCTAAATAGGAAACATTTAATGATATTTCTTTATTGTTAAAGTATTGTAAATAGTGGTATTATTTATGCCCCAGTTTTATTTCCAAAATAATACAACATACTTTACAAAAATATTGCTGCATTAAAATCAACAGTGGGGGCCAGAGGAATAACATTGCTACTTACATTGTAGTCTTTCAGTGAGCCACCCATTCAAATTAGAACCGGTGCATGTTGCAGTGCTTAGAGCAGCTAAAGTATGACGCTGGTGCAGGGCTATTTAATATTCTCATGACTGTGTTTTGAATGACAGTACCTGAAGAATAATTTGCTGGACAAAATCATCTTCACTTTTTTATATTTTGCATGATCAGTTTGTGGCATGCCAGCAAAGAATAAATGAATTGTGGTTTTTGTAATACACTGATAAATATCAGAGATAATCTAAACGTTTTCAGTTGAATGAAAGTGTTCTGTTTCTGATTCAAGCATTGTAGGAATGGCTGTATTTTTACTTTCCACAATAAGCATGAGATTTTTCACAGGCTTAATAACAATGTAATGAGATTTACATGAGATTTCTGCAGGATGTCTTAATCAGATCCAAAGATATGGAGTTTTTTGGTTAGGATGATATATTGGCTGCAAATTGAACTGAAACCCAATCTCAGAAAGAAAGAAACCAAGTTTATTGCAGTTTTGTACTTTTGCAGAAAGTTTATTGCAGTTTTGAAAGTTTATTGCAGTTTTGTATTTTTGGCAGAAAAGCCTCCTAGGCAATTATATTTAGATTATGTTTAATTAGATTAGATTAAATATTAACTTTTTCAGGAATTTGATTGTAGGAATGCACATCTTGAACTGATGCTTTTTTAGTCTGGGAAAGGTGAGAATTTATTGTAAAACAGTCCAATTAATGTTACTGAATTATTTCTCTTGCTGAGTTATCTTCAAGATAGAAAATCATATTTGAAATGAAGGTTTATAGTTCTGGTCAGTTAGTGGAAAGTAGAACTATAGTAATATTATATTTAAATGGAGTATATTTAAGTGATTAGTTTTGTTTGAGCAATTAACTTATGGCAAATCTCTGACTATCAAATTCTGCAGGTCTTCCATCCCACTTTTCTTAGTTTCTACCAGTTAATGAGTGACATCATCACTTTTCACCACCTGCTGGGGAGAAAAAAAAAAGCAAGATCTAGTTGTGGTCGAAGAAATGTTTTTATTGTCTTTTTGTCACTTTTCCTTTTAATAATAAAAAAGTAATAATTAATGTATTAAATTTGTATGCTCCCCAACTCCCAGCAACTCTAAAAACAGAACAGTTGGGATAGTTCTTATTCAGTGATCACTGGTAAATCAGTTGTCTTCATGAAGGCTATTGAGAATGCATTCTTGAATCTCCTTTTATCCAGACCTCTTCTTCTAACATATACTTACTTATAAACATGTGCACACACATCTAAACTCTTATACCAAATCCCTATATTATAATAGAGTGTAATAATTTGTTAAAGGATTAAGAATTTATTCAGAAGTTGTTTTTAACTTATTTCTAAAATTTAAACATGTTTTTTGGTTGTTGTTGTTCCTATTATTTCCTTTAGTATGAAAAGACACAGACCATGCTTTCAGAGCTGAAGTTAAAGTTTGAAATCACTGAGCAGGAAAAGCAATCAGTCACCGATGAACTTAAGCAGTGTAAAGAGAACCTGAAGCTACTTCAAGAAAAAGGAAACAATGTAAGTCAATAAAGACTGTGTGTGCCAGATCTTATTTCATTTCCACTGTGAGAATGTGTGTATGAGATATATATGAAAGCTGTTGGCCCATACTTTCCTGGATATAGATGATAGAGCATTAAGAAAGTAACTTTCAGTTGTTCATGAATTATCCAAAAATTTGAATTTTTTTTCCTAGAGTCAATTAGAAAGCTCCAAAAAGTGATTTCCCTCCTATTTCCCCACAATATTACCTTTCCCTTCTCAATACAATCTGATGTAGAGTACCCATTTTGCAGGAACAAAAAAAGTTTTCTATTACATTGAATAAGATTGGAATTAAAGAGATGGAGGTACAAAAGGAGATTGAGAAACTCATTGGGATGATCTTCTCACTACCCGCCTTTTGCCCCTGCAAACTTTTAATTCTGAGGCTTGAAAATCATGCTTTTCCTTAGGCATGGTTTAATTAGCCTCCAATTTTTGTTCCCTTATATGCTAATAGTTTGGCCAATAAAGACATCTCACTTTGTATACATATTATAATTGCCATCTGAACTAGCTTGCTAATATTGAAAGGAACAGACCTTGAATTTCCAAGAAAGCTACAGTGTTTTTTTTTAAATCAGTTTAAATTAACCAAGGTAGCAATATAAGATTTTAGTCCTAGTGATGCCTGGAATATTTCACTATGAAAACTGTAGAATCATCCATATTCTAGCCTGCTGTTGATCCTAGTATATCTTGTAGAATGGTGGAAAAAACACCAAGGTCCTAATAAGCTTGTACTTTTGATCAAGCAACCAATTTGCTCTTTCGCCTCCTGAAAAATACTTCGCATAACTGGAAGTTTTATTCCACGAAAAAACATTTTCAAAGTTCTGATTATACAAGGGGGCAACACTGTATAAAGAACAGATACAGGCTCACAAACTCAAATAAGTTTGTGTGTTCTTTAAAACTGATATGTTTACTAAATTGCTTATAGGTAGCTCTTTTACTGGGGACATTCTCAAAACAGTTTGAAACATAAACATTTAACAATTATATGGTCCATTGTATCATAAAGCAGGTGGTCGGCAAACTTTTTCAGCTAGAGGCAAAGTTGGAATTTTGAGAGCACATGATAGGTGTGCTTACAGAATGACTGATGTAGCTAGAATTAGATGCCCATTTACCAGAAGGCAAACTAGACTCCCAAAATAGCGGCCAGTATTTTGAGAGATGGGCCACTTCACGTATCTGTGAAAACGGATGTCTTAATCTGCACTGCATGTTTAAGTAAGTTTTGGCAACATAAACAACAGCACCTGTAGAGTTCCACTGGATTGGACATGATGTGTATCCCATACGTGTAAGTACCTCTTTGAAGAAGAAGAAGCTGCATCTTTTCCTGGACTTGCATGGTAGCTTCACAAATCCAGTAAATGGATATGTAGGCTAAGGAAGCTCTGACAAGGTGCAGCTAGACGTTTGGGAGACAGAGCATGCTCCTTCACTCAAATATGTATTTTCCAGAGATTCAGTGGTTGCCAAGTGACCCCAGGAAAAATGGCAGTTTTTTTAAGGAGACCAAACTGATGCTATGTGCATGCCTGCACCCATTCCAAAACACTGCATATACCTAGTCATAAGTGTATGTTATTTCCACTTGTTAAATGTGTGAAGCATATCTTGTTGCCAAAATATTTTTTACTAATTAACTTGCTGGCAGTATTTTTTCTTAGTTGATCTACTGCCTCATGCAGGTCTTGCAGTTAGGACTATCATCCATAATTTCCATTTACCTGCCTATTGTTCTGACAAGATATGGAGGCAAATTATGTAAATGGCTCATTTTTATGAGGCTACTAATAATAGACGAACATATCTTAACAAAACTGGGTTATTAAGTCATAAGAATCTGCTAATTGTAGAATTAGGAATTTGGATCTCCAGTAAATATTGAGAATTGCCCTTGACAGCATAGAATTAAAATATATACTTGTTGTGTTGTACCTTTGCTTTTCATGTAGTTTGGATGCACACAACCTGATTTTCTCCATTCTGTATGTTTAGGACCATATAATATTTACTGCTGACAAAGTAATGCAGTGTATAGTGTAGGTTATTTTTCACTGCCTGAATGCCATGTTTTTCCCATTATCTTCATTTTGAGCAAAATATCCCATTATGCTTCTTAATCACCTATAATTGATCTTGAAAAATCTAAGGACTACTAGCCAATAAGGTCCTAGTTAGTATTAGATGCCATTCAGAATTTGAGCTAGATTGAAAACACACACACACACACACACACACACACACAAATCCCAGAAGAAGGCAATGGCAAACTAATTCTATATTATTTCCAAGAAAACTACATGGATATGTCTCTATAGTCAGCCAAGAATTGAGCTTGACTTACGAAGTCTTTGCTTTTTTATTTATAATAATTATTTATATCTCATTATTTATAATGAGAAACTTTATTAATGAGACTCATGATAGAGTCACCGATTCAGAAGAAAACTTTGGAGTGCAGTTGTTTCACACATTGCTGCAGCCCCAAGTCACCTTGAGTAATTAGTTCCTATTTTAAAATCTAATTTGGGTGAATAGATGCTAACAGAATTTTAGATTAAAATAGTACACAGTGAAAGAAGATTGCATATGAAAATGATGTGTTGTTCTTTTCCCTGTTGAAAAGTATTTTGCATAACTTAATACAAATACTTAATGTTTAGTCCACAAAAAAGTATTATCAAAGTTCCAGTTACACAAGGAGGCATCATTATGAAGAACACATATAGCTATACAAAATCAAATATATATATATGTGTGTTCTTTACAATGGATATTGTTTGCCTTTGAGGATACATTTTCTTTCTTGGAAATGATATGCATATAAGAAAAAATTGTGTAAGGTAACCTCCATCAATAAAATGACTACAGAGTTTGTATTTTATCACAGTTGTAAGTTGGTAAAGAGAAAGGTATATTTGAGGAAGAGTACTTTATGGACAGAACTCTGGATTGGTATTTGAATTTCCTGGATTCCATTGAGTATGGGTGAAACTCTGGCACTTGTATATGTAAAATGTACAGCACTCTATCATCTAGTGAAGCCTTCACCAACCTAGCCCCCTCCAAATATGTTGGACTTGCTGGGTAGAGTTGGAAGTTAAAGTCCATCATTTCTGAAGGGAGTCAGCCAGCCAGCCAGTTGAGGAAGGCTGCTCTAGGAAATCCTTCTGCAGTGTAAAAGGAGTTTGATCCTCATTTTGTCCTAAATTCCATGTGACAAGAAAGGACTCAAGAAAAATAATGTTTCATTTTTCATTATCCATGTTTACTTTGTACAGTGGTGTACTAACTTTGTATACCAAAGTAGTTGTGTCTTGTTGGATGTCTTTATGTTTCAGTTGAAAGAAGAATTGATCTTTGAACTGTCCCCCTATCTAAATCATCTTTACCTTATTGAGTTTTATAGCACGAAATGATCTTAATATCCCTTCCCTTCCCTTTAGCCTTCCATATTTCCACCCGTCCCAGCCGTATTCATCGGCCTTATCCTGGCTTTCCTGTTTTGGTGTTACAGCCCATTGTGGTAGAGAAAGGTACTACAAGCACTATTCAGTCCATGTATGTTCGTCCCTTGTCACCTGTTTGTGCCATTTTTGTAAAAAAAATGCATGATGAAAAGCAGGTATTTATTTACCTGACTCAACTCAGTTCTTCATTTAATAAGCCATTATTTATAATATTGGCAAACCAAGCAAACTAATCATTTAACATCTGTCTGTTATCCCTGTGCTAATGCTAACAATATCCTGTGGTAAACATTCTTTATGTTCCTTTTCCAATACACATTTGTCTTATATAAGATGCTGCAGTTAGGGCCTGGAAGGAAACCTAACTATTTACTTCACTCTTAGCAAATCAGATGTTTGCTTGCTTCAATTTGGTTCTTGAATTCCTTTTTTATCGTCAACTAATTCCAAAATTTCTCTCTGAATTTGAATGCTTTTTTATTTTTCTCACTATTGTGGTGAAGAAGATGGAAGGGGAAGGACAAGGTGAGGGCAATAGGTGGAGGGTTTACATTTCCAACTCTAATCTTGCAGTGGTTTCTGATACTTTCCACAGTGAATTATGTAAGACCATGACCATTTATATAAAATAATCATAATAGTTAATGTTTTAACAAGTGGACATGAATAATTATACATGTAATATTAACATTGCAATATTTCTGACTCATTTTAAATCTAGGCAAGAAAAGTTAAACATGTATTGCTTCAAGGCATTTGAAGATATTTCAGAAGAATTCATAATTTGGCATGGCATTCATCTAGATTTATTTTGGACAAAGCATAAATGCCGTTAGTGGATTAAACTACCAAAGAGCTGTTAATTAATTAAATTATCAAAGAACTAATAGGAAACATTATTTGAAAGCAGGGAAAGGCAGTCTGCCTTATCCCAGATACTTTGGATTAGCTCACATTAATCCTAGGCAGCATAATTTATGACAAAGAAACTCTGGGAATTGTAGTTCAGATTACATGGTGGGTAGCAGGTTGCCTAGCTGATGAAATTACAAAGTTAATGAAATTAAGAGAGAGCCAGTTTGATGTAGTGGTTAAAGTACCAGGCTAGAAACTGGGAGTCTGTGAGTTCTAGTCCTGCCTTAGGCATGAAGCCGGTTGAGTGACCTTGGGCCAGTCATTCTCTCTCAGCCCTAGAAAGAAGGTAATGGCAAACCACTTCTAAAAATCTTGCCAAGAAAACTACAGGGGCTAGGAGCCCACACTGACTAGAAGGCACAAAAAGAAACAAGAAAGAAGTTAGATCATGGAAATTTGTGTCCATTGGAATTCGTCTTAACGAAATTATGCTTAATTAATCGATACCCAGTCAACATTTTCTCAAAACCTAAAACTGATGGGAAACATTCTAGGCTTGCCACGAATGTTAAAGAAGTAGTATCGACTAAAACAAATGAGATATTGATTCTTTTCTTTTTTTTTTTTTCCTGCACAGAGACAATGGCCTTGGATGCCTGTGATGGCAGCGTTGGTAGCTGTGACAGCCATGGTGCTGTACCCAGGCCTCACCAGAGCTTCTCCATGAGAATCCATGCCCCACGCCCCATCCAGAAGCTGGCATCGTTCACATACTGAGGGAAGCAGAGAGCCATCCTCTTCCTCACCCTTTTTTACCTCTTAGCCCTTCAGAGTTTGGCAGCAGCAGGGTCATTGCTTTACACTGTACAAAATGTATCTGTTATAAAGAGGGAATAAAATAATTATTTCATTCTATGGTGAGCAATATTACTGCTTACACTTTTATGTAATTCTTAAGATTATATGTTGGAGTCCTAAATACTGTTATGGTGGCCTCAAGTAGGCTTCTTGGTACCAAATTATTTATGATGGTTAGGTGTGTGGATATTTTACTTTAAAAAATTGATTGCCCGATTGAAAGCAATGCATTTTCCCTGATTTGGATACCCATGCCAAATATCCTTTAAATACTTGGAAGTCGATGCAGTGTGCTCAGTGCCTTTCAGTTTGATATTATTTGTACATTAACATATCATTATTTTTACTTGCTGTGAGTCACTGAGCTATTGGGAACAATTTTCTTTTTTCCAGGTCTTCTGATAAAAACAAATATTTTTGTTCAGTAAAAGCCCTATTTTATTGATGACTTGGGAGCTTGTATAATTCATTATCAGCCTTAAAGAGCTCTAGAAAGAAAAATGAGTGAAAAGCATAAGTCTAGACTGTTTTTGTGTGCATGTGTGTGCCTGAGTGAATTAAGGTTTTTCTGGGAGCAAAATCTTGATTTTCTGATGGACATAGTGCAGTAATCCAATTTTTAGTTTGAATGTAATTTATTAAATTTCATGTATATAGACACTATAAAAATCCAATGTATTTTCTCACATACCACATTAGAGAAATGATTTTTTCCAGTCACTTATTTTCAGAACCAAACTGGGGAAGTAGTATTTGTTTCTTTAATTGTACTTGTATTGGCATAACTTCATTATGTGAAGTTTTTGAGTGCTGTTAGTGTTAGGGAAAGGAGGAAGAAAATCAAATTGGGCAAGCTTTCTGGAAGGTTGGAATAATCTAATTGGTCCTCTGTGCAACAACTTATGCTGAAAAAATGTGCTGTCAGTAATTAGAAACTTTATGTCACAATTTATTTGACCTTAATATGAATGTTTCTAATTGAGTATTGGCTTATGTATAGGAACAATCATAACTTAAACCTGGCTATGCTGGTTTTCAGTGCATATCAGCTCAATTTATTAAGGTCTGTAATAATATAAAAAGAACTGAAAGGTGAAATGATTCAGCTGATAGAAAATTCATAGGAAGATTATCTCAACAAAAATTCAGTTGGTTTCAAGGATTTAATGGCAATCAAAAAATCTAGTTAAATATTTAAATAGAGTTTTTAGATTATTTGCCTTTGAGGGTCAGTTTTATTTTAAAGGTTCTATCTTAAGCTATTTGGCATTTGTTAATGGGAGGATCATTTAGATTTAAGGGAATGTTAGTTCACAAATGTAGAAAATGTCATTTTTGTTCATTTCATTATTTTCAGTTGCAGGAAACTAACTCACCCACAACACACACATGCCAGTGGTACACAGTACCTCTTGTATATAGGTTATTGCAAATATTATTCTGAAAATGCTTAACTTCAGAATTACATTTTTAAAAGTAAATAATTGTTTTAAATCTATTTTGTAAAGATATAAAAAAACAATAGAATTTCTGGAGTACAGATTGAACTATTTGCACTAACACATGTGATGTGCATGATTTAATAAAATAACTTTACTCTCCCTGTGAATCTCATATGAATCTTATTTGGCTATCACATATTATTTTATAAGTGTTTTGTACACCAGAGGGTGATAATCAAAATTTATCACAGTGTTTATGTTACATCTGCTTATAATGAAAGGTGCTTTGTATTTGCCATATTGGTTTACTGCCTGGTTATGAGATTTAATGTAGGTGATTTTTTATTAATTTGATTTCATATACACCAGACTCTCAGTAATTAATAGTAAAATACAAGTAACATAAACAAGTATATAAATAAAACATCCATGAAAATGAATATTTAACAAGATCCATAAAATAACAGAGAATCATAAATGCCTCAGTGGTGTCATCACAGTCTCCATAGGTGCTCTAAAATAGTTTAATTTTTAATAATTTTCAAAAGGTCAACAATGTGTGATTTCCAGAGAAAGGATATTCTTTAAAATAGGTGCGGCTACTGAAAAAGAAGTTCCTGTGAATTTCATCCCCTCTCAGTTCACAGAAGTGGAAGACCCCTAACAATTTCTCCCAGAATGCAGCACTTGGGGAGGTCAGTTCTGGCTGGAGAAGGCTGCCCTATAGGTACCTCAGAACTAAGCCACATAGGTTAAGACATGCATTCTGAACTGCACCTAGAAGCCAGCACGAAGCCAGTGCAGGGTCTAATGCAGCAGGGTAATATGTTTGTGGTGAGAAGCACTAACCAATAACTGAGCAACTACATTTTGAGCCAGTTGAAACTTCTAAGAAGTCTTCAAATGTAGCTGTGTTTAGGGCATCCTATTACTTTATCAAAGCTAAGTTCCAGAAAATATGGCATGACGCTGCCCTAGTCACCGCATTGGCCTCTGCCCATGAAGAGTCAAGAGGGTAGCAAAGTTGAGTGACTTTATCAACAAAGTGCTGTGCAAATTGGTCACAAGTGATCAAGCGAAAGAGCTGCCTGTTGCCCTCTATCAGGAGGGGAGTTGCCCACACTAAACAAAGCTGCTGGCCAACTACCCCTTGATCCAATTCAGGAGAAGTAATGACACTTAGCTTCCCTTATCAATATGGTGCAGGCTTTAAACTCAGCTCACGGCCATGCTCAAGCAAGTCTTCTCTTCCTCTACTGGCACTCCAGGGATTGCTTCTGCTTCATTTTCCAGAGCTTGGCCCAATGTAAGACCCCCTCAGAAGCAATTATGGCAAGCATGCATGTTATACCTATTGCCAATGGGCCACTAGGCAATCCAAGAACTGCCTCCAAAGTTGTTGAGAAACTCCCCAAGTGCCTGCCAGAAAATACCAGATCCGTTATCCTTATCGGCTGGTAAATAGAACGGGATATAACACTTCACCAGCCCAAGCCCAAACCATTAGATTAACTAACATCGCAATAGTATTTTCTTGGCAATATAAGTTAAGTCCAGATATTAAGAAATATGGCAGATGTTTTGCTCCTGATTTTAAGAAAAAAGAGTAAATGGTTACAAACTATATATCACTTTACTACAAAACATGGCAGCCCTGTATTAAGTCTTTTCTTACCCTCGTGGTTCATTATAAAATGGGTCACCGTGCCTTTTTAGGGTGGGCTGCCACGGTCCTGCTGGTAATTCAACATTTCCTTCTGCACAGCATGTTGAAGCCAGGGCTGCAATGAAGTGAGCTGATTTGACAACTGTGGGAATAGGAGTGAGTCTGACTGAATGAATAGATGAGCTTTCAACAACCTCTGAGAGCCATCCCTACTCCTGCTCACTTCCAATTCTCAATTTCCTTCTCCTCCTGTCTGACTCACAGTGGCCTTGCTTAGAAAATTCAGTGTTACAATATAAAGACTTACCTCCCTGTGTTATGACTGTGTTGTGCCTAAAATCTAGCAGAGTATGTGAAAAAGATATAAAAAGGATTAGCTGTGTAAGTAGTAAATTTACTGTTATTGAGGTGGTTTTTCTCTTTTTTACAAATTTGGATTTGTATACCCTCACAATATAGCAAAACATCAATACAAAGTACAGAGAAGACTTTTCGACCTAGTTTCATATTTCTCGTTGCCTGGAATAGTTAAGCCTCAATGTATGCTATATGTGAAGTATTCAAATAGAGTTTTTCAAATACACAACTTTGCTTTGAAGAGTGTTTAAAGCCTGTACAAAGTCAAAGATCACATTAATGTAGCAATAGGCGTTTTAATTTAGCACTGTTCTTAAAATATTTGTTTTGTATATAATAATAAAATCATTATTCATCATATTCCCTTAGATAAGTACCTAACTTCCTAATCATTAGTTATATTTTAGTACTACAGTAGTAGTAGTAATAATAATCTAACTTTTGTAGAGAACAGTAAAAGAATGAATAGAAAATATTGATTCAAAACTGAATCGGGTATTATGAAACTGACACCCGAAGGTATTCAGGGCCATAGCCAGAAAAGGCTATTCTGTACTCAGGTTTAGAAGAATGTGCACCATATCTTGATGTAAGTACAGTTCATTACATACTGTATATACAAAGCATATACTTCTCCAGCAGTAGACTCTATTCACCGTGGTCTGTATCACATAGAGGTTTTGGGACAGGAGTGTTTCTTGAAATGTTCTAGAGTCCGATGGATTTTGGCAGGCCGATTACTCGTGTTCTTAAGCCCTACTGTTATTTGCTTTAGTTGATACTAATCACTGCTCTGGTAGCATCTCTGGGAATTTATTTATTTATTCATTTGTTTGTTTTAATTTCTATAGCCGCCCATCTCAACCAAGTAACTCTGGGTGGCAAACAATTATAAAAACAGTTAAACAATTACAATACAGTACAAATAAAATATATATGGCAGCCAAGAAAAATTATTAACACACCAGGGCCCCAGGCCCGGACGCATAACCAGGTCTTCAAGGCCTTATGAAAGGCCAACAGAGTTGGGGTCATCCTAATCTCTGAAAGGAGAATGTTCCAGAGGGCAGGGGCTACGGCACAGAAGGGAATGTTGTCTGTCAAGATTAAGTGTCTCCTGGATATATTTTTTTCATTTCGTCATTCTTCAGTTACTTGTTGGAGTTAATTTAAGACCCCTTTTGGAAACATGTTAAATATGGGAATAAACTTCCCCCTTTGGGCAAGCATTCATTGTACCTTATGGGTTAAGGAGAAAAACATGTAATGAACTTTTGTTCTCCCTGACAGTTTTACAAATACAGTGAAACTCGAAAAATTAGAATATCGTGCAAATGTTCATTTATGTCAGTATGGCAACTCAAAAGGTGAAACCAATATATGAGATAGACGCATTACATGCAAAGCGAGATATGTCAAGCCTTACTTTGGTATAATTGTGATGATTATGGCGTACAGCTTATGAAAACCCCAAATTCACAATCTCAGAAAATTAGAATAGTGTGAAAAGGTTCAATATTCTAGGCTCAAAGTGTCCCACTCTAAGCAGCTAATGAATCCATAACACCTGCAAAGGGTTCCTGAGCCTTTCAGTGGTCTCTCAGGCTGGTTCAGTAGGAATCACAAGCATGGGAAAGACTGCTGACCTGACAGTTGTGCAGAAAACCATCATTGACACCCTCCATAAGGAGGGAAAGCCCCAAAAGGTAATTGCAAAAGAAGTTGGATGTTCCCAAAGTGCTGTATCAAAGCACATCAATAGAAGGTTATGTGGAAGGGAAAAGTGTGGTAGAAAAAGGTGCACAAGCAGCAGGGATGACCGCAGCCTGGAGAGGATTGCCAGGAAAAGGCCATTCAAAAGTGTTGGGGACTTTCACAAGGAGTGGACTGAGGCTGGAGTTAGTGCATCAAGAGCCACCACACACAGACGGATCCTGGACATGGGCTTCAAATGTCGTATTCCTCTTGTCAAGCCGCTCCTGAACAACAAACAACGTCAGAAGCGTCTTACCTGGGCTACAGACAAAAAGAACTGGTCTGTTGCCCAGTGGTCCAAAGTCCTCTTTTCTGATGAGAGCAACTTTTGCATCTCATTTGGGAACCAAGGACCCAGAGTCTGGAGGAAGAATGGAGAGGCACACAATGCACGATGCTTGAAGTCCAGTGTGAAGTTTCCACAGTCTGTGTTGATTTGGGGAGCCGTGTCATCTGCTGGTGTTGGTCCACTGTGCTTCATTAAGTCCAGGGTCAACGCAGCCGTCTACCAGGAGATTTTGGAGCACTTCATGCTTCCTTCCGCAGACGAGCTTTATGGGGATGCTGACTTCATTTTCCAGCAGGACCTGGCACCTGCCCACACTGCCAAAAGTACCAAAACCTGATTAAATGACCATGGGATTACTATGCTTGATTGGCCAGCAAACCCGCCTGACCTGAACCCCATACAGAATCTATAGGGCATTGCCAAGAGAAAGATGAGGGACATGAGACCGAACAATGCAGCGGAGCTGAAGGCTGCTATTGAAGCATCCTGGTCTTCCATAACACCTCAGCAGTGCCACAGGCTGATAGCATCCATGCCACGCCGCATTGCGGCAGTCATTGCTGCAAAAGGGGCCCAAACCAAGTACTGAGTACATATGCATGCTTATACTTTGCAGAGGTCCTACATTGTTCTAGTTCCAATCCTTGTGTTATTGATGTCATGTAACATTCTAATTTTCTGAGATTGTGAATTTGGGGTTTTCATAAGCTGTACGCCATAATCATCACAATTATACCAAAGTAAGGCTTGACATACCTCGCTTTGCATGTAATGCGTCTATCTCATATATTGGTTTCACCTTTTGAGTTGCCATACTGACATAAATGAACATTTGCACGATATTCTAATTTTTCGAGTTTCACCTGTAAGCCTGCTGCAACTCTTCCTTTTAGCTTCACTCCACTGTGGGAACGGGCTCTTCAAGTGTCTCATTATGGAAGTTATCAGTTTTCAAGCCAGGTTTAAGCAGCTCTGGCTAGATTAACCTTGGCTCAGGTGACATCATTAGCCTTGGCACTCATCACAGTATCAACAGTCTTGGCCACATCAGTGACTTCAGCTGTGAAGGTATGATTATTCAGCGTTGGTAGTGGTGCCTTTATCTAGGTATAGTTCAAGCCAGAATCAGACCTTATGTGAATGTGTATGTTTGCATGTTCACATTCACAGTTCCATAATTTCATTTGGAAAACGTATCAGTGTGCAGGCCAATCATTAGTGGAATTTAAATTTGTTTAATTTGTTTAAAGTTGTTAAAAAGATGGTTGGTTATTCAGTGAGTCAAAATTTCATAAAACGTATTTTGTAATACATTTAAGTAAATATTTAATTTGGATCTACAATGGAGGGCAATGCCAAAGAATGCTCAAACTATCGCACAATTGCACTCATTTCACATGCTAGCAAGGTTATGCTCAAAATCCTACAAGCTAGGCTTCAGCAGTACGTGAACCGAGAACTACCGGATGTACAAGCTGGGTTTCGAAGAGGCAGAGGAACTAGAGATCAAATTGCCAACATTCGCTGGATCATGGAGAAAGCACGAGAGTTCCAGAAAAGCATCTACTTCTGCTTCATTGACTATGCAAAAGCCTTTGATTGTGTGGATCACAACAAACTGTGGCAAATTCTTAAAGAGATGGGGATACCAGACCACCTTACCTGTCTCCTGAGAAATCTGTATGCGGGCCAAGAAGCAACAGTTAGAACCGGTCATGGAACAACCGATTGGTTCAAAATAGGGAAAGGAGTACGACAAGGCTGTATACTGTCCCCCTGCTTATTTAACCTATATGCAGAGTACATCATGAGAAATGCCAGGCTGGAAGAATCACAAGCCGGAATTAAGATTGCAGGGAGAAACATCAATAACCTCAGATATGCAGACGATACCACCCTAATGGCAGAAAGTGAAGAAGAACTAAAGAGCCTCTTGATGAGGGTGAAAGAGGAGAGTGCGAAAGCTGGCTTGAAACTCAACATTAAAAAAACTAAGATCATGGCATCTGGACCCATCAATCCCTGGCAAATAGAAGGGGTAGAAATGGAAGCAGTAACAGACTTCATTATTTGGGCTCCAAGATCACCGCAGACGGAGACTGCAGCCATGAAATTAAAAGACGCTTGCTCCTTGGGAGGAAAGCTATGGCAAACCTAGATAGCATATTAAAAAGCAGAGACGTCACCTTGCCGACAAAGATCCGCATAGTCAAAGCTATGGTTTTTCCAGTAGTAATGTATGGCTGTGAGAGCTGGACCATAAAGAAGGCTGAACGCCGAAGAATTGATGCCTTTGAACTGTGGTGCTGGAGAAGACTCTTAAGAGTCCCCTGGACTGCTAGGAGGTCAAACCAGTCAATCTTAAAGGAAATCAACTCTGATTGCTCATTGGAAGGATTGATAATGAAGCTCAAGCTCAGATACTTTGGTCACCTAATGCGAAGAGAGGACTCTTTGGAAAAGACCCTGATGCTGGGAAAGATGGAAGGCAAAAGGAGAAGAGGACGGCAGAGGATGAGATGGCTAGATAGCATCACTGAAGCAATGAGCATGAAATTGAGCAAACTCAGGGAGGCAGTGAAAGACAGGAAGGCCTGGCGCAATATGGTTCATGGGGTCACGAAGAGTCGGACACGACTTAACGACTAAACTTAACGACTAAACAAGCCCCAACCAATCCGATTTAAATTATGAAGGCAGGATGAGGTCATTGGTTAGCTTCAATAAGCAAGTTCCCCTTTGAGATAGGGTTACCAGATGTCCAGCAAAAGGATCACATGTCCTCCTTTTTTTCCTCATGTCCTCTGTCCAGTAGGCATAGCCTTAAAAATCAAATATTGTACGGCATTTGTTTTTGTTTTTAATTTTGGACTGTTTTTACAACAGTAGTTATTCAGTCTTTGGTGCATTGGGACTTTGTAAATTGTCTGCTTCTTTCTTTCCCTCTTCCATTGACAGACTCGATAGCTTAGATTTACATGATTTAATTATTTCCTGATTCCAGCAATTGGCTTCAATCCAGCCCCTTCAAATCTATGATCACCATAGTCTGTAGACTGCATGACTTGTCATACATTTCTATGGTGAAATTTGAAAAGCACGTCACAGATACATAACTGTCATGCTATTTCCTTTTGGAGTAAGCAGTGTTACGCAGTGCACAGAAAAGAACAAGAAACAATAGGATAAAGAAATTAAAGGCAGGAGAAAAAGAAAACAGCTAAAATAGTTTATACCAATGTAACTATACCCTTCCACACCTTTCGATCCTTGCTTCTACTGTGTCAACACTGTTCCATGCAGGACCTTTTGTTCTTCACTTTGCTCACCCCTCTGTCTCTGAAATGTTCATCAGCTCCACCTTTCTTGGTATTCCCCTTCCACTTAGCCCATTCACCCTTTTTTCATATATTTCTGATCTGATCCTCATTCATTCTCTCCTTATGACCAAAACACCTCAAGATACTTCTTGCATACTGGTCACTCATTTTTGTTTTCAATCCACAGTTACTCAGCACCCATTCATTCTTGACCCTATTGGCATCGGAAAGCATGGCTATGCCTGTTTGTGTGTATTGAAGATAGATAAACAGATAGGAATTAAATCCCCCCCCCCCCCACTGCCCTTAATGCTCTAAAGCAAACTTTCCCACAGTTTATGACAGGGAAATTTCTTTTTTAGCCTTTCTGGCAAATTTGTAGCAACAACTTTTCACTTCTAATGCTTAAAACATTCCTGATGTATTCCTGAGGGAATTACTTTGATTAACAAAGGGAATTTCAGATTATGATGAAGGGAAGCAAAGAAAACGGGAGTATGCAGCCATAAACCATGACTTTTGGGGAGTTATTTTCTCTTGGGTTTATCAGATGAATCAGTTTTAATTGAAAAATGACCACGCAGATGAGAGACCGATACTTCCATTAGCTTTAACTCTTTAAGAGTACATACATCAAAAAGATATTAAGGATAATCCACAGACCTTTAGACTGTGATGACTCCCAAGCAGCTCAAAGATTTCTCCAGTTTAGACCTATATGCTGATATGGTTTTGAGGATCCCTATACTTTCTACATGCTTTACCAAACAATCCATTTTTTAAAAGGTGTCGATTCCATGTTTCTTAGTTCTTACTATGCAGAAGAACTCAGAGAATTCCATGGGAAAGAATATGGTCTGTAGTCATACAATTACTCTATGTTTGGTTAAGGAAACAATTGAAAGTCATCCTTACTTTAAAACACTGGGGACATAAATGATTATGAAGGTTTGTTTCCTGTATTCCTGTCATCATCCATCATCTTACATATGAAATGTGAGAATTGTTCAGAATCCTGAAATATAAGTATTACTTGCTTGTTTATTTCAAAACAAGTTTTCAGTCACATGATCAGGAAGAAATGCATTGGTGCAATACTTTTTTTCTGCCTTACCCAACTACCATGTTCTTTCTCATGAAAGAGCTTACATGATATTGCCATTTTTCATGGAATCTCACATGTACTTGTGGAAAATGCAATCTTATGTGATTTCAGTGTATGATAAATTTATTCATTATAATTTCAGAGGCAACAGTATTGTAAGGTATGTGAGAAACTATCTTGCTTTATAAAATACAATTTTATAACAATCATGATGCTCTGTAGGAGAACATTAATTCTCTTCAGATCAAATTAGTGAGATTCTCAGTTGTTCATGTTTGTATAGCAACATTTACAGCAGTCCAGCTATACTTTAAGTGTTTAAGAATTCACAAAACATTTTGTTTTAAAAGTTACTTCTCCACATGATTGGAATTTCTTGCTCCCTCCTTTTTTTCCCCTTGTGTTTACTTTTAGGACTGTCAGATACAGTCCTGAAAATGAAGGGGGAAGCCAAAGGTTTTATTTACTTGTTCTGAAAAAACCAAAAGGGACAGAGAGGTTTTCCAAGAAGGCTTTTTTTTCCCCAGAGAAACACAAAGGAAGAGTCCCATGCAGCAGGGAACACATTTTTTGCTAAAGAAAAATCACCCATTCAGAATCCAAATGATGGTTACTGTAAGTATTCCTCAGTCTGCTTCCAATACCTAAGCAACAAACTGTGGGTTTGTTGCTCGTGACACATAGGTTGAATTCATACATTCCATTAAGACCATTTTTTCCCCAGGATGTGATTTGTTGAATATGCCATAGTGCCCTGATTAATGTGTAATGCTAAGCCATAATGACTAGATTCACACATACTGTACACTGAGTGACAAAGAAGCAGTTCTCCTATGGCTTAACATTATGTGTGAACCTGGCCTTAATGACACAAGGAGTACTATTAGTATGTTTAGGGGAACTGGAAGATTTGCAAAAATACCAGAATAAAAACTGTTTGTGGGAGTAGTACTGATCACTTTCAGAATTCTTTAGAGATCACGTAGTAAGAGAACTAATATGTGTATGATTGTTCTACTGACCTAGCAGTTAAATGGACAATAACTAAAGGTTTCTTGTTAGTCTCTCTCTTTGATTAGTATAAACCATCATACTCTAAAAAAATGAACAGGTCAGGATGGGACACAAACCACAGCAGAAAGAGGATTGTATATGTTGAGTGGCTACAGACCATTATTTTAAAAGAACAAAAACTCAGGGGAAAAGGAATGACGTTTTGGCAATCTGAATAAAGAGCATTTTGTATTTGTATGGAAATGACAGTAGTATATTAGAAAATATACATAAATGTTAGATTCTCTCTCCCCCCTCCACCAAATAATGGAGAAGAGGAAGTCATAAATGGTAAGGGTGCAGGTATAGATGGTATAAATGGAGAAATTACAAATTATGGGTGTGATTTGCAACATGTTTAATATGCGTTTGAGGAATACATCAAAGAATCCCATTGTTGTTGTCCTATACAAACAGGAAAGTTGCAAGAGTGAATGTGACACCTACAGGGAGATTAGCTAAGTAAATAACAAAATTTAGCAAGTGCAGTGCAGCTTTGAGTCAGGCAAGGGGTGTGTAGATCAGATTTTTGCTCTGAAATGGAGTGCTTAGCAAATGATTCAGCACTGAGCAGGGAGCAAGGGAAGGATATGCGATGTCCCCTTAGCTTTTTAATGGACAAATGCATAACAAATGCTTGTCTGACATTAAAGGCATAATATTTGAGCATGTGAATTCATGTATATGCTTTTCTACGCAGATGATGCTGTTTGGGTTGGCTGAGAGCTCAAATGATTTGTAGCAAATCATGTATGATGCAACAAGAGTCATGGATCCGAAAATTAATGTATCAAAGGTCAAGCTAGTTATGTTTGATAGGGCACATTTATAGGTTATACATAAATGGTGAAAAACTAAAACAAGTAGTTGAATTTGTATACCTGGATAGACTATTTACTGAAGAACAGACAAGAGATGGAGAAATATTAAAACACCCAAATGCTAGTAGAAAGGGAGTGGGTAGTATGTGGTCTGTTGCATAGAATGAATGTTTGTCAAAAGAAGGAAAAATGGCTGTGTTTAACTGCATGTTTCTGCCCACTTTGTAATGTGGAAGTTAGAGTTGGGTATGTCAGGAGAAATATAAAAATAGTTGAATGGAGTGAGAATAATTGGATGAAGTTGATGAAATTCTCAGAATAAGAGGTTTAAATGAGGTAACGTATGAATCAATTTATGGATGTGGCGAAATCAAAGATGGATTGCAAGGGTAGAAAAGAGTATCTCTGTGTAAACATATATTTACATACTTAAGATATTTCTATACTGCTCATTAAAAGAGATCTTGAAGCAGTTACAGTGCATTATGTTAGTATAGATGAGATCTCCCCAAATTTCCTTCCACTTATCTGCTATCTTTATATCGCTCCCTAGTACTTAATCTTTTTCTATGTGTTGCATAAGGTTGCTTATTCTGAATAGGGTGATGAGTACGTACATACGTATGCAATATTTTGCTCAAAGTTCCCTTTGTGTATCCAAGATATGTCCCATTTTCTGTTTGTGTTAGGTTGTTGCAAATCAGATTGCAAAAATAAAACAAATCACTGTGGAATTTTTACCTTGGATTGATGAAAAGTTGAAACCTATACTCATCTGTAGTAATTTCTTTTTTTTGTGATTTTTTAAAATAACAGTATTCATCATATTAAAGCTACAGGAAATCCCAGGCCCAAACCCATCTGCCTCAACCACTGGAAAAACTAACGTTTTTTTAAAGGATGAAGGAATCATTATCATTATCATTGGTCCTAATACCAACAAGAAATAAGCCAATAAATAAATAAATAGGTAGGTAGGTAGGTAGGTAAGTAATGGCCTTTGGCAGTAATCTGAATGCCTTTTCTTTTGAAGCACAGCTACTCTTCTGAAGGACTAAATACTAATAAAGGGTTTATAGACTGCAACAGATGACCTGCAATGTTGCCCAGATTCCCAAATGTACAGTAACTAGGTTATACATTTTTTGTTGCTGAACTTTATTTTTTAATGTCACAGCACTGAACAAAGGGATATAGTTTGAGTCTCTAGGGTTGTGTTCAGTCTTCAAACGTTTTGGGTGCCATCCCAATTTTCCACCAGGAATTGTCACTAAACTATAGCTGTTAATGTGTTGGAAGAAATTTTTTTAAAAATGAGAGAGTAATAATCTTGACTGTATTTCATTAATGTAATGCAATTTTAATCATATTTAAACGAATCAAATTTGCTTAATGACTGGTTTGTAGAGTAAATTGCTTGTTTTACAGCAATGTTATGTTTTGCATTCAACCAGTTTGCTAACCACAATGGTTTATACAATATGCTAGTCAAACCCAAACAAGCTATGTTATAGTTTGGTGTGATCTGTGAATTTAGCCTTTCTGCAAGATTTTGTTGTAGGGTAGTAAACCCATATGACTGCAGACTGAGGTGACTATATACTAAAGGCAGGAAATTCACATGTACATTCACCAAGCCACCATGTAACTAAGATAAGTGCCAAAACTCTATGCAATATTCCTGACAATTTCATCAAATGATTCATCCTTTTTGCACGTCAAAAGAATTTTCCACATAGTACTAGTAATTTCTGAACAAAGAAAGTTCTGAATCATTTAAAAAATGCTGGAATTCCATGTTAGAAGCCTAACTATTCCCCACACCCCAAAATCAAATATATGTTAAGTTAGCACTTGATTCACATATTGCTCCAAACCAAGATTTCATAACTAGGTTTTGTTGATTTGTTGACGCCACTATTGAATGAATGTATACTTTAGCTAACCATGATTTACAAACCATAATCTGGATTCAAACAACATAAGCCAAAATGAAATAAATCATATTATGGCTTAATGAGAAAGTGCATAATTCTATCATCTTTACAACCATAATTAGCTGGATTCACATCTCATTATCCATACATCATGGTTTACAAAATATACTGGCTAGATCCACACATCACAATGGTTTGCTTTGCTTAGCAGACTGCATGAGCCCTGTGAGTGCTACTTTCAGCAAAATCAGTCAAGTTGCTCATGTTTGCCCACTCTCACTTTGAACAAATAGCCCACTGTTGAGTTAGTCTTCCTGAGACTGGAGATCTGTACCAAGAAGCTGGCTAAGGATCTGTTAATTTCATCCAGGCTACTCTCTTGGCTTTTCTCTGAGTTTCCTGTTGAATCATGGCAGATGATTCTGCTAAAAGACAGCATAATCTGTGGATAGATAAAAAGAAAGCTCACACAAATATCTGCTGATGGCAAAGCAAAGCAGGCATTAGGGACTTGTGGGCCATTATGCATCAGAAAACCTTGTGGGCTTAAGGTGCAGAGATGCAAGCTATACATTACGCTGTTTCAGGAAAACCTCAAAACATTCTAATATACTTAGTAAATTTAATCGCTTTATAAAAACAAATTTAATCAAGTGAGGTTTTAGTTTAGCTTGCGTTTTATATTTAAGCTTATAATTTAAGGACTCTGTTAATCATTGAGCTATAAAAAATGAGCTATGCTCAGTTGGGAAAACACATCTGCTCAAGTTTTAAATTCCAGCCCAATTTGTACACCCATTTTCAAATGGGAATCATAAGAATGCATTTATTTACTGAATATAAGCCCTGCCTTTCCTCTGAGAACTTAAGGTAGCACTCACAGGGGGTTCCCCTCATTTCATCCTCTCTACAACCACCTTTAGGTCGTACCCAAAGCCATCCAGGAGTGAGTACAATATTCCCTGCCTGACCCCTCAGCCACTACACTGTGGCTGCCAAAACCAAGACAGTGCCTGGGTGCCATCATGACAAGCCATTGCATGGTTTGGTTTTTGTTGGGAGTGTGGATGACGCTAGCATGACAGTGTTCTTAAGCTACTCTTAGAACTCTTAGAACGTAAGTTACAGGGCACATTCAGGGTGACATTCTGCATTTCATGCTGTAAACCAAGCTTTTGCCCTGCAATTATTGCTGAGAAGGCCAGTCTACAGAGCTGTGGCACATGTTCTAAGACTCTTGAGACAGCGCTCTAGAGCTATACAATGAATTATATCTCAGGAACATTGAGATCATGATTCTATAGAACAAGTGCAGGATATATCAACAATAATCCTATTGTCAAGGAGCACTGCTTTAGTTTAAATTACTCTTCTTTTATTCTGGAAGGAAGGCAGTTTTTGCCACATTCAACTCAGACAGGCGGGTACAAGCAATAAATCGAACACGTGCTAATAATGATGCTGTATAATTTTTCTTCATTTGGACATGTGTGATATCTTAGGCATATACGCACATTTTGTTTCATTGTCTAGTACACGGACCCTTTCCCTTTGACAGATAAGTGGTTGCTGCAAGCTGGCCCACGTCACAAACAAATGAAATGCATTCATCTGAGGTTGACTCTTTTCCCAGAGTAGGTACAAAAGAGTTACCCTTTTTTTTCCTTCCTGGAAAATGACTTCATGAGTCAAAAACAAAACGGGCAGCCTAGAAATCAGAGTAAACAGCGATTAAAGACCAGGACATGCTTTTGTGGGAACTATTTCCAAGAAAACAAAATACAACGAGGAGAAATGAATAATGTGGAGCAACCTGCAGGGTTAAGTGAGTGAGCAAAATCCTCTCAAGATCATCCTGAGACTCAGTGAGACTCCTTGCAATTTTGTTCTTTGCTAGCAGTTTGAAGGAGAAATGAGAACTGGTTTATATGCAGACGATGAACTATCCGGCTTAAAGCTAGTTTGTACCTCTTGTATTCTGAGCAGAGATTTGCCAGCATCTTTTCAAAATGAGATTATGACACCTACCTTTGACTCCTACCCTAAGTCAAACTGGTTTTTGCTTGATGGTAATTTAGAAAGAAATATCTGGAAAAGCAAAGACATTCTAAATAAAGAGGGCAGTTCTACACATACTGTGTATATGTGTGTGTATTGGTTTAACTCCTTTAGGCCTTATCATATTAAGGTCCTTTAGCATTTCCTTGTTTAGAATTAGACTGTTACGCATGCTACAATGAACAATGCAAGATTTTCTCTTTCTTTTTTAAAAGGAAGTTGAAATGAATATTTTTCTTTCATCTTTGTTTAGATGGCACAGCTGTTTTTTAACAGCAAACAGCTGAGTTTGCTTCTGTGGTCTAAACAGAGGACAATCATCACTTTATGATTGTATAAACCATCTTTGGGTCATGATGAAAACAACATGTGTCAGAATGTACAATATAACCAAACTTAAGCCAATTTCTATTGCTTTGGTTGCTTTGCAGGTTTCCCCAGTAAAAGTCATAGCAGGGGTCCATTGGCCTGTAGGTTATTGGTTGGTTTTTTAGTTGATTTTGAACTGTGAGAATAATTTAATTCAACCAGAGTATAGAAACATAATTAAAACAACATTCCATTCATTCAATTTAATTTCATGGGAAAGAAGAGAGAGTGAGGCCACACTCCCCAATTACTTGTGGTCAGCAATCACTTTCTTTTATTAGCATCAGTCACTTATTGGTTTCTGACTGTTGAGGGCAGCAGGCGACTTTGCATCACTCCAGAATCCTCTGAGCCTCTTTCTTCTCATGCTAACATCTTCTGGGTTGGCCAACTAATCTAATGTTCTGGCTCAATTGTGGTACATCCAAAATCACAAATAGACACATACGCGCACATACATACACAAAATATATTTCTGTTTGCAAGAACAGAAGTGAAGCTTTGCAAAGCTTGGGGATAGTCTGCTGTCCTATTGTTGGGACTTTTGCCTTATTTTTTTAAAATTTATTTAATAACTTTATAGGGCCATCCAACTCATATACACAACCCCCGGGAGCTAACAATTAAAATATAATAAAAAGACAACCAATCATTATAAACATAAATAACATAAAATAGCAGCCGAGGACACTTGGCAACACTTATGCAAGAGATCTCAGCTCCTGGACTTCAGCTGATGTAACATTATGTTTATAGGCCTTTAAACAGAAGAGGAAAGGGGATTGAGAAGTTCACAGTTCCACTCATAGCAATTGCTCAGATTTTAAATTTTTTTTTGCATAAGATCCAAACACATGCACAACCCACCCTACTGGTCTCATATTAAAAAACAGCTGGGGATTGATTTGGGCCGTTTCAATGTTTGAGCTCCTTGCAATAATTGCAAGGTTCCCAGCAGCCCAGGCAAAGGGAGTTGGGGTAAAATTTGCCTTATTTTGGTAAGTTCTGTATCTCCCCACACTGTTCGTATTGTTTATTTTTTGAATGGCTGCCTGGTGGATGATGGAACACTAACAATTTGTGGTATTTATGGGACTTTTATTGTTTCAGGAACATCTCTCCCCTATCCCACAGGCAGTCTTCAATGTCCTGTACCTGTTTAGCAAGTGTGTCCCTGTTTCTTCTTGTAATGGGATGTGGGAACAACATTGGGAAACAGGGGAAGAGCTGCAGCCAGGACAACGGTTGGATAAGAGGCAGCCTAGCCTGCAGCAGAAATGTAGGCATGGTAAACGTCTCAGAAAGAGTCTCCCTAGTTTCTTGGGCTGTAAAGGCAACGGGAGAGAAATGTACTTTCAGACCTGCAAGATTCTGTTAATGTAACCTTACAATGAAGTAGAATTAGTTCATCTCAGCATGCTCCTTCTGTGGACTACCTCCCAAGGCTGACAGCTCCATTTCAGCCATTCCACCATGGCTACGCCTAGTAGGAAAAGTGCCTGGCTGAAATATGATGGAGAAATGATGACTTGGGCCTTTGCAACTACCCCTTTATAATCATTGCTCAGATTGCTGCATCCCCAGATTATCAGACAAAAGCATATAAAACTTCGGGAACTATGGTGGTGGGTCACTAGCAATGTGTTTTATTTCCTTCTTTGCAAGGACGGGAAATGTTTATTTCCTCAGGACTTGTAGTAGCTTGATACAGAATACTGATTGATTAATATTAACACTGGTCCTTCTTTCCATTTTTTAAACTCATCCTTTTTGTTTGTTAGCTTCTCAGGCCACTTCCAAAAAATGTCAAGAAAACTGCATGGGCTTGTCCATGTAGTCTCTAAGAGTTAAGACTGACTTGTGTGTGTGTGTGTGTGTGTGTGCGTGCGCGTGTGAAGAGATTCTTAACCATCATCTTCCCCGCCCTATTTTTGCCTTTTTTAGGAATGGCAATATCTAAAATAGAGATCCTGGGCCCAGTGCTCTTCTATAAACCTATTCGGTCCTGTATTATGTTCCCATAGTAGCAACTGGATGCCTATGGGAAGCTCAGCAAGTAAAACATCTTCCTACCTATTGCCAACAAAAGTATCAAAAGTAGTGTGTATTTAAAGACATCTTATCTTTGTTGCTGAATAATACATAGTATCATGACTAAGGGCCATTAGTAGCTTTTTTCTCAGTGATTTTGTCTGATCCATTTTGAAGTCATTTAAGGGTGGCCAGCAGAGATGTACAAAATAGGGCAGTCCAGCAATTTACTCCAACAATTCAGTATTCCTGAATGAAAGGTTTTTTGGCCACCTTCTTTTAATTACTCCTATAGGAGTTTTTCAAGATCGACCATCACAGCCACTCCTTCAAGGCAGAGCAAACAAGGAGAAGCTAGTCACCCGCAGGAAAGTTTCTGACTTTGCAGATAGGTCTTGCTCAATCCTAGTGCCTCAGGCATCCCAACCTCTCCTCCACACCCATCAATGAATCATAGAATTGAAAGGAACTTGAAGTTTCTAGTCCAGATGTCTGTCCAGGAATCCTCAGACACCACTCTGCAGGAGATAAGTAGGAAGATTGAGAAGAATGGTTTACATAATATGCAAACTAAGTCAGTTTGGAGGGAGTGCATGCAGAGAGAGGCTGCTGCCCAACATAAGGATGGATCCCAAACTTTGCAGAAGATTTGGGTGTTGGCAGAACCTTTACAAGTGTTGTGTACTTCAAACATCAAAGAGCGCCATTAGGATAAAGAACTGTTATCCCTTCCTTGGCAGACACAGATGAAAGCTTGGTTAATTCCCCAATATACAACACTGTACTGACATTTCCCACAACTCTTAAAGGCCTCTGGAAGGAGGGGGGCTCATGAGCAGGAGATGATTCAGTGTTAAGTTCCCTGTCCCTTCCTGGAGTGATATACTCCCCACAGCTCTCCCTACCCAAAGCCCAGCAACTCTGAGCATAGCCAAACATCTGGCACCTTTGGCTCGAGAGGGGCAAGGGATCATTCCCCCCACCCAGGAGAGACACTATCACCTTCAATTGATCTACCTAATCCCACTGAAGAAACTGCTAACTGACTCTTAAACCATGCAGACTCACATCCATCTCATGGAATGAGGTGGTCTTCCTGTTTTAAAGATTATATGAAACACAAAGTTTTAGGAGGAACAGTTTTGGATTTTTATAGCAGTTTCATTTTCAACAAATTGAAGCATGATGACAGATCAGTTGTTTAGTTATGAAAATCTATCAGAATATCTAATTAGAGGCAATCAGAATAAAATAATGATTGGAGGAGAAAGTTATTATCAGGTATTTTATATGAAAATTTTGTAGTAGTTTCAGATATACCTAAACAAAACAAATGTGCGTTATAGCAACATGCAGATGATTAATGTTTCCTATTTTCACATAGAGTTCTTCCTCTTAGAAATAGCAGCAAAACAAACTTGTGGAGAAACAATTGGAAAATTCCTGTCTGGCTCCCTTGGGGCAATAAGGAAAATAGTATGCAATACACTATAACAAACAGATAAGAAAGTATGTACAGTATGAGGGAAGAACAAAACCCAGCAAAGTAATTAAGGGCAGAGGAACCTTCCAAACACCTCTACAAACACAACTGCCTTCCTTACATTGAGTTGAGCATGTGTATTTGTGACAGGAAAGCTCAAAACCTGGTAACAATGACAGGACTGTGTCCTGTGCCATAAACCTGTTCTTGGGAGCATATAAAAGGTCAACAAATTCTATTCAAACTTGTGAGGAGCTGTTAAGAGCAAGGGCCAAACGTTTTGATCACAACTTCAGCCACCACACAAATGTCACCTTGACAAACTCTTGGCATTAAGAATAGATTCCTATAGAGATCTCAGATAGGACTGATGTAAAATCTATTCCAAAACAGAATGCTTCATGTGAGATGTGCCTTTATGTACGTGGCTTTTCCTGTAAACATTAATACTGCAACAATGAGTTTAAAAGATTTGTTTCAAGTCTAAATGAAGAGCTTCAGTTTTGGGCTGGAGAGAAGCATCATTTGCTTATAAGAACAAACATCATACATCCTCTTCTGAGGATACCTGAGGGACCATCTCATCCCCATCACGTTGACCCGTCCCACCCAGTCAGGCAGAGGAGGCATGTTACAGATCCCGTCAGCAAGAGAATGTCGGCTGGTGGGGCCCAGGAGGAGAGTCTTCTCTGCTGTTGCCCCCACCCTCTGGAATATTCTCCTCCCAGAGGTGTGGTGAGCCCCTACCTTCCCAGCTTTCCAGAAAGAACTAAGGACCTGGTTCTGCCAGCTTGCATGGGGCAAGAAGAGTTTTAACCACCCCTGGGGGTGACTGGTGCCCTGATGATGCTCCCTGAGCCTAATAATTTCTGGCTACCATAAATTCTTGGAAGATATTTATTATTTATTCAGGGCTATTGTTATATTGTATTTTTAATTGATATTTATCTTTTCTGTAAACTGCCCAGAGTCGCTTTTTAACGAGATGGGCAGTGACAATTTTTTTTTATATATATATATGTATGTATGTATGTATGTATGTGTATAAAAAGACAATGCTCTTTCAGAGGTATCAGATATTACTTATTAACAATATTATTTATCCAGGCTGGATGTCTTGGGTTTGCTTTTAATGTGATTATTTTGAGAACTCAAGCAGAAGCAGAACATTTCCTGAGGAATCGTTTTGATGTTTTCTAGACAAATTATAATACATGGACTCCTAATAAACAATTACTCCTGCGGCAACAACATCTGTAAAAAAAAATGACGGTATCAAAATGATGGCCCGTGTATGATAGTGTCATTGTGTAAATGCTGCAATGATGTATTTACATCATGACACCTGATGCAAGCTGCAGTATTTGTATGATGACTTTCTTACAAATGCTTCATCATTTGTTTCATTTCTCTCCCTGTGATGCCATGTTCTGCAGGAACCTTATAATCCATAAAGAGAGGAAAATAAGTATGTGCAGTAAATCCTCACTTTAGTAGGATTTGGATACAACAGACCATTTTTTCATTCAGACACAGTCCTCAATTAACAGACTAAATCTGTTGTATGCAAAGTAATCCGGGTTATGGGGGTTTTACACACAGCATATTATGTCATAAACTACGGTATGCAAACCACAATGATTCACATGTAGTTCTAAGCCCTAATATGATTTGTTTGATTGGAGTGGCAGACAATCCAGTTGACTTAGAACAAAGAATTTTGTCATTTACAAAAGGACAGAACAACACACATGGTTCATACCTTGAACACTGTGTGAGAATGGAGAAATGAAAGACTACAAAATGCCAGAGGATTTTAACAGTTTACTGTACTGTTTTGAATTCCCCAACATTAATATCCCAGGATTTGAATAGTGATAATGCTTCAGCTTGTTTCCTTTCATGGACTTAAAATTTCTGAGTCCAGCAAATCTGGTTTTCTGAACTTAAGTGGGAGCAATTAAAAAATTGTGTTCAATTCTTGGGATCACGTCTCATTTTTTTTGTGGTGGAAGCTTTAGCGCAAAATACATGGTCGATATGCATATTTTGAAGTAAAAGATCAACAGGCTTTCATGTTTATGGCATAGATAAAAAAACAGAATGGGAATGGTACTTAGAAGCAAGACAGGCTTTATGGCTTTAATATACTTCTTTGGTTTGGACTGTGAACAGAAAAAATGGGAAGCTGGAAATGTTAGTGAAGTTAGATGTTTATATAGATCAAATTAAATTTGTTCTCATTTTTCTTGTGACTCAGTAACTTGTGATGCTGTTGTGAACTGTATAACGAATGAATAAAATTTGTGTTTGTGGGCATATAACAGCAGAAATATGCAGTTGAACAATCCTTAAGAGTCTCCTCAGACCTGTATATCATTTTTCGTAGATCTGTAGATGGGGATCACTTTGAAATAAGATGTTATTTACACATCACACTAAGTCATAATGTGAGTTGATTGGTTGTGACTTAATGTGTCATGTGAATTTGGCCATTGTGATCCATTTTAGCTTACTATCAGGGATTCTTTTTGGAGAGAGGTGATCATGACTAGGGTCCAGAATACATACATAGATAAGGCCCTATTCAAAATAAGGTTCATTATTTGAAATCAGCAGACAGATCAATATTTTTCATTCAAAGTAGTAGAACTCCTCAGTTACAATATAATCCTGAGAGTTAGTTCTTATATGTTCAGTAGATGTTCCCACACACTCTCATCTCCTGGACCACTGATTTCAGTGGATTAAAATATGAAAAGGAATCATGGCAGATGCAATGAGCAGCTCAGACTCTCTGTTCCTAGACCTCTCACATTCTGAAAAAAACTCCACTTTGTGTGCTGTGAAAATCCAGCCAATTGTTATTCACAGTTAAGCAAATCATATCTTAGGGAATATTTCATGAAAACATGGAAATGTGAGTCCAGTTTTAAATTAATATACTTGCTACCATTCCTACCTTCTGTTGAATAAAATACCAGGGATATTCCTTCCTGTGCCTACTTTCTATATCAATGGATTGGGAATGAAGCAAGAAAGCAGCAGCCGTGATGGGATCAAGAGCTAGGAAACTGTTAAATTTAAATACTCAGCCTGCTTATTCTGAAAGCATGGATCTCTATATCAGTGTTTCTCAACCTTGGCAACTTTAAGATGTGTGGACTTCAACTCCCAGAATTCCCCAGCCAGCACAGATTTTATGTGTGAGTTCACACACTGGGTTCAGCCATGATTTATGTCATTATGGTTGATTGGATAAGCCACAATTGGCCTTCTTCACACTGCTTGCTAGCCAAAGCCAAACAAATCACATTATGACTTAGCATGATGGGGAATTCAGCCAATTACTTTGTTCTATCTGTTTTGCTATGGTTGTTGCAAAAATACAAATAATTATTGTTCTTTTATCTACACTGTATACATAGCCTGTAGTTACTCAGGAGGAAGCCACATTGATCATGGTGAGACATACTGATAAGTAAATAGGCAAAGTCTTTTGCTGTTATTATGAAACACAGAAAATATTGGCAGACGCAGTGAAAATATCTGAACCATGATTCGTACCAGAAAACCAAAGTTCCTTTATTTCAGAGAGAAAAAAATCCACCTTTCGAATCCTGTATCTTCTCTAAGTAGCTCAGAATGGTACATCAGAATCGAAGCAAAGCAACCCTGGTCACTCACACTATGCTGCAGTGGGAGATCTCTCATTCTACTTTTGCAGAACTTTAGACTTAGGAGAAAGTACGCTCAGCCTAGAAGATGGTGGAAAAGCACACTACCAGAAAAGACAAGGACAGTGGGAAAATGGCTGCTGTGCCCCAAACATTCCTTAGCAATTTTGGGCCTAGGTTAGTCCTTGGATGGGAAACTCCCAGGAAATCCCAAGGCTTTAGGTTGGACTGGGAATTTGGAAAAAAAAAAATCTCAAAAGAAGGCAGTAGTGAATACTTTCCATATTTTTGTAAAGAAAAATATATGGACATATAGTTGCCAGGAGCCAAGCTTAGCTGAAGGTAATTATTATCTCACATATTAAATCATCATTGTATATCAGACCCATTACATTGTGTTAAGCAACTTTATGCAAAGTTCAGAAACAGAGTAAGAAAGGGTAAACCAAAGAAAATAAAATCATGAGATAAGAACAAGAAATATAGCTAACCCTAGTTTATACCAACTTGTAAAGGAAAAAATCTATCTGTGTGCTTGCTAAGAGTCACCACCAGCTTCATGGCACGTAATCAATCAAAACAAAGTTTATTCCAACAGCATTCACTATAGCTCTTCATACCTTTGTATTCATCCTTATTTCCACTTCATACACTGCCTTTTCTTCCTTAAACTTCCTGCCTATCTCTTTTTGAGCATCTCAGCTCTGTCCAACCACCTCTTTCTCGATCTCCCTTCCTCTCAGCCCATTCACTCTTCCTTCATATATTTGTTTTGCACTTCTACCCTCAATTTCATCCTCACTCATTCCCTGATCACCAAATCACTTCAACATCCTTTTGTACTGGTTGCTCACTTTGCATTCAGCCCACATTCATTCAACACTCTTTAACTCCTTCCTTTATATCTTTTTTTTTTGCATACCTTTCTGAAGTACCCTGTTCCCATTGCATTCAACTTTTATGTTTCTCCTGATATACCCAACTCCCATTTGCATATAACCCAGTGGGCAGAAATACACTCTTACACACAGCCACTTTAATTTATTTTGGCAAAAGACCACATATTACCTACTATCTACCAATACAGTAATACCTCGGTTCACGAACAGCACCGTTCGCAAAATGTTGCTTCCGTTCGCGAACTCCGCATCGGGTGACGAACACGACCCGCGGCCATTTTCCCTGCTGTGACACGTGGTTGTGGCTTCTTGTAGGCGAGGGGGACTCTCCCTCCAAACAATAACCGCCTCCCCACCCGCCTTCCTGTCCTCCATGCCAGAAATCGCCTCAAGCAAGGTTAGTGTTCTCTCTCTTCATACTGTACTGTACTGTACTTTGTGTCATATTTTTGTGGTTTTAAAAAAAAATACATATGGTTCAGAATGGATTAACCGTATTTACATTGAACCTTATGGGAAAATTTGATTCAGTTCGCGACCAATTCGGTTCGCGACCAGAGTCGTGGAACGAATGAAGTTTGTGAACCGAGGTACCACTGTATTTGTATGACTTAAAATTTCATCATATTTTTCCATCTTTAGTAAATATCCTATCACATGCCCTCTCCACCTGCAGCTGCTCCATTTTTCAGCACTCCCACGGCATTTATGACTTCTTTTTCATCTATTTTTTTGACACTAACATTTTTATCAACTGTTTCAATTCTAATGTTACAGAATTAGTTTCAGTTCTACTCTTCAATATATTTCTGCCATTCTCTTATAAAGCTCTGAAATATTCCTTCCAGCATTCCTTCACTTCATTATAATTTTATCACTTTTATTTTTAATTCCATTTATTCTGCTGGAGGCTCTTTGTTTAACTTTCTTCAACTACTTCCAAAACAAAACAATTCCATCAAAATTGCTCTATATTTTCTCTGCCTCTTTTAATTTTGACCCATCCTTGTTCTGTTGGATAATATACATTTTCTTTCACAGAAAGAAATACATTGAAGAGCACAATATTGTTCTCTGTTTCATTTTTTCAGCAACCATTTTCTTATCCAGAACCTCTTTCACTTAATCTTTCCACTAAGCATCCTTTTCATATTCCCCACCAGTGTAACGCCACAAACTTCTGTGGCATTCTGTAACACAATTCTTTTTTCCTTCTGTTCCAAGCAGCTTCCATACCCTCGCTGCTTATGTCCATATTCCATTCTCATACAGACCTCACACTTTCTCTTCCTTCTACTTTCATTCCAGTTTCTTTCACTTCATTCATTTTCTTCTGTATCCTTTTTTCTGAAGAAGCGGGACACTGCCAAAAAATGGTCTGTCCCACATTCAGAAACTCTCATCTCACACATTACACAAATCTGCAGCTTTGTTTTACAGTAATTGGCACACTCTCACACATTTTTGTTGTTGTTGTTCAGTCCTTAAGTCGTGTCCGACTCTTCGTGACCCCATGAACCATATTGCGCCAGGCCTTCCTATCTTTCACTGCCTCCCTGAGTTTGCTCAATTTCATGCTCATTGCTTCAGTGATGCTATCTAGCCATCTCATCCTCTGCCGTCCTCTTCTCCTTTTGCCTTCCATCTTTCCCAGCATCAGGGTCTTTTCCAAAGAGTCCTCTCTTCGCATTAGGTGACCAAAGTATCTGAGCTTGAGCTTCATTATCAATCCTTCCAATGAGCAATCAGGGTTGATTTCCTTTAAGATTGACTGGTTGGACCTCCTAGCAGTCCAGGGGACTCTTAAGAGTCTTCTCCAGCACCACAGTTCAAATCTCACACATTATACTCAGTCAAAACTGAACAAGCCACATTATGGCCTATCATAATATCTCAATATAGTTATTGTGGTTTATAAACCACAGAACATGGCTTATCAATTGAATGAATCTCACAAATTGTGGCTTGTTCAACCAATCATTATTAAAATCATAAGTTAGAATGAAGTGTGAACTTAGCCATTGTTTAATGTTTACCCAGCAACCCACAGGTCTTTATGACTTAATTGTTAATTGAATCTGAGATCTCTTAATCAAAGATGCTGTGTTACCAATTATGATCATTCTTTGTCTTAAAAACTCATGATCAGTTTCTGATATAGCTGAGTACAATTTTCTAAATAAAATTGCATTTGTGGCTTTATAGAAGAATATTTTCTTGCAGAAAGTACATATTCCTCTCAATCTCAAATAACCAGGGTGAGTAAGAATCTATCAGAAATGATAAAGACTCCCAAGTCTTGATGATTATAAGGACATGTCTATGTAACTTTCTTGGCAACAATATGAATGTGGTTTGACATTGTTTTCTTCTGAGACTATTTTCTTGTTGACTTTCCGGTCTAACCTGCTGTCATAGGATTTTATGATGGTTTCCTATCCAAATATTAACCAGGTCTGACTCTGCTCAGTTTTTGTTTTTTGTGAGACCAGCCAAAGTTGACTAGTTGCTGCCTCTTTCAAACTTACATGCCATGAAACTAAACTAAACTAAACTAAATTCATGATTTTAGTACAACCATACCTGAGCTGCAAAAATCTGGATAGCATTGGATGGCAGCAAAGACATATGGAAAAAAGTAACTCTTTGCTGCTGTCTACTGGCCATCTGGAATTTTGCAGCGAAGGTATGGCAGCTCTAATATTATCTTCCAAATCCTAGAAGGTATTAAATCTACAGGATGACAAACATATAGAAACAAGCAATTTTCTCCCTGTGGAGCAGCCCTAATTTTAGTATTCTTTTGGCCTGACCCAGAAGCATTACTGAGGCTGAAAGGGATCCTAAATATGACTTCAGCTGAACACTGGGCTGAAGTCAGCACTGAGAGAGACCCTTTTAAAATTAAATGCAGCACTTCATATTGTGAAGCACAACTGTCTTCTTAAAAGAAACAAATGTACCTGGAAGACAGGAATTCCCAATGAAGAAATAGCCTTCCACACTGAGCGTGAAGTTTCTGTACTGGAAAATGGTGCTCACATTGGTGGGAAGCAGTGCAGCGTGTTTATCAACAAATGAGACGGACATCCTGATTGTATTAACTCAGTGGGATTAGTTCTGGGTCAATGAGCATAAGATTGGGAGTATCTGAACTAAGTTGCAGGGTATGGAAAACATATCCTAATGCTCCAAGGGAAGTCGGTAAGATGTTTATCCTGCCAGTTAATTTAATTGCAGTACAGGGTTGTTCTTGTTGTTGTTGTTGTTGTTTTAATTTCCTATGTTTGCCAAGGCCGGTTTTAAACTGTAAACAAAAGTGGTGAAAATCTGCCATAGATTAAAATAACCTTATGCTCCCAGATATGTCCAAATTCCACAAACTCCAGCCAGTACAACAACTGCCCATGTTGCCTATGGATAATTAGATGGACCTGACACATCTGGATGCACATAAAAAACAGGTGGAGCTTTGGTTACTTAGCTGTGGCTACCTTCATTTTCTTTATTCACACCTGTGGGCATCCTTGAAAAGGAGAGAGAGAGAGAGAGAGAGAGAGTGCATTCAATCCATATACAGTATCTTCTTTAACACTTATTGATGCAGATTTGAAAATTATTATAAAAATACAAAACATCACCTCATAGAGAATGTTCACGTGACATGGTGAGTTGTGTTTGAAGTTAAGCATGTAGACTGTATCTATCCATCCTTCTGCTGCCAGGCAACATTGCAAACAGAGAGTAGCCTGTTTGTTGGTTAATGGCCGTTTGGCTTGCATCCCAGCCACCACTGCACATCTGGCCCGGGGGCTTTTTTCGTTACAATTTTAGGGTTTTTTGAAATAACAAGAATGGTGCCTCATGGGTATCAGAGCCAGGAAAGTGGCTGACTTTCCCATCTGTCCTCTGAGTTTGTGTTTCACCTCTCCATGTGGAAATTTAAAAAAGTCTGGGAGCTGAGTAGAAGGATCATCCCTCCCACCTGGAGTAGGACAAAACGGCGGACCAGCCAATGTGTACATCAACCTATGACAAACCTTGATTTCAAATCTTGGTTAATGGTCTTCTGCCTGACTTCAAAGAAACCAAGTTGCCAGGTTCAGATAAAATGGAAGGCCCAAGAGCATGTTGGCTTAGCATGTCATGTCTGCAGCTGCACGTGCCCAACTGCTACATGTTGCTGAACAATTGCAAGACCCCTGCTCTCTGGTCATGTGATTCTTTCTCATTAAACCAGATTTGGACTAGAGTTCTTTAAAACTGATTATGTGCCATCAAGTTGGTGTCAACTCTTAGTAACCATATAGATAGATTTTCTCCATGATGATCTGTCCCTAACCTGGTTTTTCAGGTGTACCCGTTGTCGCTTTAACTGAGTTTATCCACCTTGCTGCTGGTTGTCTTCTTCTCTTTCCTCCCATCTTTCCCAGTATTAGTCCTTTAAAAAGAGACATACAAATATATGATATATGTAAAATAAGATGTAGAGCCACCTGCTTTCCTTGTTATATTTGGTACATTTCAGGTGCAAAAGGGTTGTTCTTCCTTAAGGCAAAGTGACAGGGAAATGCTGACTTTTTTTTTTCTGCCTTCAAGTCAAACATGGAAGAGAAAGTTATGAATTCTCCCTGAACTATTACACTGCATTGATAAGAAGCTAAAAAGTCACTGCTAATGCTTTGGGGATGGGCATAAAGTCCCCCTGATAAATGTAAATTCAACTGTTTTTCAAGCATTATTCTCTCCCCATCCTTTCTCTTAAAACAAAGATCACTTTTTTCTGATAGAAGAACAGGTTCTTCTTCTCCTTCTGGTTCATGTGGTGCATGTTTGTCTTCTTGTTTCACAAGACTGTTGTGGCAATCATACAGTGCTTCCTGGTAAAAAAAGAACTCAGCAATTTTATGTTCTTTCCTTTTAGCAATGGATTCCCATTCTACTTACTATAAGAAGCTTATTGTGAGACCTTTCTGGGAGGCCATTTTGAAGTAACTGAGTAAACATCACACAACCACATTCCTGGAGCATTAGAGCAGAATATTCATAAACCCTCTTTCCTAATGTCCTCGTGCTGATCACCAGATTAGTGTGATTAGGGAGCCGGAACTCAAATTCTTGTGAAGCTGCAATGAAGGGTGAATTTGAAGCCAGTTGCTTACTGCATTGATACATTGCATGATAAAGCATCAATCTAGATTTACAAACTATGACAGCTAGGTTCACACAACATGTTTAGTGTGTCATGTATTGACACTCTCTTAAAGTGCTGAGTCATCACATATAGCACTGAACTCCCTGGTCATTATGAGCAATAGAATGTCTGCTTTCACGCAAGCTAACAATCCCTTGCTGGTTTTCTCTGCAGGCAGTAGATGGCACCAATGTTATAAGATTAGAGTATCCACTGTTTTGCACGGTTATATTAAGGGAATATTATTATTAATAGTGAAATGAATAACTTCCATCCCCTACTTAGTTTAGTAAAAATGATGGCAATGGAATCTCCAGGTGTTTTTTTCTTCCTTTGCCTTTGGTGAGACAGATATTGGTTATGCTTATAAACTGACCTGAGCTGTGATTTGTTGATTAAATTGCAGTGAATGTATTCAACCAAAACCAACCAAAGAATATTACGGCTTTACAAGAACTAAAGTCTTGATGAGGTTGTGATTAATTTTTTCCTCTGTAACAAAGTAGTTGAGCACAATCTTATTGTCACAAAGGAAATAGCTCGCTTACACATTGAGAAGCAATGAGGTCCAGGACAGTAATTCGCTAACAGGATGGGAAGATAAGGCATCATCTTACGGCCATTTAAAATTAGGCCTCTTCTAATGGGGTGCTGGCTACCAACTTGTCTGCCTTCGAAAAAAGGTTGGACAAATTCATAGAAGTCATGGGGATTGATGGCTATGAGCACTGATGGCTTCTGAAGGCCATCTGCTGGGAGATTAGTAGGCTTCTTTGTGCAGTGGTTGACCCCTGTGAGAAGGAGACTGCTGGACCATTGGACCAGGGGTTCAATTCAGCAGGGCACTGCTTATGTTCTAATGTTAAAATTCAGCTGAAATACCACCTGGGTTCACAGATTGCACTAAACCAGGGTGGGCAGCCTGCTGCTTGTCAGCCAGATGCAATCCTTCAGCACCCCAGCTTATCCCCAGTGTATTCCAAGAAAATTTGGGAGGTTTGATTGTATGATTTTAAGTGCAAATCACCAGAAATAAAAAGGGGAATAGATGACTAAAATCTCTGTAAACTGGAATGCCAGAATTTCAATCCAGTATCCCAAAGAACCAATTATTTTCAGTCCCACTGCTCCCATTGACATCACTATTGTGGCCTGCTAGTAGTCTAGGATATTGAACTGCAACCCTTCAGCTAGAAAAAGGATGCCTGTTCCTCAGCTAAACCAAAACAAATTAGCATGTGCAACGCTACATGTGACTCCATCCTGTACAGTAGGTGGAGAGGGCACTTTGGCTTTATTAGGCCAGTCAGGTCTACCAAACACACATTAAACCATCCTAGGGCTTATTCTCACATACTACTAATCATAGATTTGTTTTCACCTTGGTAGTCATTACAGGCTTTATATACTGTTTTTTGGTTGTTATTTTGTATGGTGATTTTATCTGTTGTCACTGCTCAGGGTCACTAAGGCAAGATGGGCAGCCATAGATATCTAAATAAACAAATAGCACAAAGGCATCTTGCTAACCATGTTAAAGGACATGTACTCATGATGCATCATTCATCGCATCCCCAATCCAGCCTAAATTTGTCTCAGCTTTTCAGCTGAAAATTAGTGTTTTCCATCTTTTCTTGATACGCCTTAGGATATGAATGATCGGTGGCAACTCATTAATACTCTTGGTGATAACACAGTTGGGCAGTTCCCATTTAAACTGGGAAGAAGATGTGTCATCAGTTCTATCCCAAAGGAGTGCATCACAAGTTTTCTGCTGCTTCTGCCAACAAGGATCTCATATGGGTCTGCTATCTACAAGTCTGATTTCTTGGCGGAGGTGGCACCATTTTGCCTATTCCAATTCCATTTTGCATACTTTATGGCATATTGCCAGGTACTGTGGACTGCTACCACTTGCCGTCAGCACTGCTGTACCTTTACAGTTCTCTCAAGTGGCAAGAAGATCTGTGTCCAAAAACAGCCCATCTGGCAATTCAGGGGCCCGGAAGAAGGGGGGTGCTTTCAATACATTGTGTGAGTTGCCTCTTGCTTCACCCTGCTCCCCTCCTTTGCATCACTAGCCTGCTTGATGGGCTGATGGATAGACCTGTGGTCAGAAATCATCTAAGTGCCAGGTTACCAGGATGGAGCACCTCCATACTGGTGATCTGTCACTCAGGCAACTTGAACAGTAGATAAAGCCTCCATCCCAGGCACATCTGCTCAAGTCTACATGTCTTAAGAAGAGTTACTGGTGATGTTTTTTCCTACTGACAAAGTGGGCATTGAGAAAGAGCCCTGTGATTATACGAGACAGCATTTTTATGACGTCTAAAACAAGAAGCCTTAAACTACCTTCCAACACCCTTCTCTTCTTGCCATCCTTGAATCTCACCAAACACTTTTCTGAACAAGGCAGGATGGCTTATGAGAATTTTATGGGGAGGAAGGGAGCGGCATTGTTCTTTCTGTGAACTATATCAGATCTAGCACCAGTGTTAGCAGGGGAGAGGCAGGCTGGAACTTTTCCTTTCTGTAGATTATCTGGTTTTAGATCCAAACTTTGGTATGCCTGTACTGAATTATACATCAGCCAGCTACCTAGTATGGTATGAACCCAGCCTATATGACTATTTAGGGATCAAGATATCATGTGAACCAGACAACAGGAATAAATCATAGTTAAGTGAATCATGATGAAGCCTATGAACACAGCCATTATCTTTCAAAATGTAGGGCAAATGAAAGCTGCCCTACATGAACATGGAGCCCTGTGGCTGGTCTGTCTGGGTGGGTGAGGGTCACAAACATTTTAAATAAAGAAATTTTAGCCAGCACATGGAGGAGTTCTACACACAGACTGCTCTGCAAGCTTCTCCATGCAGGGAAAAGGGTTGATCATGCCAAGTTCCTCCATTACAGAGTACTTGCATAAGTATTCCTAAAGAGGCCCACCTGGATATAGGTGGCATGAGAGATGTTGTACTCCTTGGCAAGGGAAAGGGATGGGACTTGCTCACCTGGTCCCACTCATCTGCCCTTTTATTGGTTAACTAGGTGGTCTAATCCTCTCTTGAATATTGAATCAAGTAGAGAGAAGACAAGCAATGTTCATGCATTTATGAACCAGTCCTAAAGCCCACAATGAATGTGGGTAAAATGTTTCACCAATACACTAAGCTTGCCTATCCCTGGTCCTGCCCATTCACTAATGATCTGGTTTGGGACTTCTACCCTTCATGCAACCTGTTTGAGGTTCCTACTTTCTTATGACAACTCAGCAAGGCTCAGGCTACTTTGCAGAAGTAGAAAAATGCAGAGCCTTTCACTTTTCTCCTGTAGATTTCATGCCATGTTTCCAGATCCTGGCTTTGTTCACTCTACATATTAAGACATGTTGCTTGACCAGTTTTCTGGCTTTACATGAAACATTAAATCAGACTTTATAAATCACACTGCCTTGGTTCACACAACATTTAAAACCACATGGTGATTTGATGGTATTGCCTTAGTGAATTGTATGAACCTAGTCAAGAAACATGGTTAAAGCATAACCTAGCATGATGTCTTACTCCAGTCACTGATCATGTTTATCCACCACACCAAATGAAAGAGCCCAGATAATGAGTGGTCACCTTTTGTGGCTTTCAAACCAAAATCTTAGGCCAACCGTATCATCTGAACCTAAAGCAGCCACTTTTTTAATTTACTGAAACAGGAAATGGTAACCTGTGACAAGGCTTGGCTCCAGCCTCTAACTTCCATCAACCTACAACGGCAACCACTCCAGGTCCAGAAGACATGGTAAACTTAACACTTTGGTTAAGGGCCAGGTGGAATGAAGTGGTTGCATGGATGCATTCGTGAACTAAACTCTTGGGCTTAGCTGCCTTAGCATGTCATAAAGTGGCCGAATGAGTGAGAAGATCACTTAATCTCCTTCATAATTCCATCTCTTGGCATGGCACTCCAGGGTATAGATGTTTCTGTGGTTAAATCAGTTCCCTCTCAGCCTTGCCAAGATGTCTCCTCCCCATGGCTGCTGTGCTGCTTTAGGGGATCATCAGCTACAGCTGCAGGGCCTTATCGTTCGGGTTCAACCTGTCTGGCAAGCCCTGATGGTGAGGACTGACATCTGGTCCCGCCTTAAGAATGCCTCATCTGGACTCTTTCTCTCTTGCTTCCCCTCTTTGGTGAGGCAAATATAGACTGGCTTCAGCAATGATTTGTTTTGCTGTGGTTTACTCAATAACTTTCAATAAACTATGAGCTACAATATCTGGGTGCCTACAACATGCTAAGCCAATGCCAAATGAATTGTTTAGCATGTTGTGTGAATGTAATACATGGACTTGCAAAATAAATGTGATTCTTTTGCCATCAGCAATTTAGGCTTACACATTTAGCTAAACAAAAATGTAGTTTATTTTTGGCTTTGAATGTTGTATGAACTGAGATTTAGAAATAATGAGTGCAGTTATGTGTAAACCCAGCCATTATGGCTTGGTCAACAAACCATGACTGAACAGACCATGACTTTACACATACTGCAAACTGGGTCAGTTCCTTAACCAGAATAAATAAAAAGCTCTACAGTATTCACAAGGCATGCTAAATGAAAATGTTCCATTAAACAACATGTATACATGGCCATCTTATCCATTAACATGTGAGGCTCTTTAAACCATCTTAGGTTTACTGAGTCATCAGGCCTCAGACCAACCACCAATTTGGCTTTGTGATAACTGAAATTTAAAACTACTATTCATGGTAGATTACTAAGACCAGTTTCAAAAAGGCCAAATTAAGGGCCTTTGGGGGTTGGACTACACGGCAAACCTAATAATTTGATGAAAGACCATGCGTAAGAAGGGGTAAGACAGTGATGTGTGTGCTTGTTTAACATATATTTTGGGTTACAGTATTGTAGATGCTGTAATACAGTTAATAAGTAGCATATCTGCTTTGGACTAAACACAATGTATAAAGGCAACTTGTCTGTAGCTTACATATTCTGTAGGTTTCAGGATTTGCTTTTGTTGTTCAGTCGTTAAGTCATGTCCGACTCTTCGTGACCCCATGAACTATATCACGCCAGGCCTTCCTGTCCTTCACCGCCTCCCTGAGTTTGCTCAGTTTCATGCTCATTGCTTTGGTGATGCTGTCCAACCATCTCATCCTCTGCTGTCCTCTTCTCCTTTTGCCTTCAATCTTTCCCAGCATCAGAGTCTTTTCCAAAGAGTCGTCTCTTCACATTAGGTGACCAAAGTATCTGAGCTTGAGCTTCAGTATCAATCCTTCCAATGAGCAGTCAGGGTTGATTTCCTTTAAGATTGACTGGTTTGACCTTCAGGCAGTCCAAGGGACTCCTAAGAGTCTTCTCCAGCACCACAGTTCAAAGGCATCAATTCTTTGGCGCTCAGCCTTCTTTATGGTCCAGCTCTCACAGCCATACATTACTACTGGAAAAACCATAGCTTTAATTATGCAGATCTTTGTCGGCAAGGTGATGTCTCTGCTTTTTAATATGCTATCTAGGTTTGCCATAGCTTTCCTCCCAAGGGTTATACTAAACAATGGCCTGCTGAACCAACCACACAAGCTGGATTAACGCAATATGCTAAGCAACATTATTTGCAGGTTAGGTGACCCAGCTGTACTCGTATTCCTTCATCCCATTTTAGGCTGTGTGTTTTCTGCAGCTGCTTGAACAGAACTTGCCTCCTTGCTTCTGAAGCGCAGAGACACAGGCATCAAGTCCTTCACTAAAACCGGCCTAATTGCTGTCAGCCTGGCCAGTAACAGTAGAAAGGGCTCCCGTGTCAGTTGCCAACCTTAGAGTGCTGATTGCAACATATCCCTGCCCAGTTTAGTGCTATTTCACCTGGAGCACTGGTCTGGGAACTACATCCTGATGTCTCCTTGCTGACATTTATGGTTTCTTTACTTCTCCATCTCAGAGTTTCTGTCTTCCCCAGCAGGAAAATCCCTCTGTGTTTTATGCAGCAAGGAGCAGTGTGCCGAATGTCTTTTATGTGAGTCCAAGGCAATTCAGCCTGGCTACCTGCAGGATTACTTTTCCACTGAAATGCCTCTTTGCTGAAGCAGGATTGTCTGAAGCTTGCCACTTTCAGTCAGATATTGTCATAACTTTGATTTAACATTTCTCTAATTTAGTCGGATGGACACCAAATTACAGGACAATTGGAGGGCCTCTGCTAACCTTATAGCACCAAGATAAGTATCTGTTTTTCACCGTCTGCTACCTTTTCTTGGCTTGGCCTGTACTCTGCAGCGAGTCAGACTTGCTTCACTGGTCAGAAAGCCACAATTGTGTGGGTAATTCGTGGCGGTAATCCACAGAGAAACAAACCACATAATGGCCATTTTCTAAATCTGTTTCCCCTACTCTACTATGCTTTGGATTTGTTAGGACTGGGGTGGCCCATCGATGAGCTGAACTAGGGGACTGCTTAAGGTGCCAATTAAGTAGAGAGCCATATTTTGAAGGGAAAAATCAAACTTTAAAAAGTCCAATTTTATTTTGGCAGGCAACTACATGATTTGCCTAGGCTTCTACTTGTTGGTAACTAGTCTAGGACCACCACCTGTTGAGATTACAGTACAATTTCCTTAATTTCCAGCCTTGAGAATGAAGCTACAAGGTGTCCTTCTATATCCACCATGCAGTCTGTCCAATGTTATAGGATGATGGGTAAACCACATTACTGCTCATTATAGCCCTTCCAAGGACTGGAAACTGGTCACCTGGGATCAGGGTCAGATAAACAGGTGCTATTGTTACAAATGTTGTCAAGGTATAGTTGGATAAATTCTAAGCATTCTCCATGTGATCCCACAAAAGATGACTTGCATGGATTTAAAAATTGGCCAGTTTGCATCACATGTGAGAAAGAATAGCTGTTTGTGAATTTGTAGGAGACTAAGCTGCCCAAGCTTCATTGCACTGAAAGACCTCCCCCCATAAAGTTCCTCCAGATGTCTAAAGGAAAACTGGAGCCCTGTGTGCTATCCTTGTTTTTGCCTCAGGGCTTGAAAGATTGCAGGGCAAAATAAATCAAGTCATTTTATGTATTTTGCTTAAATATTCACAGCCTGAGCAAAATTATTTACATTATTAGGAGGCTGCAGTTGCAATGCTGAAAGTTTTCTAAACCCAATGATCTCTGTAAGTCAAAATGTCCACCCACTGAGTGATTTATTTTGCTGCTTGTGTTAGCTACTAAATCAAAGAGGCAGGGGGAAGTTTCAAGCAGAAATATACAAGAGAGGAAACTGGAGCACTTTTTAACCACTAGTGCCAGCCTCAAATGTTGACCAAGCCATGGTTTAACAATTAAACAATTTAACAATAAAATGCTATGGGTGGAGTCTCTGAAAACCAGGCTAGCTATTTTGCTCAGCTTTGTATGTTTGTGTTCCCTTCAGTAGGTCTCTTCATAGAAATACTAGAATTAGAATGGCAGTGATAAGCGAGGTGGTACACATTTGGGAATAACTTGTTCTGAACTGATTAAATGGGTAGAGGAATGGACAGTAAACAACCATGGCTTCCAATATATACCATTTCTTTATTCTTTACCCATACATTCCCCACATGCTACAATTCCCAAATGTTGAAAATGTGTATGCGTGTGTTTGTATCAATAGTGTTTGTATCAATAGTTACCTCACAGGTGTCTAACTGTAATGCTTATGTTGGAAAGAAATCTTACCAAGTTCGTTTCTGAGCTGGGAATAAAAATGTGCAGGCTGTTACTTGAAACAGAGGTGAAGAGCAAAGGTACAGAATCAGCTGCTGGGGCGGCCACCTGAGTCTTTCCTTTTAAGCACTTTATATAGAGAAACCTTGCTATTGTTCCTTGAAAGTGTGTGAAAGCGCACCGCACCCTGCAGGAATTCCGAGAAAATGCACTTGGCCACCATGTGTGTCACACATAAATAATGAAAAATACATGTTAAAGCATTAATTATTTGGATTCTGTCACTGTTGTCATAGATATGCTTTACTGAAATATACAAAGGGGCATGCGTTTGTACAAGAGTTTTATATAGCTGAAAACCTATAAACATTTTCCCAGGACATCTGGTTGCAAGATTCTTTCTTTCTTTCTTTCTTTCTTTCTTTCTTTCTTTCTTTCTTTCTTTCTTTCTTTCTTTCTTTCTTTCTTTCTTTCTTTCTTTCTTTCTTTCTTTCTTTCCTTTTTCCTCTCCCTCCCTCCCTCCCTCCCTCCTCCCTCCTTATAGTGAGTAAGTATCCAGCTTGTCTACAATCCACTAAGAGTGAAGTAGTGACCTTTCCTAACTTGTTGGATCTTTCAGGGAGGTCTTTTATAAAGAATATTGAATAGAATGCCATCTTGTCTTCTATATAAGTGATTGCTTCATAATGCCTACAAAAATGAGCTTTTTTTTTTTTTTTTTACTTCTGCTATATAAATGTTTCATAATTGTTCAGTGTCTGCCTTTTGTCGTGTTCATGAAAAAGGCCTGGTTCATACCACACATTGAGCCATCTGCAGTTTATCTGGTTTTGGCTTAATGCTGTTGCGTGAACCCACAATTCACTCACAACATTGCAAACCAGGGTTTAGGCTTAGAATGAGGTATAAATCCAGTCAACTGTAGCTTACTCAACAAACTATGGTTAAACTATCACGGGTTAACACAGTGCATATGGTTTCACACAATGCTCTAAGCAATAATGTGGCTTGCTTGGTTTTATCTTGGACAGCTGTATGTCTCAGCCATTATAGTTTCTAAATTATGCTTTATGGCTTAACCTATCATAAGCTTTACTCAAAGAACCATAATTAAACAAATCACAGCTTAGCTTAACATGTAGACCTAGCCTGTGCTACAAACAGCTGTGTGAAATGCATAAGGGGTGTGTGTCTGTTTGGCCAGGATTGTTTTAAGATACAATGGATTCTAAGTCTCCTAAAGATTTGCAGCTATAATGTTAGCATTTAATAGTAATCTTTATTGCTTTATCTCCACAGATTGTGGTAAAATTGTAGAATATAAAACAGTTTAGGATTGAAAGTATGCCTCAGATCAAGCCGTCTATTGACATGGAGACTGTCAGAAATATATAATCACATAACGTTACAATAAAAATAGTTAGCATGAAGCAACCCCAGGCTGCCTTAGTCAGCCTGTCATATGCTCTTTCTTTACTAGTATCAGTGAATGCCAGCAATACTTGTCTCTCCCACACCCTTCTTCCGTTGGAAGCAAAGCTGAAAAGCCACTCCTTAATGAAATAATGAGAACAAAATTGTTCTGATCCTCTCTTACACTGAGGAAAAAATTCTTGCTGAGTTCCAACTGTAGCATTTTGAATCTTAGGACAGCAACTGTGAATTCTGGAGAAAAGTAATGTCGGGAATATATATTTTTTTAACTGGGGAGTGGCTAACTCCAAACAGTAGTTTTGCTAAAACCTTCTACTTCCTGTTTGAACCCCCTATGCTAAGAAATGTCTAAAAGATACGCCCTTACTTGCTTTCTGGAACTCTCTGATTTCTCCGATTCTGTCCTCTCTACGATTCCAGCTCTCTGAGGAGCTGAAGCTGGGGCTTGCAGGAACTGCGGTGCTGGGGGCTGTTACATCGAACAGAAGTATTATACCGAATGCAGAGATGCGATTCCTCTCCCTTCCCTGCTTCATTTCAGGAATCTGAAATTACGATCTCTGGAAAGTTGCATATTTCTGGACATTTAGTGTTACCCTAAATATAGGGAGGATGAATTCTGAAGAACTGGCGCATGAAGTTGTGATAGTGAGGATAGGATAGTCCTCCTGCCTGGTTTTGCATTACATTTGCTTAGCACTTCCACAGCTTAACACAGCCCTCACCTGGCTAGAATTCATGCTGCTGTCACAGCTTTAGGGTCATGCGGTGCTAGAAAGAATATGCTCCAATTGCATCAGAAAGTGGCCTTAATTTCACTTAAGGAAAACCTTCTTAATGTAAAGAATAATTGCCCTGCCCAAAAGTTTACTTATTCGAATATATGGGTTTTTTTAGAGCAAATTTAAAAAAGAAAGTAAATTTCTACTCCTAGTCTGGTTCAGGCTTTGTGAATCTTGAGTCAGTATAATGAATACAACCTGACAACATGGGAGGTCTCCTTCAGACTTAAGGTTTTATAAATAAATGCCAACAAATCAGCAAGATGTGTACGTGCCATAATGTATATTGTTCTTAGCAGCTATTTTGACAGTCAGTAGTGCCCAGGTTTTTATGAAGAAACATTTTATCGTTGCTATCTGTTTGCGGGTGGGATGTGTTCAGTAATTTAGTAACACCTCCCCTATGAATTACTTCAAGGAAGAAATGAGAAAATCATAGTGAAGAGAAAATGCCCTCTAGATACACACCTAGAGGTTGTGCAACATGCAAAGGTTGACGAAGAAACATTCTTACTCAGTATTTGCCATAGAAGTAAAAAAAGAAACAAAAAAGGAACAGGATATGATGGTGACTATCATGCTGAAATATACATGCATGTAATCTACGCATGCACAAGTATTTGCTTATACAATTTGCTTATACAATATACAGCCAAGGTCTTTCTCTGTATGCTAGCTCATTTGTAATAATACACAGTCCTTTAAAAACATGCCAGCAAATCTGGACATGTTTCCAAAGCATGTTTTGTTGGAGCATGTGTTCATTGTCAATGAGCATTCACATTCTGGTTATGAGCACATATGAAAGCTGTTCCAGGTTTGGGGATCAGATCCTACCTACAAACATATTCAGCTAAAGAGCATGACTGGTGGACTTGGTCTATTGCTGCATTATGCGTTATGGCTGGGAATTTCTGCTCCCGGTCCGCCCCCAAGATGGGCCAGCCTGAAAGCAATTGTAAACTGTTTTGTGGCTGCATCGTATGCCTGTATTCATGGGAGGTCCAACACATCTTTGTAAAGCAGAGGGGCGGAGGAGTTGCCACCTATGCAGCTATAAGTCTCACTTTGATCTGCAAGGATATATCCAGGGGGGAAATGACCCTTGATTGATTTAAATACATACCTAGCTCTGAAGCTGGTTGTATACAATGCATATTCACTAACCATGGCAAAAACATGAGCTTGGTTGGAAGACTGTGATCTAAATATATCTGAAACAGAAGGCTACACACCAGACGTTTGGAGTGCCTGCCTACTACTTGGTTATTATTTTGAAGCAACTTTCTAAGGGACTCTGAATAACCTCATTTCATAGGCACCAGGCTAGAAACCAGGAGACGGTGAGTTCTAGCCCTGACTTAGGCATGAAGCCAGCTGGGTGATCTTGGGCCAGTCACCTTCTCTTGGCCCTAGGAAGGAGGCAATGGTAAACCACTTCTGGAAAAGTTGACAAAATAATGCATCATTCCATGCCACAAAGGATTTCTCAAACTAAAAGGCAAGCATTCAAGGCTCTGATTTTATAAGGTGCTCCTTTCTCTTCCATTCCACAAGCTCTACATATTTGAAGATTTGTTTCCTAGTTTGAGTGGAAACTAGACTGAAAATCTTAATGGATACATCTGATAGTGCACATTCTTCTGACTTCCATAGGGATTCATGTTCTTCTGGATCTCTGTGACATCCTCCATTATGAAGAGAGAGATCTCTCTCTGGAAATTCTGTTTTTCTATACTTCCTGGAAAAAAAATAAACTTGTCTATAAAATAGTTCATCATTCCTCATTTTTAAATGAGGAACTGACTCTGAAACATAGTAAATTTGTTTGCCTGTGTTTCCCAGTAAGATCACAGCTGAGGTAAAGAAATAATCTAGGCATACCAGAGCCATCGATAACATGACTGCTAGAGAGACATGGCCAAGTAAGCTAATGCACCTCTTCCCAATTATTTATTCATTAAAAAATCCTTAGAAGCGAAAGACCAGTTTAGCTAGGAGTCAGGTCAGCAGAGGAAAGGATGTGTTTTCTGGACAAGCCATGACAAGGGTCAGGAAACTGCAGTGAGCAAAGGATCCGGGAGGTAGAAACCCAGTGATGAATTTCTCAGCTTGGTTTAACTTAACAAGCTGCATCTCGAGTATCATCATGATAATTAATTGATTTTTTTCCCACAAGCCCTATTCAAGGAAAGAACACACACACGTATGTGTGTGTGTCATTACTAATGACTAGAAATATGAAAAATAAAAAAAAAACAATGCAACCCAGGTATATAAATCCAGATTGATTTTGGAATTAATAACTGCATTTACACATCACACAAAGGCAAAATATAGTTTGTTTGCCTTTGATTAAATATCTTCTGGTGTGACTCCAGTCATTATAGTTCATGAACCATGGTTTATAACTAAGCTATTTATAGGTTAGCACCCAACCATTTTGGATTTTTTTTTTCTTGCCTCATTGTTGACTCCTGGTGACTGCCTGGACTAATCCCTGCAGTTTTCTTGGCAAGATTTTCAGAAGTGTTTTGCCCTTGCCCCCTTCCTAGGGCTGAGAGAGAGTGACTCACCCAAGTCACCCAGCTGGCTTTGTGCATAAGGCTGGACTAGGACCTCCTGGTTTCTAGCTTGGTGCCTTAACCACTACACCAAACTGGCTCTCTCATTATGGACTAGCTAGTAAATAATGGATAAAACCAGAAATAATTGCCATGACTTATGGATTTCAGCTGAGCATGAAATTGAGCAAACTCAGGGAGGCAGTGAAAGATAGGAAGGCCTGGCGCAATATGGTTCATGGGGTCACGAAGAGTCAGACACGACTTAACGACTGAACAACAACAAAAATGGATTTCAGCAATTCCAGAACTCAGGCAGTATCTGCTGAGACACATTTCCTTTGGGGTATTCTAGATCCCAATCATTATACTAAACATAATATTAAAAGAAACTGTATACATTTGCATTTGCTTACTAGTTCCATTTCCTGCATCAAAATTCTGTATTAACGTTTCATAATGTCAGTAATTAACAGCAAGTATTCTCCTCGGCAGCAATGTTTTTCTCCATAAAATGAATAACTGGAAAGGAAGTATACAGTAGAAGGGATACTAATAACCATGAGCTTCAGCTGGCAGCTAGCTATCTGGATATTTTTCACAGATGGCCCACTTATCCAACAAATGAGCTAGCACTTAATAGACTTTTCATATTTAAAAAGACTATTTTGTTTACAAAACTTGAACAGGGCAACAGCAAAAATACTGTTTAAATACAGTCACTGACAATGATAGGGCTACCAGATTTGGGGTGCAAAAATCTGGATGAATACTACAAAGCAGGAAAGAGTTTGCTATATTTTTTCCTTCTCATCTAGTGATCACCCAGATCTTTACAGCCCAGATCTGGTAGCCCTAGCATATCTCTAATAAGTTATTTATTCTAGACATAGTAAGATTAAGATTCAGTAAACAAATAAGATTTTACAAGGTACAATTTAGTACAATTTATGAAATACAGTGGACATTAACATCACTTCCACCAGTTCAATTGAGGTATAAAGATCTTAGGGAAGACTGTGTATGACCTACTGCAAACCGATTCCCTCTTTCCTGAGAATAATTTCTACTGAACTTCTGAGTAATCATATGTAAGTTTGGCTCAATGGGTAGGCATAATTCTAAAAGGGCTCTTTTGCAACCTACTGCTTTCTCTGTTTGTTTTCTTTTTTTAAAAAAAATCATGTTTTGCTATTTCAGTGCTATGTGCCTAGGATGCTTGTAGATGTTTATTTGGAATGACACAGAAGGACAGAATCCCATAATTACACCAGCAGTAGCCAATCTTCATTTCTTTAGCTACAAAGATGCCCTTTGAAAATAGTACCCAGGGCCCCAAATCCAATCTGTCAGAGAAGGTGGCTTTCCCTGCAACCTGAGACACAGGGTACCTCCTATTGCTTAACCCCACAATTCTTCATCTCCATAAACATTTTGGATTTGGCATCAACTCAAAGGGCACCTCGCAGACTTTGCTCTTTCCGCATTTTAGGGACTGGCTAGGAAATGCAATATCCTTTTCTAACCAGCCTGTTGACAGGAAAAGGAATAATCCAAGTATGACATATTCCCTTAAATCTCAGGAAAGGGCTTCCGGGATCATACTGAAAAACATCTCAGACAGAGGCTGCTGGAATCTATTCCCCCTTGCCTCACTTTTAACACAAGGGACCCAAAATAACATTGCAGTGGAGAGGGAGCAGTCTGCTTGTTGCACAGGCCACTTGGTCACACAATCTGTTGTGTACATCTCCCGGCTTGGACAAAGGCCAGCTACACTGCAGACAATTCTTAAGGAAACAGCCACATGAAAGATAGAGCCAGGGTTTTAGTGACTAACGCAACATCATAAAGGAAACTCGGAAAGAAAAGGACCTTGAGTGCAAGATTCTAGACTCTAGTCATCCTCAGCAATAGACTCAAATAGAAAGCAATCTTGCTCAAAAATGAGTCTAAGAGGTAGGATAAAGGTAGCCTAACACGTCTGAATGTCTTACTAGCCAATTCAGCAGAAAAGTGTCTACATATTTTAATATAAATAAAGGGACCACAGACTGACTGTGTCATTGAAAGCTAAATTCAAGAGGAGTCTACAGTCCACCAATTAGGTGGAATCAGCACATTTTGGGACTATGCCGGTGGATGATCATCAGGCTCACTGTAAAAAACAGGTAGGATTCATGAATATACAGGCCCCATTCAAAAAAAGTTTTAATTTAGCATCATTTAGATAGGCTTCTACACCCATCAGAGTGACTAATCACTAAAACCAAGACAAGACAATCATCAGGCAAAACAAGTTATCTAATAAAAGGAACCGGGTACAACACACAAGTTCAGAAAAGAATTTTCATAGCAGACAACTCAACTTTGGAAAGACTTCCAGATGGAGGCATGACCGACACTGAAATAGTATTTTCTTTTCGATGCCACATTAATTGTCCAGGCATTTAACCTTTCATATTTCAGCGAGGTGTTTAGTTATTCCCCTCCATTTTATCTCACCAATAAATAGGTTCTGTTAATTTAATGGATTTCCTTTTTTAAAAGAGAAAATGCAGTTTAAAATAGCATAAAATACATTACTAAAGTTATCATTGCAAGAACTTTTAAGAATGGGAAAAAATCTCCATCTTTAATTATTCCTTATATGCATTTCTTGTTGTCTGGCATGTATTTTCAAAACCTAGAAGGCTATACCCCAAACTGCTGTAAAGATGTCATGTCTTCCTTGTGTTATGCTGGTTTTATATTGTGAATTTTGTCCATCTACAACAGGGTCTTTTGGCTTGCCATGTGAATACTTCTCATCACTCTGTGAGTTTTTTCAACAGCATTACAAAAAGCAAAAAAACTGTACTGGCCATAAGGGAAAAAAAAATCCATATTAGGATGAGAATTGTTTTTTTTAGACCAACTCACAAGTAAATAAAATAGCAAGCTTTTGAGAATCCCAGATCTTCTCACAAGGTAAGATTTTATTAAATACGTGCTTTTTCCTGATGAAGAGAAGCGTTATTGAAAGCTGGCAGGTTTTTGTGACTTCTGAGTTAGAATATGATTTCTGTATCAGGGCTGGACAGGCTTTATACTTGAGTGATCTACTTTGCTTTTTATTAGAAACAAAAGCACCATCTGGCAGAATCTGGCCTGCAACTACTGTATTTTCTTTCTGTTGTTTAGCTTGGAGAAACAATAGAAAGTCTCAAGCACCAAACCAGAAGCAGCATTTCTGGCCTGCACATTTAATAGCTGGTACAGGACTAGAGATCTCAGCAAATGACATAACCACCCCCCTCCCCATTACCCTATGGTAAACTGCTTTTGCTTAAAGTCTCTTCTATACAGAGAGCTTGCTACCTTGTTTGAAATGCAAAACAACACGCCTTTATGGCACTTAAAAAATTAACACATCTGTCATGGAATAAAGGTGCCTAATAATTGGCCAGATATATATCCCACAACTCCTCCAGGTGTGCCATACCTGGGCTGCAAAATCTGGTCTACCAGACAGCAGCTAAAAATATCCTGCATCTCTCTGGAGTCTAGCGGTTGTTGGGATTTTTGCTACCCAAATATGGGGGCTTTATAGGAGTGTATACAGGCTACCCACCCATCCGCCGAAAACTGGGCCAGAGGGTTATAAATACAAATATCTTTGTATTTAATCTCCCCAAGATGAAAGATGGTATATTTCCTGCAGGGAACCCTGGACTACAACTCCCATTAACCCTAATCCCTGGCCATGCTGATTGTGGTTAGTGGAGTTTGGGGTCCGACAGCTGGAGGGCCACACTCTGCTCGCCTCCGCAGTAGCCAATTGACGCACGGACTCAAACACCGCCCGACGCTCGGTGCGCCCGGCGCTTCTAAAGGGTGGGGGGAAGACTTTCCTCGTCCCCCCCCGCCGCGATTGTCCTTTTGCAGGCCCCGCCCCTTCCTTGGCCAGGATCCAATCCGTTAATCGGAGAGGGGTATTTAAGGTCTAGCCGAAAAGACGCCCTCGCCAGCTCCTTTGTAAGCCGACACGTGGGTCCGGAGCGCGAGAGAGTTGCTTCCAGCTCGGCTGGCGTTGCTAAGCTGACGGCGCGGCTCTCCTGCCCTGCAGATTCACCGCCTGCGTTTGGCCGCGACCCACTAGCAGCAGGGAGGGAGCGAGCGAGAGAGACACCCGGCCTAGGCTGGCGGGTTGGTTGGTTGGTCGGTCTGCCCGCTCGTTACAGCCCAGACAAGAGGAGGCGGGGCGGCCACAGCATGAGCACGCAGGCGCGGGGCCAGGCGGCTCGCAGTGACTGCAGCGGCGGAGGTGGGAGCAGTAGCAGTGAGCTCAGCCAGGGCTCGCACCCTCGGTGGCAGGAGCACCAACATCCCTTGGGCCGTAGCGACCTCGAGGCGGACTCCGCAGCCATGCCCGTGACCGAGAAGGACCTGGCGGACGACGCGCCCTGGAAGCGGATTCAGCAGAACACCTTCACCCGTTGGTGCAACGAGCACCTCCGCTGTGTGAACAAGCGTATCGGCAACCTGCAGTTCGACCTGAGTGACGGGCTGCGCCTCATCGCCCTGCTGGAGGTGCTCAGCCAGAAGCGCATGTACCGCAAGTACCACCAGAGACCCACTTTCCGGCAGATGCAGCTGGAAAACGTCTCGGTGGCGCTCGAGTTCCTGGAAAAGGAGAATATCAAGCTGGTCTCCATCGGTGAGCTTTGGCGCGCTCGCGGCGCTCTTCGGGGCTGGGCGAAGAGAGCTGGACGCGGGGCGGCGGGGGGAGGAGAAGCCTTGCCTCCCAGCGTGTGTGGCACTTGGCCTGAGGGAGGGAAGCAGCTTCGCTCCCCCGCCTCAAGGTGTTTCGCATCCTGAGCGTCGCGGCAGACCGTCTAGAGACCCTAATTTCCCGCAGAAGGGCTTGGGGTTGCCCGCCTCGCAGCCCCGTCCTAATATTTGCAGCCGCGTTAAGAGAGGCGTCTGGGTCGGTTGCCAGAGGGTGGGAGACCCTCTGAGACCCTGTCAAAGTTTGAGGGTCAGTGGGGACGGGGAGATGTGGGTTGACTTCGTCCCACCGTCTGCCGAGCCTCTTCCTGGAGTGTCGGAGAGCCTGCAGGAGCTGGGTGGGGCTGTGGGTTTGGGAAGCCCAGCCCGGCACTCCCGGGCGGATACCTGCCCGATGCTTATACCCGACAGCCTGGCTTTGAAGCAGCTCAGTTTAGCGCCGCTGAAGGCGATAAGTTATCCAGGGCTCCGTTTTCTCTCTTAACAGTAACAAACCCGCCCGAGTAAAAGTATAGAAGGGTTTTCCTAGTCAAGAAGGACTCACGCTTTACATTTGGGATATGTGCTCCTTTTTCTTCTCTCTCTCTTTCCTCCCTCCCCTTCCAAAAATCAGGCTTTTCATTGTACAAACTTCTGGCCAGCTCTGAGCTCTAATAGGGGTCAAAGCAAATCCTGGGGAAGGGAAGACACGGCTGGTGCTTCACAGACAGGATTTCCTGAGGTGCCTCCCTCCCAGCAGGTAGAACTGCTTCCTTTGGGCTGCAGGACTTGGGTTCCTGTGCTGAAAATGTGTGAAGAGCTTGCCCCTGAGAAGTCCAGCCTCTCAAATCTTCAGGGGGAAGCATGCAGCAAGCTAGTCTTTGTATCAGTTCAAAAACAGAACAAAAAGAAGTGTCGCTATGGCAACCTATTATGATTATATCCCACCTTTTCTATGAAAATGCAAGGTGGCTTTTCCTGTCACCATAACTCTGTGAGGTAGGTTGGTTGAGAGAGCGTGAGTAGTCCCCAGTGAGGGGAACTGTCATGAAGTGGACTCCCCTGTGAGACAAGGACATATTTGGAAGTAATCTGCTAAAAAAAAAAAAAAAAACTTATTTTTTTACCCTGAAAATAAATGCATTGAAATCATGCTGTAGTATGTCTTCTATCTACAAAATAGTGCAATATTAATATTTTAGCAAATGTTCTAAAGTGACTGTAATTCTGTTTATGTAAAACATATAGGTCATGCATTGTGCTAAACCCTGAAGAGGCTTGATTGGTTCTGGCTTTGTGTGATGTGAAAAGTTAGCCATTGTGGTTGGTAAACTAGGGTTTATGGCTTAGTGCTTTGTGTACCAGGACTATGTCTTGCTTCACAAAATGTGGTTAAACCAAGCTGTGGGTTAATAAGGTATGTGACCCCAGATTTGATGTTAACTTCCTAAATAAATGGAGCAGAAACCAGTTTATTTGTAGTGGGTTTTTTGGGGGGGTACTTTTGAGTTTGTTTTGACTCCTGGCAACTGCCTGAACAAGTCCATGCAGTTTTCCTGGCAAGTTTTTCAGAAGTGGTTTGCCATTGCTGCCTTCCTCTGGGTAGGCAAAAGTGGCTGGTCCAAAGTCACCCCGCTGGCTTTGTGCCTAAAGTGGGATTCATGGTCTCCTGGTGTCTAGCCTGGTGCCTTCAACCACTGGCTCTTCATTTATTAAAATTATGTTGTTGCTTACTAAGATCTCTTGGTGGTTTACAGTAAGGACTATTTTTTTCAGTATCAAAATATTATGCTGTTATCTGTTTAGGAGAACATTGTCCCATTATATCAGAGAGCTAAGCAGTTAACTCAGTATGAAACTTCAAAAACTAAGCCAAAGGTGAACAGACTTCAGGCTAATGGGACTGATTTAGTTTCTAAACCTCTAAACCCCACCAATTGGAGCCAAGTGGAAAATAAAGGTGCAGGGAGACACATGTGAAGAATTAAGGAACAAGGTGCCTCTGAGCAGATGTTTATCTGAGGAATTTATGATGAGTACTTATATGAAGCTAGCAAGTCTTTTCGCACACCAGTTTCTCTTGTATAACATCCTAAAGGGAATATGAAGGCTTTTTAACACTTCTGTTAGGCAACTGAGAACTGGAAATTGATCTATTCCAGTTCACTTAGAACATGGGTAGGAAATCTCTGATCCTGCAGATATTGGATTCCCACTGAGGATATTGACCATGGTAGCAAAGGCTGTTGTGTTGTAGTCCAGCAATATCTGGAGGGCATGGGTACTCCATTTCTTGCTTAAAAATCTGCCACCAGGTCATGATTGTGCTTTTTGTTTCCCCTTTGGACTGTGAGGAATCGTCTAGTATGGACATGGGTGACTCTCCTAGACCTATATAAACAATAACTAGTCTTACAGTAACTCTGAGTTTCAAGGATAGCAGAGTTAGTCTGCAGGCTAATATTTGTTATGACATAAATGAAGAAAAAGTGTATTTGGATTTCCTGTTGATTGTAGCGATGTCTCTAATGTTCTGGGCTAAGGAAAGATAAAAAGATGGGAACAATCCTTCCAGAATCCTTCCTGACAAATCTATAACCTGGTATCTCTTCCACATGGCGACACTAAAGTGCTGTTATCTTGTGTAGGAATTAGCAGAGAACTCTGCTGGCTTAGAGAAGAACTAAGAGCCCTTCCAACCCCTGCTCTGCCTCCACAGTGAAGAAGAATAAGGTTTCTGCTGGCACCAGAAGCAGAGGGAGGAGCAAGACAGGGTAGGAAATCCCTCCCTTGGTGCCAGTAGCCGATAACAGAAAATCTGAATATTCTGCTCTTGGTTCTGGTTCCAGGGAGAACTCATTCTTTAAGATGGGAAAAGTAGTAGCAAAGGGACCATTGTCTCCTGCTTCTGTCTCCTTTTCCTGCTGCCCATGGGTTCTTGACGAACCAGGGGAAGAGTAGGAGGGGAAATGAGTCTTTTTGATGCTGTGGGAGACATACACATGTCTAGGTGTCCTATAGTGGACACGTTGTCACGAATGCCCCCTGCAGCTTTGACACCACTGCACCAAATCACAAGGGGGTCAGGCAAGCTATGCCAGGAAGGTGTCCCTGAGGTACAGCCATCCACTTACCTGCAGCTTAGGTGCTGCAGAGCTGGAGTAGCAGGGAGACATTCTTGATGTAGGTCCAGTGAACTGGACAACTGTTTAAGACATTCCTCCTGCAGTTTCCGGGTTGCAGTGATTAAGGTCCTTAATCTTGGGGGTCTGCTGCTGGCATACCTATGGGGAAGCTACCATGGGGTTACTGTGGTGGCGCAGGCTGACTGGCATCCAAAAGACCCATTTCCCCTCCGCTCCCTGTTTCTGCTCCACATGTGTTGGAAAGAGAAGTGGAAGAAGTGGCCTTTTGGCATAGTGGCAGAGCCCTGACTCTCCTGCTGCTACCCAAAAGCTGAGCAGTAGCATAGAAGTGATGAGTTTACAAGTAAAGGAAAATAAAACCAATACCTGCCTGTGGGGAGCTCAGACATACCTCTTTAACAATTGTTACCCTGTTTGATGAATTGGAGTTCTGTCTGAATTCTAGCTAAGGAAGTGAGTTGGTTCTCTTTTCAGTTGCGTCTCCGGGGCATAAAACTATGTTGTTTTGAGCAAAACGTGACCTTGAATTAGAGACCTGAAGCATAACTTAGAGATGTTGTGTCTATATAAATAGACTCGAGGCTTCAAGGAAAAGTATAGGAGAAGGAATGCTGATCTCTCTGTATGTAACCCATATGTTTTGAAGCAAGGGAACTCTGCTGAGCTCAGATTGAGTCTCCTTGTAGGAAAATATCTCTGACAGATGCTATAAACTTGCTTTTCCAGAAATTACTTCACTATGCTTTCTTTTCGGTTTAAATATTAACAGTAGAATAACTTGTTACCTCAGTTGGCACTTTGCACAATAGGAATCATGCATACTCTTGTACTACTTATGCTGCTATAACTAGCAGAAACCTGACACAAATATTAAGGTGGAGGAATGTCTTTCACTAAGTATTCAGCATCTTCTACGTTATCCTGAGAAATGGCTGCTTAGCCCCTCTTTAAAGCTGGGATTATGATTACTGTTTGGGTAAAACTGGGTATGTGCATGTATCCTGGATAGCTAGAACTCATGCTGTGGAGTACCAGTGGATTGGATTTTAAACCTGGGAATACTACTACTAGTTACCGTATTTTTCCGACTATAAGACAATACTTTTTTCTAAAATCCTTACCCTAAAAATTGAAGGGCGTCTTATTCAAGGAAGTCAGCGAGGAGAGAACCGCGCAGTGGCAAAACTGCCCATACTTTGTCTCTGCAGGCAGGCTTCCTCCTATTGCTAGCCTCCAATCACGAGTGAAATAGCTTGTCTCCCAAACAGACTTCCTCCAATCACGAGCCTGATGTAACTGATGCCAGCTGATGCTGAACAAACCAGTTAGAGGAAGTCTGCAGAGACGAGCTATCGGCAGTTTCACTCCTGCTTGAATGTAATCAGTTATGCAAAAGAGCATGGAAATAGAGCTGCAAGAGACGGTTTGGACCTCCTCCCACCGAGTGTAGCAGGTCAATGTTAACTAATTACTAAATAAAAATGTGTTCTGCACTATCTTTAAAATATTGATTTCTTAATTTGGGGTTGGAAAAATGGGGGTCGTCTTGTACATGGGGGCGTCTTATTGTCGGAAAAATACAGTATATTGTGAAATGTTTAAAGTACATCTGCCTTAGGCCTTTAAATAAAAGGACTTGATTCTTTCACTGCCTTTCACTGGTGACTTGTAGTGTCAGGAAATGATGTCATGGTAGTTCCTTAAACCACTTTATTACAATCTCAGGTGGGGAAGTGGTCATTTGAAAATTAAGTTTTTTAAAACTGTGACGCACTAGCGATATAGTTCCTTGTTATTTCTCTCTCAGGAAGTATCCTTGAATGTTGTCTCTGTTCAATAATTGACTCAGTGTGGGAGAACAAGGTGAAATTAGATACAGATAAGAGGGAGAGGCTGTTGATCAATAAGAAACTGAATTAGGAGATTGGATGGAACTTTACTCACCCTGAAAGAGCAGGTTCCTGAATTCTCAACTGTCGATAGGTTTACAGATGGCCGCTGTGGCTATGGGTGCGTTTGCACAGTTACAGCTAGTGAGTCAGCTATGACTGTTTCTGAACTGATCAGACTTGGCAACTGTTATCCATGCCTTGGTTATATCCTGTTGACTGTTGCAACTTGCCTCATTTAGAAAATGTCCATAAGTTGCAATCAGTACGAAATGTAGTGTATAATGTAACTGATGCAAAGTATAGGGAACATATGCAGTAGCATCCATAACACGTTGCGGTGTTTTCAAAATGATGATGCTCATGCAGTGAGGTCATCACACAAATGCTACCATTACATGCTTGTGTCACAATGTCTGACTCAAATGTGTAAGTTGTGGAAAGTGTGATGCCACACAGGTGTCATCATTTCCCCCTCCCCCATAGATGCCCATGGCTACGTGATGCCCGATCTTTCTTGGCACAATATAAGTGTTAATGTTATCCTTCAAAGCCCTAAGTGGCTTAGAGCCTGGCTATTTGAGATGCATCTTTCATTAGCTTTTAACTGCTGATTACTAGCTTTAGTTTATGTTTTTATTTAAATTTAAATTTAAATTTAAATTCATTGTTTTGTTAGCTGCTCTTAGTACTTGCAGAGTAGAAAAGTGGGGTACACAAATAAATGCTCCCTATGGATCTTTCCTGCGTGGCTGTCTTTTCCTAAGTACTCTACCCCTTTTTCCTGGGACAAAAGTACTATGTGATCTTGAGAAGTATGATACAACTGGAGCAATCATGTCTGTTCAGATTTAAAACACACTGAATTCAGTGAAGCTGGTAAGTGGCTGTAGATTTACAGCCTAAGCCAAGGAGAAAAACTTTAAAAACTATAAATGCTGCAATAAGTATGCAGCCTTATCTTAGTTTAGGTTATTGCACTAGTTTGCCATTGGACAAGATTCAAAACCACATTTTGGCCCTAGTACTACCAAGATTCCTGACGTCATGCAAAAAGTTTCATTGCCTGACATACTATTGTGAAGCAGAGCATTTGTCTAGAATTTGGCATTTCACACACACATACCCCCCCCAAGGAAAAAAAAAATTGATTGCTCATTTATGTAGATGTAGATTTTTAGGCAATAGACTCTACAATGCTGGACAATACATAATAGACTCCTTGTATAGGACTGTTCATCTAAAATGCAATAGGTGCTTTGAAACTGAAAGTTGCATCACACAACAAAAGAGGCTAACCTTTTTTTTGGTTGAAAAGTACATAATTAAGCACCTGTGTGTTTTGGAATTGTAAGCACAGTTAATGACTAGCTATCAAATTTAATAACTGATATTACACTAAACTATTTTTGTTCACTTGGCATGAAGGAAATTGCAGAATTTATCTTACTGCTCATGCTCACAACTGGATCAGAAATATAAGCTTAGTGAATGTTATACAGGTGGTAATTCATCCAAACTTAGCACAAAATGTTGCATGATTGGGAGTCCCGCTTCTGAAGTTCAGGTTATGATGTGCCTTATTCACTTGACATTGCCAGATTTTCATATGGAAACTTTTTCCTAGGGTAAACATGGCAGGGCTCTTTTGTGAGCAATAAAATGCTAGTTGGTAGATCAGCTGTACTAACATTTTGAAGTGTTGCTCATACAAGAAAGATGCATATCTCCAGTGAGTCTGAGTGGACATGTTCCAGGAAAAATGGAGTAGAATGTCCATTTCTTCTTCTTTATTTATAATCTTAAAGTGACTTGTAGCACCCTCTGTATGAGGTGTTCATTGTAGAATCTTGTCTAGGTACGTATTCCTGAGAGGGACATATGTTCAGTTACTATCTTGGTGATCAGTCTTTCCCTGTAGTGTGTGGCAAAGGAAACAATTCTTTGTCAAAGGATAACTCTTTTAAAAAGAAATGCACTGTACATGCAACATATTAGCTAAGTAAGAGCTGACTCAGTCTACCAGGATTACTGATAAGCATTGTTGAGATGATTGTTACATGGAGATATGCTAAACCCACTTCATGGTAACTCTTTAGTTACCATGTAACACTTGTACTTTTATCAGTGGCTCAGCAGGGTGTGTGCTAAGGTGTGTTAATTAAGTTGCAATTAGTTTTTTTATTGAAGCAACTTCCAGTCTTCATTTTGCAGTTCAAGGAATCAACCTGTATTCTAACTAGATTTTTGGGTGGAGTTGTTCAACTGAAATATTTGATTTACGGGTTTCTTTATATGCAGTTTCCTTAGTAAGTAAAACGAGTAGAGATTAAATAGAGAAGGTGGTTTCATTGCTGGCAGCTAGTGTTCACACCCTATGTTTATACATACTGAAGTACCTAGGTAACAGTTGAATTAGTTGTAGAATGATATCAGCTATATAGTTGGAGGGGAGAGGAAGGATAGAAATTGCCAAGTTTGGAATTTGATATATGTATTATGAGTCAACCTGTAAGGGAGGGGAATGAATCCCCAAACCATTGTGTGTGTGTGTGTGCGCGCGCATGCACGATATCCTGAGCCCTCTTTCATCCCAATGTTGAATTTTGATGGTGTGAATGCCAAAAATTGGTACGTTATTTCCTAACTTGAGGTGGGACATTCATGAAAACTGGAATGTAAGAACTAAGGCTTAACACATATACCTGAGAAATCTTGCTTCTACTCCCCTTTGCATCTCAATTATAGCTCACCAGTCCCCCTCATTAGGTTAAAGATGACTTGTCTGTGTCATAGGCCCATCTGGTCTGGTATAGTCTCTAAGTAACTGCTAAGGAAGTCAGAAGAAGAGAAGATGTTAAGAAATACATACAGTAGTCCCTTATGTCAACATGCAAGAAATGTAGAAGACTCTTAATCACAGGATCGTAGAGTTGAAAGAGACCATTGAGGCCATTGAGTACAACCCCCTGCTCAGTGGAGGAAACCCTGCTCTGTGCAAAGAAATATTGATAATGTAGTCAATGTTTACTGGAAGTTCTTTGACTGGGATAAAAGCTCTTCAGCCAAGAGAAAAAAGGACTTTTTCTGTTTAGTAGAGAACATAGTTTTTACTTTATATCAGATTTGTTAACTAATGTCTTTATTCAGGCTTTAGTGTGTAGGGGTGTAAAGGAATGCAATGAAATGGTATTGATGTATAGCTAATAGGGAAAATAAACTTCATAAAACTTCATAAGCTTTTTCATAAATTGAATTATTTGATAGCATGGAAAGAAATGTTTAAATTGTAATCAACAAAGTAGAAATGGAAATTTAAGCTAGTCAGAATATTATAGCTGTAGCAGCTCAAAGTTTATCATGAAAATAGCTTTGCTGATTGTATTTCAGAAAGCAAATTACATAGAATAAGTTCTGTTCTCCTTTGGCCTGCTTGACCAAAACATGTGCTACAACTTATGATTTTGTGTTGAAAGAAATGTTAGCAGATTTGTCTCCTGTTTGCTTCCTATAAAAGCTTCTTATGGAGGAGAGATTATGCTTTGGGACTATCACTGTAAAGGACAACTCAACACTTTTGGTAATAAAACAAGGATTTAAAACACAGTAAACTTCCCGTGGAAGGGACAGGGTTCAGTGATTGATATCAGCCTGATGACTAAATCATTAATCATGGTGACTTAAAACCGTTTTAGACTGATATGTCTCAGAATAAACATTTCACCATCAGACTTAACCTTATACAATTTCTTAATGGTATTCATCCTTTATTTATTTATTGAGGCTTTTATGTTGCTTCAGTCCATAGATTCTTCCATATAGATCAAAATAGAATTCTTACGATGTGCTCAGTTTTAATAAAGGTTGATGCTAAATAATAGCTACCCTGTGTCCTTTGTTTTTAATTGAACGCAGTTCATCTATACTTATTTTCAAAGATGGCATGTTTCGTATACAATTCCTGCTGCGTCTGTCGCTGTAACATTGGCTTCCGCGGTATTGCGTCTGGAGGGAACGTTTACGTGCATGGGCTGATTTCCATGTAACCCGCGGGAGGTACTGCTTACTACACTTTGCATGTTGAATTGTACCTTGCTAATCTGGATGTTGGTGTAGGGGGAGAGGGGGCCTGAGCCCGCGGCCCGCGTTGCACTACTGACAACTGTGTTGGGTTTTATATAGCCAAACATTAATTGATTTGTTTGAAAGGATAATTTCTTTTAGCAAAACATGGCCCTCTGCAAAGATGGAGACTGCCCAGGAAGAGAGTGTTTCAGGTTCACTTTATACTGTGCTTTGGGAATACCTCAAAGGAATGAGCAAACAGTAACCACCATGATCAAGCAAGTTAACTGGGCTTTATGCCAACATTCTTATCTGTTTGAAACTTAGCGGGTGTAAGACTGGCCATCCCAGGTACCCTACTGGCTGATCTCATTTATCAGTGTGAGAAAACTAACTTAAAAAGTGTTTTTTCTTGTTTTTATGGCTGAATTGCTAGAGTTGCATGCAGGAGTGCTAGGTATCTTGCCTTGAGCCCCTGGAGGAAAGGCAGGATTTAAATCTAACAGATAAATAGGCTCCTGTCTTCACCTCTGTAGCTCCCTTTGTTGCTTCTTAGCGTGAAGAGGCTACTTTGACGTAATTTAAAATACAAAACTTGGAACCCTCCTGTAGCTTCTCAGTCGGCTGAAGTACCATGACATACATGGAAAAGAGGGATTCCAAATTCAGTGTTATTTTAATTCTAGAGAGATGTCAACCTGAATCCATTTAATTCTGGTGCTGTACCTTCAGGTTTTTGTTGGTTACAATATTCTTCAAAGACAGCCAGTGACTGCTAAGAAATAGTTTAATTACCATACGCAAACTTTATTTAGCAGAACATTGGCTTATGTGAATTATGCTTTGGAGTTCAGTCTCTAAAGTATCTTTTTTATGTTACTAAATATAAAAAGTAGACGAATAAGCCTTGTTCAAGACTGCCAGCTGTTAAGGGAAACATCTGGATTTCCTCTAGTACTAGGTGATAAGGCAGCTGAAAAACAGGATGGTTATGTATGTCATAGTATGCAAAATATCAAGGCCTGTATTGCAGTATTGGTAGTAAGGTTGGAGCAATGTTATAATTAAATCTGCTACTGCTTTTCCTTAGCAGTGTTGATAATCTAATCTTTTTTGAAGTAGGCATCAAGATTCTTTTTTTTCTTTAGTCCCTGGCTTTATGTGTGGCAAAATATGAGTAATACAAGTGAACCATCATTTATTATTTTGCTTAGCTGATTTAAAACTATCTTTGGGAGTTACATGATCCAGGTTTCTAGCATAATTTTGACTAAGATGTTTTAAAATAATTTAATTTGAGAAAGTATCTCATGGCACCACATTTTAAAAGGTGTAACAGACTGTAAACTTTAAAATGTTTTCCATGAATTTAGGATGTTCAGTTTTTTTCAAAATGCTGTTCTTTGGCTGTGATAAAATCTGGCTGAACTGTGCATTCTTACATGAATGGGATTTCCTTTTGCCAGTTTTGTTCATGTTGTGACTGTGGATGGTTTCAGATGGAAAATGTGAATCGAAGTATACATTGCAGTCAAGGATTTCCCCAAACAGTAATCACTTTTGATTACTTCCAATGTGTTGTTTTTGGCTTTGAAACCTATCCACTCTGGCTTCAATGCTTGGCGTGTGCTGCACAGAAGATACTTGGCTGAACTGTATCTGAATAGCTTTACTTATCTATACAGGCTTCTGTTGGTGGCAGCTGCCTAGAAGAATCTTGATCTATACCCAATGTAAGGAAACATACTTGTTAATACTGAGGATGTTAGTTGTGACCTGGAAGCTTCCTAGACCTTTTTATTAACATGTGATTCCTGGTGCTGGCCGAACCAAATGGGTTATTCTAAATGAGTATCTGAAGCATTCTGAAATGGCAGTAGGCAGAGATCTTGGTGGGCGCTGATTGAAATAAAACACACTATGTTTTTGAATAAATAAGAATCAAAGGGGTGGTGTATAGTGTAAGCCACTAAGGTAAATGGAGTATGGAAAGCACAACCATTTCCAAATTCAGGATATCCTTCCCCTGGTTTCAGTATCTTTTGTATACATTCAGGAATAACTCAAGGCATTTTGCTTCCTCAACTAATGGTGCTCCTCTTAATCATAGAATCTTCAGATAATAGGGTTGGGAGAGATCTCAGAGGTCATCTACTCCAACCACCTGAGTGCAGAATTCATTAGATCATCTCTGACAGTTGCTCATGCACCCTTGCTTAATGAACTTGAGTGAAGGAGAATTCAGAGGTTATGTGTCAGCCTGTGCAATTGGCTAAGAGCTTGTACAATCAGAAGGCACCTCCTGATCTCCTTCCTTGTACTTTAAGCCCATTGGTTCTGGTCCTGCCCTCCAGGTCATTAGTGAATAACTCTACTCTCTCTTCTGTAGCAAAGCTCTACAGGAATTGGAAGACTGCTATTGTATTACCCTATAATTGTCTTTTTTATAAGCTATATGCCTAGATCCTTTAACTGTTCTTCATAGGGCTTGGTTTCCATACCCTAACTCTCCTCTGAATTCCTCTCCAGTGTTTATCTCCATCTCTGGCAACAACTTTTTAAACAGTGGTTGGTCCTGCAGTGGCTGCTGTGTAGAACTGCTTGAATCTTCTTCTGTCCCTTGGGATTAATTCCTCTGGTGCTAGGTGATAACCTGCTGTGCTACAGTGATTAGACTTGAATGAATGGAAGAGAATATGTGTAGCTCAGGGTTGAACTGTGGAGTCCTTGGGGTTCTCTGAGCTTGGTTGTTTTCTTGCAAATATTTTGTTACCCGACTAGGTAACATCTTCAGTGCTAGGACTCCACAGACTTGAATGAAATCTAGCATAAAAGGGACTGGTCTCTGAAGATTCCTTGTGAGTGTTATTCAGCTGCCCGGTTGTATAAGATCAGCCTTCTGGTTATTTGAATTACCATGTTTTGGCAGGCGCTAAAAATGAGTCTCCTGCACGTTCATAAAAATAACAGGGGCTAATGTACTCTTGCATTGTATTCTAAAAAAAACTCAAACAGTAGTTGAAGAAAGGTGCTGGAATTTAAATATTACATTGTGCCTGAATCAAGCAAGTTGTAATGAGTTCCAGTTCAGGAAATGCCAAATAGGTCCTGAATTCTTCTCTTTGGATGAGGGACGGGAGAAACAGCAGTTGAAAATATGCTACATAGACACAAAAGATAATGCGTCCAACCAGTTTAACTAGAAAAAATATTTTTTTATGGGTCCTCGTTTTCTGCTTCTGGCACAGAGTTATGATTTCTGCATATAAACTACACATACCAATAGGTGTCTGTCCAAACCATATATTTTGACATGACTATTATCATATGAGAAAGCATTTTTCTGGGGAAATGAGAAGGCAGCAGCTGGTTTCAAGCTGATTTAATTTGTGCTTTAACATTGTCCACGGACTCTGAGCCAAACATGTTTTAAAGATAACTGAGGGATTCAGTGAAGGTCTGTTGTTTCAAATGGATGAAATTGAGAGTATGGTACTGGAAATGCTCTTTCCAGCCTTGCTTTGAAGCAGTACTATTCTTGTCCTGTTGGAAAGTCTTTACTCATATTAAAATGTTAAACATTTACTTGCAATAGATGGATGGGCATTGAATTATAGCTGATGTCACTGCAAGGCATGTGGGCTGCAAAGCCCACAGAACCAGCATTCTTCTGCTGAGTCTGCCTTGTTCTGCCACTTCCTCTGAAATATCAGACTGAACGACTGTCTGCCTTCTACAGCAGAAAATATAGAGGTGGTAAGAGCTATTTAGTGGAAACAAACAAAAGCTGCTCAAACTTAAGGATGGGTTACATTTGTCTGGCATTTTCCTATGGTAAGTTTAGATCGGATAGTCCTTCAGTATTACAAACAGAAACTTATGAAGTTTGATTTTTAACTTGGCCTAACAGTTGTCATCAGCATGATTGTCAGGGGACTTGCAGATGGCACTTAACAATTAGGTTCCCCCTTAGAGGTTCCACTCATGGACTGTAGAATCGGGAAGAGTTCTGTTCTACAGTCTATATACTTCCATTGCATTCTTCTTACAAGAAAAACGCTAAAAAGTGATGGCATGAAATCCTGGGTTCCCTTGCTTGAATGAATAAATATTTTACAGCTGAATTCCAGGGCAGACTGATGAAGTTGCTTGATTTTTTAAAATATATTTAAATTTAGAGGCTGCCCAACTCGAAATGACTCTGGGTGACTTACAATTAAAATAGGAAAAGAACCCTAAAGCTGAGCAAAAAGAACCATGCATGTCCATAAAACATACAATATAACAAAAACAAATACAGTAATAGAGGTTTGATACCCACAGTAGCTCCAGGCCTGGTAGAACAGCCAGGTCCTCAGGGACTTTTGGAATGTCATCAGGGTGAGAACTGTACAGATCTTTGGTGGGATGGTGTTCCAGAGGGAAAAGAAGGCATATGGTGTGCTTCAAGATCTTGGATTTAAGTTCTGAGTTGAAAATAATTGCACAAATCATGAGAAACAGTGGTGCTGTTTGAGTTGGATTTGTTTGAATACAAGTTCAGAATCCTAAAACACCTTTTTCTTTTAATTTTTATAGTCAGGAAGATGACCTTCTCATCGTTGCTTCCTAGTTCCCTATGTTGAACATGCTGAGTGAACAGTAGATGCAGCAATCTTTTTAAAGGGTGGTTGTTTGTGTAGTGAATGCCTGTGGGCATCTTGCCCAGAGTCCCCTCAAACCTGGTGAGAATTAAAGATCCCTAAGCACTTGAGGTGGCCTGATTTGAAGTGAATAGCAATTTTGAGCAAGAGGCTACATATTTGCATGTATAGGCAAGAATAGCTGCCAAGAAAATCTTACTGGAATACTTACATCAGTTTTCAGATGCTTCTGAAGACATCATTTCAGTCAAGGCTGAAACAAAGCAAACTGATCTCATCTCCTGCTTCTGTTTTTTTTTCTTCACATACATGGGAAAGAAGAGATGGCCTCACTTACAAAGAATGTGCTTTGTGAAGTATAAGAGAGGGCCTACACTCCTGGGACGTGATTGTCAGTATAACAAGTTTGTCAGTGATGTCATTTATCCAAAACACGTTGAAGCAAACTTTAAGGATGAGGAAAGGGCTTGGAAAACTGAAACTTCTGTGTTAGTAATACATGGAAGCAAAAATTCTGTAGGATGACTATAACAACATTTTGTTAGGAAAGAAAGCATAGGTAGGTGCTGACTTCTGTTAGACAGCTACTCCCAGATCTAAATAACCTTGCTGTGAATCTGCCTCAACCAGCTGGCGCAGACATACAGCCCTGTCTTTGCCAGGGCCAGCACATCAGTCCCGTTGCTCCTGCTGAGGTCTGCCACAAGATTTTTGTGGATCTTGTGGCACAGGTTGGCAGTCCCTGTAGCAGAACTAGGGACAGGGTTAGCGCAAAATAATTTATGTTCACAGGTCTATTTTTATGCTGATCGGTTAATACTCTGTGCCCAAAGTAGATTCCCAGTTATGTTTCAGATCTAGGCTGGAAATTGAAAGTTCCCAGTACAGTTAAACCTCATTTTATGGACTTGGGCAGGATGAATTCAGATTTTACTCCCAAATAATGGACAAAGTCCATTGTTTTGGAAACAGTCTGAACAAATTATGTAGTTAAACAAATGGCATGTATTGACACAAATGACATACTTCACATCAGTTGTGTAAATTCGGATTAACAGACATTTGGCTTTAACAAACACCACTTTTTCCCAAATGTCTTGTTAAATTTAAGATTTCCTGTTACTGTTTACATGCTACTATTCTGAGCCAGCAAATAGGCTGGTTTTGGGTAAAATTCTCAAGTACTAGAATTTTTCATTCATTGCTTATACTGTATAAATAAACTCTTCCTCATGTAAGTTTAGCATGTTTTCATGTCAAATACAAAGTGTTTCCATGGTTAAAACATCTTAAAATAAGATGCTAGAATTATCAGAATACAAACAGCTGATTTTGGTTGAATTCTGGAATTTCTAACACTTGTTCCAAAAACTAGAATCGTATTAATTTAGCTGTAGTTTAAAGACATAATATTCTTTTTAGCAATTAAAGGGTGTAAAGGCTTTATCCATAAATTTACAAATATCTCTGATAATTATAAACTCTTGTCAGTTTGAACTTCTGCAGTGTATTTCGAGCAGCCAAATGTTCCCTGTTTGCAAAATAGCTGTAGGTATATTGCAACCATGATGAGGCAACTGACATATGGCTCCTTGCATTACTTGACCACAACATCTGTCTATCTCTACCTCCTTCTTAAAAGACAAACTTCACCCTGAAGAGTCAGGCATCTGCTAGCTCATTAACTTGAAAGTCTAATGAATTTAATACAGAATTAGATTTCATGAAATTGACTTTGGTCCAGAAAAGTGTATGGAAACTTTTCCTATGTTTAGAACTTGTTTTAGATTTCAATTGTTAAGTGCAGGGTTGGCCATCAAAAGGTTGCCCTGCCCTGTTTTAAGGTACCTTTAGATTGCTTGCTGAAAAACCAATTGAATATTGCCAGCAGGTTCAGTACATTGGTAGTTTTTCTCTGTTGCAGAGTTTTGTTTGTTCTGATTTTAGCTAACTCATACACAATAATTTGGAGACTTCCCTCCAATTGTTACACATAGATATAAGAGCCCCTATTTTTAAACACTTATGAGGCCTGGAGGTGTCATAGTAAAGTTTTGAATTATGGTGCTTATTCCCCTCCTGTCTTGATGTCATAACCATGAAGAATTTGGAAGCTTCCACTTTTATTCTTAAGTAACTGCATTAATTAATGGTTTGTTTGAATGAGTCAGTTTCAACCATAGCTCATGAAGCTGAATTAGTGTTTGTCAGGTTTAGTCAAAGTGATTGAAAAAAACAATTGATTCCAGACGCTTTCTTTTTATTCCATGTGGTACAAGCTAAATATGCATGATGGTTCAATTTTGTAATGTTATACCATGGCTTGTAATGACATCATATAAGGTGGTTTCAGTGTCATTCATCTTTGTAGATAGAATAGACCATTTACACTGGAAGTATTCCTTTTGTTTTACAGTCTTGTTTTACAGACTACTTCTGATTGCAAGGATATCCTTTGGTCCTGTATGTGTTTTGTAAGGTAACTTATAGGCAGCAATGTAACAAACAGCATATAGCTTGTTAGGCATGAGAATGGGGACTTACCCTGTGATTCTGGACCAGGCCTGCACAATTTTTAGAGGAGAAAGGACCACATTGATAAATTAAAAATAGCAGGTGACAAAGGAATACCTGGCACCCTGAACAGCTGTTCAGTATGTTGTGCAGGCCTGCTCTAGACTAATACAAGAAGACCTATCTTATTTCATAAAGTTATTTTCTTTGATTTTTTTTCTATATTTGAGCAGGGTTTTACATTTACAATTCAGGCTGCCATTGGGAATGTTTTCCTGGTCTCCATGTTTGTGGGTGGCAGTGAGGAGAGATGCATTCTGTCCAGACCTTCCATGTATCAGAAGGAATTTTGCCCAAGACAGAACTTGCCATTCCTCTGAGCCCTCTGAAGCATTCACCTGGTTCAACTTTTCTTGGAGCTGAATGATGCTTTGCTTTGAAATGTTTCAAACTATAGCATGAAGTGAGAGGATGATTCCAGTTTGTACAAGGAAGAACATCATTCCTTCATTTTGTGTCATTCTTCAGAAGTACTGAGATTTTTATTCAATCTACATGTATGTCTTGCAGAGTGGCAAAGCTGGAGACTTTCCTATTTAAGTTATATGCCAGGTAAATAAGGGAGAGGTTGTAGTTAAATATAAGCCTCTTGCAAAGACTGTCCAAGGGAAAGTTGTTATAGAATATCTGGAACCACCTTTCCCAATCTGATGCCCTCTAAATGAGTTGGGACTGCAGTTCCCAGAATTTACTGTTGCCTGGACATCAAGACAAAGATCTGATGTGTTTTGCATAGGGAATGTCACAATTTCCAGTAAAACTGAAAAAAAAATTGAATACAGACTAAACTATATTTTATGGATATCTAACATAATTTTGTTAGTTTATACCTGAAAGTAAAATTTCACAAAGGTTTAGCAGTCAGGCTAATTAAAAGTACCTATTTGTGGAACATGAACTGTTTTCACTTGATGCTTACGGATGGCCTTGACTGCCTGTAGCTCAGTAATGTTTTCTTCAACATAAAAGATAAAGCACCCCCCTTCACATTGATTTCATGATTTATTTTCCCCTATGGAGGATAATGGTTTTAACAGAATATTTTTTGTGGAAGTGAACATACACTGTGACTGGTAACAAAATCTTCTCTCTCCTTTAAAACATACAGTAATTTCTAGTCAGTTTCTGAAATGATTACTAACTTTGAAAAAGTAGCACAAGAAAAAGCATGCCTTAATGTTGACCATTTCAGGGATGAAGCATGTAATCCACAACCGCAGATACGTAATTAGCAGCTGTAATGAGAGAAGGCAACGCTTCAAAACTAAATAATGCCAGTGACGAAGGAGGGGAGGGTTGTACTCCTGAGCTTTGCTTTGCCCAGCTCCCTTGCATTTGCTCCTTGGCAAAACAACTGGGTTTTTTTCATTGGGGTTTTTACAGCTTCTTTTGAATGAAGTACTATAGTAATATACAATTTGCAGCACCCCGGTCTCCTCTTTCTGGGCAAACTAAGAATGGTTAAGTATTACACAGAACCCAGGGGGTTACACAGGGCTCCCACTGTGACTACAGGAAAATACTCTGCTAATTTAGATTGCAGAAGGTAGCAAGCAAGTGGGGAGGGCACTCGATTTTCTGAACCTTTGTAATCTCTCAGAGGAGATTACTCAAAAAGAAAGCCCTATTTAATCCCTGAGCAAACCCAGCATGTGTTACAACACTGGCAAATGACTAAAGAGTTTGAAAGTGATATTGGAAGGTTGAGGGTCCTATGAGTTCCCAGATATTGCCAACCTGCAACTTCCATTAGCTCCAACTATCTGGAAGTTCTAATTTAGCAACATTTGGAGGTTCCCTATCCCTGTTGCTATGGCTTGGCATAAAGTGAGTCAAAATAGTATAATGGCGTAAATTTCATCAATAATTGATATGTCTCTGTAAAAGATTAATGTACAATCTCAACCTAAACTAGATAACAAGACTGTTAAGTAAATAAACTATTAGCCTTCATGAAAAGTTTGCACAGGATGGATTTGATCATCCCTTTCATGTTAAAGAAATTATGTTGCAAAGTAATACAAATTAAATGGGGAAAATACTGTAAGCTTAAATCTGCATCCTAATTATTACCATATCTTCAGACCTATAATTGAATATGAGAAGTATTCAAATATTTTTAGCAATATTAAGCATTGAAAGAGTGTCAGTTTGGTGTAGTGGCTAAAGGAACTGGACTGGAAATCAGAAGACCGTGAGTTCGAGTTCCATCTTGTCAGTTGGGTGACTTTGGACCAGTCACTTTCTCTGAGCCCTAGGAAGAAGGCAAGGGCAAACCACTTCAGAAAATCTTGCCAAGAAAACTATGTGAATTTCTCCAGGCAGTCGCCAAGGGTCAAGACTGAGTCAAAGGCACAAAAATAAATAAATAAGCAAACCATGCCATTTAACCTGGTTCTCTAGGACTGGCAGGTCTGCTTATTTGCTCCTTTCCTTGGTGGTTCTTGCTCGCTCATGTCAGTAAAAAGCACAGCCCTTCTGTGTATTCTAGTTGCTAAGGGAACTGACTATGGCAGTTGATCATGTTTCCGCTGATTGTCTGCAAATTCCTTGTATTGAAGCAAGACAAAGTTAAAAAAAAGCATCAAACTTGTTCGTTCATTGTTAGGGTCCATGGGTCCCAATTCACACCACTGTGACTAAGCAGGGACATGAGCTTTATTTGCAGTGGTGTTGGACAGTGAGCTTATGTTACAATTGACGGGATTTTGAAAGCAGATTGCATTCTGGTATAATAAAAAACTTTCACAAAACCTCCCAAGTCCCAGACAAGTGTGTGTGTGTGTGTGTGTGTGTGTGTGTGTGTAGTAAAAGAGCAATTTGAATTACAGATGCCAGGAATTAGCCTGAATAATCTTTCTACAAGGGACTTTTTCCTTAGTAAATATTTAACATAGGTCTCTGGGATGCAACTAATTTTCAAAGGTGTGAGTATCTCCTTACAGGTTTGCTGACTCTCAATATTGATTAAGCAGATGGAACTTATAATGGGTTAGAAGTTGAACAAAATATTGCTACTGTCGAAAGTGTCTCAGTTTTCCAAAGCTTGGATAATATCCAAAGTTGTACTGGAACAAATAACTGTAAGCCCTAATTCCACACTTTTTTTTTAGAGCTGGCGTTTGAAAGTGAAGGAAGCAAGAGGTTGGCCATGTGTTTGAAGCCATTCACTAACTGCAGCAATAAGGAACAACGGTGCCACCAGACAGAACAGTCTCCTGGATAACTCCACGTTTCTACTCCTGTGGCACCCCCACCTCCAATAATATAGAGTCCCCACCATTGCATTTGCCATTGATTGGGTAATATGCTAAAATGAAGGCCCTTGTGATCAGTGATGCTGATATTTCAGCTTCAGGTTTTATCTTAGTTATTACATTTAGGTTTTTTAATAACTGCTGTTTTATTTAAACGTTCCTCTCAATTGCTTAATGACTGAAGAGGCATTTTATAAATGTTCTAAAGAAATTAGAGATTCCCAACCTTTTGGTGCTGATAGGCACATTTGGAATATTGTGAATGTGTTGTGGACAGTCTTGCAAAAAACGCTGCTTGGGGAGGGGCTTATTCATTTGTAGAACAACTGCCATGTAAAGCTTACCTTGGTAAATCGCTGCCTTTTAACTGATTTGTTACTCACTCTAGCTCATTTTTGCACAATGTTCCCTGCTGTCCATTCTTATCTTTGGTCTCCTTCTGTAATGTGCCCACTTGTAAACAAAACACTGGGCTACAACCGTCCCCCCTCCATTTTTTGTTTTGCAAGAAAGCTTGGAAATAAAATTTAAGCTTTAGGCTGGTGCTTTGCAATATGCCAGCTTTTACCTTTTTTTAAAAAAAATGTGCAATTTATTTTTAAAATGTAGAGTAATCAGAAGGGCAGAGAAGTGGGTGGGTGCCAGCGGGCACATGTGTTCCGTGTTTGGAATCCTGAAAATAAATCATACTATCTTAGCCTCTTCTCTTACACATCATTGTTGTGGCCCATTGAGCCACCTTCAACTGCTGGTGACTACAGGGACAAATCTGTACAGTTTTCTTGGCAACCTTTTCGGAAGTGGTTTGCTAGTGCCTTCTTCCTAGGACTGAGAGAGAGTGACTGCAGTAGTCCTAAGTCAACCAGCTGGCTTTTGTGCCTAAAGCAGACTACAATTCGTGGTCTCCCAGATTCTAATCCAGCACTTTAACCAGTAGACCAGGCCTGCACAACAGCGCAACTTGTAGAGGGGAAAGGACCACAATGATAAAAATCAGCTTGGGCTGTAGAGAAATACCTGGCGCACCATCAGGTGTTTGGTGGCTAGTGGAGCAGCAGCAGTGTTGGAGGCACTCAACAGCTTATGTTTTGTGTGGGGTGGCAGTGGCTGATCCTTCCTGATGGCAGTGAATTTATTTTTATAAAATGACAGTCCACACAAGGCCGCTTGGTGGGCTGCATGTAACCACGAGTGGTATGTTGGACAGGCCTGTGCTAGCCCAATGGCTCATGTAGCTCATAACATAAGCTAAACCACTCTCCATAGTTCATGTCTCTAAACTGGGAGCGGGGAACAATTAGCCCGCTTTTGTAGTCTCAGGACCTGCCTCCCCCTGCCCTCCACCCCATTGTTGATTTTTGATATATTCACTGAAAAATATTCACTGAAAAATAAAACCCCCAGAATAGGTAGATTAAAATATCTATTTCATGGGGTTGGGTTAGTGCTGGATGGGACCAATCCTGCCAGTATAAAAGGGATGGAAATTCCACCCCACCCCTTTCCCTGTAACATATTTAGGCCACCACTATCTGGGGTATTTTTAGGTTGGAAAATTGTGAGGGGGAAATGTATCCCTTTATTTCTGAAAGTTTTCCTGCCTCTGCTTTGACCAAAGAAATCTACTGTAGTGTTTAAGAATATTTTATGCTTCAATTGTAATTCTTCCTGTAACATTTCTATGCAATCTGCTCTGACACAGTGTTATTTAAAATTAAGTAAGGAGGTAAAAATCCATAACTTACTTCCTAGTATTTCATTAATTTCTGTAAAAAAAAATGCTTTCACATTTAAGGCAGTCTTCAGGAGGGCCTGAGCAAACCATACACTGGGGTTCTCTTATGCTGAAGTGTCTCTGAATGGTTTGCCACACCATTTGTTCTTCCTCTTGGCCATTTTTCCTAATGTGAAATGAATTCTTACACTTTGCAACAGTTCATTAAATTATAGAATTCTAGCAGGATCGCAGTGTTGTGCAAGTTCAGTTTGTGGGTGGAAATTGTCACAGTCTCTTTACTTTAAAAGTATGTTTTGGCTGTTAAGCAATTGCTTTTGTAATCTGGCATGTTTAAGGTTTTACAATACTGTATTAAAGTCCAAGATGCAGCCACAAGGGGCATTTCATCTCCAGGAGATAAATGTCTGCCCTGTAAACATACTTTTGCATCTACTATTAAATATTGCAATATAGTTAAACCTCAGGCCTTAGGTCTTAATAACTTGAGACTAATAGTTCAGTTGCTTAAGCAATTTAAGATTACAATTAACAATGACAGTGTTTGGGTGCAAATTACACTCTTAATTGACTAGGCAACAGATCAAAGCCATTACAGTAACATTAAATTATTGCCTGGAATGGAAGGAGCATAGGTTGAATCTTGCTTATTGCTGAACCCTTAGCTGCAGTCTGCCTGCATTGTAAAAGTCTAGCTCTTTACCTCACCTGGAAAATAAAGCCTGCAGGTGGCAACATCTGGATCACTTCACCTGGACACAGGTGAAGAGTTAGTAAATAGGTCAGGCCTGGTAAGATTGTGTAGCATGTTTGATTTGAAAGAAAAAAGGACTTTAGCGTGTGCATGGACACACACCTGGTGGCAGCTCCTTAAACCAAACACATCTTGCACCTCAAATTAAGCCAGAGAAACCTTGTTGCTTAGTGTTGCGTGATTCCAGGAAAAGAATTTGCTTGCATAACCAAATACTTGTGGACTTCTTTCCACACAATGCTTGTTCATTGCAAGTTGCTTTATAAGGTATTTAATTATTAGAGCTGTGGAATGCTTTGGATTTGATTTAGAAGAAGTGCTTCAGATAGCATGAATGCAAATGCAACTCCTGTTCATTACTCATTACAGTAATGAACAGGAACAAGTTGTGTCTTTTTCTAGGATTATGCAGCTGTTGCAGCTGCATAATCCTGGAACATACATAGTTGGCTTAGTGAATCAAAGTCAGATGGTGCATTTGTACTCCCATGCATTCTGAAACACTTCTTCCTAATCAAATCTTAGCATTGCTCAGTCCTATTAACTACAGTAGCCAGATTTGAGTTTTGCATTCAGTTCTTAGTTTTCTAGATTTGTTGTTGTTGTTATTCTTACTGTACTTTAAGTGTGCTTATTATCTAACAACAGTAATTGGGTCATGCACCAAGATTAATTGTGGGCTAGCTAACTTTCCAAATCCAACTGGCCACCAAAATGTCTGTTAGGAACACTAATATATTTGCTTTCTATTTCACTGAAGCTGAAGTGGCCAGTATAGATGTGGGTAATGGGCATTATGGAATTTCTAGCTTGAAACTTTTTCATTTTTTTTCTTCTGAGAGTCAAGTGATAGATGGAGAAAACATTTGAAGTGATCTTTTTCAAATAGAGGTAAAATAAGCAGTAGCCAGACTAAATCAATGGAGATGAAAAGTTGCTATGTGTAATACCTGCTTTTGTTTTGTCCTTTATATTTCTATAATGTATTTAGACACATATGTCTAGTTAATCTAGTTTTGCTTAATTTAAGATTGGATGTATGTTCTTCTGGTCAGCCACGTTCTTCTTTCTATATGTATCTTTTTCCTTCTTTATTTGTAAGCTACCCAGAGTTGTCTAGTCAGCAGCTTTGAACTTTATAATAATAATAACAGCAGCAACAACAATGATTCTACCAATCCATCAGTGGAAAGACTGCAATGAACCAGTCAATACCTGACTAAGAAGAAACACTGCAGTTCTGGGTCTAGCTGTGGGACAACCCAAAGAAATATAACAAGAATGCAGCTTGGATAAAGGAGGTGGATAAGAATAAAAAAGAAGCTGAAATGAAAGAACTTGTAATAACAGAAATAGTGGAGAAAAGGCCAAAGAAGATTAAAAATTGGTCAGCACCAGGTGAAGATGAACTGTATGGTTTTTGGTTGAAACATCTGACTGGTCTGCACCCACTTGTTGCCAAGCAGCTTAACAACTTACTGCAAGGAGGTGAAATTGAAGATTGGTTAACATCTGGCAAAACCTACCTGATAATGAAAGATCCAACAAAAGGGGCAGCACCAGGCAACTACAGGCCAATTACCTGCTTACCAACAACTTTCAGATTGCTAACTGGTGTTGTAGTTGATACAGTCCAATAGCATCTAGTTGAAAACAAGCTCTTTCCATCTCAGCAGAAAGGAAATTTCCCAAACAGCGGAGGGACAAAAGATCAGCTCCTAATTGACAAGATGATTTTGGTAAACTGCAAGAAAAGGAAGACCAACTTGAATGTAGCTTGGATTGATTACAAGAAGGCATTCAACTCCCTGCCACATGACTGGATAATCAAGTGCCTAGAAATAACAGGAGTCAGTAGAAACTTCAGAAGCTTTATGCTAAGATCAATGGCACAATGGAAGACACAGCTGCTGGTCAGTGATGATAGACTGGGAGAAGTTAATATCAAGAGAGGAATCTTTCAAGGAGACTCGCTATCATCACTACTGTTTGTCATTGCATTGATTCCTCTGAACAAGTCAGACCATGGCTACCAAACCTCAACACCCACAGCCGTTATGAGATTTCAAATTTCTGCCTCGTTTCCAAAACAGCCAATCATCACTCACCTATCAGGCCTTGCTGCCAGCCGATTGGGTACTGGGGATAGAGGGAGGTGGGAAAGAGGTGGATACACCCATGAACATCATGTGACCTGGGCTGACCATGGCAGTGCAGCAGCACAGCAGTGCTAAGCAGCCAAAAATTTCCCAAATTTCAGTCCCATGGGAGTAACGGGTCCTGAATTTTGGACGCATTCTGTAAGTTAGCCCATTTGAGGTACCTTGGTTCAAAAATTGTTGCCCTATGACACATCTTTTCACCCAGTTGAAGGTTACAGACACAAGAGTTTTAGTAGTATATAGATCCTTTCAGAGCTAGTGCTAGTTAATATAGGTAAATATTAGCGATCTAATCTAAATACTATACGTCTTTACACAGTGCATAATTAACCTCAGGAATTCGTTAGCACAAGGCATAGTGACGGCTGCTATCTTGGATGAGTTTAAAGGGGAGTTGAGGTCTTTATGAGGTCTGTATTATGAGGTCTTACCAAAGGTTTTGAAGAATTGGGGTTACCTCTAGGTTGAAGGTGGCATGCTTCCAATAGTCTGTGCAAGGAACAACAGTGACTGCAAGCATCCCAGAGGTTGGACACCGTGAGAAACCAAATGCTAGATGGTCTTAGGTCTTGGCTTAGGTTTTTATTTGAGTATGACTTCACTGTCTTTGTTCCTAAACAATTGATTAAGGAAGTTCTGCTGGTAGTTTTAAGCAAGTAGAAGAATTCTTCTGCTCAGACTCTAGGCATCATGCTATTTTAAGCATTTATTTCATAACAGCATTTTGTGCAAACTTTTTTTTCCTGAAATCTGTAATTAAATTTCAAAACCTTGGGTTGAAACTGAAATGTAGTTTGTGGGTCTGTGAGATAACTGCTTTGGCATGAACTGAAAAACAAATGCTTCAGACTCTTGTGTGATAGATTGTGTTTAATCCTTAGATGCAATGATTTATAATCTTCATTGTTCCTATGAAGCACAAGAATCATTCTTGCCTACAAAAATCCACTATTTAAATCAAAACAGACTTGTAATCTGACAGAAGGGGAATTGCTTGGTGTTACTAGCCAGCCATTGGAGTACTTAAGCACAGAGTGCTAGAGGACCCTCTCAAGATCTGTGATCCAGTTCTTCAACCTCATCCCTTTGGCTTGCAATCTGCTTCCTGCTCAGTTAAATATTAAGCCAGAGCCTCTAGGAAGATGGGTGAAACATTAAACCTCAAGAACAATTCATTCTTGAGGAAGAATGATAGTAAATATTTTCTTTCTTTTTTGGGTATTTGTCAAAAACATAGGCTTATCTTACTGCCTGCTGTCACTACCATGACTGTGTAATGAAGCTATACAAATATTCTCCTGTCCTGTTCTCTGAGAAAAGGTATTGGACTAAGGATGATATATCTGATGCTGTTTGAATCATGAACAGAGTTCAGGCTGGGCAGGCTTTAGATTTATGGAATCTACTTTGTGTTTCACTGCAGCCCTGATATCCATCAGCTGGGGTCAGGATGCAGATTTTGCAGATTACTTAGAAATTGTCAGTAGATCCTCAATATACTTTCTACTGAGATGATAATGGGCTTAAAATTTGTAGCCTCATTGCCTGCCTGGGGCTAACCTGAATCAAAGGAGTTGCCAACTGTTCTGGGTTAGTGGGCACATTTAGGTTATTGAGAGATTGTAGTAGATGCCATGGTGGGCAGGCCAATCCCAAAATATCTTCATAATAAAGTTGCTCTTCATCCTCTTCATAATGCTGTCTATTAACTTGGCTTAACTATGTCTTTTGTTTTAGGCAGGAAGCCATAAAAAGCATTGGGCTGCAAACTATTTATTTTCTAAGAAAGCCTCCATGTCATATTTATTCTTAGAAATAAAGGTTATGTTTGAGACTGGTGCTTGGCTTTGCAGTGTACTATCTTTCCTTATAATTTTAGTTAAATAATTGGAAATAAAATCAGATGGATATGGAGATTTGACAGATGCCAAGAAATGAGTTTGTGGTCACGTTGATGTCCATGTGCACACATTGGAAATCCAAGCTCCTGACTGTGATTCATTATTGAAGACCAAATACCTTCTTTCACGCATAAACTTGACACTTAATGGTTGTTTGAATGGCAATTCTCTTTTTCTCTTTTCAGATAGTAAAGCTATTGTTGATGGAAACTTGAAGCTAATCCTAGGGTTAGTATGGACCCTTATCCTCCATTATTCAATCTCTATGCCGGTGTGGGAAGATGAAGGAGATGATGATGCCAAGAAACAAACACCTAAACAGAGACTCTTGGGATGGATTCAGAACAAAATTCCATATCTCCCAATAACAAACTTCAACCAAAATTGGCAAGATGGCAAAGCACTAGGTGCCCTGGTTGACAGCTGTGCTCCAGGTAAGCCTCCTGCGATCTTTCCTTTTACATTGCCTATAGCAATAACCCAGAGCTCTGGACGTGAATACAGTAACCTTTTTGTATCCCGCACTTGCATTCGGTATTTTGTAGGGTGGGAGCTGTGGGTGACATTGGGTAGTGCTTTGTGAACAGAAATGTTTTGTGCAGAGTGTTGGTGTTTGACTTCAGAGATTTTTTTTAAAAGGGAGACAGTTTTAGGATGTACACGACTGTTTTGATTTTTCTGTCCCAAAATAATAGGGAACCGTGCTGTCGATGTTTGACAGCTGGGTTTGGGGGGTTTTTTGGGGACCACCAAAAATAAATAAAAAAATAAAACTTGAGAGTTACATATGGTCCTGGAATGAGACGCCAGAGCTTGTTTTAACCGTGATGTAAATTGTATTCCTTACTAAGAAAACCCTTGCGCTTGATAAGAGCTACAGCAATTAGTGGCTGTACTGGTTGCCACCAAAATCAGGATTTCTTGCAAACCAGCCAACTTTGGAATTTTTAGACTTGTTATATGCATTGTCAAAGCAATTTTGGGCTTCAGTCTGTAACTGAAAACTTTGGCTGCCAACCTCCACTTTCTAGTTTAGGACACTGTAGGTGCCATTCAAGTATTGTTCATGCTTCTTTAATGACAGAGATTTAACTTTTCCCTAATTCCTATCTTCAGGTCTCTGCCCAGACTGGGAAAGTTGGGATCCTAAGAAGCCTGTTAATAATGCTCGTGAAGCTATGCAGCAAGCAGATGACTGGTTAGGTGTCCCTCAGGTATGAAGAAGGGAGAGGCTTCAGTATATCCAAGGTGTAGCCTATAAACAGAACAGCCACAATTGATTAATGTTTAGGAACAATATCTGTCAGAATATGGAATGTGACTAATCCAGTAATGTGTTTGTGCAAATAATGTGCTTCCTGCATGAAATAGAAGTGGCTACTCTGTGAAAGCTTCTTTTGATTATTGAAAAATGAAGCCTCCGAATTCAAATATAATCAATTTTTTCTTTCACAAATAGTACCCATTCCATTTTTAACTGACATTTCATTTTGGCTTTGTCAAAAATTCAGATTGATTATGTTCTTAAAAGGATTCAGTTGTATCACAGCATATCAATCTTAATACCTACAGAGCTGCCCAAATTCTTTCTGTTGTTGAAATCTGGCCCTGATGACTGGAAATGTTGGCGCTGTAATCCAACATCTTTAAATGGCACCTGAATGAGATGTACAAGCAGGTTAAAGGCTCTCTATGTTCTTATATGCATTTCAGAACATGCCGTTTATAGTTGACTTTTTTCTGGGAGGAAGGGAGCTATCTGAAGAAGTTGATAGACTTAACATATGTGGAAACCAGCAGAATATTACAATGAACTTCCTCAAGCAATGGGTTATTAGAAACGTATAATGCTAAAACTTACTAAATTTTCCTTTTGGCTGCAGTAATAGTATTATTTTGTCAGTAGATTAGAACATTATGTACCTTTTTGAAAAGGCTACTTGCTCTTATTAATGCTTTCAGTTAACTTAGTCCCAAACCTAGGCAAACAGTTAAAAGGACAGGAATGTCAGCAAAGAAGGTGAAGGCACATTTGACACTGTCCTGTAATGGTTTTCTAGGTCATCACTCCTGAAGAAATCATACATCCTGATGTGGATGAACACTCTGTAATGACCTATTTGTCACAATTCCCCAAAGCAAAGCTGAAACCAGGTGCTCCTTTGAAACCTAAACTTAATCCAAAAAAGGCAAGAGCATATGGCAAAGGTAAGGTCTTAAGTAACCTGGCTTTGGTCCTAGGTCTGGGGTTAATGTACTGTTATTTTTGGGGGCCCTATTTTGTTTTGTTTGATATGTGTCATTGTTAGATTGTTTTACTCGAGGCTGTCTGTGTGGTTTTAGGTTTTATCTCTTTTTTATGGAATTTTTTTTTGGTTTGGTGCACTGCCCAAAGTTCATTGGAGTTGGTTGGTTATAATAAATTTAAATAATAAATATATAACACTTTGGTATATTTATAATTCTGATGGAAAAGCTAGTTGCTTCTTGCTATGCAGCCAAACGTCCATATTTCACTGCGTTCATTTGGTGAGCTGCTAACATTCAGAAATGTGGAAATTGTCCAAAAGCCACTCCTACTTTCATATGAATTCCCCAGTCCTGTGAGAACCAGTTCAGCAAGGCTTTTTTTTTTTTTTTTGGATGTATCTGTAATGTTTCTCTGCACCATATTCCTGAGCAGTTTATTGTCCATGCCCCTAGACCTTTATATTCCATCACTGTCAGGTAGATGTAACTAGCTTGAAAAAGTAGTTGAAAACATGGAGATATTTAAATCACAGATACTACTTGAAGCAAGATCACATCACCCTATGGAAAGCTTTTCTTAAAATATACACACACATACACAGTCCTGGGAAAATGTATAATATAAGCTGGTTTTATTATAAGTAAATTTGCTGGACTTTTTTTAAATCTAGGGGAGCTCCTGGACTGATTCAGCTTTCCATCAACTGATCTTTTGGGTGGTTTGTTTGGAGGATCATTTAAATCCTCAAAACAATGGAAAGAATAGTGGACAAAGGTCTCACTGGAGAAAAACAAGATTTCTTGAAGATAGAGTAATTCCAAGATAATGGAAACATGTCTGTGCTTTCAGAAACAAAGCTATCAGAATCTGTGGGTGTTAGGAGTTATATTAATATTTTCAGCAGTCATTCTTGTGCTAGTTATGCTCTATCTTTTGTATTTTATGCACACTAAAGGGTGTGTAGGAGAGAGCTGTATAATATTTGTTTTTATAAAATTCATAGATATATGAGGGAGAAGAAAACATTAGAACAATGGGGATTACTGGTTCAGGAGTAAAAGAACATTGCAAGGCCAGGTTTATGGGACTGCTGGTCACTATCTTGGATGATTTAAGGAAACTTAAATCACATCCATAAATTTATCTGCCAGTGGTGGTTAGTTATAATTTAATTCAGTGTTAAGTCTGAGAACATATCAAAATTTAGTAAATGAATACCTTTATACCTTCTGAGCATGGTTTTCTATGTGTTTACAGGAATTGAACCTCATGGAAATATGGTCAAGCAACCTGCCAACTTCACAGTCGATACTATAAGTGCTGGTCAAGGTGAAGTAATGGTTTTTGTAGAAGATCCAGAAGGAAACAGAGAAGAGGTATGCATATTGAGAGGTCTTGGGTAGAATGGACAATTACTTAGGGTTATTCTCTCATAATTGAAAATGATACTCTTGCATGAGTGTTCTCATTTAGAATGAATTCCATGGGACCGCAGTTTGACCAATACAGCACATACATAAGCACTGGAATCCATTCCTTGGCATCTCCAGTTTAAAAGTTCAAGCTAATTATTCAGTTTTTATACCAGTTTTCTGTTCAACTGATCACTTAGAGCAGCTAAACAATTAGAGTACAATATATCAAAAATAGAGGAAGATGCAATAACTCAGTGTGAAAATTAACAATTAAAATAATGGAAAAAGAGATGCTTTGGCTGTTCTTCTCAAGGCAGAGAGACTGGGGACCGAATGCATCTCCCAAAGACTGACCTTGACATCCTGTGAGTGATGCAGGGAAAGTTGATTGAGCAAAGCCTTTTCCATGTACTAAACAAACTATAGGGACATTTTCAGCTATTGATTTTAACCTCTAGACATGTTCCATAATGGAAGAGGTTTTTGTTCAGACAGTTAGGTCCTAAGCCATTTAGGATTTAAAATAGGAGGGCTAACTTTCTTTGTTACCCTTCTGCTGGTAGGCAAAATCATATTTATTTAGATAGACTTTTGATGTGTAGATTGACTTGTCTGCTAAGGGGACAAGTCAATCTTGTCCCCTTAAGTTACATACTCTTTATTGGTGGATTTAAAATTTCATTAGGTTTGATTTGCATGTTTGATTATAATTCTGTTACTTTTATTAGCTGCTCTGAGCAGCATTTTTGGTGGAATTTGGAGTATAAATCCAATAAATAAATTTTGCAGTGCTGTTGCATTACAAAGACAGTATTAGGTTTCCTAACTAGGAACTTAAGAGTGGCTATTTCATGGCCGTCTTCTGTAATACTGCACTAACAAGAAACTGTAAGAAACAAACTTTTCTTGTGGAGGAGCATTTTTCCCCAGGTGCTATTTTAAGCTTAGATGCCAGGAAATGATTGGAAATTCTTAGTGAAAATATTGGGCTAATGTTCTTTTTTAGGCCAAAGTAACGCCTGACAATGACAAGAACAAGACATTTGCTGTTCAATACCTGCCAAAAGTTACAGGTCTTCACAAGGTAAGACAGTCTGACGATTTTATGTGTGAGGAAGAGAACTAGAACTGAACTGAGAAATGCTTTTGTAAACGTAGGATTGTAGTATCTTCAGACTAGGGTAGCTACAGCAATAGTTGTCATTGTTCACAACAGTTCCATCTTCTACAATATACATTTGCCACCCCAGCATTCTGATTGTTTGGTCTACCAATTCTTAGGAAGCATCTCATGGAGGCAAAAATAAAAACTTTATCTTGTACTTTTGGGGCTTCCTGAAATTTGGTCCAAATAAATTGTGAAGAGTTTGGATTTGTTTAGATTCACCTCACCCACTTAATTTAACCTGACTGATGAGGGGAAAAAATTCTCCAATCAGTCAAGTAAAACTCACTTTTTGCACTAATTTTCTATAAAATTTGAAGTGTATATTTTCCATTGTGTAAATCAAAGAGGTTTCAGATTGCTAGTCTCTGTCTGGAATGAAGAAAGTATCTTTAGGGACTTTTGGTGACTCCTAGGCAAAAACTGTCAATCTTGATATAGGTTTTACTTAGGGATTTGCAGTGCTTCAGATCCATACCCAAAAGTCTGCTTTGGAGGAGGCATGGGTGCGCATTGCATCTGTTAATTCATCCTTGAAGAAATGGTGTCTTTGCCCAGGGTTACATTGTAGCCATGTGATCCCAAGAAAATACACATTTGAGTTAAGGAGGCTCCAGCAGCATCCCTATGCCCACTCCAAAGCACCATGTTGCTGCTTCCTTAACTCAATTATTTTCCTCCCAGTGGTGACCATTCTACTGACAATAATCACCCTCCAGAGGCAAAGTTTTCATTATCTTTCTAAAAGACAGGAGAACGGGCATCAGCCAAACCTCAGGGAGGAGGCTCTTCTAAGCAGAAGGGGCCTCAACAGAGAAGCACTGTCTCCAACCTCCTCCCCACCAGCCTCTTGAATGTCTTAAACATGTCTTCTCAAGATAAGCAATCTGGATGGGCTGGTTCTACTGGAAAGAGATGGTTTTGGAGATATTCATATGCTGTATGACCGTAGCAACTTTCAGTGGCCTGGAGGTGGGCTGTCACATTTTGCATCAATTCTACAAATATAGCCCTATGTAAATGCATTGCAGTAGTCTCTGGTATCTAATGTGAATACTGTTACTTTATTTTTTAGGTTACAGTTCTGTTTGCTGGCCAGCATATTTCAAAGAGTCCCTTTGAAGTAAATGTTGATAAAGCCCAGGGAGATGCCAGTAAAGTAACAGCCAAAGGTCCAGGCTTGGAAATAACAGGAAATATAGCTAATAAATCTACTTACTTTGACATTTACACAGCAGGTAAGATGGGCTAAACAAAATTGTAGGTTTTTTTACTGTATATAATGCAACACTGTAGTAAGCTGTAGTAGACTGAGATTGCTTGGTCTCTGAACCTTTCTCATTGCACATTTGAAGATGATACAACCAAGATTTTCGTGGAAATTAAAGTTCTATCTAACAAATTAGATACAGTTAATAAGGCTATTCACTATTTACTTAATACAGTCACACTGAAAACTACAGTTTGGCAGAACATTTGCAGGGGACCTGGAGAAGATAGCCAGGGGTTTAGAGGTCATGGATTCTGCATTCTACTTTAGATTAAACATTTCATCTAAACCTTTCACCAGAAAATCACAGGTAAAAAATGGCAAACTAGCTAATTTTTGGATTAGTTTCCTTCTCTACATGGACCTAGTATACATTGGTGCTATGCCATTTTCCTTTTTTTATATACATATTATAGGATTTTTATTGAAGCTTTTACGTAGATAAATAAACATGAAAATATATAAAGAAAAGTTAGAAAAAACAAGATAAAAGAAAAAGTGCAAAAAAGCAATACAATTAGAAAAAGAAAAAATATAAACAACTTCCGATCTTTTTTGCAGAAGCTACAAACTTACTATCTTTAAGATTACATTACTAAGACCCATTCTGTCCCATATTCAACCCTTTTTTTCAGTCAGTAAATCCAGAAATCACCATTTTACTTTTTTCCATTTTCAGCAAAAAATCCATAAAGGGTTTCCAGTCTTTTATAAAAGTACTTATTGTTGTATCCCTGATCAGTCAGGTCAGTTTTGCCATTTCTGCTAGTTCTGCCATCTTTACAATCTGTTCCTCCATTGGGAGTAGCCATTTGCTTTTGAATTGCATCAACCATTGTTGACTCGGCTAATGTTGCTCCACAGACTGCCAGATGATGAGGTAGCTAGGTGTGGGGTTTTGTTGCTGATGAACCTTGCATGGAAACTTGATTTGTAGTTACCTTTCCTTTGCTAAAGATATCAAAGATTTCCCAATGAGGGTGCATGTCTTGTAAGGCTGTGTTGCAAACTCTTTTTGGCCTAAATGATTTTAGAAATACCTAGCTGAAAAAAGCTAGGATTTTATCTTTTTTAAAGAAAATCCTAACTTTTTTGTTTCAGATATTAGAGTTGTAGGAAGCATTTTTCAACTCTGCCAATTTGATTCTTATTTTCAGATTTCATAGCTTTAGCCAAATACACTGTGTTGAAAAATTGCAATAAAATCAGATTCCCCTGATGGCAAAATTGCATCATATTAAGATCCTGTTAATCCTGTAAAACTTTTCTCCTCTTTATTAATATCCAATTTTGTTATATTATGCATTTCCCTTGTCCCTGCTACATATTGGCCTCTAGCCATTCTGAAAAGGTTAACTATGGAAGCTAAATTTTGAGCTTATCTCTTCTCTCTTCTAGGAGCTGGTGTTGGTGAGATAGGTGTAGAGGTTGAAGATCCTCAAGGAACAAACATTGCTGAGGTTACGGTAGAAGACAAAGGGAATCAAGTTTATCGCTGTGTTTATAAGCCTCTTCAAGCTGGTCCTCACACTGTAAAAGTTGTATTTGCTGGAGAGCATGTTCCAAAAAGTCCTTGGGGTATTCTTGTTGGTGAAGGTATGTGTTAGAAATGGAGGTATTATTATTTGCATATTACCATTTATATAAACACTGTTTTTTTTAAAAAAGTTACAAATGTAAACTTAGATGCTTTTAAATGTAGCAGTGTTCTGGCTTGGTAAAGGGTGATTAAATTCATCCTTGAAAACCCTTTAAAATACTAAATTTGATTTTTATGCTACTAACTAAATGTAATTGGTCTGCCATTCTAAATGGTCATATTTTTCTTTTTGGCACTTCAGCAGTAGAATACCTTCTTGCTATATTTCTAAACCAGCTATATTTTCTTTATTTTTGTATCATAACTCTTTTTCTTCCCTTCTGAACTGATACTGGCTTTCTATTCCATCCTTGCCTACTCCTGTGCTTTCAGACCTCTGCTCCCTTCTCCTGAGCCACTCTCAGTTTGTGGGATGTTGGACTTCACTGCTATTGACTTCATAGTTGGGCAAGCTCTGTCGGTAAGATGTGTTCAGGGTGACTGTGTATGTGTTGCCTTTTTTCTCCCTGGAGACCTATTCTGCAAGTTTGCAATTTAAAGATATTGTTCAGAAATGTTGCAAGCGATTTCTCAGACTTAGGGAATATCTGCAAAGCAGTCTTGCAGGATGTTAGACTGCCTCACCACAAGTAAGCAACTTGGTTGCAGGAGACTTGAAAGTAGGAAATTGTCAATTGGACTCAAACTTTAGCTTGCTGTTCATATCTTCATTTTGCTAGAGTGAGTAGACAGGCGGAGAACAGCTAATGCACATAGAAAAATGTTTAGGGAAAGTGAAGTGCTGTACATGCATGGACAGAGCAGTTGCTGTGGAGTAAACTATTACACCTTCAAAGAAACAGGGGCTGATTGCAGAAAGATATGTGCTGAATTGAGCTATTGCAGGATGCCTGGGATATGTTTAGAAGAGCTGCAATATCATGGTTAGACAATTGCTGATAAGCAAGTTCATAACTTAAGCCAGGGAGAAGCAGTATAGTGCCTGCCAGATTCTTTGTCTCCTGATTTTTTAATTGTTTGTTTTAAATAAAAATAATAAGAACAACTAAATGGAAAGCTGGCATGTTCTGCAAGCAATGACTCAGCTTTTAGCTGTGGCTTTTTGGGGCATTCTTACAAGAAGTAAAAATGGTTGTTAACTGCAGCCAAGTACTATGTTTAGAAGTATGCACACCTACCTAGGAAAAAGTAACCTGGAGTACCAGAGAACATCTTGGGATCAAGAAGAGTTTACAGGGAATAATCTCATCTATTTAGGAGCTTTGTGGCTGGCCATGCATCCATCATAATCATGTACCAGACAAGCCTTTCCCATGGAACTGCTTTGTTGGAACATCTGTCATATGTCCTCAACATATTAAATGTGCCCCTTGTCCTAAAATGCCCCTGGCTTGCTCTCTTCTAAGCTGTCTTACATCTCCCCTAAAGTTTCTGTCTGCTGTTAACTGTTCCACTATATCTAGTGATATTTGAAGAGCATTTTGCATGTTTCTTTCCCACCTCATTATGTTTCCTGTTTCAAACCCATCTCTGTGGTGTGCTTGTCTGGATTAGTTGGTTAATGTCACTTGATTCACGTTCTGATAAATCATGCATCTACAGTGATTGCCTGTTCTTCAGCATGGCATATAGGGACAATATCAAAATCAGCACAGCGAGCCATCTCAAAATTCAAGATGCAGTGTTTGTATGGAACTCTTTTACTTTCTTGTGCTTTCTTTCTTCTCTTCTTCCTCTCCTCCTCCAGAACACTTGAAACTGCTTCTGAAAATTTGTTTAACCTAGAAAGCTTCATGTCTTCTAAGTTTGGAGCTTTGGAAATGAGAATATTTGGTTACCTTTTACTGTTGTCAAATCCAAAGCTGTTCTGCAGCAACCATTGACAAAAGGCTTATTAATATGCAGTTTATTTGTGTTTGTACAAAGTAAAGGCTTTAACCAAGAACAGTCTTGCTTCTTAAGACTACAAAATGGCATTCAGGTTTTGCATTTCATGTAAAATCTTATCCATCTAAAAGGAAGCTGAGAGAAGCTGTTCCAGCCTGGCTTGGTTAAACTAAATATCTTTAGGAATCAAAGACTGCATTCATGTCTGTCTGCAATTTGCTTGCAGCCTGCAATCCAAATGCCTGCCGTGCCAGTGGTAGGGGCCTCCAACCCAAAGGAGTTAGGATCAGAGAAACCGCATACTTCAAGGTTGATACTAAAGCCGCAGGGAGTGGAGATATCCATGTGGCAATAAAAGGACCAAGTAAGTGTTGAGCATTTTTTTTTTTTTTTGCATTGCTTGGACATTGATATGAGTCTTTTGCAAATAGCTCCAATCAGGCACTGATTCTGCTATCTGCATGTTGACTTTGCTTCTCAAGAGAACTCTGGAGGTGAAATAGAGCTTTGATTTTCACAGAGGTATCTATTTAATATATGGATCTAAGCATGAAAACACTAATTTCACTTAAAATAATATATTGTTTACTTGCTTATATAGAATTAACTTGGACTGCATAATCCCTGTGTAAATTTTGTAATCTTTGATATGGAATCATATATTTAATGAGGCTCTTGGCCAAAATATGTGCACAGGAAAATCCTTATTTGATGACAAGACTAAACTTCTATGAAAACATAGCTTGGAAAATACCAAAACCTCACTAACCCTGATACACAAAATGGGAAGAACAGACTTTCAGCCATAGTTCTATTCTCTAACTGATAGGAGAGAAGCTACATTCTCTCTCAAACTTCCCTGCATATAGACCAAAACACATTACATGAATCGACTTTTGGTGGGGTCACTCAACTTTTTTTGAAAGGGATGTCTTATGGAAAAGTTGATAACCTGCAAGGTTTATTCCAGGTAGGAATATTAACAGGAAAGATTTGCATTACAGGCCTGACTGTATGTAGCCAACCTTTTTAGCTGTGTGAAAATTGTAGTCTTGAAGTAGCTTTCACATGCTTTAATGCAACTGGTGTGATCATATCACGTTTTCAAAGCAGTCATTATTTTCCTTGTCTATAGATTAATGGCAAAAATAAGTGAAACTTAGAAACTCAGAACATTACACTCTATATATTCCTGTAAAATTGGAATGGGAAACCACAAACAAACTAGGGTCTTTAAATTGAAACACCATGATTTTTTCCCTTTTAGCTTAACAAAAGTACATCAGTGTGGAAATCACAATGAACTGGAAGATCATGTATGTGGCAGGCAACTCTTCAATTCTGGGAACACAGCCTGGCTTGAAAGGGATGCTAGATATCTGGCCTCCAAATCAAACAAATGGCATTCCATCTCAGTGTCATACAAATTAGTATGGATTTTGGGGAGCCTTTGACAAAATGAGTTGTAATGTTTACATGATGCTGCTTGAGCATTAGCTAGAAAATGTTGCCAACTGTGCAGTATTAAAGACAATAGGCTTGTGTCAACAAACTTCAGAATATTTAGACTCTCAAGAAAACTAAATCAAGTAGGCATTCCCCAAATATTTGTGGTCATGAGGTCTGACAAAGCTTAAGCTTTCCTTGTTTTCACATATGACATGCATAATGTTGCAGACTAAGGAATAACATGGGGAAGTGAATTAAGCATGGTAATGTAACACTTTCACTCATCACATTCTTCTGGAAATGTTTATGCTATCTTTATTACATGACTAGAGGTAGTTTCTCCCCTTTGCAACAATTTCTGGATGAAAAGAAAAAAAATGACTTCATTCTTGGCAATTGATCTTGAAACATACAATCACCTAAAACTAAAGAATATGGGCTGCAGTTATTAAAGGCTAATGCTAGATTCATGGTATTTCTTCAGAAGGCTTGGAGGAACTTGTAAAACAAAAGGAATTCATGGATGGAGTATATGCATTTGAATACTACCCAGTAACTCCAGGGAAATACATTGTCACAATTTCTTGGGGTGGTCACAACATCCCAAAAAGGTGAGCTGCAACATTTCATATGTTTTAACTGAAAGTGATTCCACAATAAATTATTTTGAAATTGTATTAGTTGGAAGTATACTGAGGGGTTAGTGGTGACAGTTTTAGTTTTTAGTTCCAAGCTTTACTTCAGGATAGAGGTGTATCCTGTCTTCCAGTCTAGGAAACTTTGGTAACAGGTTCTAAGAAACAATAACAAAGACAAGACTTGGAGCAGAGAGACATTTAGCACATCAAATCCCCAATTTAATTTTTGTACTACTCCTCTTCTTGAAAATACTGATGGCTGTCTACATGGTTTTTCTTTATATTTTATCTTCACTCCTCGGTGAGGTGCCTTAGGTATGGAATTAGAGACTAGCCTTAAGTTGTTTGGTAAGCTTTTTGATTACCTTTTGGTTGTACCTGGATCTCCTTAGTTCCAGTATGTTACTGATCATTCTATCTCAGTTAACAGATTATTAAATATATTTGTGTCCATGGTTGTTGTCTCTTTCTTTTTCTTAATTCTGCTTTCTGGTCTTCTCCTAGCCCATTTGAGGTGCAAGTAGGTCCTGAAGCTGGTCCTCAGAAAGTAAGAGCTTGGGGGCCAGGCCTTCATGAAGGAGTTGTTGGTAAATCAGCAGACTTTGTTGTAGAATCCATTGGTCCGGAAGTTGGATCCCTAGGTAATAACTTGGCTCATTGCACTGCTTCCTTCCAAAACAGATGTTACTTGATAGATGATGTCTAATTATTTCAATGGCAAGACTTTCCTGCTGTGGAACTAATGGGCTGACTCTTATCTTCTAACCATATTTAAAAGGAATTGGCTTTGCAGACTACTTTTGATGACAATTATAAGTCTATATCCTATTTTCATCTGAGAGAGATTAGCAGTAAATAATGTCCAATCCCTTTTTTTTTTCAGGGTTATCAACCTAATAACATTATTAACCTTGCCTTTAAACAGGCTCTAATATTATAATAGGTGGGAAAGAACATCCTAACAAAAATGATAGGAAATTTTAATGCTTAGCACTGTGGATTACAGATATGGAATTACAGTACAGTGCATGGATTTAATGGATTCATATATCACAGACTGTGGTTTGTTGACTCAGCCGAAGTGGCTGGGGTCACATAAAATCATAAGCCATAAATGATGGTTTACAAATTACAATGTTCTGTTCAGACATCATGCAAAACCTAAACTAAGCAAACTACATTATCACTAGGTACAATCTGTTAACCCAGCTATTGAATACATGTAGGCGTTGGCTGAAACAAAAATTTTGAGAGATTGCTGTTGTAGATTGGAAAATAGGGTTTGAACAGATAACCAAGCTCATTTATTTTGTTAGACTGGATTTACATGTTGTTCTAAAATATAATATTATTTTCTTGTCTATGATTAATGGATTGTGTGATCATAGCCAATTGTTGTTTATTCAGCAGACCTTGTTAATTACATTGTAGCTTAGTACATAGCCTTAAAAATCCCACCTAAATCTGAGTGCCTCTAACAACTGCTAAAATCCTTTTTTCAGGCTTTGCCATTGAAGGCCCATCTCAAGCAAAAATTGAATGTGATGATCAGAATGATGGCTCATGTGATGTGAAATATTGGCCCAAAGAGCCTGGTGAATATGCTGTTCACATTATGTGTGATGATGAAGACATCAAAGACAGCCCCTACATGGCATTCATCCAGCCGGCATCTCTAGACTTTAACTCTGACAAGGCAAGGGTACAAGGAGATGATGATGATGATGGATGATGATGATGATGATTCTGCCTTTTTTATATATAACTCAAGGTGGCGAACATACCTAATAATCCTGCCTCCTATGAGATGGGTTGGGCTGAGAGTGAGTGACTGGCCCAAAGTCACCCAGCCAGCTTGCATGCCCAAGGGAGGCCCAGAACTCATAGTCTCCTGGTTCTTTTGAAAATTTAAGATTTGGAAATTGTGAGATTTTGGTCAATTTTGGGGGTTGGAGGTATTGCATAAGATTAGGCCTGAGGCCTGAGCAGCTTGCCAACCACTGTATTGTTAAATTCAGGATTGGGCCTTGACCCTAAATGAGGACAATCTGTGTTACAGGCTAAATTAAGGGACATTTCATAATATTTCTGTTTTTGTTTCTGCCTCATCTAGGCCAGTATGTCAATAACAGATACAAGTCTGTCCCAGGTTAGCTTCAGAAATGTAATCCTTGAGAAATGTCTTTGATGGAAGATACTGTAAATAGAGATACTTATGCTTGATTTGCAATGTAAGGTGCGCTCTTGAACATTTAATAAAAGCATACTTCTTTTTAATACTTACACTGATCAGACAAGCTGTTTGACTGGATGTGAAGAGCAAACCTGGGACAATGCAGTTTAAGTAGTGCAACAGTCTGTAAAGGCATCTTGGCCTATTCTCAATTTCTATCCTGCTAATCTTTTCTAGGTAAAAGCTTATGGCCCAGGACTTGAAAGAACTGGCTGCATTGTGAACAATCCTGCAGACTTTGTAGTTGATACAAAGGAAGCTGGGGATGCTCCTCTGAAGATATATGCACAAGTAAGGCCAGAGATCCAAACAGCATTCGCTTCTCATCCATATACAGTGGTACCTCGGTTCACGAACGCGTCTGTTCACGAACAATTCGGTTCACGAACAGCTCCGGCAGCAAAAATTTGCCTCCGTTCGCGAACACCGGATCGGGTTATGAACAGGATCCGCGGCCATGTGACACTTGGTTGTGGCTTCCTGTAGGGAGGGGGACTCTCCCTCCAAGCAGTAACCACGGCCATTTTCCATCCCGTGTCACGTGGTTGCGGCTTCCTGTAGGGAGGGGGACTCTCCCTCCAAGCAGTAACCACGGCCATTTTCCCTCCCACCGGGAGTCGCGTCGAGCAAGGTTAGCTTTCTCTCTCTTCGTACTGTACTTTGTGTCATATTTTTGCGGTTTTTTAAAAAAAAAACATATGGTTCAGAACGGATTAACCGTATTTACATTGAACTTTATGGGGAAATTTGACTCGGGTCGTGACCAGAAATCGGTTGGCGACCAAATTTGGGGTCAGAACGGATTAACCGTATTTACATTGAACCTTATGGGGAAATTTGATTCGGGTCACGACCATTTCGGGTCGTGACCAGAGTTGTGGAACGAATTAAGTTCATGAACCGAGGTTCCACTGTAGCTTTACCCGTAGATTGTTCTAGGCATCTTGAATTGTGTGCAAAAATGCTTGGCCACATTCATAAGTTTCTTCTTCAATGTGGTGTGGCCTATAACATTTAAAGAGATCATCATAAGAGCCCTGCCCTGTCCCTACATCTGCTAAGATTTGATTTGGGACATATCCTTATTACAATGATGTGAGTTTTCTATCACCTCACTAAGAACCAATTTGTACCTCAACCAAGGTAATATAAACCACTTGCTTTGCAAGTGACTAGAATTCAGTGATTAAAAGTAGGGCAATTGATGGCTCTTTTGTGATGGTAATGAAAAGGACTACAACTAACCATCTTGAAGATGGAGATAAGAGAACTCTTCTGCCACCTGCTTTTTCCATTCATAAGGAGCAGTGTGTGTTCGACATGTAATATACATCCTATTTTTAAACAAGTGGAAAAAATAGACTGAAAAGTCATTTCCCCAGGGCAGTTGGTAGTAAGTGACCCTAGTTGGGGAGGAGATAATCTAGCTGCAGTAGAACAAGCACAAATATATGATCAGGTTCTCTGAAAGGAAGCCTTAAGTTTACTGGTTGTTAAACTATGTACCTGCCTACCTTTGTATATATGAAAAACTAATGTTAAAACTAAAAAAACTGAGTTCACATTTAGCTTGCTCTTCTTATTTTTAGGATGCCGATGGAAATCCTATTGATATCCAGATGAGGAGCAAGCCTGATGGCATCTATGCCTGCTCTTACATCCCAACAAAACCAATCAAACATACCATTGCTATTACTTGGGGAGGAGCAAATGTCCCTAACAGTCCTTGCAGAGTAAGTACTAAAGTGCTTAAATATCTGTAGCTGCTTATTTTCCAGTTGCAGTGTGCTTCCTGACACCTTTTGCAATCCCTTGCTTAAATTAACTGATACTTATTTGAAAGCAAAAGCTGAATCCTATTTTTTTGAAATCATTTTTATTAATCATTTTTTTAGAAAAATGAACAAGCAAAAAGGAAAAAAGAGAAAAAAATTGCAAAGGTATAATATCAGTAACAGAACAAAGAAGTTAGAGAAGTTGTACAGTTACTGCTCAGTATATCGTTAATGAAAAATTAACCATAAAAAACAAAATACATTAAATTATTTTTAACAGTAAGGAAAAGGATGTTAGTGATATTTTTGAATCTCTGAGTTGAGTGCCAAAGTCACCACTATTTTGTCATTTAAAGATACCATTAAAAAGAATGAAGAAAAAGTGCTAACACATTATAAATATTTAGTTTCTAGCTTCCCCTTTGTTTATACTCTGACTGATATACAATATTTGTTAACATTTAACATTTTCATGTATTTCTGAATGAATCTTATTCTTAGGAGTCTGAAATGAGGTTATGAATACCCAAATCAAGAATGGGGAAATTAGATGGATTAGGATGAAGGAATTGTTTTGGGACCAGGGTTTTTAATTCTTGACCATTAGGAGCTTAGAGTATGAGATAGCCAGCTTTGGAGATCAAGCTAAATTACTAAACATGGGTAAAAAGGGACCACAAACAATGAAAACTAGAGGAATTAAAATGGTGAATGTTGTATAGTGTAGGCAAGTGCAGACTGAGCAAAAAATGACAATATATTGCCCCAGGCACTAGTGGCAGTAGATGTCCTTAATACCAGTTGATAGATAAGATCAATAGGAGTTCTGTTTGGATTCATGTGGGCTCCTCAGAGGTTTCCAATTGGCCGCTATGGAAATTAAATAATAATTAACTAGGCTACTAGTGTTTCCTGTGTGGCTGAGGTGTTGGATTAGGACCAGGAAGACCTAGGTCCCATCCTCAGTTCATTCCCAGAGGATTCTTTTAAAAAAGAGTTCTATGTATGCCATCTTGAATTCCTGGATAACAGATTCAACAGATACATAAAACAACATATTGAATGACAACAGAAGAAACCTAAAGGATTGTGTGACCAATGTTGATTACCCTGAAGTGTTAATCTGTGTTTATCAAGTTCACATTTTGAAAATATATGCCACCTAGGTCCAGATTGGACAAGGCAGTCATCCTCAGAAGGTGAACGTTACTGGACCAGGGGTGGCAAGAAGTGGTCTGAAAGCTAACGAACCTACTCATTTCACTGTGGACTGTACAGAAGCAGGTGAAGGTAAAAAAACAGATCTGTATAGCAAATGCTGAATAGTAACCCTCCCCCCTGCCCCCCAGCTCAGTAACTGAATGAAGCTGAAATGCTGTTAAAGGAGAATGCTTGACTCCCATAATGTTGCTTCTTTTAGGTGGATGTGTTTTCTCATGGAAGTGGCTGATAGAATAGTGTGTTTAAGGAAGCAAATATTTAAGCAGCAAGGGGTGATATAGGGGAACAATTGTCAATACAATTTCTAGTGGATTGTTTCTTTCTAGGTGATGTGAGTGTGGGCATCAAGTGTGATGCTCATGTAATAAGTGAAGAAGAGCAAGATATAGACTTCGGCATCATACATAATGCTAATGATACATTTACAGTGAAATACACCCCTCCTGCTGCTGGGCGCTATACTGTCAAAGTGCTGTTTGCTGGAGAGGTATGTCATTATTGGAAAGGCGTTTGATGCCAACCTTGGTTCCCAGTCTCTGTCCCTCAGATGTCTTAGGAGTATGATTTCTAATAATGGGTATAAGACTAAAACCACTGGGAGGGCATCTGGATAAGGAAAACTGAGTTAGCAGTTGTACTGTATTGTGACCATGTCAAACTGTTGAAGTATCTGTATATGGTAGTAACTGAAGTATTTATTTTAATATGTATTCCATTCTTCTACTTTAGTTGCAGCATATAGAATAGCTTACCATACTGAAAATATATACAGATGTGTCAAGTCTTAGTAAAAACATACTTGAGGCAGACAAGAGCAATCTGCCAAAAGTTGGCCTTAGTTTTAATATATACAGTTATTTCCCCAAACCCATTGCAGTTGACCATTTTAAGATTAAAGTGAAATATAGTATGCTTGGACCTTAAAATATCCTTTGTTCTCTGGCTTTGGATTTAGAAAAGGATTTTGAAAAAAAGTTTTTTGCTTCAACTAAGCCAAGCATCTCCTTCAAACCAAAAAAAATAAGAATACTGAAATTCAAAGCACCATTCCTACTCCTTATACTTAAAGAGTAGATCACCAATGACTTTTGCTTAATTTAAATGGGTATAATAAGATTGGATGGCCTTAAGATTAAACAGGAGAAAGACTGGTCTGAGCTCCTATAAAAAAATGCTGTAGTAGAGGATTAGTTTGTTTTAACCTCCTGGGTATTCAGAAATGGTTCATTTGATCCAAAGTGTGACATTTAAAACAAATAGTCCTTGTGCTGCAAACAAATATTATTTTCATTTTTGGGGGGGGGTTGTTTACAGGGAAAGCAATAATTTAGAAATCTAGTAATTTAGAGAGCAACTGTATGCAAGGGACAGTACATACAGGGATAATGTTTCTTTACTATTCAGGCCTCAGGATTTTCTGTTGTATGGTGATTTTGTTGAAAAGCTACTACATGTATTATTAATTTTTTTTTTTTATCTTAAGGAAATTCCTACAAGCCCTTTCAGAGTAAAAGTAGAACCCTCACATGATGCAAGCAAGGTGAAAGCTGAAGGGCCTGGACTAAGTAAAACAGGTAAGATTTCTGCCTGATTAGTGGGCAAACTATTTAATTAGCTATTTGCTGGTTGCATTCATAATGAAATACAATTCCTTGTCAAGGCCCATAAATGAATGCTAGAAAAGTAAATCTGGAGTATGAAAAATTATATTTGGTATTTGTAGTATTCTATCCAAAAAGGGATTGCACTTTTTTTCCCCTGAACATGTCTTGACAAGATGATGATGGATTCCACTCCTTTATCTACCCAGGTGTGGAAAATGGGAAGCCCACACACTTCACCGTGTTCACAAAAGGTGCTGGAAAAGCTCCTCTGGATGTTCAGTTTGGTGGGCCAATGGAAGGAGATGCTGTCAAAGATTTGGACTTCATTGACAACTATGATTATTCTCACACTGTAAAATACACTCCAGTACAGCAGGTAAATTCTCCTATGAAAGGATAGGAATCTGGCATACATTTCCTTAATTCAAGAAATCAGAGGCAGTGCTGTCATTGCAAATAAAATGTGTTAGTGCAATAAGTTACAGATATCTCTCTTGTACACAGCAAGTTTCTGACACACATTTTTTTATTAAACAATGCTCTGAAAGCTGTTTCATATTTAATATGTTATATTTTAAAGTCAGAATCTAGCTAAGATTTGTTTATAGGGATTTAAGTCATAGTTTCCAATTAGCATGTGTCTCTAACAGTGTGCAATGTTACTATTGGCGCCGAGACATCATAAAGCAAGCAGCAAAGCAAAACTGAAGATTACTGTTCATCCTGAACTGGAATGTACACATGTTGGTGTAATTCTGCTCGTTAGAAGAACTGTCATTTAGTTCTCTGCTGAGGGGACAGTAAGAGTGATTGTTGGCAGAGACCGTTTCCAAAGTAAACTTACATATTTTGTATATTGGTATGATCTCTACGCTATCTTGCTGACCCCAGCAATTTTTAGATGCCTGTAGTTTGGAGTAGCTAGATTCAGTGATGTCTTTGCTTTAGTTGGATCTTGCTAGCATAAACCTTGATGCCAACTTTATCTTAGGCGTGCTGCTGTTGTAAGTGGAAATGGATTTTGACTTCCGAACAGTGTTTCTTTGTAGAAACTCTGGCAACTTGCATGTCTGCAGGTGTAGCGTATATTTGAGGAACTGTCTTCAAAGTATGGTTGACTTGTCAAATCTGTCTTTTGGAAGCAGTTAACAATTCCTGGTTTGCTTACTACTCAGAAAGGCAAGCCTTTTTGTAAGCCAATTAATCCATGATATACACTAATAGAGCATAATAATAATAATACATAAAACAGTGGAGCTGCTCTATTAGTGTATATCATGATTAATTGGTTTACAAAAAGGCTTGACTTTCTGAACAGTTATTATTATTATACAGTAATTCGTATTATTTTAAATTTATGAAAAACGGAACTTCTAAATTGCACCAAATTGAATCCCTAAGCTCTTTGCATATCTTAAACTTGGGGTAAAGCTACAGGAGCCGTTTTCTCCTGAAGTGCTATTTATTAAATGCAGGATGCTTCATGGGAAGTGGCCCACCTGCTTTCTATACTATACCCCCAAATCTTCTATATATTAGGGGCATGAGAATTATCTTAGGCTCCTAGTTTAGAGTACTTTTACTGCCACACATTGCAGAGGATTGGACTAAATGATCCTTGGGGTCCCTTCCAACTCCATAATTCTGTGATTTAGAAATGGAAATGGTGGCTGTGTAGAAGTGTCCTTAAAAAAGGCAGCAACGAATAAAGGAGATTGAATAATGGCATTCTGTCATGGATTGAAAACTGAACAGTAGCTAGTGACAGTTTTGAATAATGCTGCCTTGTTTAAACAGTGCGTGATATATATTTCTGTATTTCTGGAAAGGGCTCTGAATGGGGAGGGGAAAAAAAAACAGGTTAAAGGGTGAAGTAGGCAAATAAAATAGTCCTTGCTCTGTCAGATTTGTAAATACTGCAGTGAGAAATGCTACTTATTAAACATTAAGCTGTGTCTAGCCCTGTGAAAATATAACTTCCATTCCCAAGGAATTAATTTCCAGAACTGTCTTATGATACACACCTTGGTTACAAGGAGTTCTCTTGTTGTGCTGTTCTGGCCCTTGCCCAAGTAACTTGGTTGGAAAAAAAAAAGTCAACGTATCTATTCTATACAAGCTTCTACTAAGTTTGTGGAATATTAATGAATGTATTAATATTCAAGAAATAGAGAAAAGGGAGGTCCTGAATGCATTCATCTTGTACCCTGTGAAACTATTGCAAGCAGCTAAATGGCAGTTTCTAGACAGGCAACACTTCTTCTTTCTAAGCACTTAACTGCAACACAGAAACAACAGTGCAGTTGCCTTTCTGTTGTGGGTGGTAGTCATAGATGCCGCTGAAACTGCAGTACACAAAATGACGGTGGGTGAATGAGGACCAAGAAAGTAGATGGTAACCAAATTATGTGTAGACCAAAGGGGTCAAACCTGGCCTATTGGGATGTGCAGATATAATTAGCACACAATCTTAAATAGATTATAATCTGTCAGGTTTCAGAAATTTGAATCTTACACAAATACATGGATACAAAGATGGTTTTATTATAGTACAAATGATTAAAATTCAAAGGGGCAAACAGCATCTTTCACATTTTTGAAAAAAACACATAATCTGCTGATAATTAATACTATTGTATTGCTCGGTGTTTCTGTTTTGTTATTCTTATAGCTGTGTTTGTATATACTGTGAAAGATCCTTCAGTAGAAATCTGGAAGTAAGCAACTACCTGCATGACTTCTGGAAATGTTCATCTTCACATGTTAATTTATTATGATGATTGCTGGATTTCTTAGTATTGATATTTGAAATTAATTTAAAAATGTACTTGACCTCTCTAGGGTAACATGAACATTCAGGTGAAGTATGGTGGTGATCCTGTTCCTGGAAGTCCTTTCACTGTAGGTGTTGCTGCACCACTTGACTTGAGTAAAGTTAAAATCAGTGGCATGGAAAACAGTAAGTAACTCATCTAGTGTTCACTTTCTAATAGAACACAAATGAAAAACCTAACCACAGAACAAACTGTTCCAAAATGAAGGATAAGATGCTGTAGACTTAATATGTAGATCTAAGCTATGCAACATGTTTTGTAGCATTCCTTGTCGTACTGAAAAGGAAATACTTTATTTATATTTATTTTATTTATATTTCAAATTTGTCACTGCCCAATCTCACTGTGGGGTGACTCTGGGTGGTTTACAATAAAAATAGAATAAATATTGATTAAAATAGATAAAAATTAATTAATTAAAATGTGTTGAAAACACACTTCCTTTATAATACTTCCAAGTATTATAAAGCATAGTCTGAGTGCAAAGACCTGCTGATTGTGAAGTTAACAGCAATAATAGTAAAACAAACTATAAGCTTTAAGAGTCAATTTTGCCCTACTACAATAAAGCATTGAAAGATGGGAAACTTTTTTTAAAAAGAATTCCTACCCATTGATCTTTAGGAACTTAAGTAGATAGGCTATTTGATCAAAGTTGTCTGTATACTGAATTTCCAGAGAGGGCACTGTTTTTGTCACCACACATTAATATAGCTAAAGTCTTGCTGACTTTAATTACATTAAGTACCTTTTAAAATAGCTCTAAATACCTGACAGTATTTATTTTCTGAGGCTCTTTAAGTACTTTATATCTGCCATCTTAGTTTCTTCAGTGAAATCTTAACATATATGCAGAACACATCCTTAGTGTATTCAAATGCCTATATCCTAACAAAGTATGGTATGTCTCTATGCTACCTAATTGAGTGTTCCTTTGGAATTGGCTTGTTGAGTGAATTATTTAGATACACTGAATATGTGCTTTGATGTGTAGCTTATCCCTTTATGTGTGTGTATGTCTGTTCCTCATTCCATTGATGGATTTTCCATACATCTGGTGGAAAGAGGCCCATTTTCACTCTGTTTTCTTTATTTTCTAAAGGAGTCGAAGTAGGGAAAGACCAAGAATTTCTCATTGACACAAAAGGAGCTGGTGGGCAGGGTAAACTTGATGTGGCCATAGTCTCCCCAACCCAGAAAATTTTACCATGCTTAGTAGAACCTGTCGTTGGAAAAGAGTGTAGTAGTGTAAAGTATATTCCAAAAGAAGAAGGACTTCATGCCATTGATGTGAATTATGATGGGACTCCAGTCCTGGGAAGCCCGTATACTGTAGAAGCCACTTTACCACCAGATCCTTCTAAGGTAAGAATCTTTTTTATGGGTAGGAATTCACTGATACCATTTTCAAGTGTACCCTTTAGCTATGGTGTACAGAAATTATCTAACCTGTGCTGGATAATTCAGATTTTGTTACTAATGAAAAGTTGTGTGTGCAAAGCACAAGTTTCAGCATGTTTACATAGCTGATAAATTTCTTGCTGAAAGCATCCCAGTTGGTCAAAATTAGCTTGAGGTTTCTGTTGAAGTGTTTTCTAGTGTAGTTATAGTAACTTAAAAACAGGTACAACAGCTGGATCTGCTATGACTGCATATTTATCTTATCTGGGCATATTTTATTATGATCTAAGTATTCAAGCCTTATAATAACTTTCATGATTTAAAGACCTGCTAAATAAATGATGAGATTATTTATTTATGTGTGTGTGTTTGTGTGTACAGATTGGTTTGAAAACAAATTGATGAGCCTATCAGAATGATAAAGAATAGCAGTATCCTTATTAGGTTGGATAGTACAGAAACGTGTCACTGTCTTTTAAAAATAAAAACTGGGATTTGAGCTTGGTATTGCAGTGTGCTTCTAAATACAGTGGTACCTCGGTTCACGAACGCTTCTGTTCACGAACAATTCGGTTCACGAACAGCTCCGGTCGCAAAATTTTGCCTCCGGTCGCAAACTTCGCATCGGGTTACGAACAGGATCCGCAGCCATTTTCCCTCCTGTGACACATGGTCGCGGCTTCCTGTAGGGAGGGGGACTCTCCCTCCAAGCAGTAACCGCCTCCCCACCCGCCTTCCTGTCCTCCACGCCAGAAGTCGCGTCGAGCAAGGTTAGCTTTCTCTCTCTTCGTACTGTACTTTGTGTCATATTTTTGCGGTTTAAAAAAAAACAAACATATGGTTAAGAACGGATTAACCGTAATTACATTGAACCTTATAGGGAAATTTGATTCGGGACGCGATCAAAAATCAGTTGGCGACCAAATTCGTAGGGGTCAGAACGGATTAACCATATTTACATTGAACCTTATGGGAAAATTTGATTCGGTTCACGACCAATTCGGTTCGCGACCAGAGTCGCAGAACGAATTAAGTTCGTGAACCGAGGTACCACTGTAATAAGTAATATAAGGATATACTTGAATCTTCAGAACTAGATTTAAAATTCTAGAAATGACTGAAATGACTTCGTAGGTATTGTATTCAGCACCTCTTGCTAATTTTTCTAGGTGAGAGCTTATGGGCCAGGCCTCCGGGAAGGACTTGTTGGAAAACCCGCAGAATTCACAATAGACACCAAAGGAGCTGGAACTGGTGGTCTGGGTTTGACAGTAGAAGGACCATGTGAAGCCAAAATAGAGTGCTCTGATAATGGAGATGGAACATGTTCAGTCTCCTACTTACCTACAAAACCAGGTGAATACCTGGTGAACATTCTTTTTGAGGAAGTCCATATTCCTGGCTCTCCTTTCAAAGCTGACATTGAAATGCCATTTGATGTTTCAAAAGTGCTTGCCACAGGTCCTGGACTTCAACATGGCAAAGTGGGTGAAGCTGGATTGCTTAATGTGGATTGTTCAAAAGCTGGACCTGGGAAACTGGATATGGAAGCTGTGTCTGATTCTGGTTCTAAAGCTGATGTTGAGGTTAAAGATAATAAAGATGGAACTTATACAGTTACATACGTGCCCCTTAACGCTGGGATACACACACTCAAGATGAAATATGGTGGAGAACCAGTGCCAAATTTTCCGGCATGTGTCAAAGTTGATCCTGCGGTAGACACAAGCAATGTTCAAGTGTTTGGACCAGGAATTGAAGGGAAAGGTAAGTTTGTTTTAGTTTACTTTTAGATTAATAGGAATGCTGCAAATAAACCCTAACCAATATGTGCTATGTGTAAAGATAAAAAGAATGTATTCGGATGTGCCTGTGACAGAACATAATCTTTGTACTTTTCACGATACAAAATTATATGGCTTCCTCATTTTTCAAGCATTTTGATGAAAGTGACTGCTACAGTGTCTCTAACCAAAATTGTGTGGGTGAGAGGTGCTATACAGATTATGATTGCTTTATACAGTTTAGCTCTCTTTAGTATCCTTACTGTGTTTGAGCACTTGAACCTATTTCTGTATAAAAACATGCATAGGTACATGTGGACCTAAAGCATAGCTTTGTTCAAATGACACTGTTACAATAATTACTTTGCAGATGTCTTCCGTGAGGCAACAACAGATTTTACTGTTGATGCTAGCCCCTTGACCAAAACTGGTGGAGACCATATCAAAGCCCAAATTGCAAATCCCTCTGGAGCTTCCACAGATTGCCTCATCAAAGACAATGCTGATGGCACATATGCAGTAGAGTTTACTCCATTTGAAAGAGGTGAGTACTGCCTGCTACTATTAATTCTGGAGGAAAGCAGTGGAAATAGATTGTATTATAGAATAACGTTATTTACTTTAATGAGAGTGAGGCCTGTCTGAAGGCTAGGCATTTCAGCTGCAGTGAAAGCAACAAAGTATGCTTACCTCTCTGCCTCCATTGCATCCATACTAGCAAGGCTTTTCCATCCTATGGAAATTGGAAGGAGAAAGCTGTTGTGTCATTTTTTGTGATTGAATCTATCTTGACTTGATCTCCAGCATTGGAGCAGGTCATAGAGATAGAATCTCAGCAAACTCTGGTCCCATGATTTTGGATTCTTTTTGGCTTGTAGTTCTTGAAGATGTGGATAGGCTGTATAGAGACAAAAAGACTGTAGCTTGCTTATTTGATCCTTTTCCCTCCCGGCTGATTAAATTGGCTAGGATTTGTCTGGCTTCATGGTTAAGAGAGATGAACAATGCCTTCTTGATATAGCGCCTTGCTGCTTAAAGATGGCAATAATAAGACGTTGATTGATTGAGAATCCTCCCTTAATCTGGGAGACATGTACAGTGATTAGGCCAGTCTCAAATGTTAATGATGTTCATGTAATGTTGAATTATATACCAAAACTTTGGAATTTGACTGTTTATCAGGAATTGTGGTTGCATTGAGCATGGGGAGCAGCGCAAAGAATTATGTTAAGACATTGAAAGGTGATATTATTCCAAATGGCAAGGAATGGTTGTTGTAAATGTGTGATCTGTCTGTTTTGGAAAAGGCAGTATTTTCTGTCAATCAAAGGATGTAGCAATATGTGTTGTTATGGCAGAGATTATGTGGTATCTTACAATAACATCTTGCATTGTTCATATTATAATAGTGAATTCATTGGTAAACTGTGACTATTGATAAGTATTAAATATAAGATAGATTTTTTCTTTTATTTTCTTTCTTAGTTTGTATTTTTAATTTTTTTAAGTTTCTCTTTTTTTAAGATTAAAGATTGTTTCGTTACAAAATAAAGATATTAAATAATAATTTAAAGAGTAGAAAGGTGGGTATGAATCAACTGCATATTTAGTTAATAAATATGTGATGTATTGCCACATTAAGCTTCACAGAGCCTGTCCATAAAGTACACCTTTTACTTACAGGTCCTCATACAGTTGAAGTGACTTATGATGATGTTCCTGTTCCAAATAGTCCATTCAGAGTTGATGTCACAGAAGGATGTCATCCTTCACGTGTTGTGGCCCAAGGAACTGGGTTACAAGAAGCCTTCACAAATAAACCCAACCCATTTACTGTTGTTACTCGGTAAGTATTATGAACATAAGACTTTTGAGTACCAGTAGCCACGCTGTCTGGAAGTGATGGAAATTGAAGGGTGACAGGTTGAAAAAGGGTGTAGCATACTCTGAATTACCATGCAGAATAAAGCCATACTAGCTGATGTGTCTCTGTGTAACATTGCACATAACCATCTAAAAATACTTTAGGAAGTAGAGGCATGAAATAGCATTGTGAACACTTGCCAGTCTCTTCTTGGTACTAGCTGCTTAGCAGGGAGATGCCATGGACTGTGTGCAAATATCCCAAAACAGTTCAGAGCTCTTTTGGGCGTTGCTGTAAGTTTAATGATGAGTAATGAAAGATGCAATATAGTTCTTAACAACCTACAGCCACACCCCTTGAAGTTATTATCTGATGTATGCCTGCCAACCTGTGTCATCACCTAAGATTTCAACATTCCCCAACCTTAATCAGAGTCTGAGCATGGGGGAAAAAACCTTTAGTCAACTGAGGTGTCTCTGTCCCAGACAGTCTTTATTATGCTTCCTAAACAACAGTTGCTGTGTGAGAAAATGCAGTAGCATAGCACAATTAATAGCAATGATCCAATGCACAAGTAGCCTAACATAGCAGTCCTTAAAGTAAAATGATGTTGGTAATTAATATAAGCATACTAACTTTTCTTTATTTTTGCAGAGGGGCTGGAATTGGTGGCCTTGGAATAACTGTTGAAGGACCTTCAGAATCTAAAATAAGCTGTAAAGATAACAAGGATGGCAGCTGTAGTGCAGAATATATCCCATATGTACCAGGAGATTATGATGTCAACATAACTTATGGGGGTGAACATGTTCCTGGTAAGACTATTCCTGCATTATAAGAATCGAAAATGAAAAGGCTATGAATTGTTCTTCTTGTCAAAGGACATTTGAAGCACTGATAATGGAACTTGGGAAAATATTGAAATATGTTGGGAGGTAAAAGTTCCCAATAGAACATACTATCTAGGCAGAAAATACCGATCTTCCAGAATTCTAGGCAAATTGATAAATCACCCTTACAGTAATGATGATATGTTTTAATTGATTTTGGGCAACTAGAGATACTGTCAGTGAATGTAATACTTCCCCCTGTTTTACCAGTATCCAGTTTTATAATACCCTAAAATGTGATGAGTGCTTTTTATCAACATCCCTGAACAAGAATAATGATTTGAAGGAAATCTAAAAACTCAGAACAGTGATAAAGCTTTAATAACTGGCAGTGTTAGAATCTGATGAACCTAAATTATAAATCATTCCATAGATGTTAGTAAGTTAGTTTATCCTTGTTCTTCAGTTGAAACTGCTGTCATCTATTCACTTTGTCCCTTATAACAGTGCATACTTTTATTAGACTCTACATGAACTTTTCTTTTTATTGTACTGTCTCCATCACACCTCTTTGATTTTTAATCTACAGCAGGATTGAGTTTACATGGGCCAGCTGCAGTAGCTTTCCTGTCCCATCTGGTCATGATTGTATAATAATACTTTCCTGCTCTTGAGATTCTTCAGCCTCCTCCATTTTACCTCAGTTTCCTGTGTCTTCATTTTCCTTCAGCCTGCCTTCATTTATCCTTAGGTTTTTGTTTTTCACTCCATAATCTACACTCTTAATTTGTCAATTTATTTTGAACTCTCTTGTTTTTGCCCTCACCCACCCCCATCACCAGTCTATCCATTGAAGTTATTCCTAATGCGTCTATGTAGTTTTGAATTCTAGTCATATTGAGTTTTCTTGGTGACTGAAGTCAATTAGCAAATTTTCTAACAGTTTTTCCCCTGAACATTCTTTTTGGTCAGGGCCATTAAGCTGATTTTGGTTGAACATCTCCTGCATAATATAAAATTGAATCTAAACTGCAACACAATTTTAAATGCATACAACTCTGAATTATCAGGATAGGCATCACTTATGACTTAGAAAGCAGTGTGTGTTGAGCTGTGCTGCGGAGAAGGTGGCTGATGATTTATCTTCAGAAGTTATAATGCATTTGTTTTGCATTACATTGCTTAAGCACGTTTATTGTAATACTTTGTTTTTGTTTTCGTTTTAGATTTTTTATCCCACCTTTATTATTTTTATAAATAACTCAAGGCAGTGAGCATACCTAATACTCTTTCCTCCTATTTTTTTTATTGGTAGGTAGCCCATTTAAAGTTCCTGTAAAAGATGTCATTGACCCCAGCAAGGTGAAAGTGGCAGGACCAGGTTTGGGGACAGCTGTGCGTGCCAGAATTCCTCAGGTCTTTACTGTGGATACCAGCAAAGCTGGAGTAGCACCACTTGAAGTTACAGTGGCAGGACCCAGAGGTAGGGTGTTTCTCTCTATAACTTAGAATTAGTGTTTCTTTTAAATGAGAATGTATAGGTACTCCATACAGAAGTGCATGACCTCCATTTCAGTACTGAAACTTATAAAGAACTTATTTAAGAAATGGTTCCCAAATGGCGGTAAGTAAAAGTAGCACTGCATACATTTTTCTGCTTAGTGTTTGTAGAGCTGCAGAAAGTGAGAGACTACTATAATCAAGATAATCCTGACACACATAATATTTGGAAACCTTAAACTAGTTAAAAAAAAACCCCAGACATTAATTAGGAATGTTTTAGCCTGAGCACTGATTGAAGAGTTCAGAGTACATCTGAAGAATCTCTTACACTTGGTGTTTTCCAGATGGGCTAATTGGAAATTCAAGGAGTTCCCATACATCTGTAGGGTACCAGATTGGGGAAGGCGGCTGAAACAAATCAATATGTGTTCTCGATAAATATATATATCAAAAGCATTACGGAAGAGTAGGTTGAATGGGCATTTTCTGAACTGTGCATACGCCCAAGAATGTACTGCTTTAAAAGCATCTCAATTATAAGGATAAAAGAATATCTGCATGTTCTAGGCCAGTAAGAAATATAGAATATATTTCTGCCAGTTGAACTAGAAAAGAATCTATGCTTTTCCTTCAATAATGTTTAAATTGTGCAAGGGGACTAAGAAGCTTGCATAACGATTCAACTTAATTTGTAGTTACTGAAGAGTGTTGAAATTTTTCTCTTGAGTCAGACAGAAATAGAGTAGACCTCACTTCCTTTGAGTGGCCCTTGAGAAAAGCAAGTAAAAAACAGAAGGAAGAGCACAGAAGTTGAAAACCTGATCACAAGGGGCATTACATGCATATACACAAACAGATACACACACACACATGCACCCATATACATAAACATCCATCAAAGTAAGGATTAGGAAAAGAGGGTCAGAAATTCATGAGAATATGGGTAACAGAAAGCAAACTTAATTCTAATAATACTGGATACTAACCATTGTTGCATGAATAAGTGTGGATTTATTCAGTGCAAATTTAAAAGACAGGATATAAATAAAAAATAATTTAATGCTTGTTATTAGCTAAAGTCTGAACAGCCAAGCCACTTATGTGGGTTGTAAGTCAAAATATATGGAAGGCACAAGATTGTCTAACCATACACCACTACACGTTAACTAAGTAATGCTGTCTAGTAAAAGATTGAGCATTAAATACCAATATCCAACATTTTCTGTGAAGTTAAACCAGGTTTTTACATATGAACTCTTGGAGAACTATTTAGAGCTGACTTATGTTAGCTTTGCTGGCAGTACCTTAGCAACCTTATTTGAGCTTGGCAGGGCAGCCCTGCTTTGCACTTGGAGATGGGAGACCACCAGGAAATAGAGTCCCCCATTGGGGGGAGATGGGCGGGGGACAAATTTAATAAATAAGTAAAATAAAATAAATAAATACCAGGGATGACAGACTAGACTGGGAAGTCAGAAAAGCTTCCCAGAAGATAGTGGTGTCAAACCACTTTTATAACCCTCTCAAGAATACCTCATGGATGCTGTCACCAAGCTTGAACCTGAGTTGAGAATATCTTTATCATTTACAGATCTAACTTAGCTTCTTACTTAAAAGCATGTATTTCTTTGACTATGAAGGTAACTTGCAATGGATGAAGGAAAGTAGTTACAGTGATGTCAATCAGTGCTGAATGGGACATATGTGCTGTGACATGTCTATTGCATTTATGACCAGTTGTAAATAGTTTTCATCTAAACAAATTGACTATTGATAGAGCTCTAATTTTGGGGTGGCAGGGGGGGAGAAATGATTTAAGTTAAATAGTTTTTTAATTCTAGCTGATGAGCCGGATTCCCAGTCATGGCGCAGTCCATTGAAAACACTTTCACAGTTCTTTAGAGGTGACCTACAGGGTGACTCTAATGAGACAGGTTTGAACTCTCACTAATTATCTGTACTTTAAATACATCTTCTAAACTCTAACTGTAGCTTTAATAAATGGAAGAGAGGTTTATAAGAAATAGACTTCTCTACACAGCTACTTCTGCTAAACTTTGCATTGAAATACCTTTTTACTAAAACTTTCCTCGCTTTATGTGCTGAATTAGGTATAATATTCAAAACTTTGCTTGCTATTGATCCTGTGAAATGATTCTCTATATAAATCCATGCTTCGTGGTTTCTGGGATAGACTTTAACTTTTTCCATATCTTTAGCTACAGGTCATATAACACTTATTGGCTATGCAAATTTATTATTTGCTAAACTTCTTAATGGCATACTGTGATATATCTAAAATTATTAACAGTTCTACATTAACAAACCACAGTATCATGCTGGTTTTATAGTATTGTACATTTCTACTGATTGGGACAACATCTAATCTTTCTGTTTAAGATGGGAAGCTTAGATTTAAGTATGTCCCATTACTGACCTAGCTAGTTGCCTATATTGGAAAAACACATTATTCCAATCTGTCCTTGATAGAAGATTCTTCGCTTACAGTTATGGATCAGCTGAGGAACTGCTAGCGAATCATCATTTCTCTAATTGGTGAAGTCACAGACTGATGGAAATAAATTCACATAGTTGAACGTGTCCTAAGTAGATGTCTGCGCTGATTTCTTGAAAAGCTTCAATCTGTTTTTTGTAAATTGATAACATTGCTTAGAAAAAAATTAGCTCTGAAGCCTTGGGAAGGCAACTGAATGAGTTGAAATGTGGCCTCTTTCCTCTTTAGGCTTGGCAGAACCTGTGAATATAACTGACAATGGTGATGGAACTCACACAGTAGCATACACCCCTACGCAAGAAGGCCCCTACACAATTGCAGTTAAATATGCGGATGAAGAGATTCCTAGAAGGTAAGAGTGGGTGAAAAACAGTAAAACTATTCCATAGGACCTAAAAGGTGCATTTGACTGGCATCCATTATCACAGCAGGTTGCATCTTTGGCGCGTGTTTTAGCTTTGGTGCTTGATTTTAACAAGGATTTTTGAAGAAATGGTTTCTGTTGCAAAGGTTCAGCTTTTCTTCATGGTTGCAAGAGATGTGCATTTCTTTGGGCTGGAGAACCAGTAAACTATCTGCGACTTTTCTGATGTTTGCCCCTGAAATACAGAAAAGAGCTCACTTGGACCGAGCTAATCCTTTCTCCAAACCTGCGATCAGTTTGCTTTTACTTCTGTTTTATGGAGTTTTTAGTATTATAAACACTAGAAGGTTGAGTGGCTCATTGTTAGGAAGCCAGTGTTTCTATTTTGGATAATGTGGGCAGCTTTAACTTGAGTTAAACGAGTTCTTTTCATTTGCTGTTAATAAACAACTAATAACTTCTTTCTCTCATCTTAGCCCATTCAAACTGAAAGTGCTTCCAACATATGATGCCAGTAAAGTGACAGCTAGTGGGCCTGGCCTTGTCTCCCATGGGATTCCAGCCAGCATACCTGCGGAATTTGTTGTGGATGCTAAAGATGCAGGCCAAGGACTTCTCTCAGTACACATAGCAGTAAGACACCACTACCTCTCCCCTCCCCTCCCCTCCCCTCCCCTCCCCTCCCTCCCCTCCCCTTCCCTTCCCTCCCCTTCCCTTCCCTTCCCTTCCCTTCCCTTCCCTTCTCCTGCCCCGTTGGCTCAGTCTTGAAGTATGTGAGTTATCTGTGTTTGGCAGGGAGTTTGAATATTGTCGTCTTATATATTGTGGTATTTTATGTATATCAGCTTTCCATAAAACACTTACCTTTTGCTCCTCTTACACTTGTATATTTTACTCACTGAAAATGAAATGTGACTATTGTGTCCTGGGAGAGAACCTGTTGATCCTAATAGAAGTTGATCTGAACATAATATCATAACATTTTTTATATGAACTATTCCTGGCCTTTCCAAATTCCTTAAAACTAGGCCAGTTTCACCATGAATGAGCCAATACATGTTTTACCATAGTACTCTCAAAGGGGGCACTTTGTTAGAAACTTTTTCAGAAAAACTGCATGGATTTAGAGAGATGCTGGCTAGCTCCTGGAATGAATCAAAGTTGTATGTCTCATAATTAAAAATACATACTAGGCAGAATTAAAACTGGACAGTGCTCCATGTAAAAGATGCCCAGTGATACTAGAATATTTTGCAATAACCTTTGTTTAAGAACACTATTCAGTAATATCTTAAGGAAGTTGTGAAGTTGTGTTCACTTACAGAAGACTGAGTTAATTTGCTTAGCTTCCTGTTGCTGCTTCTGGTAGAATATCGATTTATGAAGTATGGTATTCGGTGGCACCAGCCATTTACATACTGAGTGGATATCAAAAGCCATTAAAATGTTCAAGTTTCTTGCATCATCCATAAAATGTGCATGCTTACTATCAAAAGAATGTTATCTGAAGAGTTTTCCAGTCATGAGATGCAATTTTAGTAGGTAATAACACCCTATATTTCTGTGGTGTAATACCAGTGCAATTATTTCTGTTCTGAAGCAACCATTTCAAAACACAACAAGTATATTAAAAATGTAATCAGCCTAAGCACTCAGGCAAGTCTTGCTACATGCATATACTTTATATTTGTCTCTTGTTTGTGATAAGGCTTGGCTATTTTAATGGTGGCTTCATTTCTGACATTCAGGATCAAGAAGGCAAACCAAAGAGGTCAGATATTCATGACAACCAAGATGGCACGTATGCAGTAACATATATCCCTGACAAGACTGGTCGTTATTCTGTGGGCATTAAATATGGCGGGGATGATATACCTCTTTCTCCATATCGAATTCGTGTATCACCAGCAGGAGATGCAAGCAAATGTCTAGCAACAGGTAAGTCCCTACTTTGATTTCAGAATTGGGATAAGTCAGGGGTGAGTAGCTCTAGTCATTGAGCTGTGCGCAGCCCCTGAACTCCTTTTGGATGGCTTCCAGAAATTATACCTTTAAATAACAAAGTGCCAAAAAAGAGATGCAATTTCCTGCTTTTTTGGGAGGCAGAAAACCCCTGAAAAAGTGTGAAAACTTTAGTCTAAACTAACACAAAAAAACCTCATCAAAACTTCATCCTGAAAATCCTAGTCCCTTCATTTCTGTGACTCATTTCACTGTTCATTGCAACATTTGGCTACCTCCAAAAATTGAGTCTACCAGGTGTTGAAAGGTTGTATATAAGGTGGATATGGAAGATGCTGGAAGGTTTGATTAAAGAAGTATCTTAATTAATACAGTTTCGCCATAATTCTTAAGTATAGCAGTTTGATGCAAGAGTAAGTTGAGCAAAGGTTGCTGGCTTCTTGTCTCCCCTTAGGTCTGTTTAGAAGTTGACCTTGTATCCTTAATAAGCTTATTCAGATTCAAGCACTGAAAGAAAGGCAGCTGTTGTACCAGAGGTATGCCAGCTTACTTTAATCAGGTAGTAGTGATCCATTTGCAATTAGAAGATATGGCATTGCAAATTGAAAATGACTGTTTCAAGGCATTAAAATGGCCTGATAAGTTCAAGGAGAAGAAAAATTAGTGTAAGATTTGTACTGCAGTAGGTACTCTTTCCTCTGAAGTCCTTATGGAAGGTGGATAAATTCTGTAGGCAGTGAGAAAATTGTGCCAGTATCCTGCAATGTATGCGTACAAGAGACCTCTCCTTAACAAAATGCTAACTACTAATGCTAACTAATGAAGTGAAAAATGAATGCAGATTAATTTCTGCCAAGTACTGCATTCTGCAAAGCAGTAAACAAGGTTGCTTGTTTGCAAAGAATTTATGGTATCATTGTTGTCTGAGTTAGGATCTTGGTTGAACTGGATATGTTTTTAGTGATGCCCATATCCAAGTGAAAATTGTGTAGTCCATCTGTGACAGAGTATGAAAAACTGCTGCAATCCTCATATTAACTGTCTTTCAGGCCCTGGCATTGCAGCAACAGTGAAGACTGCTGAAGAAGTTGGCTTTGTTGTAGATGCTAAATCCGCAGGCAAGGGTAAAGTGACCTGTACGATCCTGACACCAGATGGCACAGAAACTGAAGCAGAGGTCATTGAAAATGAAGATGGAACATATGACATCTATTACACAGCTGCTAAACCAGGAACCTACGTGATTTATGTTCGCTTTGGTGGTGTGGATATTCCAAATAGCCCTTTCACTGTCATGGTAGGAGGACTGGCTGCTTAATAATATTTTCTGAGTGGACATAAATTGAGATTCAGATTGAGAAACAGTTTTAGATAGCAGGCAGTTTGGCATATATTCTATTAGCTTGCAGTCCAAATTAGTTTTAGAGTTGTATAAAAATTTGTGGATGAGAGAAATATTTCCCAAACCTTAACTGCAAAGAATTGCCTGTGTTTGCACATTTTTACACCTGTCATTCCTGGGATCTGTTATTTTAACTCTAAGTTAATATATTTCTATAATGGTTGTTGTACATAATTATACATACAGTATCCAGCGGTGAAACGATACCATAGATATGCATGAAACATGTGTATTTGTGGTCATAAATTAAGCTATCATAAATTTTCAAATGCCAAGGTGCCTGAACTGAAAAGATTACTATGCCCCTCATCTCTTTATTGTGCACTCTTTCTCCCCTGTCATTTCAGCGAATCATGGATTGTATTATTAGTAAGAGCTCCATTCAACTTCATAGCCAGTTGGGTTTGGCTATGTGTAGATGACAGTACAGGTGAAACTCGAAAAATTAGAATATCGTGCAAATGTTCATTTATGTCAGTATGGCAGCTCAAAAGGTGAAACCAATATATGAGATAGACGCATTACATGCAAAGCGAGATATGTCAAGCCTTACTTTGGTATAATTGTGATGATTATGGCGTACAGCTTATGAAAACCCCAAATTCACAATCTCAGAAAATTAGAATAGTGTGAAAAGGTTCAATATTCTAGGCTCAAAGTGTCCCACTCTAAGCAGCTAATGAATCCATAAGACCTGCAAAGGGTTCCTGAGCCTTTAAATGGTCTCTCAGGCTGGTTCAGTAGGAATCACAAGCATGGGAAAGACTGCTGACCTGACAGTTGTGCAGAAAACCATCATTGACACCCTCCATAAGGAGGGAAAGCCCCAAAAGGTAATTGCAAAAGAAGTTGGATGTTCCCAAAGTGCTGTATCAAAGCACATCAATAGAAGGTTATATGGAAGGGAAAAGTGTGGTAGAAAAAGGTGCACAAGCAGCAGGGATGACCTCAGCCTGGAGAGGATTGTCAGGAAAAGGCCATTCAAAAGTGTTGGGGACTTTCCCAAGGAGTGGACTGAGGCTGGAGTTAGTGCATCAAGAGCCACCACACACAGACGGATCCTGGACATGGGCTTCAAATGTCGTATTCCTCTTGTCAAGCCGCTCCTGAACAACAAACAACGTCAGAGGGGTCTTACCTGGGCTACAGAAAAAAAGAACTGGTCTGTTGCCCAGTGGTCCAAAGTCCTCTTTTCTGATGAGAGCAACTTTTGCATCTCATCTGGGAACCAAGGACCCAGAGTCTGGAGGAAGAATGGAGAGGCACACAATGCACGATGCTTGAAGTCCAGTGTGAAGTTTCCACAGTCTGTGTTGATTTGGGGAGCCATGTCATCTGCTGGTGTTGGTCCACTGTGCTTCATTAAGTCCAGGGTCAACGCAGCCGTCTACCAGGAGATTTTGGAGCACTTCATGCTTCCTTCCGCAGACGAGCTTTATGGGGATGCTGACTTCATTTTCCAGCAGGACTTGGCACCTGCCCACACTGCCAAAAGTACCAAAACCTGGTTCAATAACCATGGGATTACTCACAAACTCACAAACTCACCTGACCTGAACCCCATAGAGAATCTATGGGGCATTGCCAAGAGAAAGATGAGGGACATGAGACCGAACAATGCAGCGGAGCTGAAGGCCGCTATTGAAGCATCCTGGTCTTCCATAACACCTCAGCAGTGCCACAAGCTGATAGCATCCATGCCACGCCGCATTGCGGCAGTCATTGCTACAAAAGGGGCCCAAACCAAGTACTGAGTACATATGCATGCTTATACTTCGCAGAGGTCCGATATTGTTCTATTTCCAATCCTTGTGTTATTGATGTCATGTAATAATCTAATTTTCTGAGATTGTGAATTTGGGGTTTTCATAAGCTGTACGCCATAATCATCACAATTATACCAAAGTAAGGCTTGACATATCTCGCTTTGCATGTAATGTGTCTATCTCATATATTGGTTTCACCTTTTGAGTTGCCATACTGACATAAATGAACATTTGCACGATATTCTAATTTTTCGAGTTTCACCTGTATATGTAAATATGGCTGAGTAAGGATAAGGGCTAGTTTGATTAAAATCAAGGCATGAGACCACTGCAGTCAGGAAGATGAAGTCAAATGATGATTATGACTGGAGCAGACAAACACTTTATACAGTAGTCCCCCACAACAATTCAGGGGATACCTTTTAATGTTGATCTAATGCATTTCAAAAATTCTCTCCACCCTGGTTTGCATTTTTAAAGCTGTTATAGAAAGTTCTAAAATTCCATTCAGCAAATAGTTTGGGGGGGCACATTTTGAGAAGGTGCAGAAAGGCACCCAACCTTTTCCAGCAATCTGCCACTAGGGCCATCACTACTACTACCAGTTTGTATTTCCACATATCTATTGACCAACTGAAAAGCCACCCTACCTCTTTCTGAAAGCCAATTTGATTTGAGGCCACCACTCACTCTTAATAATTGAGTACAATTGAATACAAAAGGATAGATTTTGTATTATAGAGCTCTGAATTGTGCAGATTGGGAAGCGTGCCATCAATTCACATCAAAGAGGTTTTGGACAACTTTCCTAGCAATGGGATTGTGAATGTTGTCTAAGGATTCTTTTTTGACCTGTCTTCATTTCTATAACTTAGGAAGAGAGATGGAAAGAGATCTTCCATTTGGTTCTTACTTATCTGTGTGATTTTCCTGAATTGGCTTTTGAAAGTTAGCAACCATAGGATAAAATATTGCCACTGAAAGTGGCTGAATCTACCTCTTATTCCCTTTAGTATTTTCTGTTGCCTGTTTCCTCCCTCAGAGTTAATGAGTTTGTCAAAGAGTATATCAAGAGCCACTGGGGAAGCAGACAAAACTGGAGAAAACACAAAGGAATTTGAGGTTGGCTTACTGGGAAGTACCATGCAACTCTTGTGTACTAGTTTGGGGCTAGGTGATAACATATTCCCATGCTGTGTGTGCCCCTCCCCATCCTATGTTTATTTATGTATTTGGTATTTATATGCTCTGTGCAAAGAAAGAGGTTTTTTTTTTTTTTTGTAAACTGTACCTTTTGCCACTAACCAGGCCACAGATGCAGATGAAGTTGCAGTATTGTCTCAGGAGCCACTAAATGCAGCCTGTCCCCCTGGATTCCATCCCTGGGTACACAATTTTACACTTTCTTCCATGTTCCATTCAAGAAATGACAGCCTGCCTCTTTCTTGGGGTTGCTTAAGCTTGCTTTTGTGTCATATCTTAGTGGTGGTCCAAAGGCTACTTTGGAGGAAGCCAGATTTGATTCAGAAATTTCTCCTCATTGCTGTGCTAATGACTTTTTGAGCAACTTTTAACATCACAATCATTTCAAGGCTCCTAAGGTACTCTGTCCTTACAAAACTGCACATCAGTTTCCTTCTAGCCATATGAGGGCAGATAGCTTTATTTTCTGGTGTCTTCTTCTTAAACAAATTAACTTTCCTCTAGGCCATGGCCAATTGTAGTTCTTTCAGATGGAGCTCTCCTTGTATGTGCAGTGTCTTGCAACTTCACTGTTCCATTTATATGTTCTAAACATCTCTACGATTCAGTGGTGTCTTCGTTCTGAAAGCAACAGTCTAAAAAGTTAGTCTGATATTCTTAACTGCACACATAAAATCACATTTTTCTTCTTCTTTAGGTCACAGAAGAAGCATATGTCCCTGATGGTGATGTGAATGGTGTAGGCTTTAAGCCCTTTGATGTGGTCATTCCTTTTGCAGTAAGAAAAGGGGAAATTACTGGTAAATAGCTTATAGCATTCAAATTCTAGATTGCCCAGCTTGCTAGCATCATTCCAGATTCTTTGCTGTGTGAGAACTACATCATGTATCTGAAGCACAGAACCAGTTTCATAAAATTTGCAGTCTGGTTTGTTTACAGTGTAATCCAAAAGGGGATGATGGAGAATGAAATCCTATTGAAATAGCTATTCTTAGTTTTGCACAGTGGACCACACATATAGTCTGCTTTCATTAGTCCAGGCCATTTTTCTGTGCTCTTGATAAGATGTAGCCATCCAGAATTCCTGGATGGCATAGCTCTTGGAGGGCCCTAGGTTGGGGAGGTGTGGTCCAGAACATCAACTCCAGATTGAACTCTTTAAGTCTATTAGGTTTTGACAAGTCACAGCAAACTCCAGGTGTAATTTTCAAATTGTGAGGCAACATAAACAGATGCTATCTGCTTGAATATACTGTTGTTGTTTTTTTAACTCTTAAACAGTTGAAGGGGCTGATTTTAAGTTATTACTACTATACTCTACTAATGATATGAAAGTAATCAATCTCCAAGGATTCTGGTAGTATCAAGATAGAAACGGGAGCCGAGAATAGTTCAATTGTTTTCTGTCTTAGATAATTTACAAAATAGCCCCTGATATTGTACAGACTTGAGTATGAAAATGCTTGGATGTCTTTGCTTTTGTAAAAATCTAATCCTTTTGCTTTCAGGGGAAGTCTACATGCCTTCAGGAAAGACTGCAACACCTGAAATTGTGGATAACAAGGATGGCACAGTTACAGTTAGATATGCTCCTGTTGAAGTTGGGTTACATGAAATGCATATCAAATACATGGGTAACCATATTCCAGGTAAGCACCAATTAATTCTAATTAACATTCATATTGCATTGCAAAAACTGGGGGTGAATGGGAACTGTAATTATGCATCACACCCTAGATGTTGATGATTTCAGCCTTGTAAATGACTGCAGCCTTGATCTGCATTATGTGTCATAAAATGAGAAGTATTGGGTTAAAGGCATCAAGAATTCTTACTGAGTCTCTGCCAGATTTAAAACAGCTTTGGCTTTGTGAAGTGAAATTTGTTACATATCCTGTATGGTCAGTTGAAACGTATAATTTTAGGGAGCTACAGATTAAGAGCTGTACAAAAAGCTTGTGTAAAATATTAGCCCTTCTTTCCTTAAATTATAGTTTGTTCTCTTTTGCACACTATAAATAGCTGAATTTGATTTCCTAGTGAATCAGTAGGAATTACCATCAATTTGACTGCTTGTAACATATTGCTGGCTTGTACACATTATGCAAAAATATACATTGCATGAAAATCCTCGGGCTCCCTTAATAGTGCACACAGGAGAAAAGTTTAGTAGCCCAGAATATACAACAAAGAATCTTCGTATGTTCTGAAATGTGGGGCTTCAGCTGCTTTCGGGCATATTTGATTCTGTCATTCTAGTTACTTACCACTTTCCAATGTGTGGTGAGAAGTTATCCTAGAATATTTAAGTTTCTCAACTGGCACTTTCTTGGGATATGGACAGATAGTGATTGAATGTTGGCTTATACATTGAATGTAAATGTCCAAAATGTAGGTAGGGACAATGTTAAAAGGAATATTCTGGGCACATCCAGTTAACTTGGAGTTACTTAATTTAGGATGGACAGGGTTATGCTTAGCTATGTTAGCCTTAAAGCCTGTGGGTAAAGCTAGGAATAGAAGTACCATTAAAGCCCAGCCACAAAAGCAGCCTTCATGGGACTTCAACCATTTTTATGGTTTGGCTTTTTCTTGGGCACAGTAACAATTTCCCTAGTGATCCTCTGGCAAAGGTGTGTGATAAATATATAAGTAATGAAATGGGACCTGAAGTTTGTTTGTTGATAGAAAGCAACTGGTTAAGGGGGGTTATAGAAATACATGTATGTGTAGCATTGGCCAGTTCAAGAAACAAGGGATGTTACGTAATGCTAAATGGAAATATGTGGAGGAATTCAAGTGAACAGCAAAAGATAACTCAGCCTTTGTTGAGTGAAGAACATTTGTAATCTGTTTTGGAGAGACAAAATAACTAAAATCATTAAAATCTGTGAGACTGTGTGTACTGATAATAGGTGTTTATCCTCTGCAGAGAGCCCTTTACAGTTCTATGTGAACTATCCAAATAGTGGAAATGTGACTGCTTATGGACCTGGCCTTGTTTATGGTGTAGCAAACAAGCCAGCAACCTTCACCATAGTCACGGAGGATGCTGGCGAAGGTAAGTATTAGCTTTTTAGCCTCAGGTACACCAAAGATGAAGCAAATTCCACTTGATTTTGTTCTTTAATTTCCAGATAAGCATGCATAGGAGCTTGAATTGCTAGCTTAGAGTTATAAAGATATTTTAACAATGAAAATAGGTATAATTCCTTGTTTCAGTATTTTATCCAGCAACTACAGCAACTTAAGCAACTATTTGCTTAAGCATAACAGTCCTAAAAGGATTTTACTACTTTGTAGGCATCATGGTATATTAAACTTATTGTCTAAATGCGCAGTCACCGTGTTTATAGGTTAGCTTGAAAACTTCCCATAACCACAGAGTAAGCTTTGTGACTGAGTTTGGAATCTGTTGTTCAAATACAACATTGAAGAGATGGAACCATAATTTAGGAGAAATTATGCATACTCGCTTATAAAATCAGTGTTAGTATTGGATATTTGTAGAACATCTAGTTCATCTTCCCACTTCAGTCAACTTGGCACAGATTAATTCTCATAATTAAAGATGAAGATGATTTGAATATAAAGCGATGTTTCAAAGGCAAGCCACATTACTTGATCAGAGAGTCTTCCAAGAAGGCCCCACACGTCTGAAAGTGCAAGCTACTCATAATTTTAGCCAAAGTGTTGGAAATATATACAGAACAATGCTAGTAATGCTTTTCACCCAATGTGACAGGTGGCCTGGATTTGGCAATTGAAGGTCCTTCAAAAGCCGAGATCAGCTGCATTGATAACAAGGATGGCACTTGCACAGTCACTTACCTGCCAACACTTCCAGGAAACTACAGCATATTAGTGAAATACAATGATAAACATATCCCAGGGAGCCCTTTCATTGCTAAAATCACAGGTATGAGAATGGCCTCAAATAGGGGCCGGGCTTCTGATTCATACAGTGTGCTAGATTTATAACTTCATATAGAAATGGTTTAGTTTTAACACTTAAGATATGTAAGTTGGTAACATTCTCATAAATTTAAACAGAGAACTTAGTGTTATGAGATACCAGTTTCAGTAAAATGTGACAAAGTCAAGACAGCTTTTAGTCAAGGATTTACTATAAAAGCATGATAAATTAATGCTTTCTTCTCCATTAGCATATCTGGGTTTTCAGTTCAAGTGTTGTCTAATGATTATCAATTTAGGGTTTCCATTTCTTCAACCATAACATCTAGGAACCTCTGAAGTAGAATAGTCTTGCTTACCGGTCTGCTGATCCTAATGGGAATTCTTCTTTTCTAAAGATGACAGTAGGAGGCGATCCCAAGTTAAACTTGGCTCTGCTGCTGACTTCTTGCTAGACATTAATGAGACTGATCTTAGCCTCTTGTCAGCCAGTATTAAAGCCCCATCTGGCAGAGATGAACCTTGTCTTCTGAAAAGACTGCCAAATAACCACATTGGTAAGTTTCTGATCTTCTTGGGAGGCTGTGTGATTCTTTATGAAGTTTTTGGCAGGACCACAGTTAAAAGCGGATAAATACCCTAAATTTGTATCTAGAATTTTGTGAGTACTAATGCTGCCTGTAATATCAAACGCTGATTAGCTTCCTGCCGGAGGAGAGGGGGAGGGAAGGTATGGCTTGCTTGCTTTTATGAAATACAGAATTGAAAATTTGTCTCCATGCTTTATCTGGCAGGTATCTCATTCATTCCTCGAGAGGTGGGAGAACATTTGGTTAGCATAATGAAGAATGGAAGTCATGTCCCCAACAGTCCAGTGTCCATTATGGTAGTTCAGTCTGAGATAGGTGATGCAAGTAGAGCAAGAGTTTCTGGTCGTGGCTTGGTTGAAGGACACACTTTTGAAATGTGTGACTTCATTGTTGATACAAGAGATGCAGGTCAGTAATACAAAGCCCCTTCATCTGCAAGGGCTTCTTGTGGCTTAACCTAGGAAGTTGCCCCTTCCCATATATATGAGAAACACAAAGAAACACCCTTTGACAGGTCAGCTGATTTGCCACTGTTTGAAACAATTATGATCAACCATGCAGTAAGAAATAACTTGTATGTTTCTATCGCTGGACAAAATTAAAACCATAGTTTGACTCCTCATTTGAATTGTAAATTGTCAAGCTCAAAAATATAGAATGCTTTCCATGAGACTGTGTACAAAATCGAAAAGAGTTCAGTGGTATGCAATTTTGATAACTTAATGTAGAATTATACATAACTCATAGCATTATACCATGAATCAAATATTTGATGAGCTCTGCTTTTTATAAAGGATTTAACTTCTAGGAAATACTTTGCAATAATTCATCACTACAGGGACTCACTCTACATCTTCTTTTCTAGGATATGGTGGAATATCACTGGCAGTTGAAGGACCTAGCAAAGTGGATATCCAGACAGAAGATCTAGATGATGGAACTTGCAGAGTGTCATACTTTCCAACTGTGCCTGGTGTTTACATAGTGTCAACTAAGTTTGCTGATGAACATATCCCAGGTAAGAATGAGGGAAAAGCTAGGTAATTTAAGACTAGCTGTTTTGGTAACCCCCCAGCATTATCCTTTTATAGTTCCTAACACTATCAGTAGAGTACAACAATACTGAAAACACTGGAAGGAACAGCTTGATTTTCTGGATAGTGAATTCTGTGCACTTTATAATCCTCTAGGTCATTTAAGATAGCACTTTTTCATTTTGAACTGTCTAGTGTAAAAAGCTGATTTTCTTTGTAGTCATTATCAATCATTATTTCCTGCTTAAATGTTTATGATGTAATCTTGTTCAGTACATGGACTTTGTAGCTAGTATGTTTTCTGAAAACTCTTACCTGACTAAATTTTGGTATCTGTACTGTTGATAAGTGGACTCAGTGTGATTTTGTATGTTCTAATTAAAGGTAGCCCATTTACTGTGAAAATAAGTGGTGAAGGCAGGGTCAAGGAAAGTATCACACGTACCAGGCGAGCTCCCTCTGTGGCCACTGTTGGAAGTTTGTGTGATCTTAACTTAAAAATTCCAGGTAAGCTTTGCCCTTTATAAATAGCTTAATAAATGGTGCCTAGAAACTGACAGTGATATTTAAATAAAGTGGGCTATTAACATCCTTAAAAGTTCATTAACTGATTCTGTTCTACTGTGTTTGCTTGAACAGAAACAGCTAAGCAATCAGAAAAGAGCTCACAATAGAGATTGTGACTAACCCAAAGTTCAGCATCCTTGGTTGAGAATGGACTTAAACCTGGGTCTCCCCAGTCCAACATCTTAAGCACTACATCACACTGACTGTGCTCCATTTATAATTAATATTCTGGATGAAGTTTTGCAATTCCTCAATTGTTTTTGAGGAAAACTATTAAGTATTTGGCCTTTCAGATCATATGCCCTGTACCTAGTCTGTCTTGGTATCTACTCACTTCTTTCATCTTCACAAATGTCTTTTGCTGATAATAGTTATGGGAGATGGGATCACTCCCAATATCATGTATGCTTGGCAAAATACCGCTCTGTATGGAACCTCACAGGCTGCAATATTCCAGTGAAAGATGTTAAAAAAAATGAAAACTAGGTTTTATTTTTCTCCCCTAAGAAATTGATATAGGTGATATGTCATCCCAAGTAACCAGCCCATCAGGAAGGATTACCGAGGCAGAAATTGTGGAGCATGACAAAAACACATACTGTGTCCGCTTTGTGCCACAAGAAATGGGAGTCCACACAGTGGCTGTGAAATACAGAGGGCAACATGTGCCCGGCAGTCCATTCCAGTTCACAGTTGGGCCTCTTGGTGAAGGAGGAGCCAGTAAAGTCAGAGCTGGTGGTCCAGGACTTGAAAGAGCAGAGGCTGGCATCCCAGGTAAGGCCTTCACTGTTTTATCTTAACCTTCTGAATACCTGTCACTGGCTTGAACATCTTTCTTTGAGATGTATGTGATTGTATTCTTAGAACAGGATAATTCATCATGGACTGGATATGAATCTCTTCACACAACTGCTTCTGCTGTTTTGGGATAACACCAGTCTATGGCAACCAGTGCCAGTGTTACAAGAAAGGGATGGGGGGAGTCACATGTCTGCCTCTAATTGCTTTCTTTTGTTAACAGCTGAGTTTAGCATATGGACAAGAGAAGCAGGAGCTGGTGGTCTTTCCATTTCAGTGGAAGGGCCAAGTAAGGCAGAAATTGCTTTTGAAGACCACAAAGATGGATCTTGTGGTGTGTCCTATACTGCTCAAGAGCCTGGTATGAGTTTTAAGTATGATGAAATAACATTGTAACTTGGGAACAGGTTATTTGCATTTCTAGTTTGCTTAATGAAGTTCTTGTGTCTTTCAGGTAACTATGAGGTGTCCATCAAATTTAATGATGAGCAAATTCCTGAAAGTCCGTACCTGGTTCCTGTGATAGCACCTTCAGATGATGCTCGTAGGCTTACTGTTATGAGCCTTCAGGTGAGACACAAGGAAATATCTCTATAACTTACCACAAGCTGATTTCATCCTTGTTCTCGGTGCTCTTATCCTTCCTAGTGTTGCTTCTTTAGAGAAAATCTTTCTGCCTGGAGAAAATAGACTTTCTAGTTAAGAAACAGCATTGGACAGAACATAGATTGATCTCCTTAGTGGCACTAAACAGCTTTACATACATTGCTATTAACATTAGTTTGCCATAAGGTATTTTAAGCACTTCAGTGCACAACTATATTTGGCAGCAAGCAAGAGTAATAGCCAGCTTGCAGGACTACATGTCTAGCTCTACCATTCATATTTAGACAAAGCGGTGTAAACTAATGATAAGTATGTTTTGAGAATGCATATGGTTGAATAGGGCTCTAGGGTGACTACAAAACAGTAATTCGCACTGCACAGGTTCATGAAACCTAGAAGTTCATGATTCAAATAATTACTCAACATCAGCTAGAGGAAGAGTGAATTCCAGTTGTCATACAATCAGTCAAATGGCCTGAAAGAGGCCAGTTAGGCCACTGAGTCCATCGTCTTAAGTTTAAGATGAAAGAAACACAAAAGATTTTAGACTAAGATTCAGCCAACTAGCATGCGTAGGTATTGCTGCACTTTGAAGTAGCTATGTTAAGTGGCACAGTCTTCTCTTTAGTTAACTTAGGTATTGTTTGAGTAAGCTGTGCTTTGTGGACTTGTGCATCAGTGCGGTTTTCTAGCTAAATCTCACCAGAACAGAGTATTACAAGGATGTGAATTAGCTGCTGTGGTATTGATGTTTTTCTTGTGTTTCATTTAAAGACTCCTGACAGAATGTGGAAAGTCAGCTGACTTAAAACCCTAAAGAGGGAAATAAAACTAATAGGAAGGCAGGGGTAGGGAGACAAGAAACTGTCTTATAGAGGAGTCTTTTGCATTTGGAAAAGCTCTTGATGCACTTTAATGCCTTATTTGTATGTTTGCTCAGTAACCATTTATTTCTCTCTTGAGGGTAAAGCTGAAAATGAAATGTCAAGTAAGCTATGAACTGAGAGCAGAGCATTGCATTCTAAAACTCTGGTGAAGTAACTTGAATTTCCTAGAGTCTGAGGCAGAGGTGGGCCATGCAAAAGTGTGTAGTGACAGGTGCTGCCCAACAGATACAGATTCATATATCCTTTTAGTTCCTTTTTCATAGTTCCAGGGATCCTCAAAGTACTGCATCTGTTGCCATGGTGGAAAGCATGATTTCCCTCAAAAGAAAGCTGCAAGTATCATACTCGACGATTGTCTGATGCTGCTATTGGCAATATGTTAATTAACAAGCCACACTATGGGAACTCAGGTTTCCCACTGAAAACTAAACTTTTGAGGGGTTAAACTGCTGATTATGCCACAATTACTATATAATCAGGTGTCTGGTGCTGGTTTTTATGCCAGTATTCTAACTTGTAGGCTTGCAATATCGATGTTCAGGCCAGAAAACAGTATATGTAGTTAGAATAATTTAGAACAATAACTCTATACTATCCTTTATTATCTTTCTGTATTATCCTGTACTGTCTTTCAAGATTAGAATTAGCCCCAAACAGATCACATTTGTTTATACTCTGAAGCACAGAGAGGATCTTACATGTTTCTGCCTAGTTATTTGCTTCATGAAATAGTGAGTGACACTCCCTTAATTAAGTTAGATAGGTAAGTAGCAAGCAGCCAGGCCAGGGATATTCAAGTATTTTATGGAAAACACAGTTATGTTTAAAATAAAATTGATAAATTCTTCCAAAACCATCATTTTTGAAAAATTCAGTACAATATAGTTTGAAGACAACCATATTTTGTTTTTCAGTTGCTTTTTAGGCATACAAACTGTGTCACTTTTTACTTAGAGGTAGCAAAGTATTAAAAACTTTATTTTGTTATATTCCATGTAAACCAAATGACAATGTCTGTGGTTAATCTTAATACTGCATTCTTAGGAATCTGGGTTAAAAGTTAACCAGCCAGCAGCCTTTGCCATAAGGCTTAATGGGGCAAAGGGCAAGATTGATGCTAAAGTGCACAGCCCCATTGGAGCAGTAGAAGAATGCCATGTTTCTGAGTTGGAGCAAGGTGAGAAACTGCACACAGCATTGTGTTATGCTTTCCGAAAAGTTCCTGTGATCCAGAACATAATAGCTAAATTTTGTTAACCAGTTTCTCTCTCCCTCCATCCTACCTTACCAGAGTGCTATGAATCTAAAACTGGAAGAAAGAGTAGTGTTTGCCATCTTGACCTCTTAGAGGAAAGGTGGAATATTATTCATTGGAATGTATAAAAACAAAATGCAAGGCAGTATGTTGCTACCTGTAGCATCCCAAACGATCTCCCTTTTTATCCTGCTGTATTATTGCCTGCCTTTTTAAGATATTCTAGCAATATCCCATTTAAGGAAGTTAGTCCCATCTTAAGTGAATGAGAATTAATCCATTGTATAAATCTAAACATGTTTCCAAAAAATTTGCCAGGCTTAATTACTGCTTTCTAAGCAAGGACAGTATTCTAATATTTGTGCTCTCTTGAAATAAATAAATTTAATCTGCTTTACCAGTATGGGAGGAAAAACTATTCTCAATGTGGGTTGGCTACTGGCAGTTATACCTAATCTCAAGAAAATAAACAGTTTGCAATTAATCTGGTAGTGAAGCAGTAAGAACAGATTTAACTACGACAACTCAGATGTTCACTAATCCTAGTCAATTCAACCATCTGAATTGATCTGGGCTGATTTCAAATCAAACCAATGTTTTTAGTACAGATACATTTTAATTATTAATTTTCTGAATCAGTTCAAATCAGACCAAAATCTAATCTTGTAGATTCATAATAAATTTTTCCTGAATGAACATTCCATTATTATTTTTTTCCTATACTTTGGTCTGTCTTGTGTTTCGGCTTTCGGTGACTCTGAGCCAGCCTTCCCCAACCTGGCACCCTCCAGCTGAATTGGAATGTTAAGACCTAGCCAGCACGGCCTTTGGAATTCTTGAAGTTCCAGTCTGAACTGATTGGGGGGGTACTAGGTTGAAGAAAAAAGAAAGTTTGGAATGTTAAATATTTTTCTTTAGAAAGTACTAAACTAACTGATTATTTAATTATATATATTACAGATAAATATGCTGTCCGGTTCATTCCACGTGAAAATGGCATTCATTCAATAGACGTGAAATTCAATGGCAGCCATGTTGTAGGCAGTCCTTTTAAAATTAGAGTAGGGGAACCGGGTCTTGTGGATAGTACAGCTCTTGTTACTGCCTATGGACCAGGCCTGGAGAGTGGCACAACAGGTAATTTCTTCTCTGTGTTTTATTTGATCTAAAATAATACCAGGTTTTTGCCTAAAAATACTGTCTTTCACGTCATTTGCAAATATTGCCTTTCTTCTAGTTTTTAGTTGGAATTGCAATGCTCGTTAGGAAAAAGCAAATTTGCAGCTGGATTGTGGCATTTGGGTGGCAAAGCTTATTGCTATATGAACTGCGTGGGCCTGCACATTACATCCATGCTTTTTATTTGTACTTTGCTTTCCAGGTTTACAATCTATGTTTACTATAGACACCACAAAAGCTGGTCCTGGTACTCTCGCTGTTACAATTGAGGGGCCGTCAAAGGTGAAAATGGATTGCCAAGAAGCTCCAGAGGGGTATAATGTAATGTATACGCCGATGGCTCCAGGAAACTACTTAATTGGAATTAAATATGGAGGACCTAATCATATTGCTGGTAGTCCTTTCAAAGCAAAAGTGACAGGTGAGAATATTGAGCTAATGTTAGAAGTGTGGTCACAGTCATAATGGCTGGGTTCACACCATGTAAAACCAGGATTTTTCAGTCATGGTTTGTTGACCAAGCTGTAATGCCAGTTCTCTCATAGAGGCAAACCATAATGGTGGATCAGTGGTCTGTCACATTATGGCTTAGCCCTGTGTGTGAACAAGCCCAAAGTATCTTGGGATAGAGTGGAAGGACTATAAAATGAAGAAGGTAGCCAGTAGACTTGATTCACAACTGTTTTATATAGGTATGAATTCTTGTGGTAAACATACACATCTTGTGCTTTTTAGGTCAGCGGCTGGTTAGCCCAGGCATCTCAAATGAAACATCTTCTATTATGGTGGAATCTGTGACTAGATCAGCAACAGATACCTTCTACAGGGCCATTCCCAAGTCATCATCTGATGCAAGCAAAATTCTTGCTAGGGGTGCAGGGCTTTCTAGAGCCTTCATGGGCCAGAAAAATTCTTTCTCTGTGGATTGCAGCAGAGCAGGTAACTTGTCTTTTAAAGCGTGAGTGGATTACTGGTTTAAGAGCTACACTTGAGTTTTTAACTTTGCTGAAAGCTTTGTAAATAAATGTTCATTATCTCTTCTTATATATCACAGTGCAACTTAGTTGTTCTTGCTAGTGGGAAATCAGACATCTACTACAGCACAGTAAGAGGAATATATGATGACTGAAAAATATTGATATTTCTCTTTGATACAGTAGTCACCAGGGCTGCTTGCATTAATTTTGGTTGGGACTATGCAGAAGTGAAATGCTAACTGAAGTTCTGTGACTTTCAACAGTGCTAGGTATTGAAATCTGCATTATCAGTAACATTAGCGTTATCTTTGTGCTTTAGGTTCGAATATGCTGCTAGTTGGTGTCCATGGACCCACAACACCTTGTGAAGAAGTATCTGTGAAACACTTGGGAAACCACCAGTACAATGTAACATATGTTGTCAAGGAAAAAGGTGACTACCTACTAGCTGTGAAGTGGGGTGAAGAACACATTCCTGGAAGTCCATTCCATGTTACTGTTCCATAGATTCATCTTATTTCAGTCGCTGCTTCTGTTCTTGAGGGAAACCTTACATGCGATACTGTGAGCAGTCCTGTGACCAATGTATACAGATCACTTTTAATGAAACCCAAATTAACTATATTTTAAAGTTGTTCTTTGTCTTAAGCATCTCTGATATGCCTTGTAAATTCATTGTCCGCTTTAGTTTGTACTGTTCTGAATCAAAACACAATCATGGAATAAAGTAGGACACTATGGTTTTTTTTGGTGGATTCTGGAACTTACATGTTAAACTGGAATTTGTCTTGGATAAATTGGTATCTTAAACTACTGACTTGCAATGGGTTTTGTTCTTGAATTGGAAACGTTTTACTTTGTTGTAGAATATCACTATGACTGTTGTTAGTTAAAATTCTTCTGTAAAGACATTAGATGAAAAACCCTGGTACTTAATGTGCCCTTACGTACTTGATAGACTTTTTATAGCTAATAGTGAAAACTGAAATTAGTGTTATCTTTAAACACTAAAACAATTTGCATAATGGTTGGCTGTTTACATTTGGGGGAAAAGTGATTTCTTTTTTCTTTGAAGGAAACTAGATGGGGGTCTTAAGCTATTCTGGAAGACTTCATCACTGATGCTTTATGCAGGTCATGGTAATGGGTGGTGTAACTGTGATTGTCATGAGCAACAGAGTGCCAAATTAAGTCGATATTCTAGCAGAGGTGCACATTGCTGGGTGCTTGAAGCTGTGATGGATTGTATACAATCACAGTTATTCCAGCTGTTTCTGTATACAGTAATCTAAGTATCTATGACTTCCTTGTAGTAATGCCTGTTAATGTTGAGGTGAAGGCTAATCTAGGCAGTTGACTATTATGTGAAACTTTGAATGATTCTACTAATCAACAGTGCAAATTAAAACTGATTGAAAGAGTTTGGTTGAAGGGGTTCGTGAACAAATCCTCTTAATTGTTTTTGGACAAGAAAAGAGCATTATGACCATTCTGGTTTTCAAAATGATGAAAAGTTTAAAAATATCTTACAAATATTGAAGTAAATGGTTTCAAAAAGCCTCTGGGGCTTTTTTTAGCAGAGTTTTTTTTTCTTAAAGAGCTTTAAATGTGCTTGATGGAGGAATACACTTAATGGAAGTAATTTAGTTCTTTTCCCTCTGTTTAGCAAAAGATTTCTACTTGGTCAGCTTTATTTTTGTAGTTTTATATCAATGCACTAAGTCTAAGCACAGCTTCTTGGAAAGGAAATGGAATAACCAGATTTTTTTTTTTTTAACTGGACTGTGTGCCTTAATGTGAAATGCTCACTACATTGTAAACTATCAGAAAAGCAAAATAAACTGGAATAAATGTAATATTGTATCTCATAACTTATTAAAAACCATGAATGTTTGCTTCAAGAAATAAAATGTGCATGTTAAAAAGCAACTGAGATGGGTTTCTGCAATAATTAGTTTTGCCCTTTTAACGTCAAATGGATAATATGGAAATCAGTGGAAACTGAAGCCTAGAATAGCATAGGGGAGTCAGATGCTTGGCAATAGCAAATTAATTTTAAGAACGGAGCAAAATTACCAATATATGTAAAAGCAAAAACCATGATGTTGACCATGAGGGAAGAAAAGAAATGAAATCCCATGCCAAAGCAATTCCTTTTTAAACCAACTGAAAGAGCACAAAGTCAAATTTCCAGGAACTCTTCATCAGTCAATATGGTTAAAAACAGGATGAAAAGAAGAAAGGGAAATAAAACTTTCACCGAGTTAGAATCCTGAAATAACGTAGTAGATATCTTGTTCTGCTCAAAACAACTGCCACAAGTCTCCAAAGTAAGGCCAGCCTGTATGAGTACTTGAAAGACTGAAGTTTATACATGGCCAAAAACAGATAAAAGACAATTAAACCATAGAAATCACGTAGCTTTTAGTGACAGTGCTGATTTAATAAGTACTAACAGACTATGAACCTAGTCCTTTAGCTGGAAGAGCAAGCCAATCTGGATGAGTGTGCTACTACCTCTGCGCTGAATTGCTGTTTGTTTGCCGCATCCATTCCATTATGTTCAAGGCAGCTACAGTTTGTTTATTTATTTATTAAATGTATATGGCCACCCATCTCAGGTGACTCTGGGCAGTGTACAACAATCAGATAAAAAGACAAATATAAAAACAACAGAAAAAACCATTAATAAATAAATAAAATGTTTTGCTGGCTCTTGACAAAAATGAGAGAAAATTGCATACTGGCAACAAGTCTATCCAACTCTGTAGATTGCATATTGATGTCAAACAACAGCAGAGGGAAAAAAATCATCCTGTAACATTTCAACCTCTCCACATTCAACTCGATGCGTCTGATTACCAAAATTGATTGCCTTTAAAACTTAGAGGTTCTTGCTCCCATTTCTCTCCAAAGACTATCCTGGTGAAGTGAGTAAGACAAATTTTTATTCTCAAACCAAGCCCAGTCAAAATCAGTTTCATTCAAGACTGACTAGAATTCATTTTGGATTAAACTTTGCACAAGGAAATAACTCTGCAACAAGAAATTCTGGGTTTGATAGTTGAATTAATGTACAAAGTCAGCTTTTCAGACTGCAAGTCCTAGCTGCACTGCATAGCCACTCTTTCTATATTTGTGCAGCGAATATGTGATTGGCATAGTTATGGTTTATCCAGCTAACCCAATTTTCTGGATTGGTATGTCACACTGATCCATAAACTAACCACATGGAGTTTGCATATGGCTAGGCTAAAATGTCAGTGGCTAGTTTGTGATTTGGTATGTCATTCAGATCCAGAAAGTTGGGTTAGCTAGTTATACAGAAGATTTTGAATCGGCAATTCACTACTGGGTTCACTTTATATTAATCCATGGTTTAACCATGTTTTGTGTAAGCCCCTGTTGGCTGAGTTCACACATTGTGCTAAGCCATAAATTATGGCATACAAATCATAGGAGTTGCTCACACAAAATAGAAAGCCAAAGTCAAAATCATCCAATTATACATTAATGTTTTAAGTATGGCTTGTCCTATTCTGATAACTCTACGCACTCTAGCAAATTCCGTAAGACCTAAACAACAGATCTCCAGATAAAAGGGTGCCATTTTCTAGAAAAGTCTTCAAACATCAAATAATGTTTAGTTATGTAGTGGGCTTACATGCTGGTCTATTGATCCCAGGGTCTTAACATTCTCATTCCTTCCTATGCTTGCTCTTCATCCCCAATAATGGATCACTGAAGTGGCATCTTCAGGCTAACAGATGCCCAAAACTTCAAAGCAGATAACATTAAAGAGAAGCTAAAGACAGCAATCTAATTATTTTGAATATAATAGTTTGCCAGACAGAAGATACTTATTTCCTGAATGAGCAGAAAGGTTTTGTTTTCCCTTTTGGGTTGAGTACAGGTGCTCTCCTTTTATTCTCCAATTGCTAACATTTGCTTTAATCATGAATGTACCACTCCTTCAAAAAAAATTTTGTTTTTTTTGGATGACTTCAAAAAATTGGGGAGTTGCAGGGAGGTAAGAGTAAATAGTATGTATATGTTCTGTAGTATCTCAAACAGGGCTTAGTGAACTAGTGGGTGCTATGTATATATGCATAAGGATGGGTGTTACAGCAATGCTTGCCTCATCTCAGAACAAATGCATTAACTGCCTGCTGTTCCTTCCTGTAATGACTTGTCCCTAAAGGCTCTTAACAATTTTTTGCACCTCTGAGGAATCTCTGTAACTTTCAAGAAACCATTGTGGATGGATAGGGAACTTTTGACTGAACTGAGTTAAAAGAAATGTGAATAGGACATGGAAGATGGGTGTAATTGCTTAGGAGGTATACCAGCAAGCAGCTGCTATCTGCAGAGACAAGCTAGAGTGCAAAAGGAACTTAAACTGGCAAAGGAGACCAAAAGCAACAAAAGGGCTCTTTTTAAAATCATTAACTCTGTCAATATAGTAAAGAGGAAGAAAAAGGAAATTTTGAGTCCACTATTTGGAGAAATGGTAGGATGGTAACAGTTGATAGGGCAGAGATCCTCAACTTTGCTTTGGTTTCTCCCAAAGGGGAAGGGTTTTTAAATAGATTTAAACACAACAATTGACACAAGGAAGGAGTGGCAACCCAAGAGAAGCAAAGGGATGGTAGAGAATACTTGAGTATCGTGAATGAATTGAAATCACCAATTGGATCTGAAACCTTGAAGAGGCTTGCAGATACTATCTCACAGCCTCTTTCTGTGTTCCTTAAGAAATAATGGAGGGTATGCATAGTACCAAAGAACTGGAGAGGACAAATGTTCCTGTCTTCAGAAAGGAGAAAAAAGGGGACTCTGGTAACTATTGACTAGTCAGCTTGATGTGATACAGAGCAAAACTCTAGAACAGGTTATTAAGTGATTGGTTTGCAAACATTAAAAAAGGATACATTGCTCTTTAGGAATCAGCATGTGTTTATCAAGAACATGTCAAACCAAAGCAACCTGATTTCTTTTGATAGTCCGATCAATTTAACTGGCCACAGGAATGCAGTGGACCTATCGTTTCTTGACTTCAGCAAAGCATTTGAGAAAGCCTCCCATGAAATCCATGTAGAGAAGATGGCATCATGTGAACTGGACTGTGCTGACATTAAATGCATATAGCACTAGTTGAACAATCATATCTAGTTGTACATCAGTGACTCCATATCAAGAGTGAGTTTATTCTAGCCCCTTACTGTTCAACACATTTATAAATGACATGGTTGAGGGAGTTAGAAAAATACATCAAATTTGCGGATGATACAAAATTGGATGGGTGGGTGGATAACAAATACCTTAGGGGAAAGTATCAAGATTCTGGAGATCCTGGTAAGCTGGAACAATGGGCAGAAATTAGCAAGATGAATTTCACAGGACCAAATGCAGAGCCCTACACCTGAGTAGTAAAAATCAAAGGTGTGAGTATAAGATGGAAGACATTGTATAAGGCATTGGTACATGCAGAAAGGTTCTGAGGGACTTGGTAGATTGCAAGCTGAACATAAACCAACAGTGCGATACAGCTGCAAATAAAAAAAGCAAATGCAATCCTAGGCTGCATCAACCATAATGTCAAGGTGAAGAAAAGTCCTCAGTCTTTATTCTGTGTTGGTCAGATCACACCTTTAATATTGCATGCAGTTCAATATTTCTCAGCCCTGCTAGGTAGACCAGACCAAGAAATCTACTCCACAGGTAGTCTAAAACTACTTTTATTGACATTAGCTATAATAACAGAATCTTGCAAGTCTGATTGTGTGGCACTTCCTCCTCCTCCTGCTCCTTATAGTTCACTGAATTAGGGAGGCTTCTGTCTGAGCTGCTTCCAGATATTATCTAGACATTCTGGACTTAAAAAATGCTTTAGTCCTTAATGCCTAGTTCACAGAGCCTGCATATGTCTGCCACAGTAATCTTCCTTACTCTCTACAATATTGGAGCATTTATGGAGGAGAGAAATCAAGATAATAAGGGGCCTGGAACAGAAAACTCATGAAAAATTATTGGAAGCACTGGGTATGTTTAACCTGGACAACAGAAGACTGTGAGGAGATAGCTGTCAACAAGTATCTGAAGGGCTGTTATGTGGAAGATGGAGCAAAATTGTTAGATGTTGTTACAGGGACAGGACAAGACAAGAAACTATGGGTTTGAATTACAAGGAAGTAGACTTTGGACATCAGGAAAAAATCCTTAATAGTAAGAGCTGTCCAACAAGAAAACAGACTATCTTAACCATGGTGGACTCTTCTTCATGGGAAGTGTCTGATGCTGGATGACCATTTGTCAGGGATACTGCAGTAGTGGATTCTGACACTGACCAGAGGGTTGAATTAGTTTATCTCCAATGTCCCTTCCAATTCTTACATTCTGTGATTCTATTAATCTTTTTACATTTGATCCCCGGAGGCAACACGGAGGAGAAAAGAGAACAAAAATGTGGGGATTGGTAAGCCTCCCTGACTGTCCGCAATGGCACTGACTTTAATCATACCGTGGTGGATTTTTCCGTTCTTCATTTTTTATTCCAGGAGAAGGAGAATGTAGAGAGTAAGGAAGATGACCTTGATGGAAATATGCAAGGACATATTATCCAAGGTAAATGGGGCTGAAATGTTTTTTAAGTCCAGAGAAATGAGATAACATTTGGAAATGGCTCAGGCAGATGCCTTCCTAATTTACTAGAATATAAGAAGGAGGAGGAGGTACAGCACAAATCAGACTTGCAAGATTCTGTTGTTATAGCCTATATCAATAAAAATAGTTTTAGCCTTTTTGAAGAGTTGATTTTCTGGTCTGGTCTACCGCATGGGGCTGACAGAGAAGGAAAAGTAGCGACAATCTCTCAGCTATCTTTGCAGAAGCTGGAAAGATATAGAAAACCAACTTGTCCCCTATGATTAGGACATTGATATAAGTGCACTGCTGGGACTAAGGGGGATGACTTATGAGTGAACTCTGTTCAAACATGACCAATACCTGCTTTCCACAGAGCTCAAGAGGAATATCTCAACTAAGTTCCATTTTCATGCTAAACCATAATGTCATATGCTTGCTTTGGTATAATGTGTGAACTCAGCCATTATGATTTTAAATTATTTTTGGAGTGGGTCTTTGCCACGCCATGCAAACCTCGGTGCAGCCCTCGATCCAACAGAAGTAGCGCAACGTTGGCTTTATATATTAAACAAACTCAGCCCATTATCACACAAAGCTATTATTAAATAAATCTTGGTGAAACATGTCTTTGCATAATGTGTGAACCTAATCATAATATATATGAAATACAGCAGTAATGTTGGAACTGATACTACGTATGACAAAAACTATTTTTTCCTGCTTTCAGGGAGGGAAGCACACCAATATTCTTTTCCTCTAGCCTGGCTTAAAATTATGCCATGTTTTCTAATAGAACATGGAAATTGTATAGAGCTAGCCACAAACTGGTATTATTTTTGCCATGCCATGCCAAGGCACAAGACTTAATTGGAGGTTGTGGCTCAAAATATTCCCTCCTCATGTATATTCGTTTACTCACTGTATATTCCCTGAAACTGGAGTCTGGCATTAGTCTTTTTAAACTGACAGTTTAGCTCCTGCAAACAAAACTTTCTCATTTCTCAAAGGGTTTGGCAGTTCTTCCACTGTGGGATGAAGCATTACCGAAGGAAAGCAAATGGTTGTTCTGGAGCCTTTTCTACCCTGGCGAAGGGCAACCATTCAAATGAATGAACACCGAAGGACAAACAAGACAGATCTTAGTTCTAGGTTTAGCACAGTGGACCAGGCACATTTCTTGGAGAAGGTGTACCTTTGCTGCACTGAAAAGGGAGGCTTTTTAAAAGGTGGTGGAAGAGTTTATGTAACATGCAAAAACAGTTGTTTTCTTCTTGGGGGCTGCACTGTAGGGCTGAACAGGCCATGCAGCCTGTTTTGCTCTTTCGGGGAGAAAAACAGCCCTCACACAGGATAGTAGCCAATATAATATTTTGTGGCTTCTGCTGACAGCCATTTAAATTTTCTGGGCTACAAAACTAAAGAACACAAAACCAAAGAAAATACATTTGGCAAATCCATTGCTTGCTTATGTACAATTTAAATCCAAGACCAATTGTTTAAAGATGCTTAAATTGCCCTGCCCCTCCCCCTGTGCGTGTGTATGTGTGCGTGAGACAGAGAAAAATACTGTACAATATGCGTGCATGCATTGACACCCACAGATGTGCAAGGAGATGCATTTTGTTGTTTTCACTTTGGTTTACAAGCCCTGCACAAATTGTCAGTTGGATTTCTTGCACCAAAATCAGCCCCGTGGCCCTTTAGCATCTCTCCTCCTTCGTGCACAGACAGCCTTTATGGGACAGCAGCCTAGTGACAGTGGTGGGGAAACAAAGCAAACCATTGGGCTGTAATTTGAGCCTGGCTTCACAGACCCTTTTGTGCACGTTTCCTTGGACACCAGAAGCAGGAAGTCATAAGTTACACCAAGCACATCTAACAATCCTGCACCAGCACTTGCCTTTGCTTGCAGGCCATGAGAGGCCTGCTAACTACCCAGGAACAGGACGGCTGGAGGGAACTCATTAACAGGGAGGCTTTCTGCAGGGTCAGCTGGAAGGCAAAATATGGATGCAAATACCCCCAGCGTCTGCGCAATTGTGGCATCTCCAGGCAAAAGTGTTTGCTGCCTGCTATCTGCCTTCCCAAGGAGGACTCAAGCTCTGGAAATCGAGAAGGAGCTCCACAAAAGAAGGACCGTCAGCAGCCACCGAAAGAGAAGGTCGGGCTGAGTCTTCAGGAGCCTCTTCCAGAGATGAGGGTCCCAACTCCAGAGACCATGCAGCTGCTGTACAAGGGCTTCTCCCATGAAGGAAAAGGGAGGCAGCAGTACCTCAAAGAGAGAATGTTGAAGTCCCCTGAAGAAAAATTTTGCTACCCGGTGCTGTCTTCATGGGAGTACGGTTGGCGCTTAGGTAAGCAGAACTCGGTTGCTGGTTCCCCACCATGATGCTCCCAACAGGAGAGGGCATGGAGATGTCAGGCCTAGCCCAAGGAACTCCAAGAGACAATGCAAAATCAGTCCAGCTATGTTTATTAGCTACAACCTCTAGCAAGAATCTTCCCCAGCTGAAACCCCAGGTCCCAAGTCAGCCAGCCACAACAGTGTGAATTCCTCAGGGAGGTGCCAGTCTCATCCTCTTGTAGTTCCCACGCTCCTGCGGTAAGCTAAGAAAATGCTTATCTCCCTGAGCCTGGCCTTCATAATTCCATTCCATCACAGGAGATACTGTAAGAGCACCCAGTTTATTGATGGCAATTGAACCCCTGAGCCCAAGATTTCAAGTCCCCCTTAACTAAGGAAAAGAATCTTTCCCCACTTGCATTCATCTCATTCATCTCATTACCCACCAGTGAGACAAACTTAGCTGGGCCGGCATTCAAGTAGGATTTCCCCCATTATTCCAACAATATCCAAAGGCGGCCTCAAGGTGTGTAAAATCTTGGTCAGCCATTGCCATGGAAGGTAGTCACTGGCTGTAGGGACTGGGAACAGAGGCAGGAGGATAGGGGTAGGGATTGGCAGTGGGCACAGCAAATTTCATGCAGCTACTGGTTTCTGCTGACTCAGTGGTGGATAGAGAGCCATTCCATTCAGCCCTGGAAAAAGAATGGCTATGCAGTGGCCAGGACTGGTTTAAGAGGGTCTCAGCATGTGTAGCTGCATTTGGATGCTAGAAGAGCAGGGATCTCCCACACAAGGCCCCTTCCAACCTTCCTCACATCCCTCCCTCCCAGTGTGATTTCTGCTCTTGCTGCCAATCTCCTGCACCCGCAGTCTGGATTTGTAGATGTTTGCCCTCAGTCCATCTCCCTCATTGACTCTCCTTCTTTCTTCTTCGTCCCCCTCCTCCTCCAACATGCTCCGCTTCATTCTCTTCTCCCAATGTCTTGTCAGGACTTGAAGTCTGGGGTTACCAGCTCTGCACTGTGCCTGAACCAAAGGCAGGATATAAATCTACCAAATAAATAAAAATCTGGACCACCCTTTGGTGGAGCAAAGAATAGAGAAACTTCTAGCTTATCTGGAGTTTTACTTCCCATGTCTGGCAGTGCTAGTAAAAAAGCCAGAAACCTCACCTATAGTTAGAGGGGGGAGGGAGAGTGAGGAGAAGACTGGCCAGGTTGCGTATATGTAAAAGAGAAAAGTTTGTGTGTATAAGGGGAGGAGAAAAGAAATATGCTGTGTTGATTGTGGAAAGGTTTGCTGCTTGCTGAAACTGAATGCAAAGGCAGAGGTGCAACCCAGCATTTTGTTCGGAGACATAATGGTAATTTTTGCAGCATTAGCTAGCATATCCAAGATGTCAAAGCAAAAGACTTCATTTAAGCTAGAATGGCCAAAAGAGCCCACATTCGTAACCAGGAATAGGCAGAGGACCGTCAGTGACTGTGATGAGGACATGAGCTGCAAGAAAAACTGCTCTTTGAAAGTTGGCTAGACTACAGAGAGCTGCAGAGAACAGGTCTCTGCAGGCCTGAAGAGTATGTATCTGTAGGTACTCTTTATTACTACTATTTTGTTAGGTGGAGATGCATAGTTGTAAAAACCTCACTCTTAATTAATGTCCTCCTTTCCTAGGATATTTTAATGGTTGCCCTTGCCCTGTGGCTGCCACCAGCCCAATCAGGGCTGGCCAAAGCCCAGCTGCACTGCCACCCCTCCCTCCCACCTCTTAGGACTGAGGAGAGGCTGGGAGGTGTCTGCTGGGCTGCCCAGGTCCTCTGTCAAGGGGTCTGCTATGAGTGAGTGCAGCAGCAGCAGCAGCAGCAGCAGCTGCAGGAGGTCAGACATACTCCCCTCCCCTCCCTCCCCTCCCCTCTGCTGCCTGCAGGGCAGAATGGCTGTCCTGGAGATTGCCAACAGGCAGAAAGGTAGAAGTGATCCCCTGGTCTACACTTTGGGTGTGGACTTGGACAAAGCTTCTGACAAAGTCCCTCAACAAAGACTGTTGAGTCAGCTTAGGAGTGGGTTAAGAGGACGGTAACTGGCTAAAGGACAGGAAACAGAGCATGGGAATAGGTGGATGCCAAGATATTACTTCAAGTAGTATGAGAATTCTCGTGTGATGGATTTTTTTCCTGTTTCCTTTTGTAGCTGAAATGGAGGAATTGCTAGAGCAGTTTTGTAGAAGTATGGAGGGCAGAAAGCAGAGAAAATCTTATTTAAGAATAAAAGTAATTTCTTTCTCTGCCAAGAAAAGTATGTCTCCCTCACTCTGAAGAAGAGTTTGATTTTTGTTATTGTTGAATAATAGTATGTTGATTTTTGACCCAGTGTCCCTTCTAGATATATCTTTAATGTTTTTAAGTTCAGATTTTAATGGAATTTTATTTTGAATATACAGTTTTAGCATTTTGTTTTGTCTGAATCCATCTTCAGTGTTAATCTAGGTCTTATGTATGGGGTGGGAATTCCAAACCTAGTGTTGCATTGGGCCCACATTCCTTAAACATACCTTAGGCAATTTTTTTCCCAACCTGATACCTTCCAGGGGTTTTAGGACTATAACTTATAGAAGTTGGTATTGTCTAGACATATAGATAAATAGAAAACAACTACTTTGCCCATAGAATACTTCAGAGTACTAATACATTTGCTTCTGTCTCTCCTGAACTTCGTTTTATTGTAATTTGGAGTCATTTTGCTAGCTTATATGCAGAAATCAGAACAGTTCTATGTGTGGGGTAGTGGTGGTGCTCTCACTAGAGTTGTTGTAGAGTTGGGCAGCCTTATACATTTCTAAAATAAATGAAGTAAATAAGTTATTAGTTTTTTGACCAGAAGAATTTTCCAGGAAAAGTTAAGTTGGTCTAGACCTTCCTTAAATTGATGCTCCCCAGATGTATTGAGTTTACAACTCACACAAATCTCAGCTGATGTGCTGACTGGGAATTCTGGGGTTTCTAAAGTGAGTATTCCTGGAAAGCACTTGGTTGTGTAAGGATGTTCTGGGAACCCATACATGATACGTATCTAAAGCTGTTTTTAGCCTTGTTCCATTTGAGATTCAATTGCCAATTTGGCATTGCTAGGACAAAGAATTATGCTTGCTTAACTATCCACTCACTGTAAACTCATTTTTAATGCTAGAATCTGAATAAAGTTCCACTTCCTTCAAGGAAATCCATAAGGCCTAGAAAATTAAGCACACATCTATTTTATCATGTCAGGAAACAGATGACATGTTTATCCTCATCTTTTCTTATCGGCTGATGAATCGTGGCTGTTTTACAATGGAACCTGAATATCATGTCATTTAACAGGTGGATTTCTGCTCAGAATTATTCAGACAAGTTTACCCTGATTGCTACTATTGTTCGCAGCCTCTACAGCTCTAAATGTAAAGATGTCTGCTTGAAAGTGTAGGAAAGAGTGTGTTGAACTTCTGCATAGCCTGTTGCTGTTACAGAGATGGAAAAAATACTGAATTTTCCCCCACAAATGCTTTTTAATCTGTTCCCACCCCTTCCTTTGGTTTCTCTTCAAATTGTAAAAATCTTATGCCTTGTATACGATCTGTTCTTCATAATGGGCTGTTTTGCGCTTTGTTTTACAAGCCATGTTTTGCTCAGCAGAAGCTATAAATCACAGCAGATCCTCAGACAATTCAGATGCATTCAAATCGCGCAACCAACAAAACAAGATTTGTGGTTCCTTGTCAGATAAGAGGGAACCCTGGTTATTTGCTAATTGTAAGCAAGCACAGATGTCCGTATTGAAGCCTTGAGCAGAACAGGTCATCGCTCTTCTCAGCTATAGGTGGTGATCTCACAAGCAATCTGTCTTTCAGGGCAGTTAAATCCCTCATGCAGATTTCATCATGTCAGGAAATGGATGACACGTTTATTGTTATCTTACCTTATCAGATGATGAAATGTGACTGTTTTGCAAAGGGAGCTGAACTTTGCATCATTTGGCAGTTAGAAGGCTGTTCAGCATTGTTCAGGCGAGTTTCATCTTTCCAAGGAAGCCGTGGTTAGGACATTACGTTACGTGCAGATGTGGTAGTTGGTACTTTTCATCCAAACACACCTCAGCAAACATTAGGGAGAAACTGCTGTTATTTATTTATTTATTTTGTTATAGCAAAAGTCATCAATGTGTATAAGTGAATGCTTAACAGAATAAAAGAGCAAGTACTGCCAAACAACGAGATCAGGGTTTCTCAATCTTGGCCGCTTGAAGATGTGTGGACTTCAATTCCCAGAATTCCCCAGCCAGCCATGCTGGCTGGGGAATTCTGGGAATTGAAGTCCACACATCTTCAAGCGGCCAAGATTGAGAAACCCTGAACTAGATCATCCTTGCCTAGCAGATACGGGATTAAATGCTAGTTTTTATTAGTTTTCCAATGTACCTTCTCACGACTATTGATCATAGGACAGTGCCTGCCACCTTGCTGACGTTAACCCCCACCCCACACGGACACCCTTGCCAGTGGCGTCTGCAGGTTCTGGCTTCTTTCACTGGAACAACAACAGCAGTGTTGCCCGTGTAAAAAAGGGTGGGGCTTGGATTGCAACACCACAATGTTGCTTCTCTCAGTTTGATCCCCTTGGCCTCCCCTGCAGATGCTGCAGCCTCACGGACAGACGCTAACCTTAAAGAAAATTGACATTGTATACAAAGCACGTGCATACCTTTTTATTCTGCTATGAAGGATTTACTTTTTGTTTTCATATTTGCATACCCATCTTGTTTTTAATGTTAAAAAACAATGAAACATGGACTGTAACTAACCCATCTGACAGGTTAATATATCTGAACTTCACCACTTTATTTCAGGAGACGTCATTAAGGACATCAGGACGCCAGTTCACGGGAAATCTTGCATTGTAAAGGATACTTTCTACTTCAAAAATGGGATCTTCTATAATCCATCCAAAACTGACAAATTGGCATGAATACTAGCTGAAAAAACAGAAATCTTCCACCGTGGCTATATGAGTGCTTGCTGTGATATTAAATCAGAAGCCCTGTATGAATTGGATCCAGATTTAATCATACTTAGAGTCAACCTATTTAAATCAGCAAGGCCCAAATGAACCGTGGTTAAAGTTTCACTGATTTCAGCAGATTTGCTTTAAGTTTGACCAGATGTGGATCCAACCCTATCTCATTGCCTCTATTTGCAATTTCTGTTAGCTCTTTGTTATATGCAGTATTGTCTGTACAATAGATTCACTGTCATACACACACATACAATATTGTACATACACTTACATTTTACGTAACAGTTAAGGGCCCCTGGTTGAATTTTATGTTTCACTGCATCCCTAAGTGAACAGAAAGTGATTGTCAGCCCTGTGAGGTAGGCCAGGTCAAGAAACAGATATGGCAGGGATTCCAAGAATGGTGCTTTATTGTTGCTGGTTACACTAACACAGTGTTGTCCAAACTTGGCCACTTTAAGATGAGTGGACTTCAACTCCCAGAATTCCCCAGCCAGCCAATTCTGGGAGATGAAGTCCACTCATCTTAAAGTGGCCAAGTTTGGACAACACTGCACTAACAGAATTTTGGAAGCCTGCCCAGAACCTTCACGGCCCCCTTTTAAGGACAACATGGTCAAGGTAGGGTTGCTCTGAGTCTCTTTGTCATGTTACTGCTTTCCCAGGACTGAGCAACTGTTTGCCCTCTCCCTCCAAACACATCTTTCTGCAAATTAGAATGAATATGTACAGTTTACTTATTCATAATCCTTACGCTCCTAGTATCAACCGTCCTCAGTTTGAGGTGGTCCAGGTGTGTAGGAACTGCATGTCCTTGGAATGGCTATGCTGCCTGGGAATCCAGGAAGTTGTATCAAAGCTGCGGGCACAGCTTCACATGTATTTGGGTTGATTTGATTTGGAGCCCCTTCACAATGTGGTTATTGCTCTTATAGGTTGTATAATTTGTCATGATTATTTGTCATAGGGGGTTGAAGTGGTGCCCCTTGTGGTAACTTCTTGGTTTTAACAAGCAAGCAAGCCAGCTATTCAGATAAACACGATAATGGATGCTTTGCAGTTACATGAATCAGCTTCTATCGAATGTGGTGGATTGTGGCACTCACAGTATTCCTTAACTACAGCTTCCAGCATTCCTTGGCATTGGCCATGCTGGAAGGTATAGCTTGTTAAGAGGTGGATTATGGCACGCTGCCTACTTATGCCATATGAAGTTACTGGAATATTCTGAAAAACCAAAAGGCTGTAAATCTAAAATGAATGAAAAAACTACTCAAGAAAGTGGTGGCATAGCTCCATAGCAGAAGATGCCCGTTTCTGTTCCTGGCATCACATTCTAGATCAGTGTTTCTCAACCTGGGCAACTTTAAGATGTGTGGACTTCAACTCCCAGAATTCCCCAGCCAGCTGACTGAAGAATTGAAGTCCACACATCTTAAAGTTGCCCAGGTTGAGAAACACTGTTCTTGATAATGGGTCTTCAGAACACCTCTGCCTGAATCCTGTGAAGCAGCTATGCTGAAAAATTCTTCTGATTCTTATTTTTTTAAAACCATTTTCCATCTGAAACATTTTTCCATTTTTCTCAAAAGAGAATGAAACGTAGGTGAAATTCCCACGTATAGGATGTAGTTATATCATTATATCATTCCAGAGCAAGGATGCTACACAAGCCTGGTTAGAAGCAGTATGTGAGTTATTGTCCCTGATGTTGTGTCTGTATTTTTCTTTTAATAATTCTTCATGTATTTTTATGTTTTTTGTCATCTGTTAGCTGCCTAGAGTTACTTGGTAAGTGGCCGGCCATATAAATAAATACAAATTATTACCTTTGGCCAAAGCATGATGAGAGAAACCTGGTTTGTGTCATATTATATGATCAGTAATGGTATACAGCTGTACTGACTTCCCCAAATTCCCATGAAAATTCACAGGAGCCACTGCAGCAGATGTCTTCCCTGTCCGACGAGGAAACAGAGGGATGTGAAGATGTGTTAAAGGAAAAAGGAGCAGCACTTTTGTCACATTGCAATTAGAGGTGTCCACAGGGGGTCAAAACAGTCAAGGTGGCAGCCACAGTGTTAAAAAGGGATGGGGTAAGAAAGGGGACTTTCTGGGTGGGGGAGAGACTACTGAGAAAAAAATTCCCACCATGCAAGTTACAGAAGCACAAGAGCCGAGTCCTTTATATTTTCATTGGGTGCCTTAAGCCAGAGATAGTCTAATCAGTTTTAGGGCTCAGCATTCTTTAGATCAACATTTCGAATACCAAAAAAAGAGTTTTTTATATCTCTTGCTTGTTAGGTCGACTGCATGAAGAGACAAAGAAATGAATAAACAAAAAATATGCACAGCAACCCCAAGGAATGATTTTTTCAGTTGCAGTTTCCATTGTCTTCATGAAACTGGGGATACATAGTCAATGCCGGGGTTGTGTTCGGCAAGTTGGCTAGACAATCATTTACAAAGGAAAGGAAAAGGCCTTGGGCATCCTGGGTTCAGTCCCGATCAGAGCCAAAAGAGGACTGAGTGGGGGGGTCAAAGAAGTCAGGGATGAGACTGAAGGGTTAGAATTGGCATAACTAGTTGAAGCCACAAGGCTGTTCACATCATTTCAGATTCTTTGGATTTGTTCATAGACTTGAATAGTCAGCCTCATGTCATGGGAACAATTAAAAGATGCCTAATAAAAGTGATCAAGTGGGACACGGCCTTTGATTTTCGCTATTTGTACTGTGAAGAAGATAGAATGCCACTATTTTATGAGATGGAAATTAAAAGATTATAAACGAAAGTCCTCAGAGGGCTCCCTTCTGATGCTCAGAACAGGCTCAGAGGGAACTGAAGAATGATCCGTGAGCTACTGTGAGCTCTACTCTCAAGGTGAAAGGCCTGAGCAAGCTGTGGGGTGAACCTTGGGTGACCCCGAGAATGGTTTTCAGATCTGCCTTTCCCTGCTCCGGAGAAGAGATGAGACACCCTTTGTTCTGAACGGATGGCCCTCCGTGGATCCCAGCTGCTTCGTTCAAGAAAGGGGAACAAAAGGCCTGTTGTTGCCACTTACACACACTAGAATGTGAGGGTTAAAACAAACTAGCGTTTATGTTTGCCTTGTGGGTGCTCGTGCTTTGAAGGGGGCACCAGACAGGTGTGCTTAGCAAAGCTGTCTCCACATTTAGAGCACACACATTTTACAGGAAAGCTGAGAATCTCACACGCAGAAGGTACTTCCCAAAGCCAAGAAAAATGGCATTGTAGCTGTCAGCTTATATTACCACTGTTCCATAGATGCTTGTATTCTCCAGTTTTTCTCTCTGTTTGATTTGAAACCTGACTGCTTATCATTTTTCTTTTTCTTTTAATAGTTTTTACTTGAAGAGATCCTATGACTTAGTGTTCCACTGAGATTGCTGAAATAGAACAAAATGTTATAAAGCAGAACTTTATATAAAAAAGAACTCTACAAAATAAATGTAATGAACAGGCCATAAACTTATCTGTGCTAATGCGTCTGAAAAGTGGCTCCTTTTAAACTAAAGGTGAATGATTTTGTGTAGTGTCATAGGTCTCGCGTTATGACTTGACTGAAGCATGATAGTGATATAAAATATATTTTACTTATGTGACTTATTTCATGTAGAATGTTATCCAAGGCATTGCAGAGGAATAAAGGGTGACAGTCTCAGTGCACAATTTGGTACGCTGTGGATGCTTTTTCTGCTCTGGGTAAAGCCACTGCCTGTTCTGCTGAATCAACATGTGCTGGTTATTGGGCTGAAACTCCACTTGTTATTCCAGATTTGGTCTTTTCCTTTTCCTTTAATTCTGACTCTTTTCTGCACTTCTCCTGTTTGTTTGACTCAGAGTCCATTTTAGGAGCTTGGGAAGGTAAGTATTCCTAAGGGTGCATTGATGAACTACCCCAACTAGTCAATGCGAATGCATCTCCTGTCACACTTGCAGGACCAGGATTTGGCAGCAAATCTGTCGCCCAACTCTACCCAGATTAATTTGGCTTCTAGGCTTGGACTTGGCAGAAGTCTCTCAGACACAGGACATGGCACAGTGGGATAAGAATCTTGACTGCAGATTAGAATGAAGCCACATTGAAAAGCTGATCACCCTTTCTCCCTGTGAGACTGCACTTCCCTCATGGCTGTTTAAATCTGATATTTCTTCTCCCTACATCTCCCAAGTTTCAATGGACTCTTTTCCTTGTGCTTCCTGGCCCTCAGGCCAAGTGGCTGTGGCTTCTGGACCTGATATTTCTGCCCTGAGAACAACTGGCTTCTGACTCATCACCTACTCATGCTGTCTCTTTACTCCCTGACCTCCCTGGCTCTTTCATCACAGCTAGTGATTCTTCTACAGTTAAGTGGTGGGAAGTTAGGTCAGGTAATTTGGGAGCAATTCCACTTGCCTAAAAGGTTGAGTCACTCCAATGCTTCAGAGCCAGGATGACAAGAACAGCCATGTAGGATGAAGAGAAAATCTGTAAGCTTCCAGATGGAATTTCATCAGGCCTCCTAGGTGATGGGTTCTAGTCAGGCTTCTGCTGAAGGTGCAACTTCTCTTTTTTAAAGTTGCAAAAAAAGGTCTGGGTCTCTTGGAGGACTTTTTGGATATCAGTGAGGACTATATCTCCACCCCAGTCCATCTTCTCCTCTCAGCCATGTAGTCTTTTTCTCCAAGTTTTTGCTTTTCCATCTGTTAGAAATAGTTATAAGAGTCTTGCTGATACATTTATCATTTTCCTCCAGCCTCAACCTTCCCAGGAAGTGGAGCATGAGGACTCTACTGATCTCTTTAACAATGACATAGATAAATCTTTTATTTTTAAAAGATGTATGTGGAAGTATAAACTCGAAAAAGGCTTCAATTCCCTGTTCTCCATACCTTCTGTATAGTTTCCATCAATGACCTCAGTCAATGGTTATTAGTTATGATGGTTATACAGAACTTTTAAGTTCAGGGACAGTCCACCTCTGAAAACCAGATGCTGATAATAAACTTTGGGAGGGGACAGCTATTACTTACACATCCTAGTTCTGGTTAACCACTATGGAAACTGGAAGTTGGGCTTGACAGAGCCGTCGCCTGGTTCAACTCATATTTATTTATTTATTTTATTTTATTTTATTTTATTTATTTTTTATTTATTAAATATTACTTATATTTTTTATTTAAAATATAAATACTATAAAATATAAATATTTAAAAATAAATATTATATTATATAAATATTATATTATATAAATACTATAAAATATAAATATTTAAAAATAAATATTATATTATATAAATAATATTAAATATAAATATTTAAAATATAAATATTTAAATATTTTTTATTTATTGATTTATTATTTATTTAATTTCCATAGCTGCCCATCTCAACAGCAACTTATTGCCTTGTGTTCAAGTTAACTTTCTTGTTTTCCATCCCACCCTCTACTCGGAGAAATACCTGCCCGATGAAGAGTTCCTGAGAATTTTATGCGCATCTGTTCTTTTGCCGTCTTTCAGTGGCTCCTAATAAAGGTATCACCCTACTGTGGCCAAGGTAGTATTTCAGCTGGAGCCTGGCTCCACACTGTGTGGTGGGGATTTCATATTTAAGGGAATGGTCTTGTCTGGACTGTTAACTCAGGAAGGGACATAAGGAGGGGATAACTGTTAAGGGAAAGATCTTGCTTCTTTATTCTGCTCCAGAAAAGGGAGCAGCAACCATTTCATGTCCTCCAGATCCACTGGAAGCACGGTCCCATTGCCAAGCTTAAGACACAGCCTGCCTCCACCCACACGCATACCACAAGCCCATCCGACACATACCATTTCATGAATCATAGAAGAAAAGTTTGGGGTTTAACTCTGAAACTGTATTTTCTTTCTTTTTTTTAAATCATACTTTGGCTTGCCCTGGCACTTCTTGACTGCGCTCCAAACAGGACAGTACTCTTAAGTTATACTTGTGGATGTGTGTGTGGATTTGCTCAAGGCATCTACTCCCATTTATTTTGGAATCTGGATCTGTGAATCTTAACAGCACATGAAGAAACTTTTATAATGGGTAGTCAGTATCAGAAGAATTACATAGAAACAAGCAAATGACATTCCATAAAGATCCTTAAGACCCACGCTCCAAAAACATGTATGTGAATAAAAGGATATAGTCCCAGTAATCATTTTCATTGTATCCCCTGCAGGAAAGTGTTCATCATGCAGTGTCCAGTTTTGGAAATCAAGAAAATGCTTATTTTTGTTATGTCTTGTAAAAATCAAAACAGGATCAATTTCCCATGAGAAGCTACTTGTTCTTTATAATAAATTCTAAGATTTTATCTGGACCCTTTGTTTATGGCTTTCTAAGATGAAAGTCTTATTTAGCTTTTGCTGTTTATTTCAGATTCTTTAAATTCTTAAGCTTCTAATTAAAAATTTCTTTCATTCAAGATTGAAGGCAGACTCACCTGGCATCTTCAAACTTGTCATTCCAAAGGTCTCTAATAGCTTAGAAGTAGTTAATAAGCAATTTCTGAAAATTAGATTAGAAAGTGAGGTTTGTGAACTTAGTGTCCTTTAAAAGTTTCTGCCACGGCTGAGAGCAAGATGGCTAATCCTGTCATCTCCTGGTGCTCAAACCTGTGGAAAATTACTGTCCTACAGTCTCCTTGTGAGGAGCAGCTGTCTGGAGTGCATGTGGGTGATCTCCTATCCTCTCCTTATCTGGAGAGATTCCAAGGGACCGGTCTACTCATGGGTTCCTTGGTCTTTGCCGTGGTTGTTGGCTCTGCTTTCGCAAAGCTGTCTTCAGTTCACCATACCTCCCTGGAAGTCGACATTTGCATTTATGTTACTGATGTTATTGAATTTTGGCAAGGAGTTAAGATTTGAGGCAACGCAGGAAATAGTTGAAAAGCATCTGGCTTATTCAGTGTCACAGTCCTTTGGCATTTTCAAACCACTTTTCATCTTCACCCTATGTTCTATTGCCACCCACAGACAAGGGGACAGAACCTTTACCAAAGAACAATATTTCAGTCAGAGCAATTTAGCTGTCAAGATTTGGTGGACTGTATTTCATCTGGACATTTATATATGCTTATCTTTTGTAACAGCATTACTCTTCAGTAATTTTTCTATTGTATATAATTTGTTTTATGTTCACACTGCAGCTGATAAGGAGTTCCCCTGACTTTTTGTCCACCCCCCTCCCCTCATGCTGAACCAGGCCAGCACTGGAACAACTTAGAGGTCTTTTGCGACTCAGCCACATTGGGCCAACTCAGTCCATTTGGTTGGTGTGTGGTTGGATGTATTGTTGAACTAAAAAGAAAAAAAGGGAACTCAAGAAGCAAGTTAAGCATCTTATTGGCTCTCAGCCCTGCAAATCATGTTAGTCTAGCCATCAAGCTAGCCAAGGCTAGGTGTTTTGGGGGGTAGGTATATCAGGGTTTTCTCATGGGAAGAAGGTCATCCCGTTCGCTATGCAAAACCAGGTGCTGAGATTACAAAGTCTCTTGTGATTCTGTTATGATTTTTACTGCCACCTACTGTATGTGTGTATGTTAGTTATTCAGTGGGGGTGTCATATTAGCAATATAAGGGGAGGGCTACAATGCCCAGCCTGGTTCAGTGTGTTTTTGCTTTGTACAGTTAACCATGTACTTTACAGGTTATGTAGTCCTAACTAGTAACCAAGTAGTGAACCTCTTCTCTGGAAGCGTTTTTTAGCTAGAGACTTTGTTGTGGATAAGTCTTGGAAGCTAATATGAGAAGAAGTCTTTGTTATATTCTATATTTTGTATGCAACTTGTATTTTGTGAAGTTTTGCATTTTTATCAGTAAAGACCAGTTAGTTTATATTTTCTGACTGGATTGTCTTTGGAGAACAAACTATGGACATTGCATTTTGCAAGCTCTCATGCTGATGTGTAATTTTCCTGAGAGCAGGATTTATGGGATTTTTTGCTGCACTCTGCGCAACAAGGTAAAGCCAAAGGCAGATAGAAAGTGAAGTTTTCAGCATGGCATGGCATAGAAGAAAATAGAAAATGTACCGCAAACATTGAGTTATGAGAAGAAACAAAGCAAGCAGGCCATGGAAGTGAGGCAGAGAAAACCACAGGAGAAGGATTGCCTTTACTTTAAATCTGAATGGGTTTTGTTGAGGGCCAGGAGTTGATAGTTCTGGTGGAGGAAGCAATTGATTATTTCTGGCTTCTTCTGCTCAGTGGAACAAAGCCATGTTGGAGAAATAATTTCATTGCTGACAATTTTTCTGCAAACCATTATCTATGAATATTCCCAGTCGAGTCACAAGGAAATGATTTCACTGGATAAAATGGGAATTTGTCCTCAGTCAGGCATGAAGTACAGAACCCTCATTTTTTTCTTATCTAAATTCTGCATCTGCTCAATTTGAAAAGACGGCCATCAGCATGGGCTTGGCCAGCCCATCACCACTAGAGCAGTAAAAAGTATAACTTTGGGACACCCTCCTTTAGGCTGAAAATAAATCTCAGGAGAACCTTAAAATGGTTACAATTCAGTAATACTGATTTCTTCAATTAAGTAAACCAGAATAAAAAGGAAACAAAGTGTTGTAGTTAAATAGGTGTCTCAGGAGCTAAAGCAAGAAAGGGTTTGTGCACCCCCTGGTGGGAATAGTAATGGAATGCAGGACCAAATGCCCAAAAAACTAAATGAAGGAAAAAATTATATGTAAAGGAAGAAAATGCCTATTCCTTTATTGACATTCATACTCCAGTGCTTATCTAGGGTATTAGGGTGAGCAAATATAATCAAAAGGACAGCGGTGGATATAGCTCTAATTTGTGCAGTTCTTTAAGTCAGAGGAGCTCACACTACTTTAAATTATGTGACCCCCTTATCCCAAAAGGGATAGAATCCAGTACTCTTTGCTGAAAAAATCCTGCATTTTTGGGAGGAGGGGAGGGGAAAGGGAATTATTGAAGTATAATTATGTTTTGGTTCATATATTACTTCTGGAAGTGCAAAGTATTGAACTCAATGAATTTCTCCCCATCTTTAATTACATCTAGAAATCCTGCAGGTTGGATTACGTTGGTCTTAATTCAGAGCTGGGAACCTGTGGTCGCTAAAGCATGTTGCTAAACGATGACTCTCAGAAACTCAGGCAGTAGAGCCTCTGATGTGGGATGCTGAGAAGTGTACTTCCCAGTCTGGCTTTAACTGAAATGTAGCTGGTGCAATTTTACTTGGCAAGCTCTATTTTTACCATTCTTTGGTCTTTGGTCTTGGAGATTTACACAAGAAGAAAGTGCCAGTTCCTGTGTTGTGTTTCCTCAGAAACATCTTCCATTGTCCCACTACCTGACCATATCCTCCCTGTGGGATAATCATCTGATTATGCCAGTCTGCATTTTCCTTTGACATTCATGGTTCTGTTTGCATTCCTGAGCTGCTGAATGTTCAAAAGCATTGATTTGTGGGGAGGGGGGGGGGAACAAAGTGTTTTTGTTATCTGGATTTCCCAATTGCCATGTTTAGACTCACTTTTTCAGCTTTGTTATGTTTTCAACTCAATTTGACCAAAGGTCAAAATAAATACATAAATGAAAGCTGAACGGTGTTGTTCTGATATCGGGAAGGAATACGGCAGTTCTATTTCAGCATTTAATAGCATGTTGCTGTGGCATTTTGAAAGCCTTCGTTACAGTTCTGTAGAGCATTTGGGCCGGGGGAGATATCAAAGCTGTTATTTGATCTCTCCATATTTCTCTTGAGAAACCTCATTAGAGCAGCTGTGGTCTACGATGGGCAGAGGAAGACTGGGTGGCTGACTTGAGCAAGAACACAAGCAGGCATTGTTAGCAGCTCCTTGCCACCACAGGAGGTAAATACATCATTTTCTCTCTTCCTGGCATGACCCTGCTGGCATCAAGTGTTTCTGCTTTAGGGCAGAATTAATTGCACCTGTAATCCAGAACACCATAGTTAAAAAGAAGAATGACAGTGTATTAAAAACAGAATGGGGATTAAAAAAGTAAGGGTTTAATATGGATGAGCAAAGCTTTTGGATCAGTTCACATTAAGGCTTTTCCTGAGGAAGGCAATATATTATAAGAGTTTAATAAAGTATTATTTTTTCAATAATTGTCATTAAACAGGCTAAGCCATACCATAGCTTGCTTAATTTTGGCATAGTGTAACTGTGCAGGTCAGTAGTGGCATATTCAATAAACTATGGTTAAACAATGATAAGTAAACCAAGCGAGTCTACATAAGCCATTCCTAATAATCCAATGGCACTAAATAAAATAACACTACTTAATGTTTGTGTATTAGAGAGCTCTTCATATCATTCATCATTCACTGGGAAGATAAACAAGGCACTGATCAAGATATATTTAGAATTGCCAGACCTATGCCCACTTAGGTGGGTGTAAGGACCAATACATTAAATAAAATCTACTCCTGAGTAGGCATGCATAGAACCATGTTTTTAAGGATCTAAAGCAGTGTTTCTCAACCAATCTGGCTGGGGAACTCTGGGAGTTGAAGTCCACCCCTCTTAAACTTGCCAAGATTGAGAAACACTAATCTAAAGGGTCACTTTGTTTCATTGGTGGCTACTGATGAGTGAGGGTTTTCTAACAAAGGAAACTAATTATCAAAGGGACTGGTGAGCTTGAATTTATCTTTATCTTTATCTTTCATGCTTATGTCTTTGCTCCAAAGGCAGTCAGTATACATTACTATGAAAGAACACTTGGAGGCAAAAGCACCTGGCGGCATTCAAGAACGTTTTGCTTTCAAGAATGTCTGGCGTTCAAGGACATCTAGATGGTTGGTCTGCCTTCACACAGTATATTAAACCACGGTTTATTTCAATAATTGTTTGGAGATGGAGCACATTGGCTTGGTTCATACAATGTGAGCCACAAACTCCAGGCTATGTCTTAGCAATGTGTGAACCAAGCCACTATTTCAGTACAATGGAGTTTATTATGGTGACCTCTGGAAACCATCCTGAATCAACAGGTCTACATTTCTCTGACTCCAAAGGGGTTAGGTGTCTGTAGGATTTCAACTTTGCAAACAATGTATACAAACAGCTCTGTTTTGACTTCTTCAATTTTGATTTTTACAAGGTCAGATAAGGAACAATTCTGAACAAACTGCTTTGCCAAACAATCCATGCTGTAGAAACTGTTAAGACATTCAAATTAGTCTTGATCTGTTTATTTTATAAACAAGCAATATTTCATTAACCTTGAATGCTTTGAATATTATAAAGGTATGAGTTTTGCATTTTTTGGTTAAATATGTCATAGTGCAGTGAGATGTACATAAAAATGATTTTTAAAAATCAGCTCTTTTCTTGTGAATATACATTTTTCTGTTTGTGTGTTTAGGTTTTAATAGAACAGCAGTTCACTGGATTTATTATACAAGAGATCTACAAGATCTTGTTCTTCTTGAGGAATGTCTGGTAGTTCTGAGCTGGAACTCTATTGGAAAGTGATCACTCACTGCTAAGGCCTGTGAAGAAATATGTATTTTAGTTAGAGACTATGTTCTACCATCCTTGTTCTAATACATCACACAACTTTTATGCATAAAATTAATATTATGATTAGTAGCTGTCATTCATTATTGTATCACACCAAGCATGAAGCAGAGCTCCTTCCTCTCCCCAGTTATATAAACTCAGGACCATGGACTTCACTGTAGGGGAGTTATCCATTTAATGCAATGTTTCTCATCCTTGGCAACTTTAAGACATGTGAACTCCAACTCCCAGAATTCATGCTGGCTGGTGAATTCTGGGAGTTGAAGTCCACATGTCTTAAAGCTGGCAAGATTGAAAAACTCTGAATTAATGAACTGATATGCTTAAGAGTGCATCTATATAACAAACATAGTTGTGAGGCCATGAGATAGATGGATGCTAGGACTTGCATATGAAAAGGAACACATTGTAAGATCATTGTTAGGTTTCCACAGTATATCATTTTTAACTGATGTATTCTGAGCATGTTACCAAACATATCGAGCCAGGTCTGGTCCTGGCCATGAGTAAACCACTCAACAATTAGTCCAATGCTGGATGACACAGCAAATTATGGAAAATGGTAGTTTCTTGATTATTTAGTGTTTTGCCTGATAACACTGTCATTTTTATAGTGACTAGCTGACTGGCTGATTCAACCCACTGAATCATAAACTAGCCAATCAGATGTAGCCTAGCCTGCTGTGTGAATTGTGTCTCTATGGCCAATTTAGTCTGTGTTGGATGAATCCACAAAATTGGGTTGAATAAATTATAGTTATATTAACCATGGTTTGGCATGCTGTGGCTTAACTTGCTTTATGCACTCAGCATCCGTCTTGGCAGGGTTCCCGACTGCAGTGTTGTAAACATTTCCTAATCCTAGGCAGGATTTAAGAGATACCTCTGTAATAAGCCATTCCAGATCTTGGAACTAACCAGAGAAGAGGAAAGGAGGCCAGGATCCACCAGGAAGAAAAATGAAACTGTGAAGCAAAAAAAGCCCAATCTTTTTTGGTATGAATAAGTTTGCTTGCAGCACTTCTCTGACTTCAGCTCATTTCCTGGATAATCTTTAACAACACAAGACTATCGGTGGGGGGCGGGGGGCGGGTGTGTGTGTGCTAATAGCCAGTCACAATATATCTATTTCCCCAAAAGAAAAATCCTAAGGAAAAAGAAAATTCCCCCAAGAACTTAAATACAAGGCAGAGGTAGCTGCCTACTGCAGAGACCGTACTTCCGAAGGGAAAGAAGCAGCGAATAAATCAAGGGCAGCATTAGAATCGCAGGAGCTGATCGGCTGTCCGCAAAGTGGAGGCACTTTTTGCTAAGCCGACCATATCTGGGCTGCAAACATCCACAGGAGCAGCAGCGATTCACAGAAAACCCAGCATTTCACTGCCCTTCAGTGGTCATTCAGATTGTTTCAGCCCAGATACTGTACGCTTAATTTCTCTGAAAACAAACTGGTGATCCTTAGAGAAGCAGACACACCGAGAAAAACAACCGATCCTGTAAGATCTCACAGGCAAAATTTGCATACAGATCACACACACCATCAGCGCAAACATTTGGTAAGCCCAAGAAAAATAGTCCTTTCAGTTCCCAACATACCCTCCAGCTCATAGTCTCCCCTCACCAACTTTAGGTTCCAGGTTGTACCACATCACGTCCCTAGTTTAGCTTCCCCACTTATTTTCTGAGCTGTTAGTCACGGCCCCCTACCAAAGAAAGCCGTGGACTCCAGCCCTCTTCCATTTTTTCCTGAAAGACACCAGTGTGGCCCAGAGTGTTCCTGGAGATAAAAATAGCACTGGAAGTTCACACTTGGTTCTTCAGTATGTCAGACATTGAGATTTGACTAAACACTGTCTTGGACATCCAAGACTTTTGAAATTCTGATTCATCCCATGGCAATACAACACAGCTCAAAGTGTTTAGTTTCTTGGGAACAGCCTTCTTCAAGCTGGTGCCCTCTAGATGTTTTGGGATTGCTGCTGGCCAGGAATTGTAGCAATTACAGTTCCAGCATACTGAGAGGTCGGCTGGGGAAGACTGTGTTAGAAAAACAGGAATTCTTGCTTGCTTCCTCTCTCGCTGCACCTTTGCCCACAGGAGTTTGATTAGCATCAGTGGAAGATAAAGTAATGGGAATCTGATGCACACTGCTCTGTTCTCCCTTCTTGGTCTGTCTGTCTCTCATCTCTACCTGTCCCTTCTTCTTTCCTGGTTGATCCCATTTCTATACCTCTTTCCTTTTTGATGCAACAGAGCTGTGATCTCAAACCCTGGCAGGTCCCAGAGATGAAACCCCAGAAAAGTTTCCCTGGGGCATCACCCTTATGTTTCAACAAACCTGTTTTTCAGTCATGGAGAAGGCACTCTGGAAATCAAAGGTATTGGCAGAGTCTGGCACTATGGCGTGTATGAGCTTATCTCCATGGAGCACAACCCTATAAGAGGAAGTGAGAACAAGACCATGGTATTAGTGGCCAGCTAGACACTCGTTGAAGAAATACATTGCAGAAAAGGTTAGCAATTGAGTGGGGTGGAGTGCCAACACAAAGGCGGATTCCCAGGAGCACCAGTGGCCTGCAGCCAGGACTCTGACCCGCTCTTGCAGCATCACAAGCAGGCTAGGGGAAAATCTCTCACCTTCTGTCTCTCTAGAGCTGCCTGATTTCCCCCCCTCATATTCTTTGCACCAAACATAGCAAGAAGGCAAGCATAGAGTAAAGTTCTAAGCATGTGTGTTAAAAAAAAAAAGCCATGTTGGATTTAATGTATGTTACTCCCATGGAACTGGGCTGGGTAACAGGGCTGCAGTGATTTATGATAGCCATTATATACCGTTTTTCCGACTATAAGACGATACTTTTTTCTAAAATCCTTACCCTAAAAATTGAAGGGTGTCTTATTCAAGGAAGTCAGCCGAGGAGAGAACCGCGCGGTGGCAAAACTGCCCATACTTTGTCTCTGCAGACAGGCTTCCTCCTATTGCTAGCCTCTAATCACGAGTGAAATAGCTTGTCTCCCAAACAGACTTCCTCCAATCACGAGCCTGATGTAACTGACGTCAGCTGATGCTGAACAAACTAATTAGAGAAGGCTGTCTGCAGAGACAAGCTATCGGCAGTTTCACTCGTGCTTGAATGTAATCAGTTATGCAAAAGAGCCTGGAAATAGAGCTGCAGAGAGACGGTTTGGACCTCCTCCCACCGAGTGTAGCAGGTCAATGTTAACTAATTACTAAATAAAAATGTGTTCTGCACTATCTTTAAAATATTGATTTCTTAATTTGGGGTTGGAAAAGTGGGGGTTGTCTTGTACATGGGGGCGTCTTATTGACGGAAAAATATGGTAACTACAGGGCAGAGAAAATCTCCTGCTCTTTTTTTTTTTTTTTTTTTACTTGTTTTCATTCAGTTGGATAAAAGATAATTTATGTTGTATAAATAAATTGTCCAGGACAATTCTGGAAAACCTCTCACCAGTGGAGTGTAGTAGTTTTAAACTAATTTTATAATGTGATGGCCTGGGTATACAACCTTCTTTGCAGCAGCCTGCACCCTCCCTGGTTTCCCATATTTTCATTATATACCAAGAGGAGATATCAGGGGAGAGCTCCTTCCATGTGAAGGTCATGATTTTATGTAGAGTTAGAAGGATGCAAGCCTCATTAGATTTTTGCCAAGTCAACCTGCACAGAATTGCATTTGCTTCATACTGAGTAGATCTGTCATCAATCTTCCCCAGCATTGGGCAATAATTTTTTATGTTTAATTATTAGCCACCCAGAGTCGTTGGGATAAGTAAATGTGTATCTGATAGAGGAGACTCCCTCCAGATCTATTACCTAAGAACATTTTTGGCAAGAGATAAAGGGGACCTGCATTAATGACTGTATTAGGAGTTTGGAATGCTTCCTGTTCAGCTGTTCTACTCAATTCCCATTCCTATACAAACTTTAATCTTTGAGAATTCCTAGAGAACCAGTAAGGTCCAGAAAACCGGAGAAAGCAAATCTTGTTCCTATCTTCAAAACACGGAAGGAGGAGGACCTGGGAAATTACAGAGCAGTCAACTTGGTGTTTATACTGGGCAAAGTCCTTAAGCAGATTATTACACAACATGTTTGTGAGCACTTGGGAGAAATGCAACAGTTAGGAGTGACTAACACTTTAGAAGAGAAAGAGAAGATTCAGAAAGATATGGATAAGCTTGAATAGAAAGCTGAAATGAACAAGTTGAAATTTAACAGAAGAAATATAAAGTCCTGCATCTAAAGGGAAAAAAAAACCCTGAAAGACACAAATACAGTATGGGGGTGACCTGACTTGGCAGTAATACATGTGAAAAGGATCTGGGTATTGTAATATCCCAAGCTGATCTACATGAGTCAATAGTGTGATGCAGCTACTAAAAAGGCAAATGCTATTTTGGGATGTATTAATAGAAGCATGGAGTTCAAATCATGGGATGCAATTGTTCCACTCTACTCTGCCTTGGTCACACCCCACTTTGAATGCTGTGTCAAGGGTTCTGTAGTCTAAAAGGACATCAACAAACTGGAACAAGTTCAGAGGAGGGCTACCAAGAAGGTAAGGAGACTGGAAACCAAATTTTATGAGGAATGGTTAAACAAAATGGGTATGTTTATGCAACAGGAGAGTAGACTAAAGGGGGATACAATAAGAGCTGTCAACCAGAAGAACAGGCTGTTTCATGAAGCAATATTTTCCCCTTCACTGGAGATCTTCAGAAAGAGGCTGGATAGCCATTTGTCCCAGATAATAGCTGGATAGCCATTATAGTCTGATAAACTAGCTGGGAAACAGATAAGAGTTTTTATACTTTCTCATAACAGTTGTAATGAGGTAGAGACAGGAAGTAAAAGAAGCGCTGAAGATGACTTAGAGTTGGAGTTTGAGAGAAGCAGAAGAGTTGGTTGGTGAATCATATTGGATTAGGCAACTTTGGAACTGCTGTAGCTCTGTCTGTTCTTGACAGACTCAAGACCACTGAAGCGTTTAAGGGTGAGGTGGAAGAACTTCATGAAAGACAGATGGAAATACCATCTGCTATGCAACTTGATCCAAGGGAGAGATATCTTCTATGTCATGGAACCATGTTCCAGGGAAAGATCAAGGAAGACATCTAGCTAGCCTGAGAGATTGCCAGCCAAGTGTAATTAATGCCCTTACTTAACTCTAAGAAGGGACAGTGGTGTAGAAATAGCTGCCACCTATATAGATATATAGCAGCAGGCTTAAACAAAACACTTATATATAAAGAGAAAGAGTTAACCTAGGAATACTGGCACAAGTAGCTATAAATTACTCCTGCATTCTTATTACTTTATGGCTGAAGCAGGTAAGCAGGAAGAAATATTTGTTTTACTGTCTGAATAAAATATTGCACAATTAGCTGTACATGCTTGAAAATGAAACTAAGAAACATCTTTATGAATAATGGGGGAAAATTCACAAGGGGGTTCTGCATGTGAATGTCTGATCAAAAGTCCAAAACTGCACTTTCCTACACCATGATTTTTTATCCAAGTTACAATTGGCTGGTTTTGTATATTACATTAAGCCATTACAAACCCCAAAAGATGGGTGCACATAACACCAAAAATCAAATCACTGATGTCTTGCTTATTGCAATGTGTGAATGCAGAATTGTTTGTTCTCCTGTGTATCTGCCTATCCTCAAGGATTCTGAAGACTATGAAACTACATGATTCTGGGATCAACATACTCCTGCTATATTCTGAAAACACACCTAGAAAGATGGTAAAAAATGCCCACTAATGTATCTGAGTTCATCTAAAAGCTCTCTAGAGCTCCTGGGATGTCTTGGATACCCTTTTGATCTTACAAGGGCACATTTTATTTTCATATCATAAATAGGAAGAATATCAAAACAATACAGGTAATCCTCATTTAGCAACCACAATTGCGATTGACAACTTGGTCATTAAGTGAAGCGGTTGCTAAGCAAAACCATGACTGTGTTTATGATCTTACTTCAGCTTTCCTTTACTTTATAGATCTGCAAAGGTCTTAAATGAAAGGATTGCAAAATTACTTTTTCATCACCATCGTAACTGCGAATGGTTGCTAAATAAGGCAGTCACTAAACGAGGACTACCTGTAACCCCAGTGATACCAATTTTACGTGTGTTAATTCTACAATTTGAAGCTAAGGTAAAAGTAGCCTGTTATAGTTCTGCTGGCATTCTCACATACTGCTTATGTAGGAATTGCCAATCAAAACTAGGCATTTAGGCAGTACCGGCTCAAGGGTATATGGCACCCCAGGCCAGGCTGATAATGATGCCACCTCCTGCCGATGAGAAGATTTGAACTTTTAGAATGATTCAAAAGGAGAGACAGTGTTGGAGCCCCCTAAACGTTAGTGCCCTAGGCCAGTGCCTACGCAGCCTTAGCCTAAAGTTGGCCCTGCATTTAGGGCATCCTATGGGGTTGAAACTTTGTGTCTCAGTTGGGTGAAGGTCATTCTGTTACAGAGTGCTCTGGAAAATGTTTCCATCTGATGGTCTGTAAATGTATTCATGAATCAAGTCGAAAGAGATTCTCCCAAGGTGATGTTGTTTTCCTCAGCTGCTCATCACAGCAGGACCACGCCTAGACATCCCTAATTATCCTGGCACTACCTGATGATCACTGCTGAGAAAGGAAATTGAATTTTGACTCAGGAGTGCACTTATAGAAAGCAAAGCACTTGCTTGCCAGCTGTTTCAGAGGCAAAGTGACAAGCAGCAAGCTTGTTAAAGGTAAAAAACATGGGTAGAGGAAGATCAGTCAGATAAATGGAAGGAATAAGCTCATGAGAATCCATCTGTCAGAGCTATGAAAAGTCTGAATAACCACTTTGCTACCATTTAGTAGTTGTCCAGAGTTTTGCAGTCCAGCTCTTATAGTCCTAGATTACATGATTATTCCAGTAAATTTAATGAAGGTCCAAAGTTTTCTTTCTGAAAATCAAAGAAACGCTTTTTCAGCCAGGGCTGGCACTGTGTGGTTCCATTTTGCTGTGTCACAGGCACAATATGGATTAACTTGCTAACAAGCTGACTGGTGTCCAACCTTCTCACCCTGGCTTTCAATCAATGAATTAGACCAGGAAACATTGTGTCAGAATCCTCGCAAGATTTTATAATAGATTATTATATGGCTAGTTTTAAAAACGGCTTTTTACATGCTGCGGTTCTGCCATTGTAAAAGGGGGGTGGGGGAGAAGGAATGAGAAACCGTTTAAAGCAGATGGCTCCTTATCACAGGCTCTGGCATGATCAAGGCCATGCCAGGAAGGGAATCAGAAGACCAAGAACTAAGGGCGATATAAGGGGGGGGGGGGGGGGAAGTAAGAAAAACAGCTTTTGGCACGCTTTTGCTCGGTCTTAGCAGTGCTTTGGATCTGTACACTTATTCTCAATAAATGAACTTTCTTTTGAATCAATATTGGTTGCAAGGAAAGTTACTGGATTTGGGATCAACAGGTGGCAGTTCGTTACACATTGGAGTAGTTCATCTGGACACCATGCAGACTTCTGGGCCAACCTGCTCTCAGCGAGGCATGCTTATGTCATAAGAGGACCCATGCCACTTACTGGGAAAGGCTGATTTATGGCCAGCTAAACCAGTTGGCCTCCATATATCTTGATCTGACTCCCATAATAATTGATGGGAGAGGCTGCCATAACTGGGTGGGATCCTGGTGAAAATTTCCTACAAAGAATGGACACCTATCCTCCAGAGCTGCCCAACTAGGGAGGGGAGGGCCATATTGGGTGGGTGGGACAATGATGTGAAGTATGTGAATTGAAATGCAGGGTTTTCCAAGTTTTCTTTTATGTGTGCATGTGAGAGAGAGGGGGAATAAAGTTTTTCTTTGTCTGTAAAGCTGCACAAAGCCTATGTTAGGGTCTATATTGTTTCAGTGCTCCTTACTTCAAAGTGATGAGTCCCCATGCCATCCACTTTTGACAGTCAGAGACAGAGTGGGAGCCAAGAGCGTCCAAAAGAGGACTGGGAGCTGCAGGCAATCTGGGACTATAGATTGCCTATTCCTGCCTTACATGTAGGTTAGCAGCTCGATTTGCACTATTTTGTTGTTGTCTTCATCTCCTGTGATGAGTCAGCTAAAGCTTTGCCAGCCTAACAGGACAGTTATTTTTCATCCTGCAAATAATAGGTAGCATTTGGTAGATGCCCTGAATGGAGTATGAATGAGTCAGCTGTAACATGAATCATTACCTGTCATAGGGGCAGTGCGTTGTTGGTTTCACAGTTGTGTCACTTTTATCATCAATTATCCAAACAAAGTCAGTGTGATTTCGTAGTCGGATATTTTTCCACTGCTTCTTTGCCACGTAGCCACAGCCAGCATTGAAGTCTCCCATAAATATGAAATTCTTAAAAAAATAGATATTTAAGATAGAGCCGCTAAATACATGATGGGCACATGAAAGAAGATTGGCTCGCTCTGTCGAGCTGACCTGGACTAACCTTAGTCTTCCAGCGCAGCTTGACATCCAGAAACACATCATAGAGTTCATCAATTTCTCGCACAGCCATTTCAGGCATTGTGTGCATGGGGATGATCACAAATTCCCTGACCACTTAACAAACATTTTTTTTAAAGAAAAGAAAAAGGGGAGTTATTGGCATTTGTACACTCACAGATTGAAGAAGCTGACATTGAATCTTCATGGGCTTGAATCCAGAGATAATTTGCCAAAATGAAAGACACGCTTGCTTGTGCAGCACAGCCCTTCCAATTTTTTTTCTGATTTTCCACTCCCAATGCCCTGTCCCTTCCACGCTGAAGAATCACTAACTTCAAAAATGGCTGGGGTGGGGCAAATAGGGTTGTAAAAGGGCAGGGAAAGCAAAACAAAACCAAACCCTGTTGTGTGAGTAGAGTTTTATTCAGCTGTTCTGCAGGGGGAACTCACAATGCCCCACCATCTGAGTCAGGAGAAGACCCCAGCACTCCTCCTACCATACCCCCTTCTTTGATGCAGCAGCACTACCTCATGCAGCTGGTCAGCTTAACAGAAACAAGCCCAAGTAGGAAGTTGTCCTTGTAGAGCAACAGCTAGAGCAGTGCTTCTCAACCTTGGCAACTTTAAGGCAGGTGGACTTCAGCTCCCAGAATTCCCCAGCCAGCATGGCTGGCTGAGGAATTCTGGAAGTTGAAGTCCACCTGTCTTAAAGTTGCCAAGGTTGAGAAGCACTGAGCTAGAGAGTAGCCAGCTAGAATGGCAAGCTGTTCTGGAAAATGGAGCTTTTGGTGCAATGAAGTGGCTGTTGAATTATTTGAGAACAATCAAGAGGGCTTTGCCTCAATTTGCCATCCTCCTGGTCTGCTGTTCAAAGCTGCTGCTTGAATTCACCTAACAGGAGGGCTGTCCTTATTGTTTTGCATATAGTATTGCCTTCTAAAGTGCAGGAACATGCATGTTTCCTGCCTTAAGTGCCTGAATCAACTGAGATGTTTTTTGTAAAGATAGGAAAAAAAATGGGTTGATCTCTCTTTCAGTATCTTAAGCCCTTTAAAAATGTGTTGCACCAAAGCTTGTGATTATATCAGCTTTGCTTGCTCGGATAATGGTGACCATAGCAGATCCATTGGGCTGGTTCAAACGCCATGGTAAACCAGTGACCTCTGAGCTGCATACACTTCCCCCACATGTACCCATTGGCCTAGCAGTAAAGTCTGCAATTTGGGCACATTTTTCAGAGTTGGGGGTCAAGAGTGAGAATTTGCCTCCTGAAGGCGCCCTATTCCTATTCTTATCCTTAAACTCCTCACTAAAACCAGACTGGAAAAATGGCCCTTCTTTGGGATTTGGGGTTTGGCCTTTTTTGTTTGGGGTGGGTGGGACTGTTGGTGGTTTGCCAAACAGGTATTGGTTTGGAAGGGCTCTGGAGAGGGCAGGGATATTGCTGGGCATTCCCGATCTCAGCTTCTCCAAGGATCCCACTTCTTCAGGCTCTCTTCTGACGTCCAACCTTTGAGCAGGAAGGACAAAGCATATTAGCTCTATCTAACCCGTTCTTGGAGAGGTGAACCAGACAACAAAAGGTTCTCTGGAAAAGGCATCTTCATCACCAGGCTGCAGGTCAGGATACTGATAGGTTTGCTTCACAGAGACCCTTTTCAATCTGCAGTGTAAAGTAACATTTAAGAAGAAGATTACTATTCCAAGTTTGGACATGTTCATCTTGATTACTCTAAGGCTGTCTTTCTGATTTAAGATGGTCAGGGTGCCTTACAGAACAAAAAATAAGTAATAAAAATATGTGTATGGTTAAGTTACAATCCTGAAATCATTGGATGCAATGGGACTTAACATCTAATTAAACTAGGTTAATAAAAAATATTTGGTATGATTAGATCTAATATTTGAGGGGCTGATGCACATGAGCACTTGAGTCTAGGCTAAATTGGGTTGGATAGTTTGCGACTCAGCAAGTCATAAGAGCTAATTAACAATGTTATTCACTCATTATTAACTGACTTTAGGGTTATTATATTTGGGTTGCAAAAATCTGGAAGACCACTAGAAATCTCTTTCCTGCCATTTAATGATTATCCAGATTTGTGCATCCTACATATGGTACCACTTCCAAATTTCTTTTCTAGAAGTCTTTAGTCAATAGTCATTGACTATTGATACTCTGTACAGTAGGTCTTTTATGCCTCCCCTATCTTATCAACTTCAGATGTGCTAGATCCTGCTACCTACAATGTTTCTTTTTTTATTTCCCTGAAAGAATGGTGCATTTAAAGGAATTTTCCTTCAGTTTTCCTCCCATTTTTTTGTTTTTATACTGTTTTAACATATTGTGCTTATTATTGCATTTTATATTTGTACATTGCTTTGAGGTGTGATGTAGAGGAAGAAGTGCAAAAATATGTTGAATTATTAACAAACTCAATTGTTTCCTTAGCATAACTATCATATTAAGCCATAATACGGTTGATTTTGAGGGCATCGGTTGTGATATACAGCAAGTTATAAATTTTAAACTCAGGTTTAATGTTAGATAGGATGTGTGAACCAAGTCAGACAGGTCATACAACAAATTCAGAATCCTGTCTTTAACAAGCCAATGCAGGTGAAGATTGTTGTAATAAACCTTTGAACATGATTCAGCAGAGGTTCTTCAGACCTTCCACCTCTCCACTATTCATTAAAGCAGCCCCCTCTTTTTTTTCAAGCTTCTGTGCGAACCTGGAAAAAACCAAGGTGCAACCACTTTAGTTGCATTGACTTGAACTGACTTCTTAAAACAGCCACGTGCTCAGATTCACACGCAAGCCTAGAAAAAGAAGAGGTGCCTTAAAAAGTAGCAGAGTGGTGCTGTGCTTACAGAAGATCCAAAGCACTGCTGCTGAACCATTTTCAAAGCATTCACAGCTCTGCCAGTTTTTACCGTATTTTTCCGACAATAAGATGCCCCCATGTACAAGACGACCCCCATTTTTCCAACCCCAAATTAAGAAATCAATATTTTAAAGATAGTGCAGAACACATTTTTATTTAGTAATTAGTTAACATTGACCTGCTACACTCGGTGGGAGGAGGTCCAAACCGTCTCTCTGCAGCTCTATTTCCAGGCTCTTTTGCATAACTGATTACATTCAAGCACGAGTGAAACTGCCGATAGCTTGTCTCTGCAGACAGGCTTCCTCTAATTGGTTTGTTCAGCATCAGCTGACGTCAGTTACATAAGGCTCGTGATTGGGGGAAGTCTGTTTGGGAGACAAGCTATTTCACTCGTGATTGGAGGCTAGCAATAGGAGGAAGCCTCTCTGCAGAAACAAAGTATGGGCAGTTTTGCAACTGCGCGATTCTCGGCTGACTTCCTTGAATAAGACGCCCTTCAATTTTTAGGGTAAGGATTTTAGAAAAAAGTATCATCTTATAGTCGGAAAAACACGGTATTTACCCAGGACAACTGTATACGTATATGCTTCCCATTTCTGCCTGTAAAATATATGAAATCTAAATAAGCAGCTGTAGGCCTCTCCAATTTATTTCCTCACAGTTTCTACATAATATCATACGTACTGTATGAAGTTATAAAATCAGCATACCTGTAGAAGAAAGCGTATTGTTCCTTATAATTTCTTCTTCCTAACCTGTTACTGACCACAAAATTGTATTCTCCTTCCGACTGTCTGGGAAGAAAAATGAAACTGATTTTTAATCTGTTCCTCAGAGCCAGTTGGGCATATCTGCACTGCCATCAACAGTGTGTGGAGGGCAGGAAGAGACATTGCCATCTTCTTCTCACCTTTAGCCCACCACAGATATAATCTCTGCCTCTGTTTTCATGGTCCCTGTCAAAAGTAGTGTTTTCTGGCTTGTGCCAGCTTAAGCATGGCAGTATATTTCTTCTAGGCGACCCCCTTCGCCCCATATTTTGTTACCTCCTATGCAGAGGCAGGAATGCCCTGCCCCATTTCCCCACCTGTTCCTGAAGAACGTCTGCTGCGGTTTCTGCTATAGGTCATTCTCAGCGGCATAGTGGTTATAGCACTTGCTTGACATGAAGAACAGCTCCAGTTTCAAACCTGATCCATTTTTTAAATACTATTTTTCTTTCCCGGAGCTACATGCTTTTCATCTAGGCTTGAGAGCTGGGGATAAAGCCTTTCTAACTTGAGTGACTGGAAAAACAAGGGAGCAGTGCAAACCCGACTTACTAAAGGTTAGTGGAAAAGGCCGGGGGAAAAGAAGGTAGCTCAGGGAAAGAAAAGTAGTAATTAAAAAATCACCACTTTTGCCAGGTTTCAAACTGCAGCAGACTTTGAAGAAAGCTGGGAAAACGCAAGAAAATGTGTTTTTTTTTTAAATTTTAAAGCTGGATGTTGTGCACTTAGTGCTTTAAATCTGTATATATACATTTCATTTAACTTTATATAAATGTATTTTTATGTGTATAGAAATACACATACACATTTCTACTGCCGTATTGGCCTCCAACTGTATTAAAACTCCTTTACTCAGATCTTTGTACGTAGGCTTGATTTTATGCCCATCTAGAACAGTTTAAAGGACTCCTTTGGAGGGAGGCATGAAGTGAAGCACCACACCTCACAAAAATGGTCCCTTTCTTGTGTTACTATGAGTTCCAACCTTAGCTCTTTGCACATTTATTTATTGTATTTGTTTATAGTTTTTAATCATATTAAATATTTATAGTTTTGAAAAAAATATGCCTAGTACACACTATTATTTCATTCTGATCATCTTTGACCCATGCTGGTTTTGTGAATCATATGCATATACATCCACCCACCTATATATTAGACATATATCGTCTCTCTTGCTCTTCTCTCCTCCAGTAAAGATGACAGCAATAAGGAAATATCTACTCTAAGGAGTGGCTTCGTTCAGAGTATTTTATCCAGTGTCCCCAAAATCTGCATTCAACCCTATGAGTTTTAATATACTTCATTTCTGCATCTTACCCATTTAATTTCTCTAATAGAAAGGGACATATTCTGTTGCTGTTGTCCTTTATTTCCATTAATAGCATGATATCACAGCGAGATATAATCTGGAGAGCAAACAAAAAGTGTCTGTAAAGATTCTGTGCTTGGCATACTGGGAATGGCTAAGATACAGAACAGCATCTATCGTAAAAGTAGTCCCAGATTCTGAAGGTCCAGTGTCCTGTGTTAGGATCAAGATATATGTAACATTCTGAGAGTAGCAGCACTGCTCCACCAGGTACTCTATCCAAACTTGCTTTTTTCCTCTACCCAAAACTATATCCTGAAAAAGGGGTAGAGCAGTGTTTCTCAACCTTGCCAACTCTAAGATGTGTAGACTTGAAGTCCACACACCTTAGAGTTGCCAAGGTTGGGCAACACTGGAGTAGAGCATAGTACAAGTGATGTTCTGAAAATCTCCATCCATTTTTCTCAGAGAAACTGGGTGAATGGCTAAGAAGGATAAATTCTCCAAGGATTTCCTGCCCTTAGTGGCAGTAATACAGTTCTGAAAGAAGCTGCATGGAAGAGTTTCTCTTCTAAAATCTTTGGGATTTAATGGAAGTACGGGAAGACAGAGAAACTGTAGTTGGCTGGAGATAATCATGCCATGAAAGATAGGACATTCACCCACACCATGAAACTAAATTAGTGCAAAACCTCCATCCTGGAGCTGCTAGAAAGCTTTGTCTCCTCTGTAAGAATTTCAACTGCAGAGATGAGAAGTTATAGAGACAAATGCAAGAGGCTCCATTAAAAAAAAAAGGTTGATTCTATAAACCTGAAGCAGATCTGACCGTGCATCGTACTGGTGGGTTGGTTTGATTGGTTTGGGCTAAGCTTGTTAGGTGAGGCCAGAAACCGAGTTCAATCCATGCTTTGTGCGTTAATTTGTTATTCAATAAACCATGAATAAAACAAATCATGGCTTAGCACAGCATAGCATGAGCCCAGTCACTCTTTGCTGATCTATGATTTTGACTGAGAGGCTGGGGAGGAGCCTGAGATCTCTTTGTATATTTCATTTGTCAGCTCCAAGCAAACCCTGTAATGGAGAGACTGAAAACCTCCAGCCTATAAGATTCTCTGCAAAGTATATGTTCGAACATTAGTCAATAAGCCTTCTTAAGACTGTTGGGGATCAGGGATTAGTGATCTTAATGGATCCCCTCCTAGTTTGTAATTCCTAAGCAGGAAAGACTAGTTAGTTGTTGACTAGGGCTCTGATTTAATCAGGGTCATGATGGTTACATTACAGTAATAATGAAAATGAAAAAAATAATACTGTAAACTTGACAATGGATTTCTTGTAGGCAGTTAAGGAGTTCCTTTAGTTATATTTATTTATAATTTCAGTTTCTAAAGCTGCCCACTCACCAATGAATCTGGACAGCTAACCCAGGACCTCCTGTATGTAAATTTACTTTATGTTCTCTATTACTTCCATTCCTTTGAGAATACTGTATGTCCCTTTCTGCTGAAGAGGTTATGTGGTGGTGATGGTTACAGATGACATACCGGGATGATATTGGTGCAAAACTCTAAGGATTTTCCAGAGTTTACCAGGACATACACAACCTTTTATTCAGAGTTTTTCCTGAAGATGTTCCTTGTCAATGGTTGCCTTTTTGTGTTTCTTAAGAACAGTAACAACTCCCAGCTGACCCTTTGCCAGGACTTAAGAGGGACTGCCATGGGGCACCTGCACTGATAGCTACTCGGCAGTCTTTCCTGCTTAGGAATTACAAACTAGGAGGGGAACCATTAAGATCACTAATCCCTGATCCTAACACTATTAAGAAGGCTTATTGACTAATGTTAGAACATATACTTTGCAGAAAATCTTAGTAGGTCTGAAAAACATCCTTGCTTGAAATTTTGCTGCTAGTCAGGGTACAACATACAATAGCTAGCACTGAGCTCGGTATATAATGTAAATTAAAAATGGATTGGATTACTGCAATATGCTCTACCCTTGAAGAGTATCTGAAAGCTACAGCTGGTGCAAAATGCAACAGCACAGACAGTTTTGAACCCCCCCAAGGGGGCACATATAACACTGCTGTTATGTGATCTGCATTGATTGCCAGTTTGCTTCCAGGTCCAATTCAAGGTGTTGGTTATCACCTTTAAAGCCCTTCATGGCATTGGACCAGGTTATCTGAAGACCCATCTCGCCCCTGTTGTGTCAGCCCACCCCACTGGGTCCAGCAGAAGGGGCATGTTGTGGACCCCACCAGTCAAGGAACTTCAGCTGGTGGGGTCTAGGAAGAGGGTCTTTTCTGCTGTGGCCCCTGCCCTGTGGAACAGCTTACCACCTGAGGTGTGGTCTGCCCCCACTCTCCTGGCCTTCTGGAAAAGTGTGAAAACATGGCTATGCCAGATGGCCTGGGGGCCGTATGGGGCCTTGCATTGTTGGAATTGGCTGGTGGGATAATTGATACTGCTCCCCCTATCATCTTGAATTGTGTATAGTCTTTTTATATAGAATTATTTTTAGCTAATTTGAATATGGATATTTATATTTTATTTTATTTTATTTATATTTTATCTTGGATGACATGTAAACTGTTTTTACTGTTTTGGATTTAATTGTGAGCCGCCCAGAGTCACCCTCTGTGGGAGATGGGCAGCATATACATCAAACAAACAAACAAACAAACAAACAAACAAATGTATACCCTGGAACAAGCTAGTGCCATACTTAACCACTGGATGGGCTTTTAGTATAAAAAAAGAGTAGATGCATACCACGGACTAGGAATATATGTGGGGGTAATGCCAGGTGCAGAGACCCTGATGAGTTCACAGGAAAGTCATTTCATGGACGGATCAGTTAGTTTCTCACGGTTTTTTAATTGAGAGTATGTGTTGCACCCACGATTAATGAATGCTCAGTGTGTAGGGCATAAAAGGTTTTTTACAAACCCGCCCCCTAGCACGGACACGCCATGGCGGAACATTGCATGCATACCTGGTGTCCGTTCCAGGGAGCACGGCCTGTTTACTCCTGTAAGTATTTACCTTTAATAAAGCTTGTGATGATCACACTAGCCTTCGGCTCCTCTTTCTCAGAAATGTTTCATGGATACTGGCCCTTGGAGGGCATTTACATGTTGCATTTGTATTTGGGGGAACAATCATACAATTGTATATGTTTTAATGCTATGTGGGGTTTTTTTGGCTGATTATTTGTTTGTTGTTTTATGCCACCCAGAGTCACATTGTTTGAGTTGGGCAGCCTTATAAATCAAGTAAGCAAGCAAAGAAACAAATAAATAAATGTTTAAATTTAGAGACACAGACAACTGTTAAACACATGCATACACGCAGACAGGACTACAATTCTGTTAATGACTAAAGATCCATAGTAGTATTTTAAATCTGCCTTGACCTGAATAATTTGCTATTCAGCAAACCTTATTGTTTGCTGAATAGTCGAATAAATTCATTCTGTTAAAGAACATTTTGGGCCACCCTTTAAAACATCACGGCAATGAGCCTGCACGAAGAGAATCATATACACAATGGCATATTTTGTCAGTGTTAGAGACTTGAAATTCATTATTTACTAGGAAAGAAAAATTCAGGGATAGAAGCTGCACTCTACTTTTCCTGAGAAACATGAAATGACTCCAAAGAGAAGTCACTGCAATGTGAGGATAAAACACTATTTTTGTTTACCTGCACCTATGCAAACCCTTGAATGGTATCTAAGTACTCAACTCTTTCTAATATAATCACTTTTGCCCTCATGAGCGCCATCTGACTGGTCATGATAATTTCTTCTTCTTAATGAGCTCAGAGGTATTTTATAGTGACAATTAAACTAATTAAAGATGGCAATATTAATGAGACCGTTGATTGGAAAAGAATGATTTTTTTTCTAAGAAATGAAATATTTTCATAATCTCACATCGCTACTAACAATAGCATTTGCAATTAAAGTCTTGCTGTCCATACGATTTTGATCTGGTGATGACTTTTGGGGTAAGTTTATTGCTCAAATCACAGATTTATTAATGCTCAATTACACATTAATCTGGAACTCATCTGTGTTAGTATACAATCACCTGAATGGTCATTCAGTTGAAAGCCCCACTATTTAATTTAATTTAATCCCAAGATTCAACAACATACCTCTACAATAACATCTATGATTTCTGGTTTTGTTCTCTTAGATTCTCCAAATGACCTCACGTTGAAAGAGCAGATTCTTAGGCTCTGAACAGCCTGGCAAAAAAAGAGCAGGAGCAGAAAAAAACGCAGCATCTTTTAAGCTTTGCCAAAAGAGAATGCAACGTGATGAGCTTCTCTCTCATTAGCACTCACACTGCCAAAAAAGCAGAATTTATAACTATGCTCCTTTGTGACCACTATGCAAATGAAGCGACAGCCTCCCAGATTCGCTCACAGTCCATTCACTTCTCTATTTTTAGTTTAAAGATTAACATCTGTTGTTGAGGAACTTAACTTTCTGCCTTGGGAGGATGACCTGAAATGGAAGTTACCCTATGAACTCCTATGGCTTGGATGACATGTAACAATGGTAGGCATCTTCTTTTTCAGTCTCATGTCAGGACAAAAAAGTTCTGATTTTTAGAGGAAAGGGAACCCACCGATGGCTCTTTGACACCCTCAGGGCTTTGTGTTTGCAGCTTTCCTCCTCCTCTTCTTGCAGTTGGACTCCTTTGCTATTGGGGAGCAAAATGTAACATTAAGAAAAGGTGAATCAAGCCATGGATCAACCTGTTTGCTCATCTCTTTCAAGAGATGGAATCACAAACCTTGTTTCTGAGAGTTACAGTTCAGCCTCATTTGGAGAGAGATACATTCCCCTTCTATTTAATGATTGATTTAGATGGTTAAGATTTAAGATTCTCATGCAATATTGTTCATTCTCAGTGGCAGGAACCTTATAGATTTAAAACATTATTCCTTTTGTCTGCGAACAGAGACCTTTGGACACGTTCTCTACTATTAAGCTTCATACCCACATCCATCTTTCCACATGTGCAACTTCATCTGCACCCTTTTCTTGTCTCTAGATTGCTAACAAAAGGGTCAACTGGTATTTACAAAGGTCAAGGAGCCAGAGATGTTGTTTCCCCATGACATCTCATTCAAATACACTTTCTCAATGAGGGAACTTTCTCAATGAGGAAATTGATTCCTTCTAGTTTAGAGCAATGCTTGCTCATGAGACTAAATGAATTGCAGAGCCACGTTTTTTCACACTGCTCTGTGGGATTTCCTGTTATGTTCTCATGAAAAGAACTCCCCATCCATTCTATTCCCTTTCAGGGTGCACAACACTGTGCTCGGTGCAGAAAAAGAGTAAGAAGTACTACAGTAAGTAAAATAAACTAAAGGCAGGAGATAGAACAAAAGGAAGTCCAAGTACACACAGTTTATACCATTCACTATAATATGCATGGTAGTGGTGGGGAGGGAGACATTAGGCCCTATTACTAAGTTTACAAGCAAATGAAGAATCACCATGAGTGAGTTGGGCAGCCATATAAATTGCTTAAATAAATAAATAAATAAATAAATATGTAAAGAGGAGAAACACAAGGGAAGGGAAGGAAGCAAAACGAAGAAGAGGAGATCAGGCTTTTAAAAGGTGAGAACAAAGCCAGCATTTTATACAGTTTGGATCATAATGATATTACCTGCTTGAATAGCAGCTGCTAGATTCTTGTTCCTCTGTCTGAGAGGTGTGGCCCTTAGCTTTAATGGTCCCAGAAATGTTCCATCTCTGGCTGATGGATGGGACTAGTGTGGTTTTTCCCTTTGTCTTGATGATATTACTGACGTGGGAGATCCTGCAAAATAATCTATGAGAGCCAGTCAGATGCACCTGGAGTCTCTTGCCACTAAAGCTAAGCAAGGGAACCTCCTGAATGTTGTTTGAGTGTTATAGGAAAGCTTATCCTGGTTGACAAGGGCATGCATACACAGTAGCTTGTGACTTGACATCATGGCTAAAGAATTTGTCGTGTTATAAAAAAGCAACAAAACCAAAGACTGAGATTGGGAGACTGCCAGGATGGGAAGAGTTTCTAGATGAGTCAGAAAGTAATAATCAGTGAACTTCACTCACATATTAAATTGAGGAAAGTGATCACAGAAGTGCAGATACCAGTTGTCAAGTCACCACCCAGCTGACTAGCATATGGATAAAAGAGCTCCCCTGGATCATGCCTAAGACCATATATTCCAACATTCTGTTTCACACAATAGCCAACCAGGTGCATATGTGAAGCTCTTGAGCAGAACAGTTCTCACTTGAGGCACAAATGACCAGGCTTAAATTATCCTACTTTGGACACATTATGCAAAGACCCAGTTCTCTGGGAAGGAAAGAGAAGAAGAGGACGACCAACAGCAAGGTTGTTGGCCCTGAAAGACCAGGTTAGGGTTGGATTGTCATGGAGCAAAATCTATCTGTGTGGTCACTAGGAATCAAAAATCACTTGATGGCATATAGTCAATCAGTCAATCATGACTAGTAGCCAATGCAAATGGTCTTCTCCATGAATGTGTCTGGTTTGCATCTACATTAGTGGCCATCACCAACTCTCATTGTAACAAACTGCACTTGAACTAAGCAATGAATACAGAAGTACTTCCTTTTAGCCATCCTGCATTCAATTTTTAATGGATGACCCGAAGACAGTATGCCTACGAGGGATGAACAGTTCTTTCTATTCATATTTTCCATACAATGCTTTGTATGTCTTTTTTTTTTAACCCTCTAGTAATTCTGGTTGCCCAAGTGGTTAGCTGAAAAAGTAAATCAGAACCTCAGTGTGGAAAAATGGTCCTGTCCTGAAGTGATGCTAAATGGATCCTACCTTCAGAATAAGCATTCTTAATATTGCATGACTCTACAAGAACTTCTGCTTGAGGTTTTTAGCAACATTTATGGGTTACTCTCAACATCCTGAGAGAAGGAGAAATTCAAGGCCACATGGGGAACTTATAGCAGAACAGGGAAGTTATAAAAAAAAATTCCAAGGGGAAGAGATGCAGTTGTGTTACCACCTGGCAATTATTTTGATCCTCCAGAGGAAGTCTGAGTTTAGAGATAAGGGAACAGCAGTTTGGTTCTCTAGCATGGGAATGTAAGAAGAATGGATGTGGATTTGAGGGGAAAAGGGCAGCTAAGGAAAATGTGCAAAGAACGACCATTTTATGCTTTTAACCTGGCAGCTTTCCCCTTTTAAAATCAGATTCATTTTTTTACATTTTCCTACATCACATGCAGTAAGGGAATATAGTTGGCTTCTTTTTTAAAAAACAGTTTTTGAAATTTACAATTCTATCGTACCTGTAAGAGGGTCAAGAAGCATCTACATATGAAGGCATGGGGGTTGTTCCAAATATAGACTAAGAACAAAATATAAGTAGAAGCAAGCTGGGTGTTATTTCTGACAAAAGAAGTTGAGCCAAGAAGAACAACTAAGCTGGTTTGAGAAGAACTTGAAATGGTAATTGTGGAACATAGAAAATGTTACATTCCATAGAATATTTTTAATCCATATCTTGCCCTTAAATATTAATGATTATTTTTATAGGGTTTTAGTTGCTAATTTAGTTTATATTAGTGCTTCATAAGTCAACAGGTGTTGTGGAGATGTGAACAAAGAACTTCTCAATTTTTTTTCCCCAGAGGGTGGGGTTCATTGTTAGCAAGAATAGTAACAAAGCCTTTTTCTTAGGCAACTATAGTTAACATTTTACACTATCTGGAGTGCCCCAGGACCTAGCTGTATTCAGTCATATTGTGGGAAAAGCTGGCAGCTATCTCAAAAATCAGTGGAGGGACAATCTCAGAAATGCTCTTAGAAAAATGCACTGTGAGAAATGTTGCTTCAGTTTTACCAGTAACTGAAATCATTGTCTTCAGTTACAGAAAGGTCTACATTGGCGAACCCTTGACCACATTGCCTGGGGCTGCTGGGTGTTCTAATTCAGAATGGTCTGGACACCCTTTTTCTTTGCCCTACTTAAATATCTAGCATATTTAGAGACATGATGCACTATCGATAGATGGATTCAAGCAATTCCTCAACTACCTATATGAGGGCCATATCTTGTAGGAATAATGGGAAACCAAATTATCAGAAAGTTTAGGGGCACCACAAACAGTTAAAGGTTTGAATCAGAGGAACTAGGTTAGTGAGCCTTGGAAATGTTCTCAGCTGCAAAAGAAAAAAAGAAAAGGTGAATTTGATGTTTGTTTCTTTAAAAAAACCAAAAATAACAATCTACTGTTTTGATCATAGTTAAAGTAATCTTGTGATGGTCCAAGTTCTACTATGCCAGAATACTGGAGAATAAGTTCAATGCCTTATTAGACATGTCAAATGATCATATTAGCAACACCAATGGATTTTGTTAATGAGATCCTTAAAATTATTCCTTCTTGTTCCTCCATAGTTGTTCATTCTGTTAACTGGTCCTTGTTATTGCTTGGGTTTACTTTACACATTATATAATCCATATATTGTATAATTAATCGCATAATAAGCCACAAAAACTGGCTTCACATAACACATTAAGCTATGGGTTGCTTAATCTTGGTTTACTGACAAAGCCTCAGCTTTCTGAATTCTAAGTTGGGTTCACACAATATGCTAAGCCATAACCAAGCAAACCACACTGATTTACCCAAAAGTAATTCTAGGATTTGGCTGGTTCACCTAAGGGATTGAGTCTGTTAGACCCAGAAGCACAACTTAAAACAATGTCTGCTGGCCGTCAGGTATGTGAGCTACAACTTTCATCCTTTATAGGCAGGTTGACTGAAGAAGCTGCAGTGCAGCATAGCTTGAAAGCTATGGGAAGACTGATTTAGGGTAGGGTTGCTATATTGGGTTAGGCAACCACTAGGTGGCAGCAAAGAGTTAGTTTTCTATATCTCTCTGCTGCCATCTAGTGGTAACACTGCCCTGATCAACACAACCAAAGCAGAACTTATTCGCTGTTCCAGACACCTCTCTCCCCTCTGGTCCCTAATCAGCCTTATCTGTGTTGCACAGTCTTTCCTTGAAGTTCTGACTAGCACTCCGGTTTTATGAGCCCCCTTGTAGTCAAGCATTCTCTTTTGTCTCTCTTCTTTGAGCATGTGCTCAAGCTGCTCCCACTGGTTTTGATAACTGTTCACAAGTGACAGTGACTCTGCATCTTGAAGGAGCAAATGTTGCACAGCTCCGGTGAAGAAAATAGGATTTTATGAAGGGATCGCACACAGACCCCATTCCTTTCCCTGGGTCCTCTAAGGCATGGTTCCTCAACCTTGGCAACTTTAAGACGGGTGGACTTCAACTCCCAGAACTGGCTGGGGAATTCTGGGAGTTGAAGTCCACCCGTCTTAAAGTTGCTAAGGTTGAGGAACCTGCCCTAAGGCACTAGGGAGCAGAGCAGTAGGACTTTTTAAGTGATTTATGAGCACCTGGTGTTCCATAGGTTACAAAGTCTTATTGAAAAAGGACATTCTTTGCCCTCACTTTCACTCTCTTGCTCATTCCGCCAGTCACTCACCTGACTCTTGTGACTCAGAGCTGGCCAAGTGTCTAGCCCAAGAGCATGGGATAGGTGAGCTCTTGTGCAGTCTTTTGTTTCAGGTGCTTTATACGCATGCCAATTGCTGAGTTGCCTTACACAACATTGATTTACAAGGTGCTATTTAAAGTTTACTTCTCCAGCCAGCATTCTCGCTCTTCTGGGATCTCTTTTGAACCTAGCAGTTTGTTTTCCTGCTTCCAGGAATCGGGTATGCCAGCTATCTGATAAGCTGAGGTAACGCCTCTCTTGCTTCCAGATGATGGCTTCTCTTTCATTCTCTTTTGTAGCCTAGCCTGCTTTCACATTTTGTCACATCTGCTGTCCTTCTGCCATTGTCTCCCTAAACAGCACTAGCTACGGCAATGCTGGATACATGGATGGGTTGTCCTACCTCACTAGACTGCTCAGCCAGCAGCACTGTAAGTGCGGTCAGTGTGTGGCTCTTACCAGTTTAGCAAAACAGTGTAACAAGGAAACGATATTACAGTGAAGTAGCATGAGAAATATGCCTTATTGGTTCTCTCTCTCACGCTACCTTCTGAATACAACACAGAGGAAGCTGGAAGCTGGCATTTGTCGCCTACGTAAAGCAAGGAAAGAGCCACATGGTTCAGCTCCCTTCATGACTCCACTTTTAAAACATTTACCTAGCTAGATTGATGGCAGAATGAGGTGTGGGATAGGAGGCAGCCCTGGAAGAAGCCAGGAGTCAGGGTATCTGTAGGGTAGGGCAAAAAAGTCAACATGGGAACCACAGCAGTGCAATCAGAACTCCACCTGCTTTTTATGTTCATTGCGCCACGTGTAAAACAGTTGGAGCTTTGATCGCCCTGCTGTGGCTGCCCTCTTGATTTTCTTTTTCCACACCACCTGGGCATCCCTGAGCAGAGTCCCACAGTCTGCCCCACCCCCTTTCTGTATTAGTCCCCCAATAGGTGCATTTCGTTCTCTGATTTCAGCTGGTGACATGATGAAGAGGGAGATCAGCAAAACCAGAGGAGTCAGCCCATCTCTCTGCCTGACACATGCAGAATCAGGACAGCAATATTTAGCAGAGACCAGGGGAGATGCAGGAGAAGCAAGAGAGGGGCTGAAAATGGGGACAATGCATTTCCCGATGGGTGGACAGCCCTTTGATTCAGCAGGGTGCAGTGAGAGGAAGAATGAAGAACAATTAGAAGGATGAGTCTGCCTGGGAAGGGCGAAACCATTCTTCCTTTGGGTAAGGTATCACAGGGGAAGACACCAAAGTGCCTCCACCAGCAGGGGAGGTCAAAATGGGCAAGATGGAAGATTCAGCGGGACTTGAATGGTGATGCCACATCTGTCGACTTGCCTGTTTTGATCCCTCCTATGGATGCTCTTGCTCATAACTTTGGTTTCTGAAGGGAGGGGAGAATCCCAGAGAAGAGGAGGTAGGACAAGAGGTATTCCCACCAATGAGAAGCAATCCCGTCCTGCAGCCCCAAAGGAAGTCTAAAAGGCTGCTCTCTTGCTGTTTCCTCTGGATTGACCCAGTTAACTTCCAGAGTTAATTGGCTTAGCTTACAATGCACTCCCAAAATCCTCCACTGGTGCGGGGGAACACACGAGTGCTGCCCATATTAGAACAGAGAAACCTTCACATATAGAAAAGCTCTGAGTTATTTGCATCAGCCAAAGGAAAAAAATGAAGAGAGAAACTCAAGAGTGATATGAACAGCTTTGAAACCCATTGGGTTTCCTTTTAAAATTTCATTTCATATAGCATTTGGAATACCGTCCTCCAGTGTGCTTTCCTCACCCATGGTTTCCATTGTCCTATTTACTTTCCCATCTACTGGTGTAACAGCTATACTAGATTTAGCTCTGCTTGTGCCACAGCCATCGGCACTGGATCAACATACCTGGGCTATTTCAAATAATGAAAGGCAAGGGCAGTTGCCATGATTAAATTGGAAACCGACTGCACAGAGCTGGCCCAGAGCTTTCCTGATTTTCTGAGGTGAAACAGACCAATAGTACCCCTTAGTAAAACATACAGTCCAAACAACTCTTCACAATGTTTAATAACACCATAGGTTATGTGGCTGCTACCTCTAAGAGGATTGCATGAATCCGTATTAAGATTGTTGCCTTCCTACCAAACAGAGAGCTCTAAGACCAGGGGACTTTGTCCTGAGAAACATGTTCAGGTTGTACTGTAAAGAGCTTCTATTTTGGATTACAGTACTTTCCTTAAATACTCTTGTACTGCTAAAAGCTTTTAGGGTAAGAAAATGCACCACAAGAAATGCTGCCTGTTAAAAATATTTTTTGAATCTTTCAGAGTTTACAAGGTAATCTCAGGAGAAACATTCTTCTGCTTGGCCACTGTCAGACAATTTTTCTTCTTTGAGGATCATACAAAACATTTTGTTACCACTGTGGGAGCTCTCACCATGTTAAAGCTGGATAATAGGCTGCTTGTTAAAGCATGCTTCACACATAATGTATAATTTTTACCAGATTTTGGTATAACTGTGATATGTGTCTCGTTAAATGAAGAAAATAAGATACCATTTTCAAAAATTTTATTATATAGTGGCTAGAGTTTAGAAACAAGTATATCAACAAATGCTTTATACAGTTCCACAGGAAATCTATCCAGTTCTGGTACTTTAACATTACTCATAGTCAAGATCACTTTTTTTTATCTTACCCATAGTTAAAGGAGGGACTAAATTCCTCTATTTCTGCTCTCATCTCAGGTTTAGTCTATAGAGCCATGTAATTAAAAAAAAAGGGGGGGATTCTCTGTACCCCTATTGCTAAGAGACCTGTTGTTCAACACTGGAAAGAAATATTTATGATGCCACGGTCTGTTGAACCTTAAGGAAAGAAATACAAAGAACAGCAGAGGTGTTGGGCACGTTCAACTTGAAGAGAAGACTGCAGGGAGATAGGACAGCTGTCTTCAAGTATCCAAAGGGTCATCATGTAAATGATGAGGCAGAATTATTCTAGAACACTATTCCAGAAGGTAGGACAAAGAAGCAATGGGTTTACGTTATCATGAAGAAAATGTTGATTGGACACCCAGAAGATTGTCCAAATAGCTATTCAGCAGTGGGAGAGACAGCCTCAGGAGATGGGGGACTCTCTTTGGCCGAAGGTGTTGAAGTGTTTAAGACAAATCCAGCCAAGGTACATTTCCTTAACTCTGGCCCTGGGACTCCTCTCTGCAGCCTCACAAGTTCCCTGTGACCCCGACTGCTGAAAACGAACAGCAGTTTCCTGCTGGTTTGGGATGGGAAAAACACAAACGCTATAGAACCAGTGCTTTTCAGTAAAAAAACAAAAACAAAGAAATCTTCTAAAAGTCATATATGTAAACTGCTGCCCTGTTTCTGCTGATCGTCTAATTAACAGCTTCATTTGGTTGTTGATGATTTTCTAACATTCTGTCCTCAAGAAGCTGCCTTAGCCAATAAACCAAACATGTTCTTTATCACACGTTTCATTAGGAGCATGTTCGCATATCTGTAGGATGAGATGTACAAAAAACGTTTGTTGTGCTTTTCTGACATGTTTAATATGGAATTAATTTTTATGCACAAGAAGATTTTGGTGGTTTTTCCATTACATATTCTTTAGTGAAGGACTATGGAAAGGTCACTAAAAGCCTACCTAAACTTTGCCCCATGGATTCTTATCTCCTATTCCATTATTTTTCATACATCAGTCCAAAGATACCCCCAACCCAATGGAAGCAGGTACATTTTCAGAGTGACCTGGCCAGTATTTCTGTTCTTTAAAAAATAATACTTTGTTTTACCCTTGCAGGGTATCATGGAACTGCCATGTTGAGTCTGTTCTATTCCATTTCAAATGTTCTTTCTGTTTTCCATCTCATTGAAGTGACACGCTCCAGACTATCACTGCACTTCTGGGCCCATTCCCTGGGTGCAAAGACTCTTGACCTCAGTGGGGTTTCTGAGAAGACAAACCCAAGATTTTGCACTGAAAAGCAGGACAGCTTTTCGACTATCTGCACAGAAGCCCAGCGAGTCTCCCAGGAACACGCCCATTCCAGCTTCTGACTTTCGTTACAGTACTCACGGCAAGCTCTCTGCTTTATCTTATGCATGGCGAAATAAGCAACATGACAGGAACTGGACCCGCATGTTAAAAGTGCCAGGCTGGCTGCCCTGGAATTTTACTCAAAGGCAACCCCATTTGCGTCGCGTCTGGATTTATTTCGGACGATATTCTAACAAAGGAACAGAGGCACGAAGTGGTTTCGAGATCGTCAAAATCAATGAAAGTGCTGATGCCCGATGCGCGGCCACCGCACCTCCATCTCGGTCTTTAGCCAACCCACTCGCCTTTTTTTGTCGGAGGGCGAGGAACGGCGCACGAACCTTGCCTTTAAGACACCACGAAGCAGAAAAGACCGGCCGAAGGAGGTGCCGGGGAGCAGGATATTCGTGGGGCTAAGTCGCCGCAGCTCCCAGGTAGATGGCCGGGCAGGGTGGGCAGGGCGGGCAGCGGGGCAAAGCCCTGCCGTGGGCCCTGCGATGCAAAGAAGGGACCTGGAGATGGGCTACGCTGCGGTTAGGCAGGCAGGCAGCAGCCGCTGCGGCTGCAGGGGGGAGCAGGTGGGGACTGAGAAGCGCTTGGCGGTGGGAGATGCTGGAGGGGGCGCTGCGCCACTGGCTAGGCGAATTAGCAACGTACAGGGCTGTCCCCGGGGAGTTAAGGACTCCGGGACCCCTGAGGCCCGGCCGCCACCGGCATGCCCCATTTGGACGCCGTGCCGTGGCGGGCGAGCTTCCACGGCCGAGTCGCTTCCCCGGCTCACCGACCTCTTCTTCCGGCGGCCCCGTCTCCTGAGTTTGGCGATGGATCCATCGCGAGGCAGGGCTTTGCGGGGCCGCTGGATGGAGTCGCAGGGACTTTCGGCCCTTTCCGGCTTAATCGCTCGGGGGTTAAAGATGCTCGAGCTGGCCTGCAGCCTGGTGCGCCCTAATAGGGGGGCGATCCTGTCGTGTGGAGGACGGGGGACTTAATTCCGAGTAAACGCGCGCCGTCGTCCGTTGAAGTATGGCTGGGACTGGTAGCGGGGGCGCCTTTTCTTCTAAACACGCAAACGTGCATGCAGACGAGGCCCAGCTCCTTTCCCTTAATGCGTGCTTAAAGCTGCTAAACTGCTTCAAGATTTGAGAGAAGAGAATCAGGCGCAAATAAGTAATAACAGAAGATCAGTAAAAGCTGATGGGCGGTCCGGAGGGATTGTCCGCCTTCCCTGTGTCAGTGAAGCCAAGTAATCTCCCTGCCTAGATTTTCATTGGAAGAGCCTTTCAAAGCCTGTTCCCTTGTCAGACAGCTGTACTGCATTACAGTTTCCACCATCTCCTACCAGGGTGGGTTTACCAATCCATCTGGAGGCCTTCTGGTTGGTGAAGGCTGTTAGGTCTCAGGTAGAAAAAAGTCACATAGCTTGTTAACAGACTTAGCACAGACATACGAATATGTTAACAGACCTGTATGTATCTACATATCAAGCACACAGTTGGCACAAAGAATTGTAATAATACCCAATTTGTGTTATTCTCAGAACAATGGATTGTGCTTCTATTGGGGAATGAGCATAAAGTCCCAAATATCCGATTCAGCATCTCATTTTATGGTAGCCTTCCCCAGCATTGTTGAGATAGGCCAAAACCTACAGTAGTCTTGGCAGTTGAAGGAACCTCTGGCTTGCTTCTTAAATATGAGAGGCCTAAGTTGTTGTGGTTGTTGTAATTAATATTATTTTGCATTTAATATGGTTAAATGCAGATTAGTCCACACCATCGTGTTTCCCATAGCTACCTATCATTGCAAAAGTTGGACCGTGAAAAAACTAGACAGGAGGAAAATTGACTTGTTCGAGCTATAGTGTTGGAGAAGATTCCTGCGTCTTTTTCCATATTCAATTCATGCTCATCATTGCTAGTGTGATTCCACATTTTGTTTCTGGGCTGCATTCGCTGCTTTGATCAATCTGCAATCCTAGGAAAGTGAATTCTTGCACACATTTGATCTCTTCACCATCAATTGCTATTTTGACATTTCCATTCGTCACAGTGGTCATGAGCTCGGTCTCCTTGATGTTCAAGAAGAGGCCAAATTTCTCACTTTCTTCTTTGGTCAGATGTTTCAGGCCTTCTTTGGTTTCTGAGAGATGAGTTGTGTCATCAGCATATTGAAGATTGTTGATGTTCCTTCCTCCAGTCTTTACTCCGATTGTTGATTCTTCAAGTTCCACATTCCTCACGATCACTTTAGTATACAGGTTGAATAAGAGAGGTGAAAGAATGCAACCTTGCCACACTCCTTTCTCTATCTTGAACCAATCAGTGTCTCCATATGGTGTTTGCACAGTGGCTTCCTGATTTGTGTACAGCAACTGCACCCACTTGGCCAGCTGTGTTGGCACCCCCAGGTCTTCTAGGGCTCTCCACAGCTTGTCATGATCGACAGAATTGAAGGCTTTCTTGTAGTCAATAAAGCAGATCTAGATTTTTTTTTTTTAATGTTCTTGAGATTTTTTCACGATCCAGCATAGATTTACAATAACTTGTAAAGCGCCACAAACCCTTCTGAAGCCAGCTTGAACATCTGGTAATTCCCTTTTGATGGTCAATGCCTGATGTTGTCGTATGATGTTAAGGAGAATCTTGCTAGCGTGAGGGATGAGGGCAATTGTGCAGTAATTGGAGCAGTCCTTGGAGTCGTCCTTTTTTGGCAATGAAATGAACACTGATCGTTTCCAATCCTGTGGCCGTGTGTTCATTTTCCAAACTTTCTGGCACAAGGCCATGATGGTTGTGGGTGGTACAGGCCTCAGCAATTCTGCGGGGAAGGTATCAACACTTGGGGCCTTGTGGTTTGGCGGTTGGCTCATTGCCCACCCAACTTCTTCCTGAGGGATGGCTGGTTCTATTTCTGCTTCCTTTTCCTCATCATCCTGAGGAGGCTGGGCCTCTTTGCTGCTGGCCTACAGCTCTTCTGTATGTTCTCGCCATCTGTTCTTGACACCTTGTCGGCCAGACAGTTCTTTCCCTTGCTAGTTTTTGATGATGCTTGTATGAGCAGTGAATGGTGTTTGGATCTGTCTCACTTGCGCAAATGCATTCCTGGTGTGGCCCTTCAGGCAGTCCTCTTCTAGCTGCTTACAACACTGGTCCCAGTGAACTTCACTGTCCTTCCTTGCTGCTCTTTAGAAATCCGCATTCAGTCTCCTGGCTTCCTCCTTTGCCTGCTGTTTTGGCTGCTTCTCTTCACTCGGCTGTTCTGATGGTTTTGGCCACTTGCGCTTTTTCTCTGGCTTCTTGCGTGGCAGGTGTTCAACTGCTGTTTCAGTGATGGTCGATTTAATTTCCTGCCACAGTTCGTCGGGCATCTTCTCAGCAGTGTCCTAGCCGTCTCCCGTTAGATGATACGTGGAAGGGATTTTGGAGACATCAAACTTCTTTGGAGGTGCTGCCTTTTTGATGCTGCATAATTTGACTCTGATCTTAGCCACCAACAATTCACGATCTGAACTGCAGTTGACACCCGGATATGTCTTGACGTTGATGAACTGGTCCATCAATGGCTGCATAGGACATAGTCGATCTCATTACGGTGCAGTTTATTTGGTGAGGCCCCAGTGTATAAGCAGCGCTTGTGCAGTTTGAACCAGGTATTCATGATTCAAAATTGATTTTCATGACAAAATTGTACCAAACAATTGCCTGCATCATTCCTCTGCCCAAGTCCAAAGCTGCCAGTGATGCCTGTTCCTGCTTTTCTGCCAACTTTTGCATTAAGTCACCCAGTATGTAAACGATGTCTTTTTTGGGCACTTGCTTCAAAGTTTTTCGATGCTGGCATAGAAACCCTCTATTTCAAGCTCCATTGCATCAGTCGTTGGGGCGTAGACTTGGAGAACTGTGATTTTAAGGGACTTGGCACAGATTTGGATGATCATGATGCAGTCGTTTACTGTTGAGAAGCTTTCCACTGCTTGGGCGAGTTTCTTGCTTGTGATAAATGCCGCTCCGTTCATTTTCCTGGGGTCATGTCCCGAGTAATAGATGGTGAATTCCTCAGACAGGAAATAGCCGTTGTCTATCCAGTGTAGCTCGCCGACACCAAGGTAGTCGATTTTCAACCTAGCCGTCTCCCGTTAGATGATACCCAATTTACCCTGGATCATTCCTTGGACATCCCATGTTGCCATCCGATGTTGTCTTCATGCGGCACGCACCCTTGGTTTCACCAATGGCTGCATGAGCAGCTGAGATTCCTGCTGGATTTGCTGCAGGCACATCATTAATGCCTTGACTACTCACTGCAGCCCCTTGCTCTTCCCCAGTAGCTCATTGGGTACCTTCTGGCCTGGGTGTCCAACCATTGGGCACCATATCGGAATCATTTGAGAGCCCTTCCATAAAACTTGCTTGGCAAGGCTTTGACCATGGTTTTTATAAAACATATTTAGAATATGTCGGTGAAACTTAAGGATAAAAAACCCTGATACAAAATAAGTCTTTCTAGATATGACAGTTGACAGCAGATTTTCTTAGTTCACACTATAAAAGTATACAATGAAATCTCCATTTAGCAGATTTTGAATGCAACAGGATTTTACTTTAGACTTTATCCCCAAGCAATGGACAGCATTTATTATTTTCCAGAGCAGTCTGGACAATTGACATTGTTTGCATCATTTGTCTACATAGTTATATAACTGACATTTTTACATCATCTGTGTCCATTTATGTTACTTGCGTAATAGAAATGATGTAAATGAATGCAAATTACATACATGTGAATTACATAATGCAAGTAATGTAGATGATACATTTTTATGAAAGACCAGTCTGTAGTATCCCCTTCATGGATCACTGCCTTGTCGTGGCGAAGGGGCTTGTGTAACTCAGTGAAGCCATGAGCTATGCCGTGTAGGGCCACCCAAGACGGACAGGTCATGACAGAGAGTTCTGACAAAATGTGGTCCACTGGAGAAGGAAATGGCAACCCACTCCAGTATCCTTGCCAAGAAAACCCCATGGACAATGTTAAAAGGCTAAAAGATATGGCGCCGGAAGATGAGCCCCTCAGGTCGGAAGGTGTCCAATATGCTACTGGGGAAGAGCGGAGGGCAATTCCAAGTAGCTCCAGAAAGAGTGAAGCGGCTGGGCCAAAGCCGAAAGGACGTTCAGCTGTGGATGTATCTGGAAGCGAAAAGAAGGTCCGATGCTGTAAAGAACAATATTGTATAGGTACGTGGAATGTAAGATCCATGAACCAAGGCAAGCTGGATGTGGTCAAACATGAGATGACAAGATTGAACGTCGACATCTTGGGAATCAGCGAATTGAAATGGACGGGAATGGGTGAATTTAATTCAGGTGACCATTATATCTACTACTGTGGGCAAGAAACCCTTAGAAGAAATGGAGTTGCACTCATAGTCAATAAGAGAGTGGGAAAGGGAGTAATGGGGTACAACCTCAAAAACGACAGAATGATCTCAGTGCGTATCCAAGGAAAACCATTCAACTTCACGGTAATCCAAGTCTATGCCCCAACCACTGATGCCGAAGAAGCTGAAGTTGACCGGTTCTATGAAGACCTACAACACCTTCTAGGTGTTGTTGTTGTTCAGTCGTTAAGTCGTGTCCGACTCTTCGTGACCCCATGAGCTGTATTGCGCCAGGCCTTCCTATCTTTCACTGCCTCCCTGAGTTTGCTCAATTTCATGCTCACAACACCTTCTAGAACTAGCACCAAAAAAAAGATGTCCTTTTCATCATAGGGGATTGGAATGCTAAAGTAGGAAGTCAAGGAGTAATCGGAATAACAGGCAAGTTTGGCCTTGGAGTACAAAATGAAGCAGGGCAAAGGCTAATAGAGTTCTGTCAAGAGAACAAGCTAGTCATAGCAAACACTCTTTTCCAACAACACAAGAGACGACTCTACACATGGACATCACCAGATGGTCAATACCGAAACCAGATAGATTACATACTTTGCAGCCAAAGATGGAGAAGCTCTATACAGACGGCAAAAACAAGACCAGGAGCTGACTGTGGCTCAGATCATGAGCTTCTTACTGCAAAATTTAGGCTTAAATTGAAGAATGTAGGGCAAACCACTAGACCACTCAGGTATGACTTAGATCATATTCCATGTGAGTACACAGTGAAGGTGATGAACAGATTTAGGGGATTAGATTTGGTAGACAGAGTGCCTGAAGAACTATGGACGGAGGTCTGTAACATTGTACAAGAGGCAGCAACTAAAACCATCCCAAAGAAAAAGAAATGCACGAAAGCAAAATGGCTGCCTAATGAGGCTTTACAAATAGCTGTGGAAAGAGGGAATGCGAAAAGCAAGGGTGAAAGGGAAAGATATAAGCAACTGAATGCAGATTTCCAGAGAATAGCAAGGAGAGATAAGAAGGCCTTCTTAAATGAACAATGCAAAGAAATTGAAGAAAACAATAGAATGGGGAAGACTAGAGATCTCTTCAAGAAAATTGGAGATATCAAAGGAACGTTTAGTGCAAAGATGGGCATGATAAAGGACAAAAAAGGCAGGGACCTAACAGAAGCAGAAGAGATTAAGAAGAGGTGGCAAGAATACACAGAAGAACTATACAAGAAAGATCTTAATGTCCCCGATGTCCATGCTGGTGTGGTCACTGACCCTGAGCCAGACATCCTAGAGAGTGAAGTCAAGTGGGCCTTAGGAAGCATTGCTAACAACAAAGCTAGTGGAGATGACAGTATTCCAGCTGAGTTATTTAAAATACTAAAAGACGATGCTGTTCAAGTGCTGCACTCAATATGCCAGCAAGTTTGGAAAACGCAACAGTGGCCACGGGATTGGAAAAGGTCAGTTTACGTTCCAATTCCAAAGAAGGGCAATGCCAAAGAATGCTCAAACTATCGCACAATTGCACTCATTTCACATGCTAGCAAGGTTATGCTCAAAATCCTACAAGCTAGGCTTCAGCAGTACGTGAACCGAGAACTACCGGATGTACAAGCTGGGTTTCGAAGAGGCAGAGGAACTAGAGATCAAATTGCCAACATTCGCTGGATCATGGAGAAAGCACGAGAGTTTCAGAAAAGCATCTACTTCTGCTTCATTGACTATGCAAAAGCCTTTGATTGTGTGGATCACAACAAACTGTGGCAAATTCTTAAAGAGATGGGGATACCAGACCACCTTACCTGTCTCCTGAGAAATCTGTATGCGGGCCAAGAAGCAACAGTTAGAACTGGTCATGGAACAACCGATTGGTTCAAAATAGGGAAAGGAGTACGACAAGGCTGTATCCTGTCACCCTGCTTATTTAACCTATATGCAGAGTACATCATGAGAAATGCCAGGCTGGAAGAATCACAAGCCGGAATTAAGATTGCAGGGAGAAACATCAATAACCTCAGATATGCAGACGATACCACCCTAATGGCAGAAAGTGAAGAAGAACTAAAGAGCCTCTTGATGAGGGTGAAAGAGGAGAGTGCGAAAGCTGGCTTGAAACTCAACATTAAAAAAACTAAGATCATGGCATCTGGACCCATCAATCCCTGGCAAATAGAAGGGGTAGAAATGGAAGCAGTAACAGACTTCATTTATTTGGGCTCCAAGATCACTGCAGACGGAGACTGCAGCCATGAAATTAAAAGACGCTTGCTCCTTGGGAGGAAAGCTATGGCAAACCTAGATAGCATATTAAAAAGCAGAGACGTCACCTTGCCGACAAAGATCCGCATAGTCAAAGCTATGGTTTTTCCAGTAGTAATGTATGGCTGTGAGAGCTGGACCATAAAGAAGGCTGAACGCCGAAGAATTGATGCCTTTGAACTGTGGTGCTGGAGAAGACTCTTAAGAGTCCCCTGGACTGCTAGGAGGTCAAACCAGTCAATCTTAAAGGAAATCAACTCTGATTGCTCATTGGAAGGATTGATAATGAAGCTCAAGCTCACATACTTTGGTCACCTAATGCAAAGAGAGGACTCTTTGGAAAAGACCCTGATGCTGGGAAAGATGGAAGGCAAAAGGAGAAGAGGACGGCAGAGGATGAGATGGCTAGACAGCATCACTGAAGCAATGAGCATGAAATTGAGCAAACTCAGGGAGGCAGTGAAAGATAGGAAGGCCTGGTGCAATATGGTTCATGGGGTCACGAAGAGTCGGACACGACTTAACGACTGAACAACAACAACAACAACAACAAGTCTGTAGTATAAACAAAGCAGGTTGGGCATTTAGGCATAGCAATTTGGATGCCTTTCAATTAAGGCAATTCATATTCTTAGGAAGTCAAATAATGTTTAGGAGGTGTAAATTATCTTAGCATTAGACTCCTTGTCTATTAGAGCAATACCATTCTTTACTGACAGTAAGAAATTAATAGCTGTTATCGCAAATCTCTATTTGAGGTCTCTAATCTGGCTTCTTTTCTCCCATTCCTTGATGGTTAATTTTTTAAGCATGAGGATAAATTAACAATAGAAAGAATGGGAAGAGGCAGAATTTTATAGAGTTAAAACTTCAGTCAGTGATGATCATCCTGTGACTTCTGAATATATTTTGTAACAGGAATGGATGCAAGTGGTTTCAAATGAATCAAGTGTTGTCATTCATGTCAATCAAGACAGTTAATAGTATTAGAGAAATTGTGTTATCTAATTCATTCTTAAGTATTACAATATTTAGGTGTAAGCATAAGTTTCCTTAGAAGTTTTGAAAGATTTTGGAAGAATGATTTAGGTTCTGATCTTAATTAATCTTTGTGGCACAGAATTTTTTTAAAATCAGCAAGGTATCCACAATTGTCCATGGCAACAATCCATTAAACTCCACTAAAACCAAGATCAGTCTAGGTTGACTATGGCTGCCGCTTAGTTGGGCTACTGTCTACCTAACTTTGCATTGTTGAATACATGTAAATTGATGTAGCAGAAACCATTAACATGTTTTTTTTTTCCTGTCAAATTTGTATTACAAAACCCTGGAAAATTAAATGACTCGTTTCATTGGATTAATGGAATTTAAATTGCTTTTGCTAAAAAAATATCAAACAACTGTATAATGAAAGAAGCATTCAGACAAATTTTGTTATCATTTATTGTATTATTAACCTTTTTCTTGGTAGATTACCTTTGTTTAGATAGAAGTATAAAAATGGGTGCTTAAAATATCTGTATTTCATTTTAAGGCTCCATAGGTGTATATTCTTGATTTATCTTTTAACTTCTATACCTTTGTTATCATTAACATTACTATTACAAAATTATGTTTATGTAATAATCAGAATTAAAATCTGATTTAATCCTTCCCCTCGGATGTTTTCAGAGTATCTAAAAAACAAAAAGGGTTTGTATCCAGTCTGCTTATTCATTTTCATGGATTGAGTGAGGCAGTGCTTTTATTGCGTGTTAAGTTATGAGCAGAAAATATGTCACCAGCTATATTTGCAAAGGAAGAGGCTCCCGGTGACACCCGTTTGGAACTACTGTACATCATAGAATCGTGCAAAGGATGGATAGCCACGGGCATTTGTGCAATCCCTGGAGTCCTCCCTTGATTCAGCAGTTTCTTGGTATTTTGCAAAGTTTTGTTAAGTAGTGATGCTTTAGAAACATTAGGCTTAGTTGTATCTTAGTTATTTTTGTTAATGGATATAGTTTTATTTAACAACCTCTACCCCACTTTTGCAAATATGTCATTAGGTATGAGTAAATACAACAGTAGAATTGTTATGAAGAGTAACATTAACTTAGGTCAGCCTTCTTTAACCTGATGCTTTCCGTAACCTTTAAATGTGGCAGGAGGAATTGTAGGAGTTGTAACTCAATATCTTGGAAGACGCCAAGTCTTATAATGTATTGAGTTACATTATAATGTTCTAATCTTTTGGTGTAAAGGTCCCACAGTTATGCCCAGTGTTTTAATAGATAATTTAAAATAATGTTATTATCACAACTCTGTTTAAGGAAAATTGTCTTATTTTACAAAGGCTTTATTCTAAATTCTAACTATAAAACTTTGCAGGTTAAGAAAAATTTGCTGCTTTATGACTTTGCATTTTAATGAAGAGCAGTGGCATTTTGGAGAATGAATAGAGGAATTTTTGGAGCAGCCAAGAAAACGAGCATGTCAGAAAGAGTTAGTTTAATTAAATGTTGCTCACCACACTGTGTCAGAAGCACTGTGATGAAAAATTTCATTTTAGCAGAAGAAAAGGGAAAACAAAACAAGGGTCTGTTCCTGTTCTTCCGCCTAGGGATATCAACTGATTGGGAATAGGGAGGAAAATATGTCTGTCTTGTCGTTGTGTGACAAATGTTAAAACAGCTTGAAATACAGAATCCATCAAACATAACTTTGCACAGTATGGAAATAAGTAGGATCACATGCCTGATGAAATCATTCTTGAAGGATGAGGGCTAGAGCCAGTTCAAAATTTGCTAGCTTTTGATACCTGCTTTAGCTTATTATGGATTTCATACTGGATTTCTCTAAACTGAACTGTCAGTTTGGACTGCTGTGAGACTGTATCTGGTCAGCTTCAGATAAGATACAAGCGTGATGATATTCCTTACTGTATGCCTGAGAACTTTGGCCACCTACTACGGACTTTAAGCAGTACTTCTGTTAGGTATATCTTGTATATTTCTAAATGTTTGCAAATGTTACAACCCCACCCCCACCCCCAGTGACCCAATTTTAAAGGGAACTGAAACATGTGTAATGCTGCACCTTGGAAATTCTTATGCTTGTAGCAGTGAGGTAAATATAACAGTAATATTTTGAAGAATGAAGGCCTTTGGTGGGTGTGATTGAGGCCCACTTTTCTTTTTCTTGGTACCCATGCGGGTTTGTTATCTCTGCCATCTTTGTTCCTTTTTGTGTTGTGTTCTTCTCTTGTTTTTAAATGTTTGTAACCATTTATAAACCACCCAAAGTCTCTGGGAGTCAGGTGGCCCATAAATTAAACAAACAAACAAATAATAGAATGACTGTGGCAAAAGAAAGCAAAGATAGTACCAATAGTAATAGGCACCTTGGGTGCAATCCCAAAACATCTGGACCACCACTTGAAGTTCATTGGCATTGACAAAATCACCATCAGTCAATTGCAAAAGGCAGCTTCACTTGGAACAGCTTATAGCCTGCGATGGTACCTTTAACATCATTGAACAACATCAGGCTATCCCAGGTCCTTGGGAAGGACTTGCTAGGTGCATAAAAATGCCAAATCCAGTGTAAACATTTGGATGACTGTGTGATCAACAATAATTTCTTCCAAGGGATTCTCCAAATTCAGCTGGATCTTAGGAGTGAGACTGTGAAGGAATGTAGACCTGGCCTTGGGAATGGGAAAGGGATGAGGAACTATTAAGGAGAGGACTTTGAGAAAAGATTACTCAGTCCTGAGACAGAGGAAAGTGTGAGAAAGAAACTCAAAATAAACCTGCCTTGATTTTGTTTGGTATAAGATGGAACAGAGATAAAGCCTGACAGGCTTTCAAGATTCTTTTTTTTTTTTTTAAATAAAAGAGTTTTCTTGGTATCCCTGTCATGCCTGTTGACCGTGCCTACCTCAGAGGGCTGTCAGATCCTGCCCAGAGCTCCTCATGCCTATGTAATAGCACTTCTGTGTGAGCTGCACCAGATACAGGTAGGCTTCCTGATGCAATTCAGGGTGCTGGTCATCACCTACAAAGCCATTCATGACACAGGGCCAGATATTTGAGGAACCGTCTATCTCCAGTTGTCTCTGCCCACCCAACAGGAACATGCAGGAACATGCAGGAAGCTGGCCTTCTCTGTTGCCACTCCTGTCATGTGGAACAGCTTCTCCCTCAGATCCAAAAGGCCATGAAGAACTGGCTCTTGGCAATATGTCTTAATATATGAGAAGTAAATTTTGACCCCTGCATTATATGTGTTCATGTATATTCTTGCCTGTCATTTTTCTTTTCCGGATTTTTACTATTTGTACTTCTTTGACAGTTTTTAATTTTGTTAATCTCCCAAAGTTGCTTGGAAATAGGCAGCCATATAAATTGAATAAAATAAATTACAGGTGTGCAGTGTGGTAACCTTTTATACTGAAAGAAGTGCGCAGGTTGCTAATAGTTTCCCAAGCACAGTTCAAGGTATTGACTTTAAACTTTAAGCTTTAAATTACTTAGGGCACTGGATTACCTGTTCTAGCCAAGGACAATAACAGTGATTGGGTGGGGTACCATGGGAGTTGTGTACAGACTGGAGGTTGCCCATCCCAGCTATATAAGGGACTGCCTTTCTTATTGTAAATCTGCTATTAAGACCTGCTGGAGAGAATGTCTGGAGGAAACACCTGCTAACCAAGATCTTCCTGTCTGGTATGCAGGAGAGGACTTTTCCCTGACTCAGTCTCAAAATATGGATCTTTTTTAGAGATGAATTAGTCTCCCTTCTATCATTTTGGAAAGCAGGTGGCAGTTCATGGCTTATATTGGCTGATTTTGAAAAAGATCATGATCAGATTTGCGGAGTTCTTGGTGCTGTCTGAACTTGGTTGTTTGCTTGCAGACGTTTCATTACCTAACTAGGTAACATCATCAGTGTGAGTGAGTGTGGGGTTTTCTGCCTGTTTATATATAGTAGCTTGCTCTGCCAGTAGAGTGCATTACAGTAGTCTAGTTAGGTGGTGCTAAGGTCATGAGTTACTATAGTTTGGTCTTCCTGCTCAGGTAGGGTCACTATTAATGCACCAGCTGAAGCTGGGTGTAGGCTCCTCTGGCAGTAACTCTTGACTCTAGCAAATATTTGACAAAGTACCCCATGACATGCTGATTAATATGCTAGCTAAATGTGGGTAGAATGACATTACAGTTAAATGGATATATAGCTTTGTTTGAAAATTATACTCAGAGTGCTCTTCAGTGGTTCATCATAAAACTGAAGAGAGATATTAAATAATAATAATAATAATAATAATAATAATAATAATAATAATAATATCAAATGAGATGCCATAAGATTTAGTCTTGGGTCCTCTATTATTCAATATTTATGAATGAGTTTGATGAGGTGGTGGGATAGTTAATACTCTAGGAGACAGAAATAGCATTCAAAATGATCTTCATAGGTTAGAGAAATGGGTTCTCCTGTTGTATTTTTCTTTTAATAAGTTGGTTTTTGGTTGTAAGCCTCCCAGAGGCATTTAAAAATAAAAATAAATCTAATTTACATTAGCATAATTTACAACTCTCCATACCTTTCTGTCTTTTCAAAGCATCCTCTGTATCCATCCATTGCTTCATAATTGATTTTTGTTTTTCAGTAATATGTATTGCTGTTTATAACCTCTATTCTGTTAATATAACTTTTATTACTTAACTGTTTTCTCATTATTGATGGTTCATACCTTGTGTGCAAATGAAGTTAAAAATAGAACATATAAGAAGAAGATTCTGCCTCCTGTAGACATTATTTTTGTGAAAAGCAATAGTACCCATGTTGGCCATGAGGGGAAAAAAATAGACAAAGTCAGTAGTGTAAACTAAGGGAAATTTCATAATAATTAATTGTCTTTTGAATTTTAGATCCGTACATCAGATTGGATGATTAAAAGCCAGGGAATGGTAAAGATGGGAATTCATTTAAGCCGTGGGCTATGTCTGTGTAAACTAGTTTTCAGTTAGTAATTATTCAGCTGAAAGGTCCTGCGTGCCCAGGGGTTCTTAACTTTTTGTGTCATGGACTCCTTTGAGAGATCCCTTCTTAGAAAAATAAATTTTAATTTATAAAATAAAATGCATAGATATAGATAGTATGACAAAGGAAACCAATTATTATCAAAATTTTAAAAAAATAACAGGCATGTTACAGTATATATATGTAAAATTATGTGAAATTATTATAGTGAGATTCATTGGTTAAAAACATTTTTGGAGTCTAGAGGCCATAACATTGTTACCTATGTTCATTATTGAACACAGAGTGAAGTGTCAGTGAGTGATTAGTGAAAATAAAGGGTTTTTTCCCCATCCAAGTTCACCAACCACTGAAATCTATCCATGGATGCCCAAGGGGTTTGTGGACCCCAGGTTAAAACCCCCTGATATAATAACTCTTATCCTGATTTATCTGTTCATACCTGACCATGAAACATGCAATTCTTACAACAGAAAAACCTAAATCCATACATAGCCTGTTGGCTCTGGATTTTCAAATAGACCTATTTAACCTTCAGTTTGCTGAACATACAGGTGGAGGTGCAGGTGTAACGCATCCTGAGCACTGGGCAAGAAACTGCTAATGCCAAGCGTTGTGTTCTGGTTGGCTGGAATCGGCGAATGATGCCTGTTCTCAGTCTTCACGAAATAAGGGTTGTGGGTCAGCTGCGTTTCTAGTATTACTCTAGATGTATTTGGAGTATTGACTCTTTTCAGCATGATACACGATGTCTTCTCCTCTCTCTGTCGTATTATTTACTCCCCTGCAGTTGAAGTCTCTTTTTATAAGAGGTACTACACTGGAGATTTACAGCTCCTTTATTATTTACAAATGCAGACTTAAAGTTAGAAATAAGCTTATAAATGTGCAGCAAATCTTCTGACTGAACTAGATTTCCAGCAAGACTGCATTTGTTTCTCAAAGTATATTTCTGTTCAGTCAACTCCAGTTTTAGTCTCCCATTCAAACTGCAATCTGATTTCAACTCTTTCTCTGTCGCTCTATTTATTTATTTATTTATCTATCTATCTATCTATCAAATTTATATGGCCACCCATCTCACAAAAAGTGACTCTGGGCGGTGTATGACAGTCCAATAAAACAAAAAATATATAAACAATCGTTACATAAAACCCTTATATTGTAATTACTAAAAACATTAAAAGCTATAAAAGTAGAAATAAAACAGAAAAGGAAAATAATAGGCGAAGGGATGTTAATAATAGAGCCACCTCACAAGTTCACCCATCCCCTGAGGTCCCCAGGCCTGCTAACATAACTAGGTCTGGAGGGACCTTTGAAAATTCAGGAGTGATGAGGCCGATCTCATCTATGAGGGGAGAAGGTTCCACAATGGGGGTTCCACAGCAGAAAAGGCCTGCTGCCCAGCGCCTGCCAAATGTAGCTCCCTAGATGACAGAAACTGTAACTTACCCACTCTGCTAGATCTTGTGGGATGGCAGATGAAATTGGGGAGAGGTGGTCCCTCAAATAACCTGGTCCCATGCCATGAAGGGCTTTAAAGTTGAACATCAGCATCTTGAAATAGACTGGTAGCCAGTGCAGCTTGCGAAACAGAGGTGTAATGTGTGTTCTACCAGAAATATATATAACTGCCCACGCTGCTGTATTCTGCACCAGCTGAAGTTTCCGGATACTCTTCAAGGGTAGTCCCATGTAGAGCGCATTGCAGTAGTCCAACTGGGAGGTGACAAGGGCATGAGTGGTTGTGAGTAAGGCCCCTTGGTCCAGGAACGGGTATAACTGACGTACAATAAGTTGTACAAAGGCCCTCCTAGCCATGACTGCCACCTGCTAATCAAGCAGGAGTCATCAGTCTAAGAGGACCCCCAGGTTGTGCACAGGGTCTGTTTGGGGCAGTGCATCCCCATCCAGTACCAGCGATGGTATAATCCCAGAACTGGAGGGCCTCAGAATCCCAAGCTTCTCAGTCTTGCCAGTGTTCAGTTGAAGCCTGTTGTTCCCCATCCAGACCCTCATAGCCTCCAGACACTGGGATAAGACATCCATAGCATCACTTAAATCTCCAGGAATGGAGATGTCCAACTGGGTATCAGCGTACTGATGATACCTCACTCCATGGTGATGGATGAGCTCATCTAGCGCTCTCATGTAGATGTTGAATAGGAGAGGAGAGAGCACTGATCCCTGCAGCACCCCGCACAGTAGGGGCAGAGGGCGGGATCTCTCCTTCCCAATCACCACCACCTGGAATTGACCCTGGAGAAAGGAGGTGAACCAGCACAACACTGTGCTGCCCACCCCCAATCCTCTGAGTTGATCCAGAAGGATCATGGTTGATGGTATCAAAAGCCACTGAGAGGTCAAGTAAGGCAAGGATGGATGGATGCCCAGCTGAAAAGGATCCAGATAATCCACATCATCCAAAGTCCTGTGAAGCTGTCGCATAATCACATGTTGGGAGATTATATTGTGTATATATACAAAATATTGGATATATAAGCAATATACAAACTTTTGTTTGAAAAAGTAAAATAGTTTTGATTCTGGGAATGGACACTCAAAAAGTGAGAATTGCTTAGGTGACAGAAGATGTGTACAGGTATCTTCGACTTATGACCATTCGTTTAATGACCATTCAAAGTCACGACAGTGCTGGAAAAAGTGACTTACAACTGGTTCTCATACTTACTACTGTTGCAGTGTCCCTGTGATCACATGATCAAAATTTGGGCGCTTGGCAACCAGCATGTATTTACAACGGTTGCAGCATCCCAGGGTCACATGATCGCTATTTGCGACCTTCTCAGAGGGCTTCCAACAAAGTCAACGGGGGAAGCCAGATTTGCTTAATGACCATGGTGATTTGCTTAACGACCATGGGAAAAAAGGTAGTAAAATTGGGCACCACTCAATGACCGCATTGCTAACTAATGGAAGTTTCAGTCCCAATTGTGGTTGTAAGTCAAGGACTACCTGTATTGTTAAATGTTAATGTGATGTATAAAGAAATGCTAAAATGTTTTTTCTAGGAAAAGAAACTCAAACCTCAGTTTAAATCAATACTGAGTGTGACAAACATATCTTCTAGGTGGTTGCTGGGTGGAGCACAAGAAGGGGAATGAGATTGTTTTGCCTCCCTGAGGCCTTCCCTTCCAGTTTCCACTCTTCATCCCTGAAAAATGAGCCCCCAAAAATCATCCCTCCATTTTTTTTTTCTGGAGACAATACAATGATTTTGGGAAACCTCCTGTGGGCCTTAGAAGGTCAGAGAAGCCAGGACAGTCCCCAACCCTTCAGAAGTTGCCCATGTCTCTCTAGGGAGACACTCTGGAAAGGCAGGCATTAATCTAGCAAATGAGTGAATCAAGTTAAGGTCGTGTGTCTTTTGAATGACAGTTCCTCTTTTCCTGTTTCTCCATTAGCTTTTTGAGATGCTTCCTAGGAGAAGCAATTTTGCATGCACCTGTCTCTGCAGCCAAGAAGAGGGTCTCCCAGAACCATGGCTCTGTGCATTTCCCTCTCCTTTTCCAAGAGAAACCCACTGTTTCTGTGAATGCTTTTGGGGCCTCAGTGAGATATGATTCTGCTGTACATTTTCTGTGTTTGTCAATTCACTCTCTTTTAATTGAGCATCTGTTTTATATGTGGTAACTTGGTTTAATTTATCAAATTGCACTTTGGCCTTTGTTTAGATATGCCTTAGTGGATGTATATGGCATCTCAGGTTAGAGATATGCTTCCTTAGCATATCTGATAACTCAGAGATGGTTGTCTAAAAGAGTAAGTTAGTGTGTTTCGTGGATGGTCTGTGGTGAATGCTGCATGATAATTTTTACAGCTTGCTCTGTGTTTGAAATTCATTGCGTAGATGTAAATCATAAATGCAATGTTGCAAACTATTGTGTGTTCTTTAATAAGTAATTGTACAGATATAAGTTAACTATTGAATAATTTAATGTTTTATCTGGTGATTTAGAGGCTGTAAATGTTTTTACCAATTCTTCATTGGCTGTGCATTGGATTTGGCTGAATCCTGCATCCAAAATGGAACAGACATGTCATAGTGGGAAAGTATGGATCTGGATTTCAGTGATCGACAGATTATCCTCAGTCCAGGTTGATTCTGTGATTGGGTCCCCATCGGTCACTGTATCTCTCCTGCAGATATCTTCTGGGATCAGTGTCCTCCTTTACTCAGTTGCCTCCTTTCTTTTGGATCCTGGAATTTAACTGGGGGAAGCTACTATTAACCTGGAACACTTGAAAAAGAGAACCGATAGGGTGGCTCAGAAGTATTGCCTGAGATCCTGTACAATATCTGTTCTACACCTTTGCCTTCAGGCTTTTGTTGTTGGCTACTTTAAGATGTATATTTCCACTTCTTTTACCCATGCAGGTGAAGAAAGCAGAACTGTGAAGCAGACAAGATGGATCTTGATGTGTTAAACATGTTTGTAATAGCGGGAGGCACTTTAGCTCTCCCCATTTTGGCATTTGTAGCATCCTTCCTCCTGTGGCCTTCAGCACTGATCAAAATATATTACTGGTAAGTTTTTCATTCTGTTTGGCATAATAATATCCATTTCTGTTGCTTTTATAGAATGAATATGCAGCTGCCTTATTTACTTAATTAGAACAAATAAGCCACAATCTCTTTCAAAGAGTGTTCTTGCCTTCCACCTTTCTGTTTTGTAGCTACCTTCTTAGTACTGCAAATCCTAAATGCCAGGGGTTATGGAACAGTATCCAATATAGCATAATGTGCTTGCAATGGGAAGAAGTAAGAGAATGAACCTCTAGTGTACATATTGAATCCATTGGAAACATGAAGCTCTTTACTGTCCAACCTGCTCATCAAAGAATATTGAAAGATGTTGTTTCTCAGCTCAGCAACTTTAAGATGTGTGGAGTTCATGCTGGCTGGAGAATTCTGGGAATTGAATTCCCCAAATTTTAAAATTGCTGAGGTTGAGAAACAGTTTTGTAAGGCATTAATTACCTGGATGTTGAAACTAGCCTGGGTGGGTAGTATTCTTGATGAAGCCTGGTACATATATTCACCTAAAGACAATTTCCTCTAGGCATGATGAGAAGATATGTCATTACATAATATGTACCTAACATAACGTAATCAGTGACATGCAGTTATTTCTTTCTGGGAAGTTCATCTGTGTGTACAATACAATTGCAGGAAAATGCCTTACATGAGATTGGATGGGGTGTTCGTGTAGTCGTTCATGATATTGTTCTGATAAGCCACTAATATTCCAGAATCTCAGGCAGAGGTCTCCTCTGTCATCTGACCCTAAAATCCTTTTATCTCAAAGTGTTGAGGGTTGAATGAAGCACCTTTGCCAAGTAGAATAGCATTCTTCCACTGGTTTTTCTCCAGTTATTTGTTCATAGGACAGGAGTGGGCAATTATTTTACAATTAGGCCTGTAGGTATGCATAATAGGCAACAGGGTGCTAGAATATTTTAATCGCCTGTGAAATTATTGTTACTGTTAATGCTCAGTTAGTATAATACAGAATTCTCTTAACAGCATGTATCTAAGTAGCAAGGCATGTATTTATTCTTGGTTGCTAGGCAGTAGATTATTACCTAGGTTACTTTGCCTGATTTAGGAAACTAGATCCCCATGAGTAAAGATGTCAGAAGCTCATTTTCTGAATGGGGACAAATTCTTTACCAAATGGAGCCATCCACAAGCTATTTCAATGGTTAAGGAGGAATAAAGGTTATTGTGGGATCAAAATCTCATCTTTGATCATTTTAGCAAAAGGAGAATTACTGAGGAAGGAACATGAGAGAGAAAGTAAAGGAGACATCCTGATCCTCCTGTGGACAAGGGAAGAGCAATCTTATTGTGAAGCATGGAATGGAAACATGGGTATTGGTTCTCCTCACATAGGTAGCACAGTCAGCATAATGCTGCTGAGAGCATTGTGGGAATTCTTGTGCCTAGTTGAAAGAATCTTCCCTTGGGAACACTTCCAGATGGGTCGTACATCAGTGATAGATCTGCTCTTCCATCAGAAAAGCCAAACAGCTCAAAGTTAACACTGTTTTCTTGAATATGGCTATCTATGGGAAATTAGATAGCTGCACTGTGAATGTTTTGGTAACCGTCAGTACTGTATTGGATCTGGAGTTAATAATACCTAGAATAGACTTATTGAAATTAATAGGACTTAAGTTGGCCATGATTAATCTGTATCTTTCCAATTTCAGTGGGTGTATTTTTAGAATACCCAAGTCTGCATTCAGTCTAGTGTAATGCAACACATTATCTTGCCTTTTTTTGTTTTTCCATTCACTGTAGAAGGTAGCATACCCCCCTGTTTTATGTCTGGGAGCTGCCTTTTTTCTCTTTTGGTTGGTCAGATCTTTGAGACAGGGACAGCTTGTGTTGATAAATTGATGTCCCCTGTGGGCTGGAAGTCTCTGCCTCATTTTTGGAACTGTTGGGGTGTTTTAATGAATTTTATGGAGGTCAACACATATTTTGGGTGCTTACCTGTTTTGCACTGCTCATTCAGGAGTGGGGGCTGGAAGTTTGTATATGGCCCCTGAACTAAAAGGTAAATAGACATGGGTACGGATGTATGATGCACAACAAAGGTGTTTGGGAATTATAAATAGCAGTCAGTACCTGTAACAACTGCCAGTTCACCTACTACTAGGCTATCATAAATGTTCTCCAGAAGAAGACATTTGAAAGCCACCTGATTAAGCTGAACTAGGACACAAACACATCTGACTGTGTAGGATGAGGAAAAAGAGGTTGCCACATAGGGACCTGCAACTGCGTTTTCTTTTACTTGGCATTATTTCCAGCTCCCATGTTTGCTTTGCTGGGACTGAGGTTTGATCTTGACAATTAAGTCGAAATAAATCTAAACAACTGCTTTATCTTCTTCATGATTCTTTGGAAATATACCGTAGCAAAGTGCTGATACTGTGACTTGTCCCCACAACGGGCATTGAACTCTGTTTTTAAACAGTCAGATTGGAAACTTTTCCCTAATTGGAAACAATTCAAGGTAGGTTAGGAGGATAAACTGTAACACTGACCTGTGGATTATAGGTTTCTTTATGTTGGTCACTTCATCTGGAGACTGGGGTGAGGATATACATCAAAGCATTCTTCAGTTGTGAAAGAGCCTGTGAGCCCGTATCTGTTCTTTGGGCTGGTAAGAATTTGAATTTAGGCTGAATGCCATGGTTTAGATGCTCTTCCACAATCAAATGAAATTAGAGACGGACAGTGCCACCCTTCTTTTCCTCATTCTACACAGTCAGATGTGTTTGTGTCCTAGCTTAACTTAATCAGGTGGCTTCCAGATGTGTGTGGGAAATTCTTGGAGTTCCCAGCCAGGAAATTCCTGGAAGCACTAGGTTAGGGGAAACCTCTTTCACCTGTGGCAGTGTTGGACCTGGACTCAGACTGAACTCATTGCATTGCAATTCTTCTCCTTTGTCATGTTTTTTTTTTTTTTTTTTGCTGTTATCAGGTATTGGCGTCGAGCCCTGGGCATGCAGGTGAAATATGCGCATAGTGGTGACTACCAGTTTTGCTATTCCTACCGAGGAAGACCCAGCCACAGACCATCCATACTCATGTTGCATGGGTTCTCGGCCCACAAAGATATATGGCTTTCTGTTGTCAAGGTATGTTTCTGTTTCTCTGGCAGTAAAACAATTCCACCTTGGAATTCAAGTGTTACCTGAACAATGGATGAGTCATCTTCAATCCTCTTTTTTTGTGTAGCTGACTTTCACTGTACTAAATGTCTTTATTGTGTGGCCCATGCTATTATCTCGTCCTGCAATGGGATGGCTGAAATTAACATGGAATGTAGCTATGTGATATAAAAATCCATATTTGTGTTAGAATATATGTATTCTATGTATTCTCAAAAATAGTGTATGAATCAACCCCAGGGTTATGATAATGTACATTTTGTTCGGATGGTCACCAGCTGGAAGCATGGGTAAAAGAAGATACCTTTGCTGTCTTCACCCCTGTATTAAGGTAGGAAGCCAGATACCCTATGCAAACATGCTTGGTTCTACTAGGTCTGTGGAAAATATGAATAGTCACTCATTCACATACCTATCCTTCAGGTACAGATGTGGCTGCTTTTTTGCTAAGTTTGGAAGTGAATTATGATGTTGAGCCCAGAAAAGAGGACATCCTGACTTAGTTCTTGGGCCATAAAATCTACTTAATGTGTCTTAAAAACTGCCATATGTTTGGGTGCATGGATTCACATAAAGAACTTGAGGTTGATGGAGTGTGCATGACTGTGCTTTCTCTTGTAAGAAGACTGTTATGTTTTACAGTACAGGAGGAGAAACTAAAGGACCAAATGTGGCCCATAGACCTGGAATGGAACCTCCCAGTGGGAAAGAGTTGCCATTTCCTGTTTTACAGAATGCTTTGTGCTGAGCCAAGCTGTGGCCAATACATGGCTGTTGAACTCCATGGCTAGATTTTCATGTTGTGCTAAGCCAAAATATGCTTTGATTAATTTTGGCTTAGCATGTTGTACAAACTCAGCCAATTACAGTTGTTTTCAGTAAACTATTGTTAAATAAACTATGGCTTAATACAATGTGTAAACCAGGATTGTATTACAATAATGGTCATAGCTGGAATGTTGCTCAAGTTTGTTTTTGATGATAAAATATCTTCTGCTTGTGTTTGTTCTCCACAGTTTCTTCCAAAAAATCTTCACTTGATTTGTGTTGATATGCCAGGTCATGAGGGTACCACTCGGTCATCTCTCGATGACTATTCCATCTGCGGACAAGTGAAAAGAATACATCAGGTAAAGTCTACAGAAGTGTCCCCCTACATTGTTGCAGTCTTTTAGTTTCTTAAAGCTTCCAGTTTTGAAATAATCAGGGCTTGAATGGGAAGGAGTATTTTCTATTATATTTGAAAAAAAAAGGTTACCACAGACTTCTCTATCCTGATATGTTCTCTATGCATTGGACTACAAGCCACATCTTTGCTGGGGAGTAAGGGAATTTAACTGTATGAAAACCCAGTTTAGTACAAGTGTCGCAGAAGCAAAGCACAGAGTCCAAACTCTTGGTTGTCAAGTGCTTCCTCTAAGGAGACTGTGACTTTATTTTGTGTGTGTCATATAATAAACAGTCTTGAGCAACATTGAAGGTCACCGTTTCCAACCCAAGCACCAGTGTCTCCTTCCAGTTCTGACTTCTGGCTTTTCCAGGTGATAAATTTTCAGTCAGCAGTGCAAAAGCGCTGTCACTTCTTCTCAATTTTCCTGTTCATACAAAGGCTGTAACTAGTCTTTTGGGGCAAACTTGTAGCACTTCAGAAATTACTTAAGATGCCATTTTGGAAGGTCAGTCAGTGCTGTTGGGAGAGAGATGCATCTGCCATTTATTTATTGAGAAAACTTTTATGGCCACCTAGCTTATACGTGATCATCCTAGGCAGCTCACAGCAATATTCCATGAAAGCAAAAATAAAAATAAACCCAGAAAACCTCACAAAAGACTTTGTACGCACACCACAGTGCCATGACATCCCACTGACTCTACATTTGCTGTGCTCACTTCCGTCCTAGCCCAATACCTGGGCAAAGAGCCAGGCCTTCACAGCCCTCCAGAAGATTAATAGTGTGGGAACCCTCCAAACATCAGTGGGGAGGCTGTTCCAAAAGGCTAGGACAGCCACAGACAAGGCACTTCCTTGGGTAGCTGATAGGCCAGGACACTATGGTAGGAGCCAGTGACACTGATACGCCTCTGAGCAGCCATTTAAATTTTCCCACAACGGCTGCCTGCTGCTGCTTCCAAGCAGACCTACAACTAGAGGGTGGGGCTGTCATTATTAGAGGATACTTGCATGCAGTGGGGCAGGAGGAACAATTGCTCTTGGCTTGAGCACCACACCACTTGCTTGTCAGTGGCCAAACTCCAAAAGTGGGTGGGGCCACTTTGAATTTATCTGTTATTTTTAAATAGATTACTTGCCCTACAGAATACCAACAATCAAATGGAAGTGCTGCGTCTTTTTTCCCTGTATATTTGCATCTGCAATTATTTTTTAAAGAAAGGAAAAATAACTATTACTAGATGGTATGGGAGTTTGAGAGATGGAGTGGCAAAAGGTCAATGTGGGCCACTCTGGGTATCTCTGGGCCATTCTTTTTACACTCCTAACTGACAGGGACAGCCCTGTGTTTGAGGGTTTTCTGCAGTGGCCTTCACACACACACCCATCTCTAGATGGCAGGCAGCTATAAGTTGCAATTATAAATTACACTGCTTTGGATGGTTAGGGTAAATGCGCATACACCTTCTTTGCCTGATGCATGGAGTTTTTTAACCAGAACTGGGTGTGTGTCCTGTGTGAATACAGAATGGTCATCGTGCAACCGTGGCACTTACTGGTTTCAGTTTCTGGCTAACCCTAGCTGGACATAGCATGAGTGATGTTCATCCAGTGGACAGAATGAAGCACCTGTTCTGACCAGTGGACTACAAGGGACAGCAGCTTGGATCAAGCCCCAGCTACTGCCCAGAGAGTCTGCTTCTCAGAGCATCTGCTTTGTAGTGCTTAAAGCCTGTTTAGCTCTCTGGGGTAGCTAGCTGACTTCTAGATGCCTACACCAACTTTGGTAGAGTATTTGGCTTGTTTCTGACTTGAGAGAGAGTAGCAGTGGCCTGGGGTATGTGAGAGGGCCACCGGGTGGGAGAGAGTTGTGCTGGGAATGGTAAGTCTTCCTCCTGGCTCATCAAAGGGCCTTCTTCTGACCTCAAGCACCAGGTCTCCTTTATACAACACACTGAACCCTACAGATGACACTGACATAGAGGATGGGGCTAAGGAAGTGAGTCTCATTGGACTTACAGAGAGAGAGAGAAGGATCTTAGTCCTCATATCTTTATGGTATTTTTAAAAGTCTTCCTGGTAAAATAGCCGCCTAGAAATTCTGCTTGACTTCTGGTGACTTTATGGACATGTTTGTGTACTTTTCTTGGCAGCAGCACAGAAATGACTTGCAAGTGCTTTCTTCCAGGATGCTTTTCTTTACTTCTCAGTTTAGTCCACTGCTCTGGGATTCCCTGGAGGTCTCCCATCCAAGTACAGACCAGGCTTGACCCTGCTTAGCTTCTGAGCCCAAACAACCTGGCTAGATGCTGTCACATCCTGAGATTTCAGAGGTCCAAGACAGTATTTCTCAACCTTGGCAACTTTAAGATGGATGGACTTCAACTCCCAGAATTCTGGGAATGCTGGCTGGGGAATTCTGGGAGTTGAAATCCACCCGTCTTAAAGTTGCCAAGGTTGAGAAACACTGGTCTAAGCTAACAGGATTTTGTCATTTTAAAACTTGCAGTGTTTGCTCTTTGGGGACATCTACTTCTTCCTGATCCAGCACAGCTTTTCATAAGCAACAGCAATTATTTCTTAATTGAAAAAGAGCTCCCAGAGTAAAACAATTTCTGCATCCAGTCATGGTTTGCCTTCACACTGATCTTGAAATAAACTTTCCCTATCCTTCCCCAAGTTGTGACCTGCAGGATGCTGATACACAGTCGCTCCTTTAATTTTTCAGTTTGTTGAATGTATCAGTCTGAACCGAAAGCCATTTCATCTGCTTGGAACTTCTATGGGTGGAAATGTGGCTGGTGTTTATGCTGCTCAGTATCCAGCAGAGGTCTGCAGCTTAAGTCTTATATGCCCTGCAGGTGAGTGATGCAAAAGAAATCTGACTTCTGAGAAAGTAGTGAAATGCATTGGATGGGACCCAGAAAATTATGTTTGCATGGTAGATCCCAGCAAGAAGCAGATGAATTTTAACCCTGATCTTTTGCAGTTCACTTCGTCCTTGGTTCAGGGAGGTCCAACATACTTCCTTTCTGATTATTTTTTGTTCCTCCCCATCCCCCTTTTTGTGCAATAAGTGTGTTCAGCCCATTGAAGGAGACTTCCCCAAGCTGGATGACTTCCAGAAGTATGGGCTTCAACTCGTAGAAATTTCACCAACGGCCATTTTGGCTGAAGAGCTCTCAGTGTTGGGGAAGATTATATTAGAAGATCAACATATTTATGTTGTAGTTTTGAAGGGGAAATATCTTGCCTCAATATTTCAATGGTTTGTTACTGAATTCAGTGTCACAGCTTGGGATCCTGCTGTAGACAGCGTCAAAGACTAGAGGGCCACATTTGGACTGTGGCTTGAATATCATTTGTCATAATCTGACATCAGGAAGTTAAACATTTTGGAGCACATCTTCTCTCTTCCAAGGGCAGTCAGTGGTTACTGGAAATGAACACAGGTGAAACATTCTGGATCTTTCCTTCCCAGCTTGGTGTCCTCCAGATATGCTAGCCTGAGAATTTTGGGGGATTATGTTTAATTTATTCTGCTGTAAATTTTATAGCAGAAGATGCTTCATAAATGCTCACTGTGTTCAGCAATAGCCATACTTTTAATTAAATTTGTAATTCCATGCACTTAACTGAATTGCCAACTAAATCCTTAGGGGTAATGTTGTACCTGGTCTTGTTATCACTTCCTTTTCTTTTTTTCCCCCCAGCTGTTGCTTAAGAAATAAAGTTACATATTTTCTCTGGCAGGGTCACTGGGAAAGTCTATTGCTTTGTGATCCTAGCACACAATGCTTCTTCCCCTCTCACTACAGGTCTGCCACATTTCACAGAAAACAAGTTCATAAAACAGCTGAAGGAGCTGAAGGAGAAGAAATGGATTGATCAGATTCCTTTAATTCCATCCACTCCGGAAGAAATGGCAGACATGTTAAAACTCTGCTCTTACGTTCGCTTCAAGGTGCCCCATCAAGTAAGCAAGTGGCATAATAGGAAGATATCTTTAACTGGGGTTCTCCCCCCCTCCAAATTAGTTGTTTTATTGTAGAATACAAGTAATACATTGTAGAATACAAATAAAAACTAAGTGCAGTGGTGTCTATACAGTAGAAACCAAAAGCTGTTAACGCTGTGAGGGTTAAAGTAAATCAAACCTTTCAAATAGCAAATATACTGTATATCAGTGATAAGTATAATTTCTAATATATGTAGGAACATGGAGTTGCTTATATTACACAGTTGTTGCTTAATGTGACATTGATTAGAAGTTGCAAAGGGCATTAACTTATTTTGTAGTATGAAAAAAGTTTATATTTTTGAACTTAATACCAATTAATACTACTGTATGAATATTGTTATTTATGAGTAGTAACTAGAAATTTTATTGAACTCACAAGGCTACTTCAGTGAGCATTTGCTGGGACGGTGGCTTGGTGTTGTCTGAAAAATTTAATTAATGGGTTGCACTATTTTGCAAACAGGACATATTTGCCTGCAACTGAATGGCTTGAGCTGATGATGTGGTAACAGTGCGTGCCACGTGTGCTTTTTAATACTGGATGTGTGTGCAAGGGCACTGCTAATTCAGGCTCAGAAAGATACACTCAGGCATTCTACCCCAGCATTTTCTCTCTCTCACACACATGCGGGGGTCCCCCACTTCCTGGTACACACCCCTCACGTACTCCTTTCTATCCTTTTCTTGGCCAGCAACATTACCGCCTTTCCTCTCTTTCCTGTAACTTTTTAGAGTGTTTTGAGTGTACAGAATTGTAGTTGTGCTTGACAGTTTCTTTCTGGAGTGGGGGTGGAGCAGGAAAAGCAGCATAGAGAAAGATGGTTGGTTCTCCTCCCTTTCCCTTTCCCTCTCCCTCTCCCTCTCCTTAAAAAAGAAGCATGGAAGTTCATTTTGAGGGGCCCTGGATGGTGGGACTCTGGATTTCTGTCTGGAGGTTGAGCAGTGATGACATAACTCCCTGCGTGACTTCTGTAGACATGTAAAATTGCCACAAGAATCAATGCAGGTAGTCCTCGGGTTACAGTGGCATTTGGGACTGGGAACTCTGCTGCTAAGCAATGCGGTTGTAAAGTGCTATGTCATGTGACCATGTGGCTTACTGACGGCAATTCTGACAGTCCTGGTTGCCATCGTTAAATGAGGACCACGCGGGTCATTAAGCAAGGACCTCATGTGATTGCGGCTTATGACTTCCTGCCTGCTTCCCCATTGACTTTGCTTGTGGGAAGCTGGCAGGGAACACTGGAAATTGCAATCATGTGACCATGGCTTGCTGCAATGTTGCAATCATGAGCCAGGCACCAAGTGCCCAGATTTTAATCCTGTGACTGGGGGGATGCCGCGATGTCTGGAACTCCAAGGAGCCGTCTTAAGTCCCCCTCATTTGGTGCCGTTGTAACTTTGAATGGTCGCTGAGCGAATGGACATAACCTGAGGGCTACCTGTAACCCTGTTTTTGCCACCTACTTCAGCAATATGTAGAGAATTCCTGGGAGGGTTTATTGCATGACTTCTACCTCATCAGGCTTGGGAACAGCATACCTTTGTGAGCCTTCTGTTCCGCTTTCTAGCTTCTGAGTCTTTCAGCTATGATATCAAATGCCATGAGATGGATGGAATTTTTCATCATTAACCTGTAAGGCAAACCTTCAACAAAGGTTTTTACTTCCAGATATCAACATTTGGGCTGCTTATTTTTGGATAGTAACACAAATGAGGATCAGAGTGAGGAATATGGGAAGCTGCTTTAAATGGAGTCAGACTACTTTAACTGAGTGCCAGTGTTTCTTCAGAGTTTCACACAGAAAGCCTTTGCCAGCTGGAAATACCAGGAATTAAGTTTGCAACCTACTGTGAATTGACAGCCCTTGTCAACTTGTGAGAGCCATTTCATTTTTTCCTCTAATTGATTCTGCTGTCCTGAACATTTAGCAGCCATGTGGGTGTTAGAAAGAAAAGCGCTTGTTATGTGCTACATTGGAGGGACAATTTTTTTAAAGGAAAAAATAAAAGAAAGGGGACTATACAGCCATTTAAAAGTTAGACTCTTCACTGTAAGTGCATGCAAATCTGACTTAATTAAATATATGGGTTATGCAAGATCTACAAAATGTGAAGCCTTATACAAAATCAAGATGTGGGGAAGATTTTTTAATGGATGAAGCCTTGATTAACTTTCCTTGTTCCTAGCTATCTTTCTGATAGATGATTCTAATTTTCCTATATGGAAGATGCATTTTCCTTTTTTACTTACCAGGCATGTGAAACTCTTTTATTTAAATATTCTCTAGTCATACAATAGGCCTCTGTTTTCCACATTTCCCTGCCACAGTCCTTTGCTGCCATAAGTCTTTAAATAGACTATCCCTTAATCGGGCTATTTAACACAGCGACTGCAAACCTGAGTGTTCAAGAGTCTGATTGTCAGTAGATGCCCATCAAGGTCCTGGAAATGAATAAATGAACAACAGAATGAGCTTTTTTATAAAGGGGGAATGGCACGTCCTGGCCTCATTTTTTAATACCCCTTTATGTATTCATAGATTCTGCAGGGCCTGGTTGACGTTCGCATCCCACACAATGGCTTCTATCGAAAATGTAAGTGCCTTGTATTAATTTTCTTTTGGGTTTGAGTTGGAAACAGCAGCGTTTGCAGAGAGGTTCCAGAAAGGCAAATTGCTCCGCCCCGTTTGTACATGCACCGTGTCATCACGGGAATCTGCATTGCAATGGGACCACTTTCGTTGTGTCATTTTGATGAAATCATCAGATTCTGCTGATGCCTCTCATCGAGGACATTTGATTCATTTATTAATCAGCCTTCATCTAAAAAAATTCCAGCTTGCTTTTCATTAATGAAACAATGCCTAAACAGGGTTGAGTGTTTATTTAAAAGATATCCTGTCTTTTGAACACAAGCTCAAGGTGGCATACATAGTGCTCCCTCCTCCTATATTTTCCCCCTGCAACAACAACCCTGTGAGGTAGATTGGGCTATGACCAATAGTTGACAAAAATTAAAACAGTTTAATATAAAAATGATTTTAGAGTTTCTTTAAAAGGTCTGCATATTTAAAGGACTAGAATCCCATAACACTGGATGGAAGCTCCATAACATAAAACAATAACCAAACAGAGGCTTCTAGCTTTGGGGAGCTGGGCAGAAGAAATCTGAAGCTGGTGTTTCAGTGCATTTGATTTCTGAAGCCTCTGCTAACCATTGCTAGTGTGCTTGCTTTGTTCACTGAAATTTGGTTCTAGCTTTGAGTGAATCTCTCATTTTGAGGGACTACACATGTTAAAAACTTTGGAAATGATGCAGCGTGTTTTTACATGCCATTTCACTGCCTCCCCCTCACTTTTCTATTGGTATACAAATGCATGATGTGCAGCTAAGGGTGAAACTGAGACTGCGAGAAGGTGGAGAAATGGCCATGGGAACAGTGGTTTGGGTTGCAACCACAGAAGTTGCATCTGTGTTTGTTCTTCAAACAAAAGCAGTTTGCTGCACCAGGGTCAATCAGTAAATGAATGGCTGGGTTTGTACTTTAATCCTCTTAGCTTGGTTACTGAAGTAGCATATTTTGTGGGTTTGCCCAATGCACAGAATCGTAAACTAAGGACTTACCCACACACCCTCCTTGCCCTGGCACTGTTGGGTGCTCAGCTGACCTTGCTAAGTGTGTCTTGTGAAGCCAGCCAGCAAATTCTCTGAAAAAACTTTTGTGTGCCTCTGCCTGTGTAGCCCCCCCACCCCCACGTTACTAGCCTCAGGAATTACAGTGGAACCTCGGTTCACGAATTTAATTCATTCCGCGACTCTGGTCGCGACCCGAAATGGTCGCGACCGGAATCAAATTTTCCCATAAGGTTCAATGTAAATACAGTTAATCCGTTCCGACCCCAAATTTGGTCGCCAACCGATTTCTGGTCATGACCTGAGTCAAATTTCCCCATAAGGTTCAGTGTAAATACGGTTAATCCTTTCTGAACCATGTTTTTTTTTTTAAAAACCGCAAAAATATGACACAAAATACAGTACGAAGAGAGAGAAAGCTAACCTTGCTCGGGAGGGAAAATGGCCGTGCTTCCTGCTTGGAGGGAGAGTCCCCTCCCTACAGGAAGTCGCGACCATGTGACACGGGAGGGAAAATGGCCACGGTTCCTGCTTGGAGGGAGAGTCCCCTCCCTACAGAAAGCTGCGACCACGTGACACGGGAGGGAAAATGGCCGCGGATCCTGTTCGTCACCCGATCCGGCGTTCGCGACCAGAGGTAAATTTTTGCGGCCGGAGCTGGTCGTGACCCGAATTGTTCGTGAACAGATGCGTTCGTGAACCGAAACTTTCCTTGTTTCTGCTATCTCACTGACAACGGTCTTTTGCCATTATTTTCTTTCTGGGTGAAAATCTTGAAGTCTGTTTCATCATAATTGAAATTCCATGTTGCTTTTGGTGGACTGATTTCCTTCTCTCCCCCTCACTTCTTTTTCTGTTCTGTAAAGTATTTTTAGAGATTTTAGAGGAAAAGTCACAAACTTGCCTTTATGACAACATGAGCAAGATCAAAGCCGCAACACAGATCATCTGGGGAAAGCAAGATCAGGTACATCAGTTTCCCTTCCAGTTGTTGAACCAAGGCCAGTCTGTACTAGCCTTTTCTTTAGTATAGGGATGCCTCTTCCGTTTGTGAAACACACAGTGCATGCCCCAACCTATTTTCCTTATTCCATTTGCCTCATGATATTCTATCGATATTTTTCACCACATTACATCTGAGATCATTTTTCTGTATGGTATTGAGTTACGTGTTGCAATCCAGTGGCATTTTCACTCCAAAGATGAAGCAGTTTTAAAATTATACAACCTGTCTCCCCGACTTCCTATTGGATTTCAAGCAATGTATAGCCTGAAAATTCATAGGTTCTCAGTTTCTCTCCCCTTTTCCAGGATATTATTTGCCACATTCTTCACATACCTAGGCTGCCCTACTCCAAAATGACTCTGGGTGGTTTCACAGACTAAAAACACACTAAAATAGGAAATAACACCCAACAAAGCATCAAACGTAATTGGTGTTTGAAGGGGAACCCACCATACATGCTGGTCAAAAGACGCACCATACCTCCATTACAACCATCAGATGACGCACCATACCTCCACTACAGCCATCACTAAAAGGGGACCCACCAACTCACCTGGCCCCAGGCCTGGGGGCACAATCAACTTCAAAGATCACCTAAAGGCAGGCAAGGTGGGGGCCATGTGGACCTGCCAGGGGATGCTCTTCCAAAGCGCAGGTGCAGCAACACAGGAGGCTTCTGGGGCCTGCTAGATAGCACTCTTTAACTGATGGGAGTTGGAGCAGGCCAGCTCTGTTGGAACAAATAAAACAGGTAGACCCTACAGAGGACAGGTAACTAAGCTCTATGCCATATGGAACTTTATATATGGACAGCCAGCATCTTGAACTGCACTTGGAAGCCAGTGCACAACCAGTGCAGCTCACGTAGCAAGGGTGTGACATGGGCATAGTGAGGCTTGCCCATCACTGCTCATGCTGCTGCGTTCTGGACCAGCTATAATTGTGGCCTTTGTGGGCAGCCCATGTAGTCTGCATTGCGGTAGTCTGACTGTGAGGTGACAAAGGCATGAGAGACCATGAGGAGGGTCCCTTGACCCAAGGATAGGTGCAACTGGCACACAAATAAGCTGTGCAGAGCTGCTTCCTGGGTCCACCCAGGTTGTCCAACCTGTCAACCCCAAGAGTGGGCCATCCTCAGATTGCCACCATATCTCCCGCTGCTCATCACATGATTGATGGTAGCACTTCACCCTTACCTCCCTCCATCTCTGCCTTTTCAATTTTCTGTTCCCACCAGTGAGAACTGTATTTTGTGTGTGTGGGGAAAAAAGCTTGACTGCTCCAGATCAGCACTTTCCCAGACCAGTTTGCTGCCTTCTAAGTACAGGTGGTGTCTCTGGGTGATCCTGTAACAGGACGGCAGACCATGTTAGTTTCTCCACATAGCCTTGCCTCAGAAAAAAAGAACAAGCAGGGCCCTTGTTACCATGGAGATTATATTACAATTGCAGAGTCGCTAAAGGATTGAGCAGCAATAGCTTGAGGACAGTTTAAAGTTAGCATGCATAGGAAAAGTAAAGTCTACCTTGAACTGAGTTCTATTCCTAGTAACTACATGGACTTGCCACAGTGCCTTCTTTACAAGAACACTAAAGAATTTTGGCATTGCCAAAAGTCCCTTCGGGGCTTTTTCTGACCAGTCTAGTGGTGGGGTTTCTGGTGGTTTCTCATCCAAATACTAACCAGGGCAGACCTGCTTAGCTTTTCAAGATCAGCCAAGATTGGGCAGGAGCTGTGACCTTTTCATAGTGTAAAATGTGTAAACTAGACTGCACTGTGTTGTTGTCAAGGGTATTTTGTATAAAATATCTAGCATATGCACTACTGAAACCAAAATGAAACATCTCCATCTTACCTGGATACAGTTTTGTTTGGAGGAAATGCCATAGGAGAGCAGAGCAGGGAGTGGCCCTGATTTAAAGGTGGGCACGCCCGTTGTTCTGTGACTCATTTGGATGGAGACAGCCGATCTGAATCTGTATGTTCTAGATACCTGGAGGGGCTAATGTTGTGAAAGTAAACGAACCAGCCCAGGTAGAAGAACTCCATAAACTGGATGAAAACTTCTACACTTGTATTATCCAGCTGGGCAGGGTGACGGAGGACAGCATGAAAGAGGGGCAGGATTGGGGTGAATGTCAATTCACCGTCTGTTATATTCTTCTGGGAGCAAAGATATCATTTACCACTAAGCTCTGTAGCTAGGGAGAGAGATGTTGCCATGACAATGACAAGGAGCGATGCTATTCTCTGACTTGCAAACAGGCTTAAGAAAATAGCGAACAAATGTGACTGCAGGAAGGAAATGAGGGGACAGTGAAGAAGTAGGAGAAATGATTGCAAACAGGGGGAAATGATTTTATGTGAAGGAAATAAGGGGGAAAAGAGGGAAGAGCTGGATGGTCCTGTATCAGAATGGGTCTAAGTATATAATGATACACAGTGTGACAAGTCATAGTCTCCAGCAGATTTCTTCAAAATCCCTAATTCTTTCTTCTGTCAACCACCCCAACTGGAGCAAGCGTGAACAATCTCCAACAGCCTGTGATGTTTTTGAACCCCGAGAACTGGACAGTAAAAGATACTTCATATATCAAGGTGTTCCATGGAGAGCAACAATTCCATTTATGGAAAGAAATGTCAAAATTGTGACAAATTGTATTACATTTCTTGTCTTAATGATTGCTTTGGGCAGCCAAATCGGTCCCTTTGTGAGCCAGAAGTGGTGCTGAGACAGCGCAGAGTATCTTGCTGAATTCTGGGATGCCGCCAACACGGGGGTCACTTTTTCATGGTATCTTTTTCTCTCTAGGTGCTGGATGTTTCAGGAGCAGACATTTTAGCAAAATCAATCCTTGATGCCCAAGTACACATTCTGGAAAATTGCGGGCACAGTATAGTCGTGGAACGGCCCAGAAAAACAGCAAAGCTTATTCTGGATTTCTTAACCACTGTACAGAATGCTGAGAATAATAAGAAACTGGCCTGAACTTTTCCTATGGGGTTGAACCCTTAAGCTTAGATGTTTCAGTTGGAAGGAAATACTGCTAATTTAATCAATTCTCAGGGATCTTATTATACAGAACTTGGTGATTGTGCCAAAATCCCTGAAGAAATCTGAATTATTCATATATTTAATTTAAAAGTCTATCAGTGCAATGACTCTGGGATACTGAACGGCCTTCACATATATATGCTAATGATAAAGTCTAATAAAAATCTGCATTTCTAGATATTTTGAGGAACAGTGAAAGACTTATAAGGTAGACGTATAACTCAACTCCCCCCCACCCCCAGAAAACCATCCTCGGTTTTTGATAACAATCACATATTTTAAAATATCCAATTTGTACTGGATAACATACTTATTAGCTAGGTAAAGTAGAAAAAAAGCACTACCTTCTGTTGTTAGTTTGCCCCTTTCCCAGTCTATCTCTGGTAATGTTCCACTGAATTGTAACTCGAAACATCAGAGAAAAATTGCAAAAGGGGCAAATCCTTGTGGGACAGATTCTTACATGAGTTCTATGTTATCCAAAAAATGTGCATCTTGCCTTCCGTTTGGGCTTTACCTATACAGTAGCATATAAATAATATCAATATTGATATATTTATAAAAACTAAACTGTGATTGGAGTCAGACAATTCTGTATCATGGAATGCATTGGCCACTTCTAGGTTTATGCAGTGACTTCATGTGATCTGGCATAATACCCGGTTAATTGGAAGGTAGATAGCAATTGACATTTATTTCAAATATGTAGGAAAAATGGCACAGAGCAAAAGTTCATAGAGTGACAGCTAAAGTGAGCTTCCATCTCTTAATATATATGACTTTGCATGATGGAGTGTTGTGGCAAAAGGCTTGGATGATCCAGATGTTCATTGAAGTACTGTTTATATTAATTTATGATTTCAACAGAGAAGAAAGGCATGCACTACATTTTAAGGGTATGAAAGTTTTGCAGATGCAGTGCAAATCTTCAGTGTTTGATTTATTAAGAATGTGGTTTTGTATCCCTCTACAGCTCCATTTGTACATATGTGCTGCCTTAGGAGCAAACTGAAATATTGATGTCATCTGGACTTAGTATAATTGTGAAATGTTCTCTCATTGCAATATTCAAGCACTTGTGAAGTAGCTGGAACCCTTAAAGGGCAGGTCACTGAATATAAAACTTGTGAATGTGTGGCTGCGTATGCACACAAACATACACATACACAGAAGTTAAATTCCATTAAAGTCAATGTGGCTATTTCTGATGTAAGTGGCTAGCAAATTCCCTGTGAAAAGTAATCTTACTGTACAGCTAATAAAGTCAATGGAGCTGTCCCAAAGGCATTTCTGGAGCCATTGTTTCGGTCTAGATGGTATCTGATCCAAGCAATAATACCGTATGTAAATAAATGTACAAGTGTTCAAATCCAGGTTAGGGTTGGGCTGAACGGCTTTCTCAGCTCCCCCTGCCACCCCTTTTAATTAAGTGTTCTGCTGAGTAAATTATTTACTTAATGAATTCTGTGAATTCTGTGAATTGGAATGTTTGGGTGGAGGAAGAGTAGAACTGAAATGTGTACCAATATAGAATTAGGGTATTCTAAAGGTTTATTTGTTATGCTCACCAGATTCTTACAAAGTGAATTATTTATCAATCTTCAGCATACTCTGCTTTTAAATTAATGGCTAAAGAATATAAAGCATACAGTATTCCTTTTCCAGGGTATTTGTTCTAATTTCTGAGTGCAATTCTTTAGTGAACAAAAATTCTGTATCAGATTTAGAAATCTGGACTTGTTACATCCTTGTAACTGTACTTTTCCTTTTTATATATACATGGAGGTTTGTGAAAAACCCTCTCACCAAGAAACATTCAATGAATGCTGTTGCTCCATTGAGTAATAATTTGCAGTATATTGGGTATTTATAGTCTATACCCATTGCATATTTTAGAATGGCAATTAAATGAGCGACCTGATTCCAAAATAATTGGACTTTGAACAAAACTAGTATTTGTCGAAGCATTAAAAGAATATGTTGTACCTGGTGTGGTTTCCGATTTTACAATCACTGAGGAATTGAGACACCATTTTATAATACTATAATTTTGTTCCAATTAAAATATTTTATTTGGGACTGATTTCTTCCAGTCATTCCAATTCCTTGTATTTTAAACTTCTGTTCAGGACCCCATTCAAATTACCTTGCAATTCATTTTCATTACAAAGTCATGAATGGCCTATCTTTTACTCAAATGGGGGTGGGGGAATTCATCTTTTATTGAGGAAAAACAAGAATGTGTGCATTTTGTTCAATAACTGATCAATATTTCTAGAAGTAGAGATTAAAAACCACACAAAACCAACAGAGAACAAGTCAATTTTTGGTATGGTTCTCAGAACCCAATGTACTGTACACAGAAAGACTCAATTAAAATATAATTGAAATGTATTAAGTCTTGAATGTGTGATTTTTCTCTTTCTATCATTCCTTTTATTTCTAGTGCTCAGATTGCAAGTGTCATTGCTTGATAGCCAGGACTTTGAAATCCACCCAGTGAGTCTGCTAATAGTGGTATATAACCAACTGTCCCACTTTTGCCCCCCAAACAATGTAAAGTTGACTACTGCATGATCAATAGTCACAGACTATTGACTACAAGGGTGGGGTGGGAGGTGGAGAGAGAAGAAAATATTCCCTTGTAGAAGAGAATAATACAGTGACTGAAATCCTCAATTGGAAAGTCTCCATGTTATTACATTTTGTGAAAGATCAATGTAGTTTTGAGTTGATACAGTACCAGTTCCAGATTTTAGACCTCAAGGTGCTCTTCCATATTTTCTTCTCTCATTAACTTCAAAGGGAGAGGAAGCAAGCAACGTGGAAGTTACTGCTCTTTTTTTCCTAGCTGTTTCTTAGGTAGCAAGAGACAAGAGAAGTTGAACATATCAAGAAGACTCTTAGTAACATGGAAGCCTTTCTGCTGGAGGGTAGGCTTGAATTGTTTCCCATCAATAATGACCCCAAATCTTTGGTACAGTGCCAGAATAAATAACATCTTGTTTTAGCCCAATGGACTATCCATTCTTTGTTTACTCCTCAGCCATTCATATAGAGGACGTTGAGCAGAGTTTAGATACAAAAGCAAAGGCAGTGCTGTTGTGTATCGGACAGGTAGAGAAGAAGGCTTCCAAGAATAAAATTCTTGCACTTTTGAAGATAAGATATTGTCTGTCAATCTTTTTTGGTGGCATCCTTTTGGCTTTAATTTGTCCCCAAAAAGGGCATCAGAAAATGCTTCATTAGGTAAACCCTAACCCCAAGTTAATGCAAAAGTACTAAATACTAATCTCAGGTTAACTTAGAAATGTTGTATTCACATAACAAGACCATATTATGGCAAGTTACACAACGTGCTAGGACAGTGGCTGAGTCCTGCAACGTACAAACTGCCTTCAATATACTGAAGTGCAAGATACTCAACTATTTTATCCCAGACTAGTATATAATATGAAGCCAGACACTGTCTTTTCAGGTCTGCATGACTAGACCTTGCATAAAAGCTTGGTATCTCCCTTTATCATGATCAGCAAGCAAGGCAACCGGAGGAGCCAACTCATAAAAAGATTCAGGCAACTCTTCTGCCCCAGGGTTATTTTCCTGTGCTGGTTCTCCATTAGCCATTCCTGTGCTGATTGCTGAGCTGAATTTGCATTAAACTGCATGAGAAACAGAGTCTATTGTAGTATGATAAAGATTCTGGGATGTGATTCTTACCAGCTTCTTGTTTGTAAGATTAGGCTTTTATAATTACAACAGTTGCAGTAGATTTTCTTGTTCATACATGCACTGTTAGGTGTTTAATGAGAAGGTGGTGACAAACTGAACTAGCAGTGGTACGGCTTTTACAGACTGGAGTATGTAACTTACAGAATTGCCTTGTATAATTTATATTTTCTTCATTTCTAATTCACCTTCTTTGTTATTCCAAGGCTTGAGCTGCAAATTATCAGCTCTAGCTTGCTGCTGCTGTTGTTATTATTCACATTTTTTCACCTTCCAATATGGAACTACTTTAAGGGTGTTTGTGGATCTTTTTTCTCCTTTTATGATCTTTGAAACATTTATGTTGTGTCTACTGAAGCTTCTTTCCTTGCTTTGAAAGAGGTCAAACCCTTAGAAAGCTGCTGCTTCCTACCCTCAACTTGATGATAGATTCATCCTTTCTATCTCCTACAGCAGGATTCCTCAACCTTGGTGAAGATGTGTGGACTTCAACTCCCAGAATTCCCCAGCCAGTCATGCTGGCTGGGGAATTCTGGGAGTTGTAGTCCACATATCTTCAAGTCGCCAAGGTTGAGGAATCCTGTCCTACAGCACAAACTGAAATGCCAAATTCTTTTGACTTGAAATATTTACAGGATGCAGTCTGTAAAACAGAGCTGATTTCTAAACCAGTGCTGGTTTCTAAACCAGTGCCCTCATCAAGAATCTTGTACTGTATTTGGTCAATATTTATTAAAATTTAAATATTGTCCAATATTTGACAATATTTAGTCTTCTGCAACTTCATAGTCTTGTTCACTGTTTTATGTACACTTTGCTGTTTCAGCAGAAGGATGTAAGAAACTTCCTTTCATTTTTAATGATCTTTTTGCAATGACCGATATTACCACTGATGATTAATACTGGCTTAGCCTCTTGTGTAAACCCAGCCACTGTGGTTGCCAAACCATAGTTTATGGCTTAGTGCAATGTGTGAACACAACCAATGGTTACTTCTTCAATCAACCATCTTAATGTTGAGGCTTTTTCTGAGTTTGGGAACTGGTTTTCCCAAGAATCCTACGTGGACTCACCCCAGCCTCTCTGCATTTTATTTTAAAGAAACTGGTCCCTTGCAATTCCCCCCCTCCCCCCAAAAAAAACTTGGATCAGACTGATGGATCAATGTTCAACCCTGTGATTGGGAAATCCAAATAAAATAAAAACTACCTTTATGGCTGTGAGTAGATGATCACAACAACAACAAAAAGATGATCAGATATACTATTAATATTCAAATATACAAATGCAAACAGGTGAACAGAAAATTACTTTAAGAATGACATAGAATGGTGGTGGTTCTGGAGCCAAACCTATGGCTTGTCTCTAAGGTAGGGGCTTATGCTGTGGAACTAGCATTTAATCTTGTTCCCTTCCCTGCCCTCATGCATGTGCGCACACACACACACTAAATTGACCTCCTGCCCCAAAGTTGCTAGAGGTTGGCAGTCTTAAAGACACAGTGCCTACTAAATGAGAGCCAGGTTGGTGTAGTGGTTAAGGCACCAGGCTAGAAACCCGGAAGCTGTGAGTTCGAGTCCCACTTTAGGCGCGAAGCCAGCTGGGTGACCTTGGCCAGTCCCCCTCTCAGCCCTAGGAAGCAGGCAAGGACAAAGCACTTCTGAAATCTTGCCAAGAAAACTGCAGGGACTTGTCCAGGCAGTTGCCAGGAGTCAATGCCTGCTTGAAGTCACATGCATGCATGTGTGCGCGCACACACACACACCCTACTAAATAGAGACTCACCCTATTGCTTAATCTTTCCTTCCTTCTGGGTTCAATCCCATTTCTCTCTCTTCTTTCCTGGACCATCAGAGCAAGTCCCCCGCTCCTCTTGGCCTCTCTGATCGACCCTCACCAAGTGATCCACCGAGCATCTTCCTTGCTGATTGTCCTTCCAGCCATTCTCCTCCATAGGCTGAACCTTGCCAAGTGAAACTCTATTTTCTTGTGCTCCCAGACTGTCCCGCCTCCCAATTTCATTCAAGAGGGGAATTCCTGCTATGCAGCTTGCTGTCTCCCTTCTCCCTCTCTGCTTATTCTTAAGTCCTTGCCACCCCTGCCCTCCTTGCTCTGAAGGATCTTTTCCCTCTTGAATTGGAAGCACTGCACAATCCTAATAAATACCACAAATTACACCTAGTCTTCTGGGCCATATCAGTAAATCTATCTCCAGCTTGTTCATTTTTTCTTTTCTTTTCCACGGCTTCTTAAGCAAAACCATGATAGGGAGAATTCAGAAAGTCATCAAATGTAGGTGACAGTTATTCTGACTGCCATGTGAATGTTGGTTGCCACAAATGGTGAGATTCTTAAAAGGACTTGGAACAATTATAGCTATAAAGGGAAAAAAGGAACAATTATTCTGCTCAATGGAGCATTGACACATGGCAGACAATGCTCCTGGGCAAAGGAAAAGCATTCGTTTTCTATGGAGAACCCCAGCGTGAATCCACATGGCAGAAGAGGAATTTCTTTCTCTGTAATTACATTTTTGCATGTTTTGTGTTGCAAAAGTCCCACAATCTCAGTTGAATGGAGTTACTAAAGGGGGATATCCCCATCTAGAGGCCAGAAAGGGCAAAACAGGTAGTCCTTGTTTAGCTACCACAATTGGGACCAGTTACTTGGTTGTTAAGCGATGTAGTTGCTAAGTGAAACCACAACTATGCGTATGATCTTATTTCAGCTTTCCTTTGCTTTACAGACCTGCGAAGGTTGTAAATGCAAGGATTGGTCACACAATTACTTTTTCATTACTGTCATAACTGCAAATGATTGCTAAACAAGGCAGTTGCTAAACAAGGACTATCTGTACCTAGAAAGACAAAAGGGACACCTTAAAGAGGAAGCTATCACAGACAACAGCAGTAACTTTGTCTAGGTTCCAAAGAAAGCTGTGTCTGGCTTGGTTTAGTATCAGGATGGGATTCTGCCAGAGAATGGACAGGTTGTGGTCTAGATTTGCAAAACGAAACAAAAAAATCCTGCTTGCTGGGATTTAGTTTAACTCTGTTTTCCCCCATCCAGAACTGGGCCTCCAGGCATCTGGAGGCATCAGGTCTCCACCGCATCTTCTGCTTGGCCCAGGTTGAAGATATATAATAGGGTATCTTCAGCATCATGATGACTCTTCCATGCTGACAGATGAGTTGTCCCAACGCCTTCAAGTAGATGAGTGTTCCTCAACTTCAGCAACTTTAAGATGTGTGGACTTCAACTTCCATGCTGGCTGAAGAATTCTGGGAATTGAAGTCCACACATCTTAAAAGTTGCTGAGGTTGAGAAACGCTGATGTAGACAGTAAACAGGAGGGGAGAGAGAGCCAAGCCCTGTGACATCCCATAGCAGAGTTCCCAATTCCCCTCCCCACCTGGTCAGGAAGGGGGAGAAGCACTACAAAACAGTGTCTCCCATTTCCAGGCCTTCCACCCATCCTAGGGGGATAGTCTCCAAGATCATCAGGAAAAAAAGCAGGACCAGGAGATTCACACGCCCCTTATCCCAATCCCACTAGAGATCATCAACAAGAGTGACTAACATAGTTTCAATTTCACATCCAAGTCTGTTCCTGACTGGAAAAAGTCCAGATAATCCATTTCATCCAGGGCTCCCTTTAGATGAAAGGGAGTTGGCTTTCCCCCCAGATGCTGGGGCTGTGGCATTAGCGGAGCCCAACATGTGTGTCCTTTGTTTTACACTGTTAGATATATTTTTAAGGGCCTTGACTAGGCTTGTAACTGTTTTTTGTCTGTTTGTTATGTTTTTATGTTCCTGTTTGCTGCCAGAGTATATCGATGGCTAAAATGGATGACCATATACATTTGTGAAAGGAAGGAAGGAAAATAGGACATCCTATAGCAAAGTGACTGATGCAGCTTCCCGCACGCTTCAGGATGTGCACAGAACAAAACCAGAATTATATTGTGTAAAACTAGTTCTAATCTGAGGGCTCCGATGTAGTTTGCGAATGAAAAAAAAGTGTCTCCCCTCAGTTTGGGGATTTGCTACCACTCGTGGATTTGATGACTGTTTTGGAGCAATTAGCTGTGATCAGTAAGGGGATCAGGGACTCTGGGACAGGCCTGTATTATTACTATCAGGGGTGACACAAATCCCTTTTCCCATGTACCTCTCCAACACTGAATTCCTCCACTTAATTCCTTGCAATGTCTTTTACTTTCACCTGTTTCTCTTGTTTTTATATCCAAAAAAGCTCAAGAGGATATTGGAAAAAAAATGAAAAACTTAAAATAAAGAGGAAAGCAATACGATCAGAGCAACAAGAACATCAATAAAAACAGCCATTTGTATGTCATTGTATCCTAATACATTTAAAATATGCAAACGTTTAAACGTTTTAAGGTGTTTTAAAATGACTGGTTGAGTAAAGAAACATCTGCTTGTCACTTAAAATGCAGCCACGAGGTCGGTGTTGGACTTTCTGTTGCTGAAGCAGTTTAGAGAGCCACCTTCTCCCTCTCTTGTAACACTAGAAGTGGAGGTCAGTCCCTGGACGTGTAAGATGGAAGATCCAGAACAGACACAAAGAAGAAGAAACGCTTCTCCCAGGCACAGTTTGTGGGCAAAAGACTGTGGGTCTCTAATCCAGAGAGCTTTAAAGGGCAGTTAGACAAATTCCTGATGCAGAAGGCCAGGGGTGCTAGATATGGTCTACAGCAGTGTTTCTCAACCTCAGCAGCTTTAAGCTGTATGGACTTCAACTCCCAGAATTCTCGGAGTTGAAGTCCACCTGTCCTACAGTTGACAAGGTTGAGGAACACTGGTCCACAGTATCAGAGGTAGAATATTTCACAATATCTGTTACTGGGGAACATGTGCAGGAGATTTTATTGTGTTCATGGCCTGTTTGCTAATTTTCCATTGATATCAGTTTGGCCGGAGAGAATCATTATTTTTTTAAAAGCCTTTTAAAGGGTAGATTTACAAATGCGTCTGATGTTTGATTCACGTGCAACAGATATCGATAGTTCCCCCCTTTCTGCTTTTGTTTGTTTGTTTGTTTGTTTCATTTTTTGTTTGGACAGCTGTATTTTTTGTAGTTTTTCATGTATTTCTTTTTCTGGTTTTTCGGGGTACGGTGTTTTGTATTCTTTTTCTAGTTCTTTCTGTAAAATGTGTTAAGGTAAATAAATAAAAAACATTTAAAAAGGACATCAGTTTTGCCATAGGGTAAACAGGATCCTGAATCGTGGCTCTGGCCTCATTTAGCATGGCTGTTTCATTTTCTTTACTCCTTTTTCTTGTAAAATACAGTGGTATCTCGGTTCACGAACGCTTCTGTTCACGAACAATTCGGTTCACGAACAGCTCTGGTCGCAAAATTTTGCCTCCGTTCGCGAACTCCGCATCGGGTTACGAACAGGATCCGCGGCCATTTTCCCTCCCGTGACACGTGGTCGCGGCTTCCTGTAGGGAGGGGGACTCTCCCTCCAAGCAGTAACCGCCTCCCCACCCGCCTTCCTGTCCTCCACGCCAGAAGTCGCCTCGAGCAAGGTTAGCTTTCTCTCTCTTTGTACTGTACTTTGTGTCATATTTTTGCGGTTTAAAAAACAACAACATACGGTTCAGAACAGATTAACCGTAATTACATTGAACCTTATAGGGAAATTTGATTCGGGACGCGATCAAAAATCGGTTGGCGACCAAATTCGTAGGGGTCAGAACGGATTAACCGTATTTACATTGAACCTTATGGGAAAATTTGATTCGGTTCACGACCAATTCGGTTCGCGACCAGAGTCGCGGAACGAATTAAGTTCGTGAACCGAGGTACCACTGGTGATCCCCAGTGCATGGAAGTTTTGCTCTGCTGGACGCACATTCCTAATTGGGGCAGCAGGGGGCAGCATCGCCTCTTTTAAAAGTTTTTCATGTTTACTTACCTGCTGGAATGTCTGTACTGATTATAGGTTTTCTTTTTTTCAAAAATGTTGGCTTATTCAGTTTTAATGGCTCTTTCTTTGATCCTAGGATGTTGATATTGGTACCCAAAGCCTGGTTTCTAATAGCAACAACAGTGTTATAAAAGTATAAATACAGTATCTACTCAATACAGTTCAGTAAGTTGACAATTAAAATATCCTAAACAATAGCTCAGCAAGCAGCATAAATAAATCACAATAGAACGTAAGAAGAATATGAGAGAACATTTGTCATATACTGGCAGGGATGTCTTACAGAAGGAGAGCCAATGTGGTGTAGTGGTTAAGGCAGCATTGATCAACCTCAGCAACTGTAAGATGTGTGGAATTCTGGGAGTTGAAGTCCATACATCTTACAGTTGCTGAGGTTGAGAAACACTGGGCTACGGTGTTGAATTAGGAGCAAGGAGACCCAGGTTCAAATCCACCCTCAGTCATGGATGCTTGCTAAGGGACTATGTGCACATTGCTCTTTCTCAGCCCAACCTACCCTTACAAGATGGTTGAGGGGAAAGTAGGAGGAGGGAAAATGCTATGTGTGCTCCTGAATGAAAGGCAAGAGATAAATCTAATAAATAAATACCTCATCTCTATCATTCTAGAAAACAACCTTGCATATGGGTCTTCAGTTACAGGAAAGCACATTCTGGTTGAATACTAGAGAAGTTTGACCCTTCCTCCAGAGAAGTGGTAGGCTCCTCTTCATTGGATTGTTGAGCAGAGGTGGGATTGGACAGCTATCTGCTGGCAGTTTGGATTCCTGCATGGATGGGCAATGGGTCCTTCCTGCTCTATGATTCTGATGTTTTGCTAAAAATACACAGTACAGTATATTAACATATTAAGTCATAAAGCTGGAAGGTGAGAACTCTTTGTTGGTACATCTTCATCTACTTTCATTCTTCCCTTGTAAGATCAGCTACAAGTGGGGAAGGGACCTTGCTCCATATGCACAGTCTGTCCACATCTTTGCCTGCACAGCCAGGCCTGACTTTCCCATTTTGAGCAGGAGGGTCAGAAGGAGGCTTCTTCATGCTTGGGTGGGAAGAAGCACCTCTTGCCTCGGTGTGATTTGCAATCCTGGAATTAGAACTTTCTGCTCACAGAGGCCTTTAGTTGTGTACTAGTGGATGTGAGAACAGCCTTCTTGTAAACGTTCTCCTTCTCTCAGAAAGTTTGGGATCTTGGCAGTCAGGAACCATGGTGTTCTCTGGAATACCCCCCACCTTGTGGAGTTCTTCCCCTCCCTGGAAGTGTTTGCAGCCCTTGCATTCTAGAACAGTCCTTGCATTCTAGAAGCAAGTTAAAGCAGCCCTATTCCACCATGCCTTTGGCTAGAGCTTAGTTAAGAGGCGCCATCATAGGATAATATAGGAAATGAATAATACTAGTTTGCTTGCTTGTTTGCTTGTTGTTGTTGTTGTTATTAATATGGTTGTTCATTGTTACCTGGAGCCCATTGGGACTGGGGCAGGTTAGAAACTGGGTAAGATCAATAAAGGTAGGGTAGGACTTGTGCATATGCTCAGGTCTCTTCCCCATTTGTAGGCTAGGCTATTTGTTTTATTGATTGTTGTACGCTGCCCAGAACTGCTTTTTATGAGATGGGTGGCCATAGAAATGTGATCCTGCACGTAGACATACCCAGAATTTCACCAGCCCCTTTTATGTGATTGCCAGCTCATTCTGGCCCTCAGCAGCCTCCAAGCTGCAACCTCCCAGGCACCAAAGGCTTGCCCATTTTTGACATATGATTCAAACGTTATCTGGAAATGCTTCCAGTGTCCAGTTTTTGTAAAATATTACTTTTGTGAACAGATGATCACCATTGAAATATATAATATGGTTACAAATACGAAGTGTACAGATGAATTTTCATTCTGTTAGAAAAAATATTTCTCATAAGTTCCAAATGGATGGTAAGATGAAGATGAGATAAATTTGACCAAATCTGCCAGAAGTATCAGGAGTTATTTCTCAGGTTGCTGATGAGATTTTCTAATGGACTTGTAAGGCAGCCCCCTCTCATCTTCACTCAGACACTAAGCCTTTGCTATTTCTGGAATTCTGGGAGTTGTAGTCCCAACATATATGGAGGACCCCTGGTTCAGAACAGCTGATAGCACCTTGATTCATTGCATAATCACCATTCATGCATATGCTGTACTATATGTTGGGCTTCCCCAACGTGGTGCCATCCATTATATCAGGACTATCACTCCCAGTATTCCAGAAATGGGAAAAAATATGTGTGAGACTGAGAAGTCCTGAATTCCCTCCTAAGACAGTCTTGGCATGGATGTTAAGTTCTCTAATAACAAAAGTTGGAGATCCTTCTGTTAGTATATAATTTAGACAGAGAACAGAGCTCTAGCCCAGAATCACCTTCATAACCTTACATAGCCAATCTCTGAGATGAAAGAGTAGACATTATAGTAAAGCACATTAAAGTACAGTACATTAATTTCTCCTGTCTCCAAGACTACTGTACAGAATGTGGAGTCCTGAAAACTGCTGGAAAGAAGATGGTATGTGAGTGGATAATGCTCTTCTAGCTAATTAGGCCAGACTGGTGTGCAGTCTTTCTGAACCAGAGCTTAATGATACATGCCAGGACGACAGCTTAATGAAATCACCGGCCCCAGCAGATTAACCAGTGATGTATATCAGTCTTGCTATGTTGTTATCTCCTGGCAGTATCTGAATGTATTTAGCACTAGGTCTCCTTAGCTAGGCTGGAATACTGCTTTAATGTTCCATGAATGTAGCATAATCTTAGATTAACCCCCTTCCTCTCCTCCTAGCACAATTACTGTAGGAGGCTGGCTGTTTGAGAAAGATCATCTTATGAAAAGTAGCTAGCAAAATCATATTAAGAATATGAACATTAGCTGTAACTGATTAAGATTAAGCTTTATAGCTCTCTTTGGGTTTAATGAGTTTAAACTCTTTGAGTTTAATGAGCCTGTCATATAAAGGCATATATGTCTCACTTCCTAGATGCCAACTAACTGGAGGTATGGGGAAAGGGTCCTATAGATGCACAAAAGGATACCCGCTATTATTAAACATGGCTGAAGTCTCCTTGGGGAGAGCCTATCAGGTTTACAATCTTACATGCATAAAGACATGCAGATCAGTCTGCATCAGTCAACTTCCAGTTTGCATATCTTTGATCATAGTTTTGTTCCATCCAGTTTCCACATCATTCTGCAAAGTTCAGCTTTACCTAATGTACACATTTTGGGGTGCAACATTGGTCTAAATATGCATATCTTTGCATATAATGGTTGAGTTGAGAACTCCACAGCTCTGCTGACTGAGGAGGATGGGAGTTGATGTTCAGTTCCTTCCAAGGACATCAGGTTGGGAAAAGCTTCTTTAAAACAGAGGAATAAAATAAACATTAGATGCTTCACTTGTAGATTTCCAGCACCTCATGTATGTCATCCCATTTCAAGGTATAAAGTGTTGCTGTTGATTTGAGTTTTTCTGTTAATCTGAGCAGAGACTTGTTTCTCTTCTGAAGAGCTGCAGAATATCCTCTGAGAGTTGGCATAACAGTCCCTGCCTTGCCAACACCTTGTCCAGGGAAAATAAACAAAATTCTGTAGGTAAGGAAAAATAAAAATCCCTCCCATACATCTTTCCATGGAGCTTTTATCCAGCACGTACACACTGCTTGACTCAGACAAGGAGAACCAGGGGAAATTCCAGACTTTTTTTCTTTTTAAAGAAGGTTGCTATACTAAATGTTCATATGCAAAGAGAACAAGGTCCAGTAATTGGAATAATATGACAGGAGAGAATGAAGCAGAGGCGCTGATATGATACTTGTGTGAACTTGAAAACCCACAGCTGACTAGGTTTTCAGGTTCACACAACACAGCTGACTGGAGGAGGGTAATTAGACTCACAACTGTCCCAGTATGGTTTTGAGTTGAAACTGCCCCTCCCAGGACCCAGTACAGGCTGGGTTACTGGGTCACACCACATGTTGACTCTTAAACTGACCTGATTAAGTTATTTAAATGAAGCCATAGCGTGAGCTGTACCAAATTCATGCCAAACAGATCAATGTTGTTGCTCTTTAGTGGCCTGAAAAAGAAATCTGAAAACTTACTCTGTGTTGAACTGCTTGCTACAACCACTTATCCAATGTTTTTGACTGGCTTTATTGGACATCTTCTTTATTCATAGGGTAAGGGTTCATGCAGTGAAGAATTCTAAATGGACACTTCAGAAGATGCTTACTCTTTCTTTCCTCTTCTCTGTCTGCCTCTCATTCTGTCTGCATCTATATGTCTATCTATTTATCCATCTGTCCCTAAGATCAATGCATCAATGTTTCTCCACCTGATGCCTGGAGCATATAGTTTAACCAAGGGCATCTTGAAATGTGACTTAGTAGGCTTGCAAGTAACTTAGAGGGGGAGTCACTTTTTAAAAGCTATTTAGGTGAATGCAAACAAAATGGGACTGGCTTCTGTTGGGTTTTGAGAAACAACCAAACCCATGGATCTAGATATCAGTCAAAAACTATCCATCAGTCCCAGCAGTCTGATTTCTTCACTATTTAGCTTTATTCCTGAAGGGGGTTGCACACAATCATTTATCATTTTAGAGGATGATAGAATTGCAAACTTTGAAAACCTCTGGTGCAACCAGCTCATGGAAAACTAGTTCCTCTCAGTTCCTCTTATTTCTCTTCTCTTGGACTCATCAGTCATTTTCCCAGAGGCCTTTGAAACAGGTCTCCTCTTGTGAGATAACACATGGCCTCCTGCATATTTTCCACTAACTCTAAGCCAGTTCACTTATCTTGATATAATAAATCTTATTTCAAACTAAATTGGATTTACTGGTGCTTACTTCTTGGAAACTGCATTAAAGTACTGGTGCAACCTTCTGAGTATATCTGAAAATGGAAGGCAGGAATTTAAGAACCTATGATAGATGCAATTTCAGTAATCATATCTTCATGTTTGGCCCCTGCCTTATTCATGTATAAGGGGGTTAAATATAATTTCAACTGATTCCCCCTTTTTTCTTTCTCTTTCTCCATAGTTTGTTGCTTGAAGTATTTTTCACAGCTTATTTCAAGTATTGGGACAAACTGAAAATAAGGGAAGAACCATTTGGGCAATGGACAGGGAAGTAAGGCAGTGGGAGACAGAGAAGTTTGCTTTTCTTAAAGGGTGTTAAAATGAGAGCTTTTGCACCCCCACTTTAAATATTAGTAGACATAACACATGTGGTTGCCATGCATCATCGCATTTAGTTTGGCTCTTAGCCCGGCAGGTTCCGATCTGGAGTTTTGCCATACCTAAACAGAAAAAGACAAAGACAGAAAAGAATGCACTGAATTTCCTTGAGGGATCTTCATTTCCTATTTTGGATTAGGAAAGCAAAATGTTCTTGCTGTATAACTCTCTTCCTGAATAAACACTTTCTTTGTGAATTAGTTTCCTCTAAGAAGAAAATGCATTTTTTCCCAACAAGGAGACACTCTGGCTATAAAATACTGTCAGCTGCAATCCTAATTTCATCAGTGTACAATACAGAGTTTTGTCTGAAATCAATGCCATTTAATGGATAAGGATTGCAAATATTGAAAAGTGATGGGTTCAATGAATGCATTCTACAGGGTTCTAAAAAATCCCAAACCTCTTTCTATGCAAGGGAAACTTCTAACTGGATGCTACTGAGATGGTGATGGGCAACTTCAAGGCTGCTCTTTCTTTTTAAGATTACTTTTTCCTTAGAATTATTTTAACTTTGATCTGGAGATGGACTGGAGGATGTCTTCAGACAGGGGAATATTCTCTGATTGTCCTTTAAATAGAGCCTCTAAAAGTAGGACACACAATTATCCTATGTGTAATCGAACTTTTCTTAAGCTGAAGGCCACACTTCTGTAAGGAGTGCATGGGATGAGGGTGAAAACTACATTTGATATGACATCATTTATATTTTAAAATTAATTGCCATTACATATAGATAATATGATTACCCCAGGGATGTATTTAATCATTTTTCCCTTTGGTCATATTTCACATTAAGTTGGGCTTACTTACATACTATTAGTTGAATATGCTTAAACTAATTACTGAATTAACCCATTTTCTGAGTTTGCACAATACATTGACCCATAAAATGGCCTGGTTCAGACAATCCACGAAGTCATAAAAATCTAATGAAGGTTAACGTTAACCAAGCATAGTATATTGTGCAAATGCAGTCTCTAGCTTTATAAATGGGCTAATTAAAGGTGATATATGAACACAGGAAATTGCACTCAATTTGTAACCCTTTTTGAAGATCGCTGTGGGTGATACCCAAGACTTCAGGGGATCTACAAGTGGCCCTGGAGACTCAGCTTGTCACTTCTGCTGCAGGCTGCGTTTGGAGGGACAGATTTCAGGCTCGTGGGGTTTACTTGTAACTTTACTAGAACCCCCCAAATCTACCACCTGTTCTTTGGTGCATCCCTGGAAGCAAACATTTGTGAGAGAATCTATCTCTAGGGATTTCACTTCTCTAAAACAGCTTCCTGAAATGCAGGGTGTTCCATGTGTGTTGGACTACAGCCCTGTTCGCCCTGGGCCAGCAGAGCACTTGGGGATGGTAGGCAGGTGCGAGAAGGAAATCCTCCTGTGTTTTGGTCTACAGGACAACATACGCAGGTTTTTTTTTGTGTTCCAGCTAGGCCAGCAATCTGTTGTAAACAGCATCTCATTTTTCAGCTCTTTTTAATCCTGTTCTGGTTTAGTTAATCCTGAATGAATGAATATGAATATGAATGTGTATGTATACACATATACATATGCGTACACACACACACAGAATTACAGTCATGTCCTGATTTATATTCACTTAGAACTATGGTGAACTCAGATTTTGACATGAAAAAAAAAAAAGAAAGGAAAAGAATAAATGACTAGGAAATTGTATCCTACTTAACACTCTTTGGAACATATCCCTTTGATAAGCAGCTCCCATTTAACAGATTTTAAAGAAAGTCAAGATAAGAATATATTTCTTAATAATAAACATAATGGGTTGCATTATGGGCCAGTGGTGTCTCAGTCAGGCCAAGCTCAGTTTAATCTGTAAAACACAGGAGATCCCAAAGCATGACTTGACAGCTTTGAAGTTTCTTTTCTTGGCTGCATCATCTTGATATCTGACCAGACTGAGGTATCTTCCTTTTCAAGTTTGCTTTTTCTTAATCCTTTGGAGTTCTAAGATGGCCAGAAGTTCTGCCGTCAGTCACAAGTTTAGAAACTGAACAGAGAACAGAAGCAGTCTTCCCACCGTGATCAAAGCAAAATGTGAGGAACTTCCATTAAAATGGGCCGGATACATAGATTAAAATGCAGCGAGACGCCAAGCTAATAGCATTCCTTCCTAGCTGAGGTTTAACAGGAGATCTCTTGGATCAAATAAGGAGGGATCCTTTCCCCCTAGGAGGTTACCATTCCCTATAGCAAGGTTTCTCTATATAAAGGGCTTAAAGGGGAAGGTTCACTGTGGCCGCCTCAACAACTGACTCTGTACATTTGTTCTCACAAATAAACTTCACCCCTGTTTCAAGCAACTGCCTGTGCATTTTTATTCCTGGCTTGGAAATGAACTTGGTAAAATTTCTTTCCAATGCAGGAAAGGAAAGCTGCCTTAGAACACAAAGTCTGTTGGGCAAGAAAACCACCAAGCTCAGAGAGCAGTTAGAGCCCAACAGTTCACCCTCAGCTACAGATATTCTCTTCTATTGAAGCAAAATCTAGCCAGACTGGTAGCAAGAACTGGATTGCTCAAGAAGAAGAAACAGAAGCATCCAAGAGATCACTGTGAGCAGACTTTGCTCAGTCCTTTTCCCAGGCAGGTTGGCCATTCAGAGAGCTGGAAAAGGGAAGAAATGTAGCTGACTTGCTTGCCTTCCCTTAAAAGGCAAAACTCTCCCTGCTCTTTGCTCCTGGATAATTACACCCCCACTCCACCAGCTAATTATTTACAGCCTGGTATCTTTGGGATGAAGGATGAAAGAAGATGTAAGTGCAATAAAGATCAAGGTGTGAAAGACCAGCTTCCTGAAAGGGAGTTTTTGTTGAACACACAGAGAGCAAAGCTCATTCTCCTAGATTAGAGGTATGTAGCATTTTTTTTTAAATCTGCAGGTCACACCTGGCCTTTGAGTAGTGTGTCAGGACCTTGCCTGAAAAAGTAGGTAGAGCCAGGACAAAAATGATAAAGACAATTAATAGGATTATGCTCCACATATTTGGTCATTTCTCCTTCTTTTAAACTAAAATGACAGTTCAGAGGCCACTTTTGGAGAGGATCTGTCATTTCCACCCAAGTCTTTTGAGATCCACTTTTAGCTGTACTCCTTTTTTTTGAACAAGCAAGATGCTGATTGAGAATTGCTCATACCTGGCGTATTTATTGTTCTTTTTACTGTTTTATATGTATGTTTTTGTTTTGATGCCTTTTTAACTACCCACTTGATTAAGAGGGGTGGTTATATACATTTGCAGAATAAATATTTTGAACATGTAAAATATGGATGCATGATCAGTGTGTGTTGTATGTAACAGCCACTAGATGGAACACACTAAGCTCTGCTGGCTGTGGATAATGTATGTTGCATTCTAATACATAAAAAGGGTAGTGAGCTGGGAAATGGCTAATCTCCTTATGATAGATGCTTCAGCTCAATGTTTATTGCTATGAGGATGGATAAGAAAATCATGGGGGAGCCCGAGATATCTCATACATCATGGTAATGATATAAGCTGTGTCATTTGTGCCATGAATGATGTCATTGTGGCTTGCTCCAGACGTCTGCCATGGAACATGTTCTATTCACTTCTGGCTTAATACAAATGCCTGGGGGGGGGGGGGTCTTGAGAAAGTCAATATACAGGCATACCAATACCTAAGGATGACCTCCATCTCCAGGTGCCTGTCTAACATGTTCCCTTTTGCTCTTCTCTGAAGTCAAGAGCAGAAGCAGATAACTGTTAAATTGTTGTTGTTGTTGTTCAGTTGTTAAGTCGTGTCCGACTCTTCGTGACCCCATGAACCATATTGCGCCAGGCCTTCCTGTCCTTCACTGCCTCCCTGAGTTTGCTCAATTTCATGCTCATTGCTTCAGTGATGCTATCTAGCCATCTCATCCTCTGCCGTCCTCTTCTCCTTTTGCCTTCCATCTTTCCCAGCATCAGGGTCTTTTCCAAAGAGTCCTCTCTTCGCATTAGGTGACCAAAGTATCTGAGCTTGAGCTTCATTATCAATCCTTCCAATGAGCAATCAGGGTTGATTTCCTTTAAGATTGACTGGTTGGACCTCCTAGCAGTCCAGGGGACTCTTAAGAGTCTTCTCCAGCACCACAGTTCAAAGGCACCAATTCTTCGGTGCTCAGCCTTCTTTATGGTCCAGCTCTCACAGCCATACATTACTACTGGAAAAACCATAGCTTTGACTATGCGGATCTTTGTCGGCAAGGTGATGTCTCTGCTTTTTAATATGCTAAACTGTTAAATTACCTCTCTCATTATCTGATGTCACTGACCGCTGTTGTTATTTAGCAATATAAAAAATGATACAAGTTCCTCTCCCTGCCTCAGAAGACAGAGGAAGTGCAGGAGGACTCTTGCATGGCTCATCCCAAGCAACGACTCACAATAAAGGAGCAAGATTCTATCCACAGCTACCTTCTCAGCTTCTGCTGGAGTCCCTGAGAACTGTTCTCCTGAAATCTTGTCCACCAATCTTTAAGAAATTAGGATCAGGTTATGTACAAGAAAGCCAGGGTGTGTGATGCTTCAGATTTAGTTCCAAAAAGGTGCTTCATAGCATGTGGGAACATAAATGAAGTACCTGCTGGGATCTTCTTACAGCAGCTGTATGCATCTTTTTCCCCTGAGATTGCACGACAGCTGTGAAGGGCTTTAAAGTGTTGGAGACAAACGGTAGGAATTGGATCTGAAAGGTTGCACAGCTCTACTTCTTACCTTTCCATGTTTTAAGATGTTTCTTAGAAGTTCTGCTCCATGTGCCCACACTGAGTGAAGTCAAGCAGTGAGGTCTACTAAGAAAGACTCTTTTCTTCCACGAATGGTTCCCATGGCTCTTTATGGGGTTTTGCTGCAAACCGAAGATGATTTTATTCAACTTCTAAGGACTGCTTGAGTTTTTGCTGTTTTAGTATGGTTTTATTCATAGATGTTATTGGATTACTTTATAGGTCCTTATTAATAGGAAGGCCAGATGCCTTATATTCCTCATTTAGAGAAATAAGACAATTATACAAATCATGTTTTGGAGTTGGTTTATTTCATTAAATCACAGTTAGGGTTGACTTGAGCTTGTCTGGTTTCGATATAATGATATACTGTGGTTATACAGAAGTAAAACTTTTGATCTGCTTCTTGTGTTCATGCTGGAAGAAGTGTGTCAGGTGAAGATATTTTGGAAGCTTGTGTTGTGATACAATGTTCAAGCATAGTGTGATTTGTTTATTTTTGGCTTAGTGTGATATGTAAACAGTTTGTGAATAAACTGTGTTTTAAGGAATGAAGTATATTTTGAAAGCATGGCTTGTTTTTGGCTTATTGATTGCATCTGTGCCTTCAGGTGATAGGCAAATAAGGATGCATGGTTTGTGATTTCCTGGTTTATTCCTTACTTTTTTATTTTACACATGATCTGAATTACTCCACAAGACGCAAGACAAGACCTGCTAAAACACACCACGATTTGGCAAAGCAAACCATTATTACTTTGCTACTCTGTTGCAATTCTGAAACAAAATATGGTTAAAACAAACTGTAGTTTAGTAAAATATATGAACTCAATCATAATACGTGAACAGTATAGTATAATGACTATCCAAATAGGGCTATAGTTTGTGAAACTTTTATTCCAGGCAAGAATGAAGTTGGACGGACCTAGTAGCAGAAGAATGTGGATATAAACAGAGATCAAACTACTGTCTTTCAGTCTAAGGCTTGTTCAACAATCTTTTAAGATGCTTGGCTGGGTTTTCACAAATTTAATTAAGGACCTAGCAGCTGCATTTGCAAAACACACTAAGCTTGGTTGCTTTTAACCTTGATTATTTCTTTTGATAATTTGCATGCTGGGCAAAGCCCACCAGTTTGGTTACTTTGTGGCCCAACGTATTGTGCAAACTCAGAAGGTAAGTTAATTCATTATCCAAGTTAAATATATTGTGTGAGTCCAATTCCCAAATTGCACTGCACACATGCCACAGTCATTTGTTCTGAACATTGTGTATTTCTGCTTCAGCTGCCACCATCTCTAGCTGAACCAAAGTCTCTGCCTGCCCTCTAAATTGGCTGTGACCTGGGACAGTCTAAAGGTCTTGTACATCCTGAGTCTGCACATAGTCTTCTTGACCTTGTTTGTTCCCTAATTTCAGAAGAGTGAGCTAGAGGAATTTCTGCTTTCCCCCAGTCAGGTTTCCCTAAAGGACCTGAGCTTGTGCATTAAATTAGAAATTGCATGCTTTTTCACTTATTATGTAAAAAGGCTCACCCAGAAAATTATGTTTAAAAGTGAGGGTCTGTTTAGTAATAGCCATATAAGGAGTGGAAGAAAAAACAGTTTGGAATGTGGCTGTTTCGCTACTCTCACTTGGAATGTCTTGAAGTCGAGGGAATTGCAGAAATCTGGCCTATAAACTCTTAAGGACAGTGAATCAAGAGCCCCAATTTTGCTGCCCTTTGCTGTGGAGACTTTTGCCCTATTCACAGGTGTATTGGATGCCTTAAGGTGGCCTTTCCTGAACCAGTGCCCCGTGTGAGAGACTACGGTGCAATGGGCTCACCTCTGCACACTTTACCTCCAGGGCTCAAAGTTCACTTGGCCAGAGTGCTGTGGATACGATCAATCTGTGTTGTTTTGTGATTTGCCCTGATCTCCACAACATCTAAAGAGATTTGGATGCCTACCATATGCCCGAGTATAATTTGGAAGCTGTTTTTTTGAAAGGGAAGATTAATAGCACAATCCGGTACAGTTCTAAGAAGCATACCTCACTGAATTAATGGAATCTTATTGCAAGGTAGGTTGCAAGGGGACTGTCACCTAAATGAGAATCATGATCTCTGATTTCTGTCCCAAATGTCTTCAGTAGGTCCAGCTGAAAGTGCAGTGGTAGGACAACAGATGTGATGATTCCCTGCATCTGTCTGTCATTTGAGATTGCATTTGACAGAAGGAGCGGGGTCAAGAGTTTCAAACCCTCTCCTTTGGATATCACATGCTGATATTTCACCCTTGAGAGCTGGAGGGTTCATCTGGGAACACCAATGCTACTGAACAACCCTACCTGCCATGAACCCCTCCCCAAAAGGAGGGGAGACCAGACCAATCTCAGAAGCATGTTTCTTTCAGGGCATATGGGGCTGGCTGGAAACACAGGACTTTTGAGGTGAATCTACAAACAAACAGAGGGACTTGAGTACACAAGGGTTATCAGACACTTATATAATGTTCACATGTGAAGTGCACTGGAAGAAGTCACAGTTCCTTCTTTTAAGAGTTTAAGAGTAACAGAACAAAAGATAAAGTAATGAGAATTACTATGACAATACAGAGATTATCTCTGGAATGAACTGTCCATTGATCTTATAATGTTCTGCAGAGAACTGGAAACAGTAAGTAATGTCTGAGTGACTGCTACACATAGATGTCCATCAATAATTCACCAGGTTCTTTCTTCTTGTTTCTCTCTAGCAACTGGAAACTGAAGATTGCAATTCAAAGTGCACTGTTACCAAGAAGTTACCATATGAGTGGACAATCTTTTGCTGGGACATGTCATGTGCTATATATATTAGACTGCAATCCTAAACCTTCATAAGGATGAGCTATGGTGGAAAGTGTGGGAGATACTCCAAGCTAAATATGATTAGGAGTACACAATACATCAAGTATAAAGGCAAAGTTAAGAGAGACTGAACGTATATTCTAATTTCAATCAAACCGAGGTTGCATTCAAACAATATTAACCCAGTTACTGAATTTTCTAGGTTTGCAAATACATTTAAGCATAAAGTAACCAAAAAAGCTGGGTTCATGCAACTTCTTAACACACACACATCCTAACCAAATTTAGCATGTTATAAGAAAGCTTCTGCTAAATCTTTACCTGGCATGAATAAAGTATGCATGTGAACACAGTCATGCTCTGATTCCTTTCCCCAAGGAAAGTGGGTTGATTTCATTTGATAGATTGTCAGAGAATGGTCCCCTACTTGAAATCTGCTTTAAATACAGCTCGGTGATCACATTGATTTGATAAAAAATGGTGTTCTTTCGACCTTTGGGAGGGAACAACAAATTTCATATTCCCCACTTTTTTTTTTCATGGCAATTTGTGAGCAGCCATGTTGTTGGAAAGATTTTCTTTTTCAAATGTTCTTTGGCTGCTGTGTGTATGGACTGCAGGAGATGAGGGATTATTTAGGCATATCGGTGTTGCTTTTGCCAAATACTGATTAGGTCTCATCCCAAGGCAGCTGTCTGGTTTGAACAGGTGACGGCTTACTTAAAGCTTTGGGTGCCCTTGCACCATATTTAGGTGGGCCAAGGAATTGCTCCCAACAGGAAGCGTGTCTGCTGGAGTTAGGGGATAGATTCCAGAGCAAACTTCTTCATAGTAACATGTGACAACCCCCAAGATTTTGGTGTGTCACCACAGTGCCCTGCAAAAATCAGGTAAGTTGATTCCATGCTGAGACACTTTAATAAATGGTATTCAACTTCTCCCAAAGTCTTGCCTATGTAATCCTATTTATACAATGGTGCAATTAAGGAAAACTGCTCTGCACCTTTATTGTTCTCCCAAGAGTCATTAAAGGTACGAGTTTAGCTATTAGAGAGTTTCTGATTGGCTGCAGCTGGGCCATCAGGGAAGATTTTCCTGGAATAGGTAAAGCAGCAGTCAGGGCCTTTCCTACTTCTACCTAACCATATTACAAACATGCTGGTTTTTTGCTGTTTGTCCATGATATTGTCTTCATCTCCTCTCCAGTCATGAGATAGACAAGCTTAAGTCATCCTCAGCTATACCTAATACAGGTATAGCTGAGTCATATTTCCCTTTATTATGACACATTATACAGCAGCCTCAAGATATATAGCATCTGTCAGTCTTGGTCATCCATTATATTGGAGGAAAGTCAGATGACTGCAGTGTCTTGAAATTGAGCCAGGATAGGTACTGGCAATGGGGAGAGCAAATGTCATGCCAAAGTTTAGCAACTTAAGGGTGGGTAGGTAGGTAGGTAGCTAGCTAGCTAGCTAGCTAGCACTTCAGGTCAGAGGAGGAAAAAGCCTCCAGGCTCTCCAAAGAGACTGGCTTTCACCTCTCTTCTGTACAGGATTCTATAAAATTGAGGATAGTGTTCGGAAAAGGGGCAGAGTAAAAGGGGAAAAAACAGCAAGAAGGACCTGCCTATCAACTTCCATGAAGGAAATCCATGTAATATCTTTCCACCTATATTTTATATAATGAACTTTGAGCATGTGCTGAAGCCCAAGTACTGATTCAAACAGGCAATAAATTCACTGTGGATACTCACCCTACCTTTGCCAAAGGCCTGGGGGGAAAGCCCATGAAGAAAAGCATGGTTGGGGCTGTTCCAACCTCTAGGGCAGAATTCCCCAGCCAGCAAGGGGTCAACACATCCTAAAGTTGCCAAGGTTGAGAAACACTGCTCTAGGGTAATGCTGCTCTGGAGGGCAGGTATGTGACAGACAAGGCACACTCCTGGGTCCCATAAGAGGGCATCTGATAGATGGGACCTGGAGTATGCCAACTCTGTTAGGTCTTATAAGATGGATAGAAATAATTAGTCATGAATATTGCAGTTGGCCAGACCCACCATGTGAATAGACTGGTTATTAATTTCATGAATGTGTCTGTCCTGTGCTATCAACATTCTAAATGAGCTTCTACTCCAAAACATTTGCCCATTTCTGGTGCAAGCAAAAGGCTGATTTGAGAAGATATATGATGAATCATCGTACAATATTGTATTGGAAGAGCCTTTGCCTGCTTACATTCCAGCATCAACCAATCCATAATATTCACTAGACCTGTGTTTAGAAATAGCCCAATTGACATATCACAGGCATGAAGCACCTCTGCACCTGTTAGTTGGACAACTGGACAGATGGCACAGTTCTGAGCATCTGTCTGTACTTTCCCCATCGTACATTAGGGATAGTAATTTATGGTAGCTTTACAGCCAGAGGGCAAAAAGTGGTATAAAAGGTAACAAAGCCAGAAGAATCTGCCAATCCCTTTCCTGAACTTGGCCCTCAATAGATATGATAACAGGACTTCCTTCACTAGCCCCTCTTTGGTTGCAGAACTAGGATCAGTAATGGGGGCTGGACAGTGCATACCACTATACTTCTGACTTAAGGACGTGTGGCCATCCACTATATGGATGAGCCCATATAGTGACTTCTAAGTCATCCAGCCAACACTGCATTGAAATCAGTAATGAGGACAGGCTTTATATCATCTCAATGGTAGCTGGGTGACACTATGGAGGCACTATAAATCACTACCAGGAAAATGGCCTGAGTTGTGCACAAGTGTAGTTCAGGAACAGCTGGATTCAGTGACTGCTATCTAACTATGCCTGAATATTAGTAATCATAATCAGTAGAAACATTAGAAGCTTTGTGCAAAGATCAATGGCACAATGGAAGACACAGTTGCTGGCAAATGGTGATAGACTGGGAGAGGTTAACATCAAGAGAGCAATCTTTCAAGGAGACTCACTATCACCACTACTGTTTGTCATTGCATTGATTCCTCTGTCAACAATACTGGACAAGTCAGGCTGTGGCTATCAAACATCAAATACATCTTCCAGGTTATCCTACTTCTTTTACATGGACGTTCTGAAGCTGTTTGAAAAAACACCATCTGAAATGGAATCACTGCTCAACACTGCCCGAACATACATTGCAAGATATTGCAATGGAATTTGGACTGGACAAATGTGCCACCCTTACCATCAACAGGGAAAAAATTGTGAAAACTGAAGGAATCAAGATGCCCAATGGAAATAACATCAAGAGTCTAGATGAAGAAGATCACTACAAATACCTGGGCATTCTTCAGGCTGACCACATCAAGCACACTGAAGTCAAGAAGAAGGTTAACAGTGAATACATCAGAAGAGTGAAGAAGATCTTAAAGTCCAAACTCAGTGATGGAAATACCATCAAGGCGATTAACACCTGGGCAATTCCAGTCATTAGATATACAGCTGGAATAGTGGACTGGACTCAAGCTGAACTAAAAGCCCTGGATAGGAAGACCAGAAAAATAATGACAACGAATCCTGCCCTTCATGCACGCAGCGATGTTGACAGACTCTACTTACCAAGGAGCATAAGTGGGCATGTAATGTTGTAAGTACACCAGACAACTGAAGAAGAAAAAAGGGCATTGGAACAATATCTGAAGGACAGTGAAGAAGATGCATTGAAGCTGGTACACCATGAAGGCTTACTGAATACCAAAGAGACCAAACTGGCCTACAAGAAAGACCAGATGAAGAATAGGAACAAGACATGGCAAGGCATAGTATTATATGCTCAGTACACAAAAAACCTAGCAAGCTAAGCAAATAACAACAAAACCTGGCAATAGCTAAGAGCAGGCAGGTTGAAGAAAGAGACAGAGGGGCTAATTCTAGCTGCACAAGACCAAGCCTTAAGAATAAAGGCATATAAAGCCAGAATTGAGAAGACAGCATCAGACAGCAAATGACACCCCTTCAAAGAAGCTGAAGAAACAGTGGACCACCTAGTTAGCTGCTGCAAGAAGATTGCACAGATTGACTACAAACAACGGCATGACAAAGTAGCAACAATGGTGCATTGGAATATCTGCAGGAAATACCGTTTGCCTGCAAGCAAGAACTGGTGGGACCACCAAACAGACGAAGTAATAGAAAATGAAGACGCTAAAGTGCTCTGGGACTTTAGAATTCAAACAGACATCACCTGCCACACAACACCCCAGACTTAACAACTGTTGATAAGAAAGACAAAAAAGTCTGGATAGTGGACACTGCAATACCCGGAGACAGCAGAATAGAAGAGAAAGAACTGGAGAAAATCACAAAATACAAAGACTTGCAAATAGAAATAGAATGACTGGCCAAAGAAAGTGAAGATAGTACTAATAGTTATAGGTGCCTTGGGTGCAATCCCAAAATGTCTGGAGTACCACTTGAATGCCATCAGCATTGACAAAATCACCATCGGTCTATTGCAAAAGGCAGCTTTATTTGGAACAGCTTATCATGCGACGATACCTTTAATGTTATTAAACAACAATCCTATCCCAAGTCCTTGGGAAGGACTCAATAGGTGAATAAAAATGCCAAATCCAGTCTAAATATCTGGCTGGCTGTGCAACCAACCATCATCATCATCATCATCATCATCATCATCATCATCATCTATTGAATTTACATGCTGCCCGGCTCCCAGCAAGTGTCCAATCTACACTCCCCACAAGTAAGCGTGTCTAAGCCAAAGAAAGGCCAGCAACGTGGAAGGGACATAAGACAAAGGGCAGATCTGGACTTTATGCTTGTCCCATTGCCAGCATGGGACACCCAGCACTTCCTGTGTGCAGAAACACAGGACATCATCCTCTACCCACACCCAGCCCATCACAAATACACCTCCTGCCTGGGTTTTCCAGCCTAAATTAAAAACTGCTGTTTCCTGACTGGAGCTGCCTTAAGCCCTGCAGAGTGGATGGTCTCTAGGACTTAGTTTAGATCTAGTGGCAGCCCCAGACTAGAATGTCTGAAGTTGGTTTAAGAGACAGCAGGAAGCAGCATGGGAGGCAAGTAGCTTAGGATGCAGAATTGCCCCCAGTGAGTCTAGGTCTGCAGCTTTTGCTTTATCCATCCCATCCTCATATGGTTGCTGCCAGGAATTGACTTAGACACTGATCCCAGTCTCAGTAAAGAGCAAGAAGATCAGACAGGCATAGATCTCCTGAACAGAATGTAGATTGTTTGGCTCATGTTCCTTTTTGGTCTACCAAAACGTTTTGCTTGTAAGTGAGTTCCACCAGTGGGTTTCATGCACCAGTTGACTACATGCACATATATACCAATACTTAATCACAACAAAGATATCTTCAAATGCAATATTTATGTAGCTGAAGTGTGGACTGATAAAAGTTGGCAGAACTTGTTCATGCAAATGTATCTGCTGCCAGCATAATAGTCATCAATATATCTTTGACTGCATTCTTCAATTTCTGTGGTGGACCAACATTTTTTGGACATGAGATTTTATCATTAGCAGGGGCAAAGAAGGAACAAGAGCCAACTGTTTTTCTTAAATAAGCTGTATTAGTTGAGATTTCTAACTTTCTCTAATTAAGGCAGTCAGTGCATTTTCTTGACAGCATGACTGAGGGAAGAAGTACACTTACCTTTAATGCACAGAGCAGTTTCTTCCACACATAACTGCACAGTAATATGCATAATCAAAGATAGGTTCAGATTACATAAATTTAAATAATGTTCATCTGCATCTAGTAGTACACTGATGCATATACATGAATATTGGAAGTTTTACAAGTGATTTTAAGATGAGCTTCTACTCATGTGATTTTAGCATAAAGAGATCTGTGATACTTGCCAGTTTCAAGTAAATATAGTCATTATCAAACTCAGTAAATTACAGTATATTCCAAGCCACAATTATTGTCTGAAAATGCTATACCTCAACTTTCAGTGAGCTTGATAGTCAGCAAATGTATTGATAAAAAAAACAAACATCCAATAGCTAAGCTCTACCACCCCTCCCCCAGCTATTTCAGCTTGCCAAACATAAATGCCTGGCTGGGTGAGTGAAACACATGCGTGGGTGTGCACAAGAGCAATCAGTGTATTTTTGTATGACACTGGGTGACTATAACATGAGTCAGGAGAAACTTTTGGGCACTTTTGGAGAACAACAGATATAACACACGTAGGAATTATTGTTGTCTTGAGATAGTTTTATGGCCTAGAACAGTCATCCATGACATATGTGTTGGACTACAGCTCTCCTAATATCCAGCCTGTATGATTGGCTGGATAGTTTCCCCCAAAACTACCTCTAGATAACTTCCTCCAGATCAGCCTTCTTCAAGCTGGAGGAGAGCAGGTAAGGGATGAGATTTGCTTTCCTTTGCCTCCTTCCTAGCTCCTGATGAGATTCACCAGTCTCCCTTGTGAGGCAAACGGTCTAAGAAGAAAAGCAACATTCTACCCAAATATTGGATGGTTTGGGGGTCAGCTCCCTTTTCTCCAATTTACCACTAAAATGCAAGAAAGAGCTACTGTGGTTTAGCACAGGGTGTCAAGTTAATCCATATGACTTATTTTAGGAGTTCTCTTACTAGCAAAACTGCTAATCAAATCATGATAAAGCAGTTACACCATACAAGCAAACCTCAGACTCCCAGCTTGCTCTGAGAGGAGAGCATTTAGATGCTGAAAGATTGCCTTATCTTGGTGCTCACTTGGTGACTCTGATGTGCTTCATGAGCACACTAGATTTCTCTTCTTTGTGAGTATTCATAATCCTTTCTTCTCCTTTTTATTAACTTATTCAAGCATTGGTTTGTTTCAGCGGTACTACATATATCATACCTAGGTTCATGCTTGATGCTGAGAGCCAGTGTGATGTACTGATTTGGATGTAAGTCTAGAACCAGGGAGCCCTGGATTCAAGTACCCTCAGCCATAACCCTTCACTGGTGATTTTGGGCCAGATGTTTTCTCAGTCCAAATTGCCTCACTGAAGTGCTGTCTTGGGGGTAAACATGAAGGAAGATATTCATGTAGCTTCATCCAAGCTTCTAGAAGAAAGGCAGGCTATGGCAATAATACAGTAAATAAATGCTGGGCCATAATATGGTTTGTTGCTTGTGGTTTCATGTCATGTGCAAGTCTAGTAATTATGGTTTGCAAACTGTGGTGGGAAAACCCTGTATGGACTTTTTGCAGCCCAGGTCTGGTAGCCTTTATAAGAAAACAGCAACAATAACAACAGCCTCTACTGCTTCCTAAAATGGTTCTTTCTAACCCATCTGAAGTCCCATGTCCATCCTGCCCAAGCTTTTTCCTTATCTTTCCTTCCTTTAACTGCATTTCTTGGGTGGCTCATTTCTCCTGTTCCCTCCCTCATTTTCTCCTCCTGATCTTTTAATATTAGCTCCTCTTGCTAACACAGCCAAAGAATTCTATAATGCTGCATTGTGCTTGAGCAGTGCTACACACATCCAATATTATGCTTTTTCTTCTCTTAAGTTCTAAGGCAGGTTTTTTTAATACACTGCACTGCTGTCAGCCAGGTGCACAAAGCACCACCTTCACCTGGAATAACATAAGCCTCCTTTTCCCTTCCAGCTGTCTGCCTATTTTTTATACCAAATAGTCTCATTTGTCACCAAAGGGCAGCAGGAAGTGATTACACAAAGCAGATCTCTCCAGAACAGAAAAACAGACTTATGTTGTCCATGCTGTAAAAATCCAGATGACTCCTAGAAGACTTCTTCACTGCCACTAGTTATCCCTCAGAGTTTGCAGCTGGATGTGGAAGCCCTGTATACATTCATAGCTGCCACTGCCATCATCATTATCACCACCACCACCACCATCATAATCATCATCCCACCTGAAGGTAAGAAACCATCAGAAGGAGCAAAAGCTTATCTTTATTATGAGGGGTCAAAAACCCCATTGATCTAATACCTCCCTTGGCTTCATTCCCTAGTTTACCATTTCCTTCATCAATTGCCTTTGGATTTATGGGGAATCTTGGGGATGGGGGTTTACATTTCTCTCAGCTGCATAATATTCCATAAATACCAGCATAAAACATTCTGGTTAAAGCAGTCCATTGGAGAATTGCCTCAAATGACTGAGCAATAAGGAGGATACTGCTGAATTGTCAGAGAACTCTTAGATGCAGATTCAGATTGTTGTTTCACACATAGTGGTTGAGTTTTCACGACGTGCTAAACTATGCTAAAAGTATGTTCAGTAGATTGTGGTTCAGTACTTTGTGGGAATCCAATCATTGTTTTATTATAATGTGTGAATGATGCCAATTCATTCAACCATAGTATGGCAGTTTGGGCACAGCATGTTACATGAACCTGGGAACTGGGTTTGATTAACCAGGGTTTAGCATGTTGTGTGAGTCTAATCAATAAGAATCATTTTCTGACTTCTTTTCCTGAGGCAGATTAAAGCTCAAAGTCATCTTTTCATTGCAGTCAAGGATGCTACCATTTTTTCCCCAAGAAAGATTGACAGATGAAACTTCAGCTTCAATACCTCAAGAATTACTCGGGGAGCATTTTTTCCACTTGTCTGACACAAAACAGCACTGCTACAGTTTACTTTTTATTTAAACACTGCTTGTTCTCCTCTACATGAATGCCTGAGGAGAGAATTACAAATGTTTGGATAATCCATTTGCTAAAACAAAGCTTTATTTATTCTTGCACTGTACCAGGGATGGGATGGACCTACACCCCTGTAAGAACATTCCCAAGGTTGCTCCACCAGCTCTTTGCTTTTATTATCTCAGAACTACAAAAAAGGACAATCAGTGGGCAGAGCAATTATGTTTTGTGTGTTGTGTGAATCCAGCCAGTATTTAGAATATATGGTACCTGTTGATATTTTTCTCCCTTTTCTACACAACTGTTATGGATATTCCATCCACCCCCATCCTTATTTTTGAAAATGCAATCAGAAGGGCACGTGCATTTACCAGACGTAAAACAAAAGAGAAAAACAAGCAAAAAATGACTTGAAACAGCAGCACAATTGAAGAAGAAATGAAAGCTATGGATTCATTGGACTCCTCCATGGAGGGAGAAATAAAATAGAATTAATTGAAGTCCACTAGACTCCAGACTCAGCCAAACCTGGCTAATCTCAAATAGTTAAGCTGAGCTATTCTTGGTTAGTATTTGGATGGAAGACACCAGGAAGTGCCAAGTTTGTAGTCCAGTCAAAACTTCCCAGAAGAAGGCAATGGCAATCTGTTTTTGTGCTGATGCCAAGGAAGTTACATGGAAGTCACCAAGAGTGGAGCCTGACACAAAACAAATAAACCATCGGAGGCAAAATTCTCCATATGAAGCAACCTGCATTCCTGCATATCTCCAAAGTATTCATGTAATCACCATGACAAAGGGGAAGAAAGGATGTGACCTCCAACTTCACCTATAATTGCAGTGTTAGAGATATCTTACACTCACACAAAACACACAAATAGTAAAATGAATATGATCCTTTTTCACCTGTTTATTTCTCCTGCCATGTTAACCTTACGCATTGGTGTGGGGTGTTAGCCCACAGGCTAAATGCAATGGATTATTGTAGTATTTCATTGGCCTGAATTCATAGAAATGAAGTCATCCTTGGAAAACATACTAACACAGCAGAGCCTTAGAAATGAAAAGGCCCAATACATTGTTGAATTACTGTAGATTGTGCACCTATAGCTATGGAAACTTTCCAAGCACAGTCTGTGGTTTGTTATCTAATAATATCTAAAAACATGACCATCTAGAATATGACTGTGTAGAAACTTTGAATAGAATCTCAGCTGACTTAAAAAAAGACTTAAAAAGAAGAAGTAACAGATACAAATGGTTATCCAAGGATCCTCTGTTTGCAACTGATAGGCCTTGTGTTCTGAGATATCAACAAAGGCAATGTTAATCCGGGCCTGTGTGTCTGGAGACAAACTGGAATTGGGAAATAGCAGGAATCTAAAGTTTGCTTTGAGAGTGTAAAACATAGGTGGCACATCACATCTCTTTTTCTTATTTATTTATGTGATGAAGAAGAGATCCCCCTCACAGAGATCTGGCTAGCCAGGTTTTGTATTCTGCATCAGTCCCAAGGCCAGGGCAGGGGAAGTGGTGTGGCAATTGTATACTGGGAGACCCTAGCTGTTGTGAGGAGTGCTGTTTGACAGGTGGCCAGATGTAATTCCTTGCTTGTGATGCTGGAGCAAAGGGACAAGCTAGGGCTGCTACTGTTGTACCATCCTCCCAAGTGCATGGCAACATTCATGTGTCAGAAGTCATTACATAATTGGACCACTTTCATGAATGCATCATGATGCACATACCATTATTTTGATATCAACATGGCTTGCTATGGTCACCACTGAAAGGCACCATGTTACTTTTCCCTGTCTTCTTGATTATGTGCCATCACGTTGGTGCTGACTGTTAGAGACCACGTAGATAGACCCCTGAAGAATGATCTGCCCCCAGCCTTGTCCTTCAGCTCTCCCAATGATGCATTCATTGCTGCTGTAATTGAGTACATCCACCTTGTTGCTGGTCATCCTCTTCTTCTCTTTCCTTCTACCTTTCCCAGCATTATAGCCTTCTCCAGAGAGTTAGGTCTTTGCATAATGTGTCCAAAGTAGGATAATTTGAACCTCATCATTTGCCTCAAGTGAGAACTCTGGGTTGATTTAATGATCCATTTGTTTTCTTGGCTATCCATGATATTCACAGGAGTCTTCTCCAACAATAAAGTTCAAAAGTATCAATACTCATAGAAAGCAATACTCTAATCAAGGAACTACCAAGGAGAAAACCACGCACCTACCAACACTGGCAGGGCAAGCTACTGTATATAAACAGGGAGCAAACTTCACACTCACTAGCACTGATGATGTTACCTAGTTGGGTAATGAAACATCTACAATCAAACAACCAATCTCAGAGAACACCAAGGACTCCACAGCATCAATACTCTTTCTATCTTGCTTCTTCACAGTCCAGCTTTTACATGCAAGATTTTGATATTTGTAAGTATAAACACAATGGCATTTGAATATCTTTTCCAAGGCCTTCACTGTTAGTGTGCAATATAATACAGTATGTATGTATATATATATACATATATACATATTTAAAGAAATTTTAAAATAAAAACAATACAAATTTTGAAAAAAAAAGTAAGGAAATTAAAGAAAAGTAGTAAGTGAAAAAAGTGCAAAGAAACAGAAAAGAGAAAGACAAGAAAGAAAAGAAAAAAGAAAGGAAAAGTTATAAAGAAGCAGCTTCCAATCTTCTTAACAGCAGCTACAAGTACATTTATATTTTACCCTCTCTCTCTAAGGTTACACCATAATTTTGTTCTTTCCATAGTCTACCCTTTCTAATCATCAAACCCATAAGTCACAAGTTCATTTTTTTTCTTGTTTCAGCAAAAAGTCCATAAGGGTACGTCTAAAAATAACAGCAACCCAGTGATTGTCCTCTTCTAAACCAATGCTAGCTCTCTCTGTTAATACATTCACGTCAGTGCGGACATCCTGCAAGGAAACGGAGAAAAGAGCTCTTAAAAAGATGGCAGCCAGGATGCCAGATGCCGTGGGGCAGCAAGTATGTCTCTTTCTGGTGCTGTTCTCAAGGCTGTGATATGGCACTAGAGGGCGCTGTGGAGCTAAGAGGGGAGGCTTTGGCATAGAGATCTGGGGTGAGCAAGACTTTCTGAGGTACCCGCCAAATAAGGGGATATCTTGCAAGGCAAACTTTTGATTCAGAAACTAAAGCAAGATGCACAGCTTAAGGCCCCACCTGGGGCTGCACTTTGCCCTGGATACCAAGTTGCCATCAGATTGTCACTTTTAATGTGTTAGAAAATTGTAAACACATATGGAGTGATCATGTTAAGCATAGTTCATTCATGACCAAACGTTTCTGTTGTGGTGCAGATCCTCTAGAACAACATCTCCTAGAGATTCCAGTTGCTTTTTCCCTGCCGTTCTTTAAACAGGTTTTGAACCCCTGGCTCTTTCCCCAGGCATTGGAGTAGGAAGTATGTGCCTTCATGGACATTTTATCAGTATGTCAGGTACCTTAGTCCCTAGACTATCACCTTTTTCTGTTTTTTTTTTTAGTTGTTATTGCATTGGATCTTGTTTTTACTGTAATTGTGCCTCCCAGAGTCATTTATGAGTTGGGCAACTTATAAATTGGATGGATGGATGGATGGATGGAAGGAAGGAAGGAAGGAAGGAAGGAAGGAAGGAAGGAAGGAAGGAAGGAAGGAAGGAGCTTTTGTAGCTTGGCCTTGCCCATTTGCTGGCCTGGGCCCCACGTCCTGGAGTATCCCTTGGCCCAAAAGTGGTTGTCAGCCCAAACACCCCACTCCCAGTGTAAGGCACATGATGGGCATATTTAGCTTTAGCCTCTCAAGGGACATATTCCCAAGTGATGTGCACATAATTTTTAAGTTGCTCCTCTGTAAAGCACACTTGTTATGTGTGTTTTCTAGTCAGTACTGTTCCTGTGGAATTAAAAAGGCTTGTCCATGAAGATAACAAGGAGGATTAAGATACATCCGGTTCTCTGCAGGTACCCCTTTTCCTTTAAGTCCCACCGTTACAGGAAATTAAAGAGGGTGCAGCACTTTGTCAAGGGATGTTTACTTCATTTATATGGGTGTGACTAACAATGGTGTTATCTGTTTCCTGACATCTTTTTTTCTGCCTTCTTCCCATGATGTTGCCTTCATCTTGTCACCAGCCCACAAATGACACAGACTTAAGTTGTCCTTCTCTGTCCCAGTGTTACCCAGCAACCTCCAATGGCAGCTGCTAGATGTGTAAAATGGCAATGAAGACAGGTGGCCTGTAGTGGGTGGGATCAGCTTGACCTTTATTGTCCATTACAACCTGTTGTGGGCAACCTCTCCCTTCCTGTCTCCAGATAGTCTCTTTTGTTGCCATTCTGTTCTCTTCCCCAAAAGCGCTGGGCCCGGCCGACCCCGTAAGGTGATTTCAGGAAACATGGGAGCCACTCTTCGTGGCTGCTCAGTGGAAGGGGCTTCTTTTTATCAGTTGGGCATGATTATCCAGCCCTGTGTCTTTGTAGCAGGGCGTGTATGAAAACGACAGCAGTGGGATCTGGTGGTTCTAGGGAAGCAACGCTACTTTGCTGTTGCTTGTGATGACTTGGCGTGGGGTCAGAAGTAGGTAAAGTGAAGTTGCAGACTTGTGCAAAAGTGCTAGAGCTGCACTTTCCCGGTGCACTCTGCTTTCAGGCCCAGTTCCAGAAAGAAAGAGATGCATGATGCTCGGCATCTTTACCCCTTCTGTTTCTCCAACGTTGCCCAGGCATTTCTCTGTAACTCTCTCACTCTGTTTGCTTCCCTATGCCATTGACAGGAATGGGAGCAAGGATCACAAATGTAGGCATTGCACAATGTTGTAATTGTGCAACAATGAAAGATGGGCAAATGGTCCCCTGGCTGCCCAGAACTAGGGAAAGTTGATATCTGTGTACTTGGCATATTCATGGGACTATGTGTGCTTGCATGACGTAGCTCCCTGTGTGATCTCAGTCACTTCTCAGCGCCTAGTCTGTATTGATCCAGAGAAATAGTGCAAAATCTTAAAGATGCAACATCCAGATGCAAAACTGCACACCACTGTTGTATCACAGTGGAGATTAGTGAATGTTTTTCTGGTGGCTGCTGTGTTCACAAGAGGGGAAGGCAGCAAAACCAGAGGGTTAACCCTACCACTTTGCAGCTGCATAATCAGGACAGCATCACTTGATGGCAAAGCAAAACAGATGTAATAGAGGTAGGGCGAGGACTGCATTGAGGGCCGCAGATTTCGTGCTGGCATACGTTTCTACCAGTCTCCGTCTCAAAGACGTGCGGGTAGCACTTTAACTCAGCAGAGGGGAAGGACCAGAGAAGGTTCCCGAACATGAAACTAAAACCAATAGTCTGTGGCTGAATCTAAACTGAAAGAGTTGTCCAAGTTAAGCAAACAATTATTGACAGAGGCCTCCAAGACATTTGTTTGCCTGAGCTGAATCTCCCACTGCACCTGAGCAGGCCAGCTTAGAGGGCCAGGCAGAGCCTGGGGCCTCGCGCTCTTTCCTCCAACACCTACTGCTGCCTGAGGCAAGGACAGGGCCAGCCCTGGGAACAGCCTCTGCATCAGATATGCTGATGAAAACATCGCGTGTTTGTTAGGCCTTTAACCTGTCTTGTCTTCAGAGATTCAGGACAAATAATATTTACAAAAGAAAACAGCATGATGATGATTTGTACAACACAGCTTACACAATTTTGTACAGTTCTTATCTATTCCTATCACTCCTTGTAAAACAGATTAGCTGGGGAATTAGGACATTCCCAGGCATTGAATTTCCAGCTACTATCCAGGCTAGCATTGTTACTGTTGTGCATGATCTGCCCTGGTTGTTTACTTGTAAGGCCACAAAATCTGTACGGTGTCCGAAGGAATATCCATGAAGACATTCATAATCTATGGACTTTACCAAGCAAAGTCCTCCATTTGTGGTCACCTCAAAGTCCCTTGGTGGCTCTATAAAGAAATCTATAAGGAAACCATTCCTATCTGTCTAGTTTCAGTTGCCCATTCAGTTTGAAGGAATTGTCATAATCGATGTGGCAATAATCCCTGGAATTTTTCCTCCAGGAATCTAAGTTAATATTATAGCTGAAATGGGATGGGGTGGGGTGAAAGGGCAGTTGGAATTTATGCACAAATATGCCTGTCTAGTGTGTGAGACTTGAAAGTTTAAGCAACTCCAGAGAGATCAAGAGGTAAATATCAAGAGATAAGAACACACAAACAGATGTGTTCCAGGGAATTGTCGGGGCAGGAAATGGTGTTCAGTTGCAAAAGCCTTTTACTAAATATATTCTGTGGCATTGGAGTTGGCAACTCTGGGCAGACAAATAAAAAAAAAAAAACCCAGCAGATAAGATCACAGAGGTCTCTTTGAGATCTCTACATAATCAAACTTGTGTAATTCTTTTACCTTTCTCCCACTGGAGTGTCTTTTTGTCTCACATTGTACTTCCTGTGCAATATAATAATGAAATAGGACCAAAAATAAAATGTTTCATGTCCCAAACTCTTCTACTTGGCTTCCATGAAACAACAGATGGAAATTCTGTAATTTTCAGAAATCGCAGATTTCTGAGATTGTCTTTCAGTACATCTATAACAGGTTGGGAAAATTGTGGCTTTCCATTTGTTATGGAATTACAAAACCAAGCATGAAACCAGTGTGTTGCCCATCAATATTATGGGCTACAGTTTTGTATTTTACATTATAATCTATCTTGGAGTCTCTTTATTCAATCCATCACCATGTCATATTATTTCTCCCTTTACATTAAGAAATGTATAGCCCTTCCTCCATATCATCTTAGGTTTGCATTGTGCTAATTTCTCTTGGACTTCTGCAACTTTCGCTTTTCTAATGTTATAGTGTAACCACTGCTCCCTTACCTCTGTTTGGACTACCCCCACATTCAGTCTCTCATTGTTCAACTCCGGGGATTTCCAGCCAGACAGCTGCTCTCTCAAAAAAAATCATCATGCAGATTCCACCTCCCGCCCCAGATTTTCTGTAGTGGGAAGGAGTTTCCCACATCACTGGGGAAACTCATTGGGAAAGCATTGCAGAATACCAAATGAAAACTGATCATATTTTCTTAACAAGCTATCAGAGCCTTGTTTAGAAATACCCTGTGTATTTTAAATCCCTACTTGTTTTTCTGTCCAATTCTGGATCCAGCCCAGCCCAGATTTCTAAGCCTTCCAGGAACACAGTCCTCCGCTTTAAAAAAAAAAGAAGCAAAAACTGTGTTGGGGCTGTATTAGCTTTTTTAAAGCGGAGGCAGGAATTTGTCCATGAATATGATAATAAAATTTGATGAGAATAATCATAATAACGGTGAGAGAAGGATGTTCTCTTCTCCAAATAAACATTATTTGAAAACTACGTAGTCAGACAAGAGTATTGGGGTAGGCTGAAGGTGGATATCTATCTCATGATCACATTTAGTTTCCTGGCATCAAAAAATAGATCCCTAAAACAGAACCAGGAAATGGCTGTTTCTTGGCTCTTAGTCTGTTCAGGATAGGTTAACTCAGAATAAGTAATTCCAGAATCTGGTTTCTTAATTATCCAGGAATAAGAAGCTGGGCCAAGTTTCCAGATCGTTCAGCCATTTGATACCTTAGGAAACTCTAAAAATAGCCTTCTGGAAAGACCGGGGGTGATCCCTGGCTTGGAACACTCCCACACTTCCAGGAGTGGTTTAGAAGGTTTGTCATTGCTCTCACATTGTTTTAAAGCAGTAGGAACTTAGATTAATTTGATTGATAGTTAATTTACATTGTTTGAATGTTATTTAGAGAAAAGTTAGCTTACCTGACCTTATGGAACAAATTGTTGAAGAGTTTCTCAGGACATGGTACTGTTTATCCTAGAAAACAAGTCTCTGTGTCCCAAAAGTTAAAAAAAAAAAAAAAAGGAAGCAATGAAATCCAGCGGACTTATATAATGCTTATAGCTAAGATTCTTTTGACTTATCAACATTCTCATTTTGTCAACAAGTTAACAATCTAAAAGGAGAAAGACGCACCCTTAGTATCTAGAAACAGCATGATGAATTGCAATAAATATGGCTGGGAACTCTTTTCTAAGAATGTTTTTTCTGAGTGGCGTCTGGGGCTTCACAACTTGAACTTCCCTGAAACCAGAAGCAATCAGATCACAATGAATAACATGTACCCTGGCCAAGCCTAAGGTGACTGCCGAGAGCTGCAGAGAAGAGGCTGACTGTCACTTGGGGCAGGTTTTCCCATTACAGGACTGCAATGAGGAGAAACAGCTACATACAGGGCCAAGGTTGCTGTGTGCTCTGGAACCAGCAACTCTTTTAAAGAGCAAGAGACATGGTTTAAGAATTACTAGCACTGCTATCCTCAGATACTGGGAGAGCAGGAATAAAAAAATGCTGGCAGAGCTCTGTGGAAGCTGAGAACTGGAACAGAAGGGCCTCAGTGCAAGCTGGCATTAGTATGTCAGGGAAAGACCAGGAAATACAGTAGACAGACCACTTGTTTTCTGGCCTGTGCTTGGCGCCCACCCTCACCTTGCTGGGGTGCTTGATTTCAGTAAGAGCTATGCTGCCAGGATCAACAGTTCGAGTGTGTCCCATGCAAAGGATTCTTGTCAACATTTAAAAGTGGAGAAATTGCAAACTAAAATATGAGTTCATTGTAATCTGCTACTCAGAATCAAACAAAAAAAGCCAGAGAGGAGCTTTAATGAAACTGAAAAAAAATGTGACTTTTTCCCCCCTAATTGTGCAGCTGTCCAGCTTTGGTGACAGAATTTACAGGGGTCTAAATATGATGCCTTTGCATTTGCAAACTTCCTGTGTTTTTAACTGTTTTCCTCATCTTGTTTCTTTGCATACACATGTGTGCACAAAGAAGACAAAGACAGAACAGCTGCACGATGCCTTTTAGTTGTGGTTCTAGAAGACCTCAGCCTGAAGGTACCCAAGTTAGTCCATGAGAATATATAGTCCCTCCACTCATGCCTTTGTCACTTTGTGGATGGACTATTACAATGTGCTCCACATGGGGCTGTCCTAGAAGACCACTTGGAAGCTGCAGCTCGTCCAGAATGGAGAAGCAGTGATGGACAGGCTTTGTTATACCCATGTAACACCTCTGATCCATGATCTGCACTGGTTACTAATAAGCTTCTGGTGCAGTTCAAGGTTCTGGTTATTACCTATAAAACCCTACATAGCATAGGGCTTAGGTATCTGAGGGACTGTCTGCTTCCCTTAGTGCCTGCTCATCTCATCTAGTGGGACTCAGGAAGTGGGCCTTCTCTCTTGCAGCACCTGCTGTCTAGAACAGCAACCCCCCGCTCCAGAAGTTTTTAAGGCTTCCACCCTACCTGCCTTCAAGCGAGCCCTAAAAACATGGCTCTTTCCTAGGCCTTGGACTTGGATGTTGGGCAGGCTTCTTTAGGTTGGGGATGATGTAGGAGAGTGTGTTTTTTTAAATGTTCCTTTGAGGCAATAGTTTTATTTTCTTATATAGTGATGTTTTTTAATCTTGTGAAGCTGCCCAGATTCATTTTGGAGTTGGACAACCTAGAAATTTGATAAATAAATGCATATGCAGATGTTTAATGCCCACTTTTCTGTACTTTACAGGAAGTATGATTATTATCAGCAGACGATCATGTTTTACTTTACAGTATTTATTCAATGTACAAGTTGTCTCAATCTTCCAAGTGACTCTAGGTGGTGTACAGTATATTAAGACAATATACCAAGTAGGAAACAGTAATCAACAACATTAAAAAAAATCTATGTATGTATGTTGGGGAAGGAAACACCAAGAACCAAGGCATAAAATCCAAATATCAGTGCAGAATCATAAAGTGCCTTACTATAGGGCCTGTTGAAAGAGCCATGGTTCTATAGAGGGATGACATTCAGGTTTCCATTCAGATTGGCAACTTCCTTGAGAAAAAAAATGCTCTGCTAAGAACTACTAGATCTGGATTGCAAAAATCCAAGCAACTGCTAGGCTTTTCTCCACCAGACTTAGAGATTTTTGTGTTACTTAACTGTTTAGCCTAGACCTTGGCCTACAGGTTTCTTTCTGGGCTTCCTGAAGACTCTCTCTTTCCCCCATCTATTTTCTTTGATCTTCTCTTAAAAAAAAGAAAAGAAACTCAACTTAAATAAGCATAAAGAAAAAATTTTTTTTAGCATGACTCTAATAAGGTGAATCATAATCTGCTTGCCAGTTGAAGACCATTATCACAAATGTTTGGTGCCTTTAATCATCATCTAGGAGAGTGACTGTCTTCATCTGGACTTTTCCCCCCTCTACACCCTGTTAAATCTGGCACCATAACATATTTTCATTCGCAGAAGAGGACGTTGCAACTCTTCACTAGTCATTTATGATGAGTTCCAGGATTTTATCTCCAGTACAAAGACCACTACATTAATCGTGCAACTTAGCTGAACATAACTGTTAGTTCTGGTAATTCTACATCAAAGCAATAGCAGCTGTTCCCAGACTAGTAAAATGGCATATTTCCTTACCCATATTTGCCATATGAAATTAATTAAAGACTACTTCAACTACTTCAATAAGGCTACTATTCAAAGTTCCCCATATCTTCAAACATGCTTGTTTCCAGATATATTTAATCAAACTGGTTTGTAAAAGTAATTTTCTGATAGAGAACAAAAGATTGCTTCATGCTACCTAATACATTTGCATTAGGTCTTATTAGTCATTTCCCACTTCCTCAAAAGATTAGAAGCCTACTGCCAATGCTACAATGTTTAGTTTCCTTTGAATAAGAAACTAAAAGAGATTTCCTGTGATTTTATTACAGTGTTATTTATGAAATTTATTTTCTTTCTTTTACAAATATACAAGCAAAATATATGGAAGCAACCATGTTCTGTAAGCAGATGACACATCGCCAACTTGACATGGACTGGAGAATCCCTCCAGGATTGACTTCAAAGGGAACATTATTGAGCAAAGCAAAACAGCTAAGTCTCGGTTCATCAAGAGATTCAGTTTTATTTTCATGGATGAAACAGAAGCAGTATGGCTGCTTTCATACAACATGTTTAATCCAGTCATACCTTGTTGCTATTGGATTTAGTGATACTTAATCATATAAACTGAGCCAAGGACCCCATTTTAGGGAAAGGTAGCTTGATTCACCATTGCCTTGAGTGTTTTGTCATGGAACTAACTGAGTTAGTGAGGACACACAACATGCTGACCCTACCCCAACCAGGTTAAGTATGTTGTTTGACACCAGCACTTTTGGGTTAACTGACTCACTAATGCACGAATTTCTGTGACACACCACATAACTACTTAGAAAATGGGTATTATCAAATAATTATCATTGTTTACAACTTCTTCATTTAATTTCCCTCTGACACCAGAGTTTACTAGTACAACACCCCACCAACTATTTGCCTGAGGATATTACTCTCTGTGGCTGATTTTTGTGAACTGTGTCTTTGAATACATATACAATTTTTTTAAAAAATTGCTATTGCAGCTACCTTAAAGCTGAACACCAGTTAACTAGCCTTCATGCACTTTCTAAACTCAAAACACCAAAGCTTATTTCAGACTTTTCTTCTAGCTGTCTCTGAGCCAGTTCAGATTCTACTTCTTCCTTCATCTACTTTATTGAAAGGGAGTGGGAGTAAAATTGTGTACGTTGCTCCTTTTTTTGAAAGAACTGCTACCCTCTTCCTGTGTACTGCCTTTCCTGAATACAAAAGAGCTCAAAGGGTGAAAATCCAGTCTACTGCCATACGAGTTTCAGCCTATTGTCTCTGGGCCTCTCCTTTATCCCATTTGGAAGAGCAAATTGCCTGGCATGGGCTACATGAAAATCCTAGAATTCAAATAAAAAAGCTGATGAAACTTCAAAGTCATGATACATGTAATGGAAGGAAATTGGGATATGGGATTTTGGACTTGTCTGGAGAGAGAAAAGCTAGAGAGAAGCTTGAAATGTATTCTCCCCTACCCCAAATATTTCAAGAATCAGTTGTCTAACCAGCAGGAGTGAACAGAAGTGAGACCATCTCATGATGTCTCCAGTATGGTAACAAGGGAGTCATAAGAATCATCTTCTCCTTCCACTGGTGCACCCTCAAGGTATCACCCTGCGGAGGTGTTCTTCTTCAGAGAACCTGTCAGGATTTGGCTTAGTGGAGCAGGAGTGGAACCTTCTGTTACCTGCTGCAATGAATTGGCATGGCACTGTGGTTGGATTTGCACAACACACTAGGCTAAAATTCAGTGGGCTCATTTGTGGCTCAGTGTGTCATGCAAATATGGCTAGTAAAGTTAGTTTAGGACAGCATGTTGTATGAACCCAACCCACTGGGTTAATTCAGCAAATCATAATTATGTAATCTGTGCATTGCTGTATTCTCTAGAGGCAGCTGCTAAGGGATAAGTTCCACAACTCCTGATATCCTGTCAGGGACAGTATCTGGGTTGGTACCCAGAGCCGTACTTCATCAGGCTTTCTGGTCTCTGTTGCAACTGTTGGAGCTGGAGACTGTGGACAAGAGATTTGAACCAGGTGATCCTGCTCCATCTGGTTCTCATCTTGACCTGTCTTGCCGACATGAAATCACAGCATGGGTACAAAGAAGTGGGGGAGTCTCTTTCTGACTGATGTTGGTGCTGGCTTCCTTAAAAGGGGTAATAGTGACACCTCTTGTGAAGGGAAGTGTATATGGGTGAAAACAAGAAAATATCCACACTGTGGAGCAACTGTTTTCTCTTTAGATATAGGAGAAATAAATACAGTAGTATAACAATAGAAAGTAGACACAACAGAGTTGTACAACCCACAAGTATGAATAAAAATGGACCAAAGGATGGATAAGTAAGCTTTCAGTGGCCAGGTGACTCACTTCATGTTTTTAAGGGGACATGCCACCACTGGGTAGAATCAGACTCCTCCTTTTGCTAATTTTTTCTTAAACTTTGTTGAGCCTATTTGGAGACTTAAACTGCATCTCAAAAGAGCAGCAAATTCCACAAGTAAACTTCAGCTATTGTGCTGCCAAAATTCAGTGACCTGGTCAGAAGAGATCCAAGGATAGAAAAAGGAATTTGGGGGCTGCATGAAGTACTGGGATCATCACACAAAACCAGAACTGCTTGGAGAGATAAGGTGATCTTTACTTGGAGCACAAAAAGCTGTTGTGCTGCTTAGAGCAGTGCCTTTGAGTTTAGTATTTTGAGTTCTATGCACTTTCAAGAAAACACATATATTTAGAATTGATTTGTGTTTAGAACATTTTCCCGGTACTATTGCAATTCCCCCTTTCTGGCATGAGACTTGGCATTGCAAGCAAAATTCACAGCTGCCATGACTCAAATAAATAGCCTGTCCTTCTCTCCTCTTGTGGAAAGAGGCTGGCTTGCACCTAGAGGCAGTACCTCTGCCTAAATAGTGGGATGATGAGTGGACCCAAGTGATAGGGCACACAGTTGACACAAGTATTTCAAGGATGGTTTCATCAGCATGAACTGGATGTCAAGGAAGGCACAGATTTCTTCCATTAAGTCATGAGGACAAGCAATGCATATTCAAATAATAACCAGATAGGGAAAAAAATGGTGACAGGCTCTCTTCATTTAAATTTCTGACTTGTGTTGCTGACAAGTCTCTCCTTGAGAGGCTGGAGGAAAGGACAAGATCATCTATCTTTTACTTGATAGCAATCAATAGTTGAGGTAATGGAAGTAGCAGAATCATCAAGGGAAAGTGACCCATGTAATGTTTGAATTCTTGATTTTAAGGAAAACTAAAGCTGAAAAATAATAATAATAATAATAATAATAATAATAATAATAATAATAATATACATTTATTGGCTGCCCAAATCCAATGGACTCTGATATGTCATAAGCATATCTCAGATTTAGAAGAAACAGATATTAAGAAATTCAGATCAGTGATAAATAGGATCCCGTGGCAGGAGAAGTTAATGAGAAATGGAGCTCAAGATGTGTGGGAGTTCCTAGAAGAGGAAACACTAAAAACACAATTGCAAACAACTCTAAGGAGGGCAGCAGAAGAAGCCAATGTGCCTACATAAAAAGCTTAGTGCAGATCTGGAGACAAAAATGGAAAGAGGCCAGATCACAAAGGAAGAGTATAAATAGAAATGTAGAACTGATATCAGAGAAGTGAAAGTTCAGAATTAATGAGGTTAAGGAAGGATACTAAGAATAAGAAAAAGATCTCTTTAAAGTTGCTCAAAATACAAACAAAAATATATTCATAATGTGCCCCCCCAAGAGGGGCAGTCAACCACAATCAAAACAGAAGGAAAAGAATCATATACCAGCTTCTCAGTGAAGATAGCAAAGTGATAACAGATTACATTTAGGAAAAGAAAAAGAAAAAGGTAGCTGCTGAACTCCTATTCTGATATGTTTCATCAGGACATTGTGATGAAGGGGCAGGATTGAAACTTCTGGTTGATAGAAAAAGAACCTTTTTCTTTGAATAAGTTAAGGGTGGCTCTTTGATCCTGGGAAAGGGGGCAGCTGCTTTAAGAGGTTACCAACAGGTACAACATTTGTACCTCTGTGTGTCCCTAAGCATCTTTTCTAAGTCAGATTAGAGTTGCTCCATAGCCCTATAATGATGCCTCTGCAAACTTGATTCTGGTGGTATCCATTCCATTTTCTTGTCAGTGCTAAGGAAGTGGCCCAAAATATTAACCAGGACCAATCTTGCTTTCCTTTCATGATTAACCAAGGTTGGCTAGATGCTGCTACTTAGTGAGACTGCAAACAGTTACCATACACTCATTTATATTTTGCCTTTCCTCTAAGGATACAAAGTAGATGAAAAGATTCTCCTTTTATTTAGTTCTCACATCAAGCTTGTGAGGTAGGTTCAACAAGGGCTACCAGATTTTGTAAGACGACCAGGAAGCAAGGGTTCAATTGAAATATGGAGTGACTAAAAACTAAAAAGGAGTGCATCAAAGTTGTATACTGCCACCTTATTTATTTAATTTAAAGGTAGAAATACATCATAAGAATTGCTGGAGTAGAAGAAATAGATATTGGAATGAAAATAGCTGGGGAGAAAAATCACAACCTCAGATATGTTGATGATATCTCTTTGAGGCTGGAAACAAGAAGGACTAATGGAAACTCTGATTAAAAGTGAAAGAACAGTATGAAAAAGTTAGTCTCTTATAATGAAACAAAACAAAGCTAAATTTAGGATTATGACAACAGGCAATGCCATCCCAGTGCAAATAGGTGAATAAGTAGTGGTAGTAGTACCAGACTGTGTTTTCCTGGGTTCAAAAATCCACAGGGATGTTGATTGCTAACTATGAAATGAAGAGACATCTGCTTTTTGGGAGAGAAACTATGACAGATCTAGACAAAAAATATTAAAGTGTGGATATTAAACATCACACTGACAAGAAGTTACATATTCTTCAGCCCATGGTTTTCCCCATTGCAACGTATGGCTGTGAAACCTAGATCATCAGAAAGACTGTGGGAAGAAAAATGGATGCATTTGCATCTTGAACTGCAAGAAGAACAATGTATTTAGTACTAGATAAAGTCGAGTAAATTATTTTGGACATATAGCATGAAGGTAGGAATCACTAGAGAAGCCCCTGATACTTGGAAAAACTGAAGGCAACTGAAAAAGAGAAGATGTGGTAGCTAGATAATATCACTGATGCCACAAGGATGAGGTTACAAATACTCAAAGAGGAAGTTACTGATAGACAATCCTGACAAAGTGGTGAGTCACAAAGATTCAGAAGTGACTGAACAACTGAATAGCAAAACCAGATCAGGGCTGCACAAATCGGGATGGACACTAGATGTCAGCAAAGAAATACATAAAAGTCTACCTCTTCACTGACATCTAGTGGTTGTCCTGTGGTTCAAATCTGGTAGTCCTAGATTGCACTAGAAATAGGGCTTGCTCCAAAATTGCCCAGAAATTTCATGGCTGAGTAAGGGTTTAAAGCTGGCTGAGAGACTTAGTTGAGTTAGTCCAACTAGCATTTTATCATATTGGCCTTCTAACCAATGTACTAAAGTTGTGCTGTGTTTGGTCTTTCCTTAATTGACATTAGGGCAAGTATAAAAATAAACTGTATATTCATATTTTAAAACACGAAGTATTACAAGGAGAGTTACATTTGACATGTCAAAAACCAAAAGATAAAACAAAATTTGATATAAGTAGAATTGCTAGCTGTAGTTGTAGACCTTTTTTCTTTTAGGCTAATTGAAAGCCACATGAGCTCAATCCTACTGCACAGTCTTTTAAAGAAAGAATTAAAACAAATATTTTATAATAGAGCTGGAACTTTTATGCAACACCATCCATGCAGCAGTGATGTTGCTAATGGAAGAAAACAGGGAAATACTGCAGTTGACATGCTGAAAGATTCAGTATACTGGGCACAGAAAAATAATCTTCAGGGTATCCATCTGGATCCTGGCCAATTTGAGTCAAAGCTTAATGTACTGAAATATCTGGCCCCCCCTTTCCTCTGTGAATAAGAACATGGGACAGTCTAAGCAGTGGGTGCCAGGCTGGTGGAACCCACATACATTCACCACAAGAGAATGTTGCCCCCCACTTCACCAGTAGTGGAGATTCATACCCACCTCTCGGTTGGAATGGCTAGATGTCTTCAGGAGGGCTGGACTGATCCCCCTTTGCCTTTCTTTTTTTATAACAATTTTTATTAAAGTTTAAAAATACAAAGATAAAAAACTAATACAAACTAAGAAAACCATAAAAAGAAAAGAAGTGCAAAAAAAAAAAAAGAAAAAATATAAAGAGAAAAAAGATATATAAAGAAATGACATCCCTCTTCATCAAAACAAGTACAAACAATTTCAGTAACTTATCACCTTCTCTAAAATTTCAGCAAAAGACCTCTTCTTCCCGTATCTCATCTTTTCTATAAACAAATTATAAAGCCTTGTCATTCAGTCCTAATCAGCAAAAGTCCTTTAAGAGTTACCAGAAATAACAACATATATATATTAACCTTAATCAAATAAATCAGTTTCATATTCCTTTCCTTTATTTTGAATACAGTAACTTATCAGTTTCTCTAAAAATACAGCAAGAATATCTCTTCTTCCCATATCTTATCTCTTATCTATACACAAATCTTTAAAGCCTCATCATTCGAACCTAGTCAAGAAAAATCCATTGAGAGTTACCAGAAACAATATTAAGAATCTTGATCTTTAATCCCTTCAAATAGTGTCCCAAAAGTTGATTTCTTTTCATTTTCTCTTTGTCTTTTCTCAGGAATTCCTTCATGGATATAACACATCTCTTTTGTAAGTCCAAGATAAGAAAGTTGTCCAAGTCACTCTTCTGATTTATTATTTGTGTGCCCCTTTTGGTTATTAAAACACCAGCCAGTTTCATTTGTAAATCCAGTGTACCATCTTTTGCTATATCATACTTGTAACTTGTCATTTTTAAATCCAAATCCAAAACAGCCTGATTCTCAGTTGTATCCTCTTCTATCTCCCCTTTTAAATCTATTTTCATGGTAGTGGACAGTCTTAAAAGAAACTTCTGAGTGCATTGTTCCCAAATAACCTTGAATTCTTCCAAAGTTAAAATACTTTTCTCCATTCTGTATGAATGAGTCTCTTCTCCTTTAATTATAATCTGTGGTTCTTTCTGGTTGCCTCTAGCATCCAGCCTTCAAAGCGTCCTCTTATCTTGTTTTTCTCTAATCCGCAACAAAGATTTCTTATGCTTAGATTCAAAACCTTCATATATTTTTAATAGGATTTTAAACAATCCACAGGAAGGGGCCAATTTCAAAATCTTATTTCCAATCCATCTGGCCCCTTAGTCCATTTATAACTTTCCAAAATCAATATTTTAATCACTCTTTTGCTGTTTATTTCAGAATATATATATATTTTAAGTTCTTAAACTTACATGAAACTTCTTTCACTAAGGATTGAAGGAAAATCACCCAGTGTGAAGAAATTTCTTAATATCAAAAGAATAGTTAACAAGCAATTTCCAGAAGTGATTAAGAAGTGGGTGGACCCAGTGTCCATTTGAAGGCTTCAAACGGTGGCTTGGGTAAAGCTGACTTTCCCTGGGCTCCCAGAGCTCTAAAACCCATTAGAGACTGCGGGGAACCTCTGTATGGAGCACTTGTGGATGATCTCAGGTCCTCCCTTTTATGCAGAGAGGAATTTTGAGGCACCAATCTGTTTGCTGGCCTCTCATCTGCTGTGGTCATTGGCTCCACTTTGAGTGGAGCCGTCATCAGTCCACCATTGCTTCACCGGAAGTCCTCCCTTTACCCTTCTAAACCCACTGCCTGCCATGTCCCACTGCCACAGGCTGAGAGGAGAGGCACCCCATCTTTGTGGGGAGCCTAAGTCTTGATGCAGCTGGTTCCTGTTTGCAGGCTCTGAAAGATGCCCAGTTGCTGCCTTCCTTTGCTAGTATTTAGAAAAAAAACAAGGTAGCCCAGTGTGCTCTGGGAATGAGGTAAGAACTAGCCAGTGCAGCTTAGTGGAGGACAGTGGCAGAATATCACCTTAATTATAGGAGCTTCCTTTGCGGACCTGAAGGCTTCACAAGGATGTCCATTGGCCTCTTCAGAGGTGGGGCAGAGCTGCATTCCCGCATATACATCTCTCACTGCACACAAACACACAACTTCCCAACATGTACATAAAACCTGAAAGTGATATTAAACCTTATGCTTTACAGTTGCAGAGTCCATGGGTGGGGAGAACTGATGATGATCAGGGTCAAAGTAGGTGGATAGAAGTTTATTAGGTTAACCATGTTCTTCCTTGCCCTGAGAGTAATGCAAGTAATTGTTCTGAAGCTATCTGCATTGCCAAAAACAGCAGCAAACCAAAATTCTTTTTGGCATTATGTGGTGGTGGTGAACTACCTCCCAAATAAGCTCTCAGTAGAAACCCCTTTTATGGGGGAGCAGGTTATAATTTGCAACCGTTTGCATTTCTCTCTCTTTTCCTGCTTTAGAATGGTTTGTTTTTGCCTCCTGGGGACTATTTCTTCTTCAAGTAGTCCAAACCATCTCCATAGCAAACATGACGACTCCTGGTCTGAAATGCCACTCAGATGGATGAGATGATGAATCTGATGGGTTCAATGAAGCCAAGGAAAACCAGCGCATGGCTGCCACTCCAGATGGCTTGAGAGGAAGGAGGGCCATAATAGGTTGGAAAATGGCCAAGGTAGCAAAACAGTGAAAATATTCCTCACTGGCTAAGTGTGTGACCCTCCAGACTTTGCTAAACTACACAGCATCTATCATTACTGACCATGCGTGGCTAAGACTTTAGCTTAGCCAACATTCTCCATCTCTGCTTTAACAGTATGCCAGAAAGGAGCTGTTTTGGGCAATATATTTGATCTGAATTTCTTTTAAAAATATATTTCAGTAGTATCCTTTGTGTTTACTTTAAGAATGCATTTTAGGATATAAGTGAATGAAAAATATTACAATAACAATCTGTTTTAGTTGATTTTGTTTCATTTGGTTTTTCTTCAAGCAGCAACCTATTCTAAGTCTCTCTTTATTGTATTTTCAAAAGCTGGTCTGCCAGACCTCTTTGCCATGTGTCCTCTGCATTTCCTATAAAACCCACTTCTACTCCTGGATCTGATATTCCACAACCTTTGCTAATTCTTGTTCAGGCTTGTATCAATGCCTTCCAGCAGTGCTAGAGCAAAACCTTCTCCAGCCTGATATCCTGTGGATGGACTGGGGTGGCTGCTCCCAGGATTCCTAGCCACATTTGCCACCATGCTGGAGAGTTGCAGTCCCAGCCATCTGGAAGGTGCCAGGCAAGAAAAGCCAGTCCTAGCAGCAAAGAAACCATCAGTGGCTTTTGAATGTATCCTTTGGCAACTGTCTGGAAAGCAAATGCCAGTTATGACATTTCTAGAATTCAGCAACTACCACTTTAACTGATCATGGTGCTTTGATCTTTAGCATCTGCTAATAATAAATTATTTTATTGATGCCTGACTTCGCCTTCCTATTTACACCTGATGTATTATGTTGCATCATCCCATTCCTCATGATTTTGTCATGATCATGCAGGAGTCAGGTGCAAGATATCCGTAAAATCTTCCAAGGTCATGTCATGAGACAGGAGGGCGGAGGTTTTCTTCCAAGGCTATTCAGAGGGTTCTAGAGTGACTTACGGCTTGTCATCTCACTCTTGTTTTCACAAGCTTGTGAGTACGGAAACACAGTTGTAGCTAGAGGCCTGAAATAAATATTTACAGGAGGAAATATTTAGATGTCATTTATCGGCCTTGATGCTGACAGTGGGTTAAATCCTGAGATGTTTCATGACCAGGATTTTTTTTTTAAACCTAAACCATGTGGGATAATTATAGTTTGTTTTTCCACACTTTGCAGCTAGTGTAGCAGCAAACTCTGTGTACGTGCGGTTTGCAAAGACTAACCATAAGGAAAGGCCCATAAAACCGGGGAATCTAACGTTATCTGTATGAAAATTTTCTCTTTTCCTTTGCAAACAGCTGGAGGCTGAACTCTTGAAAGCTTACTATAAATAGTTCAAATGACTCTTTTATGGATGAGGCAGCTCTGTCTCACTGTCTTAGCTACACCCATTTCCAGCATCACAGAGTAAAACCCCTTTCCGGCACAGAAGGCTTTCTACGTCATTCTCTCCTGAGGCTGCAAAACAGGAACAGCACACTTGTGTTGCTGCCACATGCAGAGAATAGCAATTTGGTAGAATAAACAAAGAAGTTTAACTACCATGAAGGGAATTTGGGAGGACCCTTTCAATCAAATTCAACTATGGATATAGATTGAGGGCCCACTGGTCTTGTTTTTAAAGTTAACCCTAAGCCAAAATGTGATTCGTATATTATACTAAGCCTGTGTTTTTCAATCTTGGCAACTGTATGGTATGTGGACTTCCCCCATATTTCCCCAGCCAGCTGGGAGTTGAAGTCCACACATCATAAAGTTGCCAAGGTTGAAAAACACTGCACTAAACCATAATGTATGTTTTAGATGCTTTTTTTTTTTTTGGTTTCAGCTTAGCAGTTTGTGTGAAAGCAACTCAGTGAGATTTTTAACCAGTTTAGTGCAATGCATAAATCCAGCAATTCTGGTTTATTCAACAAACTATTATTAAAAGAAGCTTAGCTCACTTTATGAATCAGTACATAGAGTGATACACAAACTTGTTCCAAGAAATAAAACATGGTATGATTTACAGTAGGACAGGGATTTCAGGGGGTTGTGGACTTGGGTGGGAAATAATTACAGCTTTATTTTTACTATTCTTAACTGATGTAATGGATTCATAAAGAGGCACATTTATTACTATATTGCATATTTGTAATTTTTTAATGTTTTGATAACTGCATTGGAGCATAACTGGTTTCTTTTGTAATATAATCTATATGTATCTTATGTTCTGTGTTCAAACAGAGTTTGTAGGTTTTACCAGATCCTCAAAGGGGTCCACGGCACAGAAAGGTTAAGAACTCCTGGTTAGAAGCCAGGTAAATGGGCTGGCACATGATACTAATATAAGCCAAAACAAACATGAATACATAGCTTGCAAACATTAACGCAGAAATGCATTTGCAGTTCCCAAACCGTTTTTTCTGCCCTCCTAAATTTCCTCTGACCATGTTGCCAAATTTTGATAGTACCTATTTCTGAAAATCAGGGACTTGGATACTTGGCATTTTTAATTCAGAAAGATGCAGAATTGTGGAGTAAGTCCTAAAAAGTCTTAATACAAGGAGGGAAGGAAGGAAAATCCCATCTAACGTATCTGTGTTCACTTTGCATCACTGTGCTTTGTGTTCTGTGGGCTATAGCAGACTGCCTGCATCTGTTATACGTCAGTGACGCTGAGACTAAGCAGGCTTAAAGCTTGTCAGTGTGTGGAGCAGGCCCATTATCAGAAGAGGAGACAAATTATTCATAAATCTGCTTTGGATTTAGAGTTCTGTAAGCAGAATTCAGTGTTTGTAGAAAACAAAATGTTTTTGTGGACTAGCTCCTCTTCCTACTTCTCCCAACCCAGTTTGCCCTGAAAATTTATCAAACATGCACTTTGTTTATTTCCTGTAATTCTTGCCTTTCTTCCAGGAGCATAAGGAGACATACATCGCACTTCTTTCCCATTTTACCCCTACAACAATATTGATGTGAGGTAGGTTGACTTGAGAGACAGAGACTGTGTGCGACTGGCCTAAAGTTACCCACTTTGTGTCTATTTGAACCTGGGTCTCTCTGGCACTACACCAACACTTTAATCATTTTGCAGCTGGGAGAAGAAGGCAATCATGATGTTACATGAGTCCCTGCTTCGCTCACAGCAGGAGTGAGGGTTGAGGACTGGTAAGCAGCTGCTATCTGAGTTAAAACAATGGCAGGATGGCCTTTTGGGAATACTACTCTTTTGTTCAAAGAGGGCACAGAATTAATATACCCTTGATTCTTTCATTGTCTCAAAAGGGGTGCTTATCCATAGAAGACAATAGGATTATTGATATATTCAGATTTGGCTGGGTAAAAGCTACCATTCTAACCTACCACTGCTGATGTTGAGGAGGGAGACAGTATTGTTCCTAAAATAGATACTGTATAGATTAGAGAGTCCCAACTGTCAAGTTGTCCCAATAAGAAGGTTCCTGTTGTGTTCCTTGGCCTTTTCACTGATAAGGAATAATTGATGTACACCATTGTTGAGACTGCTACACTGGTGCCAGGTGTGCCTGGTTGATAATAATGTCAATGGAGAAAGAAAGAAAGAAAGAAAGAAAGAAAGAAAGAAAGAAAGAAAGAAAGAAAGAAAGAAAGGGAACCAGAAATGTGAAAAAGCAACATCTCAGAATGGCATGTGACAAGTAAAAATGAGAGAAGCAGAAGGTCTAAGCAAGTGTAGTGGAGACCTTTGTGTCCTTGAAACCTGATCTAAAGATCCCAGCCATTGCAAGGTGCTTTTGCTGGGGAATGCTATGTGCTAAATGTGAAATGTAGAGTTAATAAAGACCACATTCCTCACATTATGCAGGATCTGATCGTGTTCATTATTAAATATGTGATCTCCTCCTACATGCTGACATATAGAGGATGGAATGATTCTCTAAGATGAACAAAATGAAAAGAGTGAGTATTAAAATGATCAGTATATAGGAAGCTGCCCTATGTGGCCATCAATTGGCAGAACCTCTGTGGAATTTTAGACAAGTGTTTCCCAACTATATCTAGATTTGGCAGGGACTAAGCCATGCAAAGTTTGTGCTTTACCACTAAGCTATAGTTCTTTCTTAGCCTTGGGGTTGTTTAGGCACTAAACATTATTGAAAAATAGACAAGTAGTACTGTCATTCATTTTCCTCTTGAAGAAGTTGCTAATCTAGCCTAGCACTGTATAATCAGGAAAAAATAGTCCAATCAGGAAACTGAGGCTGCCAGAGAGAACAATAAAAAAACAGAAATGAGGCAGTGTCTTCCTTGTTCTCCTTGGTAGGAAAAATCTAGTTATTACTGGAAAGTAAAGTCTCACCTAATGCATGCTTCAACTGTCTCACCTAATGCATGCTTCAACTCACTTTCCTAGTATTATTTTCCTTACAATATCTGTGATTCCCCCCACCCCCAAGTGCTTTCAGTTGCTTTGAGTGGGCACATCTTACCTCAGTTGCCAAATACAATGTGTTTCGATGTGTTTGTTTACTTCTGGACCATTACTAAGACAGGATCCTGTTTATATAAACATGAAGTCAAAGTGAAGTTTTCCATAAGCAATTTACTACGAGATGATGACATTTATTAGATCAGGTTCTCTGATAATACAAATTGGGAAATTGATTAAAAGGCAGGAAAACTGGCCAGAGGGACTACAAAAAGATAGGGCACCCTATGACAATCCCATAGTTTTTGATATGCGCAATAGTACCTCTAAACCATCTGATATACTGAGAGCCTAAATAAATAGAATTCCTCTTTTGTTTTTCAAAAACCATTTCCTACAAAATCAATTTTAGACCATGGCATAATTGATGAAAACCAGCAGTTTCATCA